>ML681972.1:9959800-10371600 GCA_007922195.1 Podocnemis expansa
TGTTCTTGTGCTGCTATGATCAGTGCCTCAGTGCTGTCTTTTAGTCCAGCCTTTTCCAGCCACTGGTAGGATTTCCCAATGTCAGCCACCTCAGCTATCTGTCGATGGCACATCCCATGCAGGGTCTTGTCTTGCCATGGCACTTCTTCTGCTTGATCTTTCTCCCATGTCTGCTGCTGCCTCAGGCATTCTCTCTCTTTTATATATATAAAAGATAACTTTATGTCCAGGACAGATAAGGACAATAATAAAGTGTTTTTTAAAATATTTTAGGAACAAAAAGAATCCTGATAATGGTACTGGTCCACTATAAGCTGGAAATGGTAGAATTATAAACAATAATACAGAAAAGATAGACACATTAAACAAATTCTTCTGTTTGGTATTTGGAGAAAAACAAATGATATGGTTGAATCATACAGTAATGATAATACTGCTTCTACTCCAACAGCATCTCTGGAGAACGTTAAGTAGAAGCTACTAAAGACAGACATTTTTAAAATCAGCAAGTCAAGATAACTTGCGTCTAGATTTTTAAAACAGATGCCTGAGGAGCTCATTAATGTTATTTTTTAGTAAGTCTTAGAACAGTTGGAAAGTTCCAGAAGATTGGTAGAAAGCTAACGCTATGCCAGTTCTTAAAAAAGGGAAACTGGACGATCAAGGTTATCATAGGTCTGGTCGGATGACAAAGACCAAGATAATGGAGTGGCTGGTTCAGGACTTGATTAATAAAAATGTTAAAGAAATGTAATGCAGATCGACATGGGCTTATTGAAAATAGAGCCAGTCTACCTAATTGGACACTTTTTTTGGTATGAAATTACACATTGGATTGATAAAGGTAATAGTGCTTAAATACTAAGACTTTTGTAAGACGCTGATTTGGTACAACACATTTTGAGTAAAAAAAATAGATTATCATGGCACACATTGGAAACCGGCTAACTGATGGGCCTCAAAATGTAACTGTAAACAATGAGTTGTGTTCAAGCAAGTGCGTTTCCAGCAGGGTCTCACAGGGATCAATTCTTGGCCCTGCATTATTTAACATTTTAACTTTAAGCTGGAAGACAACATAAGATCATCCCTGACAAAGTTTGCAGATAAACTGGAGGAGTTGTAAAGAAAACAGGTTACTGATTCATGGGGGCACTTCGGATCGCCTGTTAAACCAGGAACAAGGCAACGTGTGTTTTAATGCAAGTAAATGTAAACATATACATCTAGGAACAAAGAATGTACACCATAATTTTAGGATGATGGACTCTGTACTGGAAAACAATGACTCTGAATGAGATCTGGGATCATGGTGGATAACCAGCTAATCATTAGCTCCATGCTGTGCCAAAAGCGTTAACACAATTTTGAGAAGCATGAAGAGAGGAATCTCAAGTAGGACTAAACTTATTTTACCTCTATATTTTGTGATGGTTGATGAATTGGGGATGGTTCAGAGAAAAGTCATAAGAATTATTAAAAGAATAAGCAAACATGCCTTATAATCAGAGATGCAAAGAGCTTAATCTCTTTAGTTTAAAAAAGAAGACTAAAGGGTGACTTGACTGCAGTTTGTAAGTGTCTACACTGGACACAAACACTTAATAATGAACTCCTCAGTCTAGCAGAGAAAGGTTTTATATGATCCAATGGCTGGAAGCTGAAGCTTGATAAATACAGACTGGAATTCAGAAATATATTTTTGACAGAGATGGTAACTATTGCAACCATTTATCAAGTGTCATGGTAGATTCTCCAATACTGAAAATTTTAAAATCAGAACTGGGTGTTCTTCAGAAAGATATGTCCTAGGAATTACTTGGGGGAAGTTCTATGGCCTGTGTTATACAGTAGGCAAGACCAGATGACTACAATGGTCCCTTTTGGTCTTGCAAGCCATGGATTACCCTCCACCATATTGAAAATCTGTGTTTCAACCATTTTCCCCCCCACCCCCAGTAGTAACAGCTTACTTTTTCCAAACCACATCAGTTTATTTTTGGCCCATGTTTCTTCTCTCTTTCACATGAATATTTCTATGATTGCTGGTTAATTCTCTGCACATTAACAACACAGGTGAAGTTCATGTGCTGTTTTATTTATGATTCCAGATGATTAATGAAGATATTAAATCAGGAGTGTCAAACTTACGGCCCAGGGGCCGCATCCAGCCTACCAAGGGCACTAATCCAGCCTGCAGAGCAGCTGCCTGGACTGTACCTGGGAGCTCCCTGCAGCTGCAGCAAACAACAAACACAGGCTGCTGCCAGCAGAGGAGGGTTAAACATGCTTGTGACTCAGTTCATATGAGTGAGTCAGAACACAGGGGAAAAAAGGAGCGTTCCAGCCAATCCCGGCTCAACTCTGCGTTGGTCTGCCAACCAACCAGCGTCTCAGTTACAGCAGGCTAGGCTGGCTCCCACAGAGCCACTGCACCATCCCTCACCGCAACTGTTCCCTGTCAATCAGTTGGCATGCTAATCTGATTGCCTGCATGTTGCACAAATCACAAATAAGAAAAGGAAAAAGTGCCTGCTCCCCACATGGGAACGAGCCAGTCAAAGGCCAGCTGGGACTGAGCCAACCAACGGCCACCAGGCTGAATGACTGACAATGAGTGGGCAGGAGGCAGGAGCCCAGCCTGCCTGTGGCTGAAACTGTTTACCTACTGCCAGAATGGTAGAGGAAGTGGAAAGGAAAGGAGAAGGGAGGTCTGGGAGTGCCCTAGCAGGAGAAGGGGGTCCGGGACCTGCACAATAGGAGAAGGTGGGTCAGGGAGCTAGCGTGGCCAAGTGAAGCCCACAGGGTAGGGAAAAGGGAAAATGTGGCAGAGCTTCCAGGGTAGGGGATGGGAAACGGGAGCCCATGCTCCTCTGAACGTGGCAGTGGAAAGGGCTGGGGAGCCTGTGCGGACACACGGCCAACGACGCGTCCTGCCCTCCAATGTGGCCCTCCACACTGAATGAGTTTGACACCCCTGTATTAAAGTAAACCAGTCCCTACAGTGCCCTGTTCAGTATCTCCCCCAGTTCAATACCACACCAGCATATTATTAAATTGTATCCAATTTTTACTCCACGTAATGTTTTTAGCAAGCCTATCTGGATTGAGTTTTTGAGAAAATATTAAATCCACCAAAAAAATTGAAATGTGTGACACCAAGTGCATTACCATCATTTTCCAAATGTGAACCTTTCTTTAAAAAAAATAGTTATTCTGGCAACTTTTTTTTTTTTTTTATAAATCCATGTTTCTTATCACTTGCTGTTAAACTTTACTAGTTTCCCTTTTCTTATTTTAGTACCGATAGAAGTTAGCTGTACAAGGACAGTTGTGACAGACTGCTCCCCAGATCCAATCTGGTGTGCCGCTGTGACCCCACTCATGAACCCCAATTCACCCCGCTTTGCTAAGTGACCACTCACTCTGAAGTCAATCCACTCCAGCATCTCATGTGCAATCGGTCCCAGGCAGTGGCTGTGTGTCCCCTGGCTACTTAAGGGACAGTCCCCCAGCAAGCATCCCCAGCCCCAGTTACTACACCAGGAGCCACTGTCTACAGAGATTGGGAACCACTCCCAATTACCACACACTCGAGTCAGTCCATTTAACAAAGAAATGGATTATGCCCTGCCTCCTTCACTCACACTCTCTAAAGATCACATAGCTTTAGAGAAAACTACCACCAGTTTATTGGTCAGATCATAATTCTAAGTGAGAATATTGCCAATCATGGCAGAATCACAATATATAAATGAGTCAGGAGAGACGACAAGAAAATAAAAGGTAAAATATGCATGCTAACCTAATACTTCTACTTAAACTAACCTCATAGTCCAAACAAGTTTATGCTCAAGGTGTTTGGCTGTTAGATGTTTCCACAGCCAGTCTCTGCCTGAGGCCAGGCATGGCCCACATCTTGCTTGAAGTTGTTTCAAGATGGAGAGACCCAGCTCAAAACCCCTAAAATCTCTCAGGTCCCTGTCTTTGTTTTCTAACCCCTCAGCCCCTCCCTTTCATGGCTGAGGTGATCCCTTTGTCTCTTCACACACACCTCTACTAGCACACCTTTGTCCCTTCCAGCTAGTTGTTTGCTCACTACTGCTGGGAGGGACTTCAGTCTGATCCCCATCCCCAAGCAATGGAAAGCATGTTAGACATTTGTTCACATGTATGAAGTTGTAGGAAACATATCATCATAGAAATCATGTAAAATAGGTTATTAGCATCCATAAAGAAACACTGCATGGTATAACTGTCAGTGAATCATACAATTCCAGTGTATAAGCAAACAGGAAAATCATCATAACCAGGGTGCACAGACGTGCACACAGAGACAACAGTAATCACCAGAATTGCTTTTCCCACTGCTGAAGGCAGCCTGAGGAAGAAGAGGAGTTTAGATTAGGTTCCACTCTGGAAGGATGGCAAACCTTGAGCTGTCTCTTGGGTTCAGGTGGAGCAGCAGCCACAGAAATGAAGAATTGTCAGAGAATGGGTGGTTTAGAAGGGGAGTGATGCAACTGATGGCTCCATTTCCCTTCTCCAACTATGTCACTGGAGGGGAAGGTATCTAATTCCTATCCTTCCCACCCTCTCATGTAGTTTGGCTCTTTTAGTGCTTCTGAGCGTCTAGAGAACAATGGTTTCATGGATCCCTGATTTAATAAAAGATAGTTAAAAAAAAATTCATATTCTTGAAAATCCAGTTTTTCAAAGCTCTAGTCCTGGAACCGGGTTTCCAAAATTGCAATATCTGAATGTTTCTTTATATTAACAGGGATTTTCTAGTGGTGGGTTGGCTCCTCAGAGCTGTATAAGAGCACAACACAAAGGAGCAAAGGTTGCAAAGGAGCAGAGCCCAACTTGTACCCTCAGTAAAACCCCCATTCTCCCTCGCTGTACTAACTCCTTATATTTACTAACTGCACCAACAAAGTTGTAAGAATCTGAAAATTTTATGAGTGGCTCACATTAGGGAGTCTGCACAGCCACAGAACCATGACCAAGTGACCTAGCAACTTACTTTTTTTAGATCACTATCAGTCTTATTATTCAGGAATGGTTGAGGAGCTTGAGTCACAATTAGATTGTTCTAACTGCTTTCTAGAGAATCATTCATCTTACCACTATTTAATGCTTATTTCCTTGACAATATTTCTAAAGCATATCAGAGTGTGCTTATGGACCGTACAGCACTTTCAAATATCACAAATCAAATTTTGATCTCAGAACAAAAGACTTATGAAGGAACCCTGTAGAAGAGAGGCATTTGAACAAGTAACATTCACATTCTGTGAAAGCTGCCAGATGTAGGGCTTAAACTCACGTGTGGGTGCTGCTAAGAGTTAATAACCACAGCATATCATCGAGACACCCAATTACCGTAACAACTGATCATCTATAAACCCTCTGGCTTCAACAGTGCCTTTGCCTTGCTGCACATATATAAATAATTCCTTCTGGTTTCTTCAGCTTGGCTTAACCCAGCTTGAGAGTATTAGACTTTTCCTTCAAACTTTCTCAATATTGGTTCCCTAATGGGGAACAATGTGTTGTACATTAAATGACACAAATCCCAACCGAGTGAAAGATCAGTCTGGGACAGATCAGAAACGGTTTGAGTTGCAAGTATGTGTAAATAAAATAAACAAATTATAATGCTAAAAACATAAGAACTAGCCAATTTCACTAAAATTTTTTAAGACAAGATGATGCATCATGGAAGCTCATTGCTCAATTGAATTCAATTTTGAACTACTACTTGTTTGGACCTCTACAGAGGCACAGCAATTCTCAAGACAATCATACTGCAAGGGCAAGAAATAATGCTATCTCCAATTAGCTAGAAGACTTCATCTTGTTCTAATTCATTCATTTGATGCAATATACCTGGGCATGAATTCTTCAGAACTCAGGAAGTTCCAACTGTCGTGCTAGGCCTGAAAAGGCCAGGCCATCTTTGTAAAATACATGACCTAAGTCTAACCTTTGAAGACATATTATATGGAAATACAATGTATGAGTAGGCTAGGGCTTTGATATGTGTTTGCATCCTTAGTGGTTTCTTGATGATATTTACAGGTATCCTGTTAGAAGTTAGCAAGGTGAATGAAGTGCTTCTCTATCTGTTACCATTGTTCTACCGGAAGGGGTCAAGAGGGGACATTAACATCTAAAGGGACCTTTGATGTACCAATTTAAACTGTCTGTTAAGGGCGCTAATGCAGTTAATTACCTGAGGTACCCAGGAGGTAAAGGTTTTCCTTCAAAGGACAATATGTATTGCTATGCTCCACTTAAAAAAGACCTGGAAACTGTCATCAAAGCCCACGTTAAGAATTGACCTGCAAATGCCCACCTTGCTAGCTGCAACTATAAAAGGACATTGGGAACCAAATTCCTTGGTCTCACACCTGTCCAAGCTACTCAGGGAAAGTTTGGGCCGCAGGATTGAGATCCTAGCCAACACTGGCCTGGAAACTACCCTGCTAATTCTCATGGGGGAGAATTAGAACAAACTCTACACTTGGATTATTTGGTCTCTACTCTTATAAACTGGATTACTAACAACTGAAGCTGTGAAACAAGGACTTATCTTCATTGGACTCTAAATCATTTGTATGTATGTGATTCACTTTGACCCTATAACATCTCTCATTTTGTTTCTTTGCTTTTTATATTAAACCTTTAATTGTAGTTACTAAAGGATTGGCTGGCAGCGTGTTATTTTGGGTAAGATTCAAGCCTATATTGTTCTGTGTAATGTGGCTGACCCCTTGGGGTCAGAAGAACCTATTTCTTTAACAGACCTAGTGGCTGTACTGGGGACCAGTGACTGGAATGCAGAAAGGGAGCTGGCTATGGTGGCTTCTTAATATCCATTGTGGGGGATCAGAAGCATTGTTTGTGACTGGTTGGGGGAGTTTATCTCCAGGTAACCCACCAGTGCTGGGAGAATCTGCTCTCCTTTTTGCAGCTTGTCCTGATCTTTGCATATTCAGGTGGTTATCCCAGGAGGACCGGGTCACACCAACTAGTACAAAATCATGCAGCATGTCTCTTTATCCATACAGGTTACCAAGAGCACATCATATTTGTCCTCTTCTCTACACTGGCTTCCCACAAAATTTCAAATAAAAATTTACGGTCCAGATCCTTATTTTCAAAGTGCTCCATGACGTGGACCCAAGACACCTAAACCTCTGGGATAAAGACTGCGGTCAACAGCTTTGGTTCTTTGATCACTGGAACTCGTAACTGAAAAAGTAATATTTGTCTATGCAGCAGACAGAATTTTTTCTTGGGACAGATTGAGGCTGTGGAATAAACTTCCCCAGAACACAACCATCATCATTTTCTATTTCCAGGGCAAGGCACATTTCTTGGCCTTTGCCTTCTCTAATATAAACACTTATCAAGAGGAATATTTAACAAAACATCTTACTGAAACAAGATATGCACTCCATACGTTCCTCCCTCCCTCCCCATAGAGAAGATAAGAGAACAAACGAAATATAACAGATACGTAGCCATGTTGCTCATTGCACAGAAAGGCGCTCAGATACTACAGTGGTAAGAATGGTATAAAAAACTGAACAGAACAGAATGTAAGTTTGTGGATTTTAGAGCACTTAGAAGTCTGTTAAACAGCAAGGAATTCTTAACCTTAAAGAGCTGCTGCTCTGTAATATGCAACATCTCTGCATAGTTTTTACTATTTAAATCACATTCACACAGAGCTAAAAAATAAATAAAATATCACATTTGTTCACACTTTCATTTTTGGAAGCAACAACTTGTATATTAATACCAAGACACTGAAAATAGTCATCTGTACTATTTCCTAGCTTCACATCTTAAATATTTAATTTGGGCACATTTTTGTCTGTATCCTTCTTCTTCAGCTTCCTGTTGGATCACGCTAGTATAAGAATTTTAAAAAAGCCATACTGATACCCCAAAGCTGAGGAAGATAGCAATATGAATAATACAGCAGTACTCAATGTATCCCTCTAGCTATGTTTACTCTACAAGTGAGGAGTATGACACCCCTGCTCACGTATGCATACTTGCGCCAGCTCTCATCCAACTAGCCTGTCTATAAATAGCAGTATAGCTGGAATAGCATGAGTAATGGCAGCAGAGACCTGGCTGAGCTGTGCTGAGTACAAACCTGCCTGAAACTGGTGGGTATGTACTCGGCACATTTTAGCTGTCTGTGGTGATGCTGTCCATGTTACCACAGCTACTCTGCTATTTATATTCATGCTAGGTAGCTGAGAGGTAAAACAAGTATGTGTAAATGAACAGGAGAACTGCAGCAGTATCTCACATGGTAGACATTGCTGCTGTTATTCTAAACATAAATAAACAGCTTGTCTCCAAATCTCTTAAGAATAGACTGACTAACCAGGAAATACAATAGGAATGGAGCTAAGATATAATACTAGAACTGTAACACTGTCTTTTTGTTGAGTACAGCATTTTTCTTTACCTGCTCTGCTGTGAACAGTGGTTCATCACTGATGCAGGAAACTATGATAGAATGCATATCCAGCTGTTCCCTAAGCTCTTCATCATCTGATAGGTCAAGGTTCAAGCTCTCATTTAACTGAAAGAAAAAGCCAAATGGCAAAAAGTTAAAAATTCTAACGAGAGAAGAGTCCTGATTTCAACAATAATGGAATAAAATATTAGGTTACTGCTCAAAATCAAGCATTCAAAAGCTATAAATAATCCTTATACAAAAAACCTGATAAACCTCAACAAAAGTGAAAACGAAACTGTCACTGAAGTGCTTTTTATTAATTTAAATCAGTTTCATTTTGACTATTAGAACATTAGCAATCATAGTCTTTGCTTCTCTAAAGAGGGAAAAAAATGATATGACTTTAAAATAACACACACGCCATCCACTCAATGCCACACAAACATTTGCAGACTAGCCAGTCAGGTCATCGGCATCATTTTAATTACTCTATACTCCTTTAAGCAGAAGCAAGATACCAAAATAGATCTGTTAGTGAAAGGACAAGCAACAGATTTCAATTTATCAGACTTTGTGAAATTACTGATATTTACATCTGACAAGAATCAGCAATACATTTCACCACTTTTTTTTTTTTTAAATAAAATATATATTAAGTCACATGTAATACAGTCAGAAGCCCGGTGGACATGCAGCTCAAGATTGTGGTGTTTCCAGGCATAAAACAAAACTTATTTTTTGGAACAACCTCTACAGATTTTATGAAATGAAACACACACCACACTTACTATGGGATTCATTGCATTTGTTCCTCAAACAAAAGTGTACACATCTCCATAAAAGCTTGCAACTCAGTAAGTCAAACAAAAGGACAGAAAAATTAAGTTCCCAGCCTAACAACATTAGGTCTACCATTCAACCATTAGACTGATGTACATTTACCAAATTATTTGCATTTTCAGCACTGTATCTGTTAGAAAGCTTCACCCAAAGTAATCTGAATGAGCTGAATACCACTGACTAAAGCTGAATTGGCTAAACAGAAATATAAGTTTTTAAAAACTGTCAAAATTCTGACTATCTGCATTTACTTGTTTTGTTTTGGTTTGTTTGTTTTTTTTCCTTCATACTCGGGATTCAGTTATGACCTCTGCATTCAGGACCAGTCATACTGATTACATAATGGGAAAAATCCACTGCTTCACTGCATTTCCATCTTCTATTATGCAACTCCAGTTTTGCGAACTAGATCAATGCAGATTTTCACTTGAGATTGTCAACTACCTGCATTCTGCCAAATCTTCCAAATCTGTCTTCAACTGCTTTTGTAAATATAGTGCCTATTGAGCATCTTGTTGGGTAAAATGTGCTTTGTTTTGATTAAAGTGTTTCTGGCGCTCAGTACAAATTTCAACATGCTTGTGGTTGGATGCAAATATAAAAGTCTTCCCAAATACTCTACCAAGCGTCATTAGAAAGTCGGGGCATCAATCCTTTACAGACACCCAACCATTAGGCGGCAAAAGAATTCCTGAATTTTCACAAATGCCTCAGTACATTAATAAAATGAAAAAAAAAACCATTTTAAAACATATTAATACTTACACTGCAATTTAAAGCTCAATTCTGCAAGGTGCTGTGCACCAATCCCAAAGACTTCCCTACAAGTTTATGAAGGCCTACAGTTTCTTTGGCAAGTTAATACTCCATATACCCAGTTTGAGGAGGGAATCTGAAATGCTGCTTGTTCTGCTAGCAAAGAGTATTCTGAATTATGCTAGGGACTCATGTGGGTGATTGGAATGAACAAGAATAAGGCCCCCTAATTTCTTTCCCAGACAGCAGCTACAAGCTAGCTGGCAATTACTATTAAAAGCCTTCCATTGCGGCTCTCAAAATACTTGGTTACTAAAGGAATTTTTTAAAAATGTCTCTTATCTTTTGGGTTGCCAACCCCTGCCTTAGACTTACAATTTGAATGCTCCTGTTGAAGGGAGAATGAGTATTCTGACTCTGAGGGTACTGGAAATTCAATTTTTCCCCTCATCTTTATTTTAGAATATTGAAGAGGCTGCTGAAGGTGCAAGAAACTCTTCCAATACGTTCTGTTCACCTATCCCAGTGGCCCTCAATCCTTCCAGACTGTCATACCACTTTCAGAAGCTTGATTTGTCTTGTATATCCCTAAGTTTCACCTCACTTAAAAAGTACTTGATACAAAAGCAGACACAAAAGTACAAAATTGTCACAGCATGCTACTGCTCAAAAAATGGCTTGCTTTCTCATTTTTAGCACAAAATTATAAAATACACTTGTATATAAATATTATATATACATTTCTGTATGAAATTTTAGTTTATATTGACAGTGTTTTTCAGGTACCCTGCTGTAAAGCAAACAAGTATCCAGATGAATTGAAGTACCCTCCTGGAAGACTTCTGCATACCCCTGGCTGAGAACCACTGACCTATGCAATAAGCCTCAGCTGACATCTTTTTTCAACATCCTATCTTGAAGCCTGTCTTCCTGGAGACAACAACTAAATGCTTCAAGACAGGATTCTGAATTCAGAGCTCCTCAGCAGGGGCATTCAAGTTGTAAGCCTAATACCTTTAAATAGTACACAGTAGGTTTTAAGCAATTTCTAGCTAGCTAGCTTGCCTTGTGGGAGGGAAATTAGGAGGCAAAGTCATGAAGCTACCAACAAGTACAGTTGACAAATCATTAGTTCCGAGTGCTCTGAGCAGTTTTAGAACATTTACAACATTGCTTGGCTTAGCAATGATAATGATGACTATTTTCTCTGCTAGCAGGGAGGGGAAAATGTTATATTTCAGTCTCTCTAATATTTGGGCTCTGATCCTGCAACTGGATCCACACAGACACAGAGACCTGCCTGTACCTACCTGACTGTAGCATACAGCCTTGGTGGGAAAAAGTGCATGCTGAATTTACCAAAACACAGGAATGCCCATCAAATGTTTTGGGATACCATTTAATACACAACGAAGAGGCAAAACTGTAAGTGAAGACGACTCACAGTTTATTACTGTCTTTCCCCTATCCCTTTCTTATGCAAATTGGTCCATTTGTTGACCTGACAATCATAACAACTTATCAGATGTGTCAGGGTTAAGACAGACAACCATAACTGCGAATGCTGGTACAAACATATTAAAAAGAAAAATAATTTGAAGTGTTCAAGAATAACTATTTTAATAAAAATTACATCCTATGTTGTTTCTGTACTGAGAGGAAAAGGTTTTTGGCTACAGATAGAACTTACCCCTTTTTCTGGGAGATTCAGTGTTGGCATGTGCAAAGCTCTGGTGTGGGAGGACTTCCAATCAACTGGCATTACATTACCATAATTATCAGTCAAAGCATTCCAAATCCTGGACAAAAGGATTGAAGAAAAAACTAACATTGAAAGGAACAACTGATCTACAGGAGAAACAAACAAACAAAATATTTTCCCTGATGCCTCAATCAATCCTTTTCACGGGTATTCAATTAAAACATATATATATTTGTAGTCTAAGTCAAAAAAAAAAATCAGAACTGCAAAGGTTTGGTTTTATTTATGTATTGTCCTTGGATGCAAAAAGGGAAATAATTTGCTGATGCCTGCACACCAGGGAGACAAACAAAAACAAAACAAAAACCCTGAAAAAGGACTATGTTTCTAGATGGGTTATGTAACAGAATAAAATCTATACGGGGGTAGATAAATTCTCTCTTTGTTGAAATGTTAACCAGACAATGCTCCCTACTTTCTTCTCTACTTCTTTTCTATGTTGCTGTAACTTTCCTTCCCGCCCTCTTGCATCTCAAAAGCAAGAATTAGAAAGCGCTGAGAATCAACATTCCAGCCAAAAAAAAAAAAAAAAAAAAACCCAAGCAGTCCTGTGGCACTTTTCAAGACTAACAGATTTATTTATCGCATGAGCTTTCATGGGAGAAAATATCACTTTGACAGCCAAGCATCTGAGGAAGTGGGATTTCTCCCACAAAAACTCATGCTGTAAATAAATCTGTTAGTCTTGAAAAGTGCCACAGGACTCCTTGCTTGTTTTGCTGAACTAGCCTAACACAGCTACCCATCTGGAACTCAAGTCCCAAGCATCCATTAATTTCAGTGAAGGCTGTGCAATTATGAAAAAATATTTTGTCAAAAATAAAAACGCATTAAAGTCAAGAAAGTCTCGAATACTTATGAAAAATGAAAGATTATCTTTGTTACAAAGCCATATGCAACCTTCAACTTTTTCTAAAATTCTGCTTTCTGTCTAGAACTATCCATGCTTAACTTCAGCCCAAAACTGAAGATATTGACTTTTTGATAACATTTTATTCAATCATTTAATTTAAGAGGAAAAATATCTTTCACCACTGAAAAATGAGAGAGAGAGAGTTTTTTGGGGGCAAATGACTAAACAAAAAATGGCTTGATTTCAACACGTAGGCATATACATGTCCACGAGGAACCATCACTTCCCTAATTCAAAGAATCTCTGCTACATACACCTAAAAAAATTTAAAAATTTAAAGCTGGTCCTCACAAATCATTATGAGATTTTGATTGTAATTAATGTTCAGATCCACAAGATACTTAGCTTCACCACACAAGAAAGGAATATGCTGTTGGATCCCAATCAAAACAAAAGAACATCCTCTACAACGGGGGTAGGCAACCCCGGGCATGTGTGCGGACAGTGGCATCCGAGCCCATCCAGAGCAGCACGTGGCACCCTATGCAGTATCACAGAAACTGCCACTTCTACCACCAAAAGCCACTCTGGGTGGCTTCCTTCCAGTGTAGCTGGGACACAGGGGGTCCCCCCATGCCTATGCCTCCATTGGACACAGAAAAAAAGCTGCCGGGAGTGGCTCCTCTCTGTAGTGTGATGCTCCCCAAAGGAGCCACTCCAGTCAGCTTCTTTCTACAGATCGCCTGGGAACCCCTGAAAGGAGCTGCTCCTTTTTGTGGCATGCCTAGGGATCCCTGTCCCCAGGCACATTGCCTAGATAAGGCATTCTGGGAGATTTCTTTCTGCGGCATGCCAGGGAAGCGCTCCCACTCCAGCTGTGACTGCTGCTGAGTTTTCAAGCAGCTGCCACATTTTTTCAGCAGAGGGGGCCACCAGCACCAGCTGAGAGTCGGGGAGGAAGAACCGGCATGGGGGTTGGCAAAGGTTGGTGACCCCTGATCTGCAAGATTTGTGGTAACCCTCAATTCACATTACAAGCCAGTATGAAAGTAAGTGCTATCTTGATGGTCAAAAAAAGGCACTTTTCAATCGCTCTTGCTCAATGGGGTCATGCTAGAACTGAAAAGCCTGTTAACACCCACGGAGGGTCTGCCCACACTGTGGAAGAGGTGTGTGGGCCACCAGCTTGCCTTGGCTGACCTGGGTTATAACAGTAGCAGAGTTCCAAACGGGTAGCCATGTTAGTCTAGGTCAGCAAAACAAATGAGGAATCCTGTGGCTAAAGCAGAGGTCTCAAACTCAAATCACCACGAGGGCCACACGAGGACTAGTACAGGGCCTCACAAGGATTAGTATGTTAGCCCAAGGGCCGCACCACTTTTCATACAACAATATTGCAAATATCAGTAAAAATAGTATCATTGCGGGCTGCAATGCGGCCCCCGGGCCACGCGTTTCAGACCCCTGGGCTAAAGACTACCATTTATTTATCCACTCATGCAACAAACAAATTTGGTTTTTGTTTGTTTGAAGAGAAGCACAGTCACAGGTTTATAACCCCAGTGGGAACCCACGGAGATGAGGAGAAAGGTGGATGTTGACTTGTGACGCTGCTTCGTAGGTTGCCACAGAGAAATGAAGACACCCGGGCCACAGGTCTGTGTAGAGCAGGGGTCTCAAACTCAAATCACCACGAGGGCTGCATGACGACTAGCACTTTAGCCTGAGGGCCGCACCACTGAAGCCTTTTCATACAACAATATTGCAAATATCGGTAGCCGTGTGGCTGCGGGCCGCAGGAAGTAGCTTTAGGGGCCACATGCGGCCTAACGGGCTGTGCATTTTGAGACCCCGGTTGTAGAGCCCAAAGGGCCACCTGCCTGGGGCGGCCCAGCTCCAGCTCAGAGCCAAGTCACTGGGCCCCCACAGCTGCTCCAGGCCAGCCCCTACTGACTGCCTGACTGACTGACTGCAGCGTGGGCAGCCCACCACTCCCTCAAGGGCCCCTCCCCCCACCTACGTGAGGCGAGGCACGGCCCGCCCCCAACGGGGCCGCGCGCCCCAGCCCCTCCCCCCGCGCCCCCTCACTCGTCCTCCTGCAGGGCGCTCTGCTCGCTCAGGGGCCGCGGCGGCCCCCGGCTCTCGCCGGCCCCGTCCCGGGGCTGGGGGGGCTGGAAGCAGAGGAGCAGCTTGTCCCGCAGGTCTCCGGGCGCCCAGGGGTCCCCGTCCCGGGCGGGCTCGGGGCCGCTCCCGGCGGGGGCTTGGAAGCCGGAAAAATCCTGCCAGTCCCCGGGGTCCCGCTGCGAGGCCGCGGCCGCCATGGCCGACGCCGAGACACCGGCCCGGCCTGCGCGCTCCCGGCCGGGACCGGCGCTGGGCGGAGCTCGCTCCCGGGGCTCCTCCCGCTGCTGCGGAGGCTGGGCGGGGCCGGACCGTTGCGGCCGCCCCGGCTCGCGCCCGGCGCCGGAGGGGGCCCCTCCCCACGCCGCCCGACCGTTGGGCGAGGGAATCGGAACCGCGCGCGCCCGGCCGGCCTCCTGCCTCACCCGCGCGGGCGGCGGCGGAGCCGGGTCCCGCCGACCGTCCTTAACGTCCCCGCCGCGGCGCTGATGAGGTTTGCGGCTGCGGGCGCGCCGGGCTTTGGGCTGCCGGCTACGGAAGCCGGGAAAGGAGGCCGTGGGAGGACAGGTGGGGAAAATGCAGCATCCCTGTGATTTTTCTTCAGTTTTTAGGGGGCCCTGGAACGCTTCCCCCTCAGACTAAGGCATTCGCACATCTTTTAACCCCTGCAAGTAAAAAGCCGGACAAAATCACGTATTTTTAAAATGCTTGCTGGCTGGAGGAGGTGAAGGTGAAAAGGAGGATGTGTCCACCTCTTGCCTGACAGCTGCTAATCCTAGGGCAGTGGTTCCCAACGTTTTCTCTGCTGTGGCACACCTTGCTACCTTTAAGTAATAGGAGGCACACCACTATACAGGTTATAAAGGGACTCATGAATAGTCATGGGTTACTGAGCCACTCTAGCACTCTTTGAAGAGTTTTTCAACAAAATTTGTGGCACCAGTATGCCATGGCACGCTGGTTGGGAAACACTGCCCTAGGGGTGCCAGCTGTCAGGCAAGAGGAGGACACATCCTCCTTTTTACTTTCACGTCCTACATTTGGCAGGCATTTTAAAAACACGTGATTTTTTTCTGGCTTTTTAGTTGCAGGGGTTAAAATATGCAGGAATGCCTTATTTTTAGGGGAAAGCATTCCAGGGCCCCCTGAAAACAGAAGAAATATTACATTAATACTGCATTTTCTCCATGTGTCCTCCAGTATCCTCCTTTTTTGTACTTTCCTCTTCTCCTTTCCACGTTTTTGTATCTGGTAGCCCTAGGTAACTAGCTTTGGGGGAGAGGGAGGAGGTGAGAGTTCAACCAGGTGGCTGGAGAATTGCTCTGAAATCAGCCAGGTGAAATTCAGGGCAGCAGAACACCAGGCTGCTGACCCACCCAGCCCTTTCTCATGCCCTGCCTGTTCAGAATGGGGCCATAGAGGGGACTGTAACAGGGACAAGCCCCCAGCCCTAGGAAGGCCACCCTGCCCCTGAAAGGCCCCTGGGGCAGCACAGGGAGCCCTTTCGGGCCTGGCAGGCTGCATGGGAGTGAGTGGGGCTGTGACAGTGGAGCTGCAGAGGCCCCCCAACCTTGTGCTGCTGTGGAGATGGTGGCACCTGATACCTGCAGGTACCAGGTACAGGGAAGGTTGCAGTCCTGGCAGATCGGAGCATAGACACCATTTCCCAGCTAGGGCTGCAGCCTATAACCCATACCTTGTGGCTTCAGGGATTGGGTGTTACCTGTGCTGCAGCAGTGCAGGGAGCCAGGGATTTCTCTACCTGCCCCCCAGTTGTCAGCTAGTAACAGTGCTATACCAAATGAGTGAGCACCCCGCCCTCCATTTCAAGTCCTGGGGAGAATACTGCAGGGAGCCCTCTTCATCCTTGTGATCATGGGAGTAAGTGAGGAGGGCAGAGCCATGACCCTAGCCAGGATTGCGAGGAAGATGCTGAGCCCATAGCTCTAGGGGAGGCCACCCAGCAGTGGAATGGTTTCTGTCCTCACAGTGGCTCTGTCTGCACTATTGGCTTAAGTTGACCTAAGCAAAGCCCGGGCCACATTTGGAGTTAAGTGGACTTAAGGGCTTCCTTAAGTTGACTTCCTAACTCCTGCTCTTTAAGTTGACTTGAGTTAAATCAACTTTATTAAGTTGACTAAACACAATGTGGACATTAAAGTCAACTTAATAAAGTGGACTTATTGCAGTGTGACTTTATTAAGTTGACTTTATTAATAAAGTTGACTTAGCTTTTATAAGGTAGACATAGGCAATGATCCCAACTCCTGATCATTTAGAAAGAAAAAAAAAATCCAGTCCCCCTTTGGGTTCAGATGTTCAAGAGTATAGTGTACTTCATTTAGGGAGGGAAAAAAAAAATCAAATGCACAACTACACAGTGGAGAATAATTGTTAATGTAGGCCTGTGGCACCTTAAAGACTAAGGCTATGTCCACACTTAGGCAGTTAAATTGATTTAATAAAATCATTGTAAAATCATTAAATTGATTTAAATAAATTAATTTAAATCATTAAATCAATTTAACTTGTCACCACTAGAAACCCAGATTGAATTAGCATGTCCATAGACAGGACTTGCTAGTTCAGTTTAGGAAAGGGGCACCGTGGGAAGTGTGGCAAGATGGCCCACTAGAAGGGCCATGCCCCACCCGATATATAGAAAAAGGACAGCACACTGGGAAGGAGAAGGGCGAATGTGTTAAATCAAAATAACAAGTCCACACAGTGTTATTTCAAAATAAGTTTAGACTTGTCATTTTGATATAATACTAGGTTTTATTAAATCAAAATGACTTCCCTTATTGTGAGATAAGGGAGCTGCTTATCTCGATATAAGGAAACAGTGTGGACCTGCAATCTTAAATCAAAATAATCTGCATTATTGCAATTTAAAGACTGTGCATGGACATACCCTAAGAGATTTCTTCAGGGATAAGCTTTTGTGGGCTCCAACCCACTTCATTAGATGCCCAAAGAAATCTGTTAGTCTTTAAGGTGCCACAGGACTCTTGTTTTTGCTGTACACAGACTACCCCTCTCTTAATGTAGTATTTCTAAAATATATCTAGGCTAGTGGTTATAGTGGATTACAAACTGAAAATGAGCCAACAATGTGATTCATTTGTAAAGAAGGGTAATGTACTACAGAGAGGCACGTGTGAGACATAATTGTCCCACTCTACTTAGCACTTGCGAGGCCTTAACTGGAGTAGTGTCCAGTACTTTGTGCCACACATTAAGAAAGATGTGGCTAAATCAGAGGGAGCTCAGAGGAGAACAACAAAAATGGCAAATGATTTAGAAAACCTGACCTAAGAGGAATGGTTTTAAAAAAAAACAAAAAACAATAAGGAGGAGTATGTTTAATCTTGAGAAAAGATTGGGGGTGAGGGACCTGATAACAGTTGTCAGCTGTATTGAGGCCTGTTACAAAAAAGTCTGTTATTGTTCTCAGTGTTTGTTGATGGTAAATCAATGGGCTTAATCTATAGCAAGGGAGATGTAGGTTAGATGTTAGGAAAAATTTGTAAGGTAAGGCTATATAAAGTCTGGAATAGGCTTCCAAGTGAAGTTGTGGAGTGCCTGTCACTGATATGTGGGGTTGGTTTGTTTGTTTGTTTGTTCTTTTTTAAGTTGGATGAACAGCTGTCAGGCATTGGTTTAGGTTTCCCTAATCCTGCCTCAGCACAAGGGGGCTAGACTTGATCTCTTGTCCCTGCCAGCACTATATTTCTCATTTTGTCTTCACCATTATTGCTCCCCATGCTGGCTCCCTTCTTCTCAGTGCACCTCTCAGATCAGCAGAGTAGGATACAAAAAGGCAGAGACTTGTGGCCAATGATACTGCTTTTGGGACGTGAGCAGCAACATGTTCCAGCCTGGTTCTTTCCTTTCCCTCAGTAATAGACATGGTGAAAGGGAAGTGGACAGGTAGAACAGGGATGGTGAGAAGGCCAGGTGGTAGAGAATGAGAAAGACAATGCTAAGGAAAAAAGAGATGGGAGAGAGGTTATGACAGGGAGGAAAGAAAATGCTGTAGATACAAATGGGAAGTCTTGTCTTTGCACAGGACTGGAGAGTCCTGGGAACCATTCCCTGCAATTCTCTGTGCAGTTTTGGGAAAGTCTTGTCACCTCTGTTCCTCAGTTTAAAGACTGTGGGTGGACATACTCTAAGAGATTTCTTCAGGGTTAAGCTTTTGTGGGCTCCAGCCCACTTTGTCAGATGCATCTGATGAAGTGGGTTGGAGCCCATCTGTAAAACGAGAATAAATACTGATCTACCTCACAGGTAGGAGAAAGGACTTCAAAATCCTGGGATTGAAGTATCAGCAGTAATTTGTTATTAGCAGACAGGCTGTATCAGAAGTTACTTAATGCACTTCATATCTACAAAAACGTTCATCAGTGAGATCCTTAATTACTTGGCACCAATATACTTCAGCCCTGAAAGCTGCTTGGAGTGGGGCCACAATACCCATGTAGCACACAGGCTAGGTAGTAGGCTCTCCCCTGTAGTCTGTTGTCCCTCCTACTCTTCTGATGTCTCCTTGCTTGGTGTGCTGATTTTCTGTAATAGCAACAATTGCTTTGCATTCCCTTCTGCCTGTGCAACAAGCCCACCAGTGAGGAGTCCTTCCACTTCTTGATGTTTCAACTAGTTGTGGAGTGGAAAATTTTAATTTAGGTATCAATGTAAAATCCTAGTGAGACAAGACACTGTAGTTTTTATTTCAGTGTAATTAATCCAGGTTAATCCCAGTTGGGGGTATAGTGTTGACAGTGATATTACACTGAGCAACAAATTACCTGTGTATTGTCTCTGCTAGGATTTTACATTGAGAGAGAACTTGAGACAGTGGTATCAATGTAAAAACACCTCTTCTTGTGGTAGAGAAACACCTGCTGTTCACTTTGGATTTAAATGGCAGGAGAAAAGACGTTTAAGGGAGAACCTGCATATATGGGTCTCTTGTGTAAAGGACTAGGGCACTTTCTTGTTAAAGTAGTACCAGGTTTTTGGGTCTATTTTTGGCATTAGCTCTTTGCATCTTTTTTTTTTTTGTAGACCTCCCATGGCCTGAAAAGCTCACACACAAAAAATAAATTGTGCATGGTTGGGAGTCTCTCTGCCATATCTTCAGCTGAAGGAAACAGTGGCTAATTCTTAAAGATTAAATCTTTGTCCTACACACTAGAGCATCAATTGGTTTTCCAATAACAGTATCCCTCAGGATAGCACTAGTTTTATCCATCACCTATCCAAAGCTAAGTATTTTAGGATACAGGTGCCAAGATTAGGCAGCACTTAAGTCCTGTGAAACTAAGCAATTTTTAATACAATCTACATTATTGTGAACACTATACAACATTCTTAGTTCATGATCCTAGGAACTAATATCATCAGTGAAAAACTAAAGAGCCCCATATCCTGCTGAGTCTCTGGCCTTTGTGGTGGGCACCTTCCACTCCTATTCAGAATAGTGCAAGAAAGACAGGGCCTAGGGAATTACCAGTGTCACGTCAAAATAAAAATTATCCCAGTAATGCTATACTGGCCAGATGAGAGAGAAAACATTCACTACTGGTTGTTCATCTGCTGTTAAATTGCCCAGAGTTGATTGGATTTGAAGATGCAGGAGATAGCTCAGCTCTGAAGTAGCTGGATATTGACTTATGAAATTGCAGTATTGTTTCCTGCTCCTACCACTCCCTTGAGTTCATCATCCTTCTCATAAACTGTTCTCTAGCTTTTCTTAAAAACTTAGCTTTTCTTTGTCTTCAGTCCTAAATAAGGCCCTCTATGTTCTTCCTGTCACTCCCAAGAAGAGAGGGAATGGTATGGTTTTAACTATGTTTCTAGGAAGGGGATGGCTTTGTGGGTTAAGGGGCAGCATAGTGAAGGGTATGACGGGTATTCGACAGATTCTCTCCAGTACCCCCAAAGCCAGAGGGCAATGACTCAAAAGTTATTGTAGACTCAGTAGTGGTTAACCTCCACAGCACTGCTCCCCCTGGAACTTGACATGGATTCTTTTTGGAGCTCACAGTTGAAAAACCTGCTGTTCAAGACCCACAGGGAGCAGGGGATGCTTAGAAAAAGCAAGGAGTCCTGTGGCACTTAAAGACTAAAAGATTTATTTTTCGCATGAGCTTTTGTGGGAGAATATTCCACTTCGTCAGATTTTCTCCCACAAAAGCTCATGCAAAAAATAAATCTGTTAGTCTTTAAGTGCCACAGGACTCCTAGTTTTTTTTTGTTGGACTAGACCAAGGATCAGCGACACAGGCTCAGTGAGCCAGCTGTGGCTCCCTGAGCATCCCCTTCTGGCTCCTTGTCAAACTTCTCTAGGGAGCCAGGTGTGCTCCAGGGGGACTCCCAGCTGGCCCCAGCATTGTGGCCAAGTCAGGGGCACCGGTGTTGCCCCCACCCTCCAACCACAACTGCATGAGCTGGAAGCAGCCCAGTGGCCGTGCCACGGCCCCTAGTGCTGGCGGGTGGTGTACGGGTGGCACCCCCTCCTCCACTGGCAGGGTGGAGCAGCACTGCCCTATCTAGCCCCAGCCAGCTGAGAGCTGCAGCTTGTGGAAGCAGGGCCCTGGAAAGGCCCCGGTGCTTCGACCCAGCCACTCCAGGCCTGAACAGAGGCTGTCTTGCCCCCAGGCCCTGTTCAGCTCTGGGGCGGTTGGGCTGAAGCGGCCTGAACTCTGCAGAGCTGGCCATTCCTGGGCCCTGCCTCCGCAATCACAGCTCTCCGCCAGCTGGGGTAGGTGGGGCAGTGCTGCTCCACCCCACCAGCAGAGGGTAAGAGAGCACCGCCAGTGGTAGGATCCATGGCGCAGCTGCTGGGCCAGCTCGGGCTCGTGCGGTTGTGGTGGCAGGGTGGGAGAAATGACTCTTCTGCTCTTTTGGTTTGCCAAGCACTGGACTGGACTAGACTAACATGGCTGCTGCTTTGGAACAGGGTATGCTTAGCAACAAGAACTTCCAAAGTGATGAAACTATATTGTTATGATCAAACACTGTCTTGCCGTGTGTTTTTAATACAGCATTTTAAAATATCAATTAATTATGAAATTACACTGGATAATGCAAACTAGATTTTTTTTTATTTTTTTTTTACACAATCTTACAGAAATTAAGACCATAGAATGTATTGCTTGGTCCACATCTTTTAATGTTTGTCTAAATGGCATCTGTAAATGAGCCCTATTTGAAAAAAAATCAGTAGGATAGCTGTAAAATAATGGACAGTTACAGCTGAATAGCTAGGAATTTAAGAATCCCAAATTTAACGCAATCCCTCTTTTTAAAATGCTCTAATAAAGGGGAGGGAGAAAACCCAAGGGGCAGAACAAACAAGAATCCCTGATTAGTGATTGTGAAATGGTAATGAAGATTAGAGAGCCTACAAAAATAGGAAGGACAACAACAATGGATGATTTCAACTAGCTTCATATTAACTGGAAAAAATGTCACCTCAGGGTATGATGCAGCAGTAAAATTGTTAGATACCAGCAATGACAACTTCTTTGAGCTAGTCCTGTAAACGCAAAGGGAGAGTCTTAAGTGGAGCTGTCCAATAAGTAGCAGAGCCACTTGGTAATAGTGATCATAATCCAATTAAATTTAACATCCTTGTAGAATGACTGATATCAAAAACCCCAGCCATGGTAACATTTAACTTTAAAAAGGGGAATTGCACAAGAATAAGAATGCTTGTCAGAGGGAAATTAATAGATGCTGTCACAAGAATTAAAAGCCTGCAAGGAGCATGGGAACTGTTAAATACTATAATAGAGTCTCAGATGAAATGTACAGTCCAAATCAGACGACAGTAAGAGGACCAAAAAAGAAAAAAGAATGGTGCTATGGCTAAACAGCAGCATAAGGAGAGCACTAGTGTTGGAGATATAACAAATAAAAACTATGTGGGTGTTTAATGTTTGCGACCACCTCCCCAGAAATGGAGGAGTTGTCACTAATCCACTAGAGGGGTGCTGTTTGAATGACGTATTGACCCAGGACACTTGTCAGGCTGCCAGGAACTGTCATTCTACCCAGAGATAAGCGCCGTATGCAAAAACTCTGGTGTCGGGTGCAGAAAATAGAGAGCTGTGTGAAAAGGGCAAACTGATTGACAGCTTCACTGGTGGGAGAATCAAGGATTGTGATTAGCAAGTGGAGAATGTTTTTAGTGATGAACTTGTGAGAGGAGTTGGACTGGACCAGAGTTTTGAGTGGTTGGAGTGGTGGAACCAGTCAGACTGGGGGCTGCCTCCTCAGGTTCAGTTGGGCAAGGAGAAAGAGCCAGGGGTGGCTATTCTCCTGCTGTCGGTAGAGGTCGGCTCTGAGACAGCTTGAGAGAATGAGCCTGTCAGCAGGTGTTGGCCCAGTGATGGGTCAGGATCATGGCAAAGGCCCAGAAGTAGATGGCCCAAGATTGGAGGACACCGGACCTGGACCCTGAAGCAGACGACTGTGGACCAGGCTGAGAGGGAGATGAACGGTTTCAGACTGTGATCCTCTCCCACTCCAGGAGTTGTGATCAGCAGCCGGGTGGGATGAAGCAGGACTGTAAATAGAAGGGCTCTGCAGAGAGGGATTGTATCAAGGAAGGGGGTAAAGGTTTTCTGTTACAATCACCTGTTTTATCTAAGGGGCCCTGTGCCCAGTGAACAAATGTTGTTATAGTTGTCTTTATTTGGTGTGGTATAAGTCCTTCTCAGTCAGTTTGAGGCTGCTGGATGCTTAACCAGGTCAAGAATCCCTTACACTAAAAGCAAAAGGAATTTTTTAAAATTTTGATATCAGACTCTAGTGAGGAGAGTAAGAAAGTGCACACACTCAAATGTAGTACGAAAGTACTATGAGGCAGACCAAGAAAATTTGAGAAGCAACTTAAAGACACAAAAACTAAGTTTTTTAGAGCATAGCACAAGTAGGCAGCTGCCAAGCCAGTGGGGGGGGGGGGCGAGATGATCATAGTGTTCAAGAAGTACTCAAGTAAGATGGGGCAGTTGTGGAGAAGCTAAATGAGTTCTTTGCATTATTCTTCACTGTATCAGATATAGGAAAAAGAGACCCAAATCACAGGTACCCTTGGGCAGAGGTTTTGGAACAAATTGATAAATAAATAAGTTACCAGGACCAGAGGGTGTTAATCCAGTACTTCTGAAGGAACTCAGGAAATTGCAGAACTAGTAACTGTGGTATTGAAATCAAAATCTGCACCAGATGACTGGGGGATAGGTAGTGTGATGTCAGTTTTAAAAAAGGTTTGAGAGGTGATCCTGGCAATTACAGGCTTTGACAATTTGTATCCCTGTGTTCACCTTTTTTACAAGAATATGATAAATTTTGTATAAATCTGCCTTGTGAGATATCATTGGAAAACTCATTATTTGCTGATTTGTTCTTGTAAAACGTGTGGCAACACAATGTAAGGTTTTAAGATTTTACTATATGTTTTAGTAACAATATACAGTTTTTCAGAGACAAAAAGCCAACAGATGCCTGTGTCAGGTGTCAACAAAATTAAATGGATTATCATATGGAAAAGCAGCCAATGGCAGGAAGAAGGGTGTGAATGAGAAATTTACATCTTGGCAGTGGCATGGCTGGAGGTTCCTGTGTAACAGATTTGCTGTTGGCTGAATCTCCGCCGGAGATGATTTTTAAAGAAGAAAATGACTAGAAGTGAAAACAAAGGACACAAATTATCAAATGGTGTCCCTACCTTCAGTTTGCCTGAAGCTGGGAATGAGTGACAGAGGATGGATCACTTGATAATTATCTGTTATGTTAATTTTCACAAACCATGGAATCTCAGAGTACGGGGGCTCTGACTGAGGTTACATTGTTAACCTTAAATAATAGTTTTAGATTAAAAAAGTAAGATACGGAATTTTCCTGGGAGTATTTTTTTTTTAAATTATCAATGGAACTTTTAAGTTCTACAATCCAGCACTGTTTTATAAATTGTGAACACTGACGTATGTAAGACAGACCATACCCTTTGTTTATCAAAGCCACTGAATTCAAGGACATAGCTGCACAGTGGGTGCTTTCGTGATACCACTCCAGTGCTGAGGCATAGGTGCTTCAACAACAATGCAAGAGGGTTCGCCACTGTTACAGGAAAGCGTTCTGCTAGTGACAGTAACTGAATGAAGAGAAGCATTCTTCCTTGACGTAGCTGCATCTACAGCAGAGTGTAGGTCAACATAGCTATGGTGCTCAAAACACTGAGTGCTGTGGTTACGCCAGCCTAACAAGTGTACACTAGGCTCAAGACCTCTTTGACTGACACCAGGATGGGGGGAACGGCAGACACGCTGGAGGGCAGGGAAAAGATTCAGAAAGACCTTGACAAATTGGAGCAGTGGGCCAATAGAAATCTCGTGAGGTTCAACAAGGACAAGTGCAAAGTCCTGCACTTGGGACGGAAAACCCCATGCACGGCTATAGGCTGGGGAGAGATCAGCTAAGTAGCAGCACTGTAGAAAAGGACCTGGGGGTCCTGGTGGATGGGAAGCTGGATACGAGTCAACAATGTGCTCTTGCTGTCAAAAAGGCCAATGACATACTGGGCTGCATCAGAAGAAGCATTGCCAGCAGATTGAGGGATGTGATCATTCCTCTCTATTCGGCACTGGTGAGACCGCATCAGGAATAGTGTGTCCAGTTTTGGGCTACCCACTACAAAAAGGATGTGGAAAAATTAGAAAGAGTCCAGCAGAGGGCAACAAAAATGATCAAGGGGCTGGAGCCCAAAACTTATGAGGAAAGACTGAAGGAACCAGGCTTATTTAGCCTGCAGAAGAGAAGACTGAGGGGGGATTTGATAGCAACCTTCAACTACCTGAAGGGATGCTCCAAGGAGGATAGAGCTCAGCTGTTCTCAGTACTAACAGGATAGAACAAGGAGTAATGGTTTCAAGTTGCAGCTGGGGAGGTCGAGGCTGGATATGAGGAAAAACTCTCTTACTAGGAGGATGGTAAAGCATTGGAATGGGCTACCTAGGGAGGTGGTAGAATCTCCGTCTTTGGAGATATTTAAGACCTGGCTGGATAAAACTCTAGCTGGGATAGTTCAGTGGAAGTGGTCCTGCCTTTTTTTGGGGGGGGGGGCAGGGAGTTGGACTAGATGACCTCATGAGGTCCCTTCCAACCCTATGGTTCTATGACTGCAAAGAGGAACTTAACCTTCTGACAAAGACCTGAGTCCCCCTGAAAATGTGTCCCTCAGTTTTTATTTTGTTGCTTGTGTACTGAAAGACCAGAGTTTAGAATTTCACAGGTAATTAACAGCTTTGTTAAACACCACATTACTTAGCACTAGCTGAGTGCATTCCTATTAAGAGGAATTAATGTTAATCCTGTCCTGATTGTTCAGCAGTTATTTCCATTCATGATATTACTGGCTTAGTTTCAGGTTAAACTGCAGGTTTTAAGGTCTCATCTTAGTGATTTACATTACAACATAGAATTCAAGAATGGTGGCCTGAGATGGTATCACTTAGATTTGAACGGGGAATCTAAATAATTAAAAAACCTGAACACTTAACTCAGTGTTCCTGAAATACTCTTTCAGAGATCGTTCTTTCCTTCAAAGTTCAAAAGGGGTAGCCATGTCAGTCTAGTCCAGCAAAAAAAGCAGGGAGTCCTGTGGCACTTAAAGACTAAAAAGATTTATTTATCGCATGAGATTTCATGGGGGAAAATCTCACTTCTTCAAAGCATCTGACGAAGTGGGATTTTCTCCCACGAAAGCTCATGCAATAAACGTTTGTCTTTAAGTGCCACAGGACTCCTTGCCTTCCGGCCCCCTTTCCTTCAGTGGCTGTTCAATTTGATGAGCTTGTGAGAGGAGGTTTCGTTCACAGCTGCGTGACCCTAAGAGCCCCTCAATGCCCACTGGCACAGGGTCATCTAGTCAGGAACATACCAGGCCTGATGCAGTCACTTAACCCTAACACACAGGTGTCATAATATGTATCTAAGTTTATATGTGGTGTCATTAAAGCTATTAGATGTCATTTGGTGACATGCAGGTCCAAAAACCCAGTGTGTGATGTATGTCAGGGATGTGTACAAAGTTATATATGTGTGTGTGTGGTGAAAGTTAGTTTTCAAAACATTTGGGAGGCATTACATACACTAAGCTTTGGCAAAACTTAGACAAAGGAATGTGGATTTACTTGGCTGAGTCGTTTGATTCCAGGCCAAGG
This sequence comes from Podocnemis expansa, assembly GCA_007922195.1. Classification (NCBI taxonomy): domain Eukaryota; kingdom Metazoa; phylum Chordata; order Testudines; family Podocnemididae; genus Podocnemis; species Podocnemis expansa. Next base: position 9,986,860 of record ML681972.1, read on the forward strand.
ACAAAGAAGATACATCATCATAAAAGGCAGACAAAGCCACCATGCTAACAAGTGGCAGAGGAAACAATCAGCACCGCATGGGCCAATGTGCTCTCCAGAAAGCTTTAGTGCTTGAACTCACCATAGCCTTGCTCCCATCATGCCCTCTCTTCCAGGATTTGCAAAGATGTTCTTGGAAGGAAACCACATCTACCCTTAGTTTCTGGGATGGGGTCATCTTTCTCCAGTTGGATATGGGGTTGTTTGCCAGGCCCTTTTATTTGACACAGTGGGACCAGAGGATGGGTAAGGAATTCACCATGATTGTTGTCATTCTAGATATCCTGCTTCTGAACAAGAGTCCTCCACAAAGTTTTAGAAATTTGTCTCTATGTTTGGTATTGTGGAGCATGTGAAAAAATAACTTGTTTTTCTGTAATTATTTTAAATAATAATAGGAATTTATGCTACACTTTATCAATATAAAGCATACTTAACTATTTTTTTTTTAAAAAAGTCATTTTTTCATACCTTGGGGAAAACTGGTTTTCCAGCAGTGGGTCTTGTGCTTTTCTTTAGTGGAAGTGGGTCAGGCCAGACCCCAAATGCCTGAGTCCTGCCCCTATGGGGCACTTGCACTGGTGAAACTCCAGGGAGGGGAGAGGGGGTTTGGGACATGGGCCCACCCTCTACTCCAGGTCCCAGCCCAAGGCCCTATGAAGTGCAGCTATGTGCTGCTGGCAATGTCCCAACCTACACCTTTTTTTCCCCTGGGCTGTCTTCCCCCTCTCTGTCCTTACAGTTCCTTGTGCCTGCTCTCCTCTTAGGCCAGGTTTCCTTTCTCAATCAATCAGAGTCTCAGACACACCTTTCTCTTCTCAAATACTGGTACCTTCTACAAACTCATCTGCTCCCTTGCTTTGCACAGCACTATCCTCCTGCTCCTTCTCCAGCTTGTGCAACTTCTGTTAAGGGTGGGGCAGAGCAGCTTTTATCAGGCAGCTGGCTAGGCCTTAATTGATTTTAGGTGCCTCTAATCAATCTGCAAGAGCCCTGATTAGCCACTGGGGAACAAAGCCTTCACCATTCTGAGGCTCACATATCTCCCTTCTCCAACAAGACAGACTAGGAGGAGGAGGAGGAGGAGAAGAAGAAGAAGAAGAAGAAGAAGAAGAAGATGATGATGATGATGATGATGATGAGCCTGCTGCTCCTGTTCCTGGGTTCCTACTGCTGGCCTGGCTGTAGGTGCTTTCCCTGCTAATGCTTCAGTTCCTGCCCTTGCTCCTGCTGCTGTCTCTGGGAGGCCCCACTTCTGCTGCTGGCTCATCTTCCTCCCTCCCACCCCCCTGCCCTGTGAGGAGAGGGGGGGAGAGCAGAGGAGGAAAGACCACCACCACCATCACTTCACACAATCTACAAAAGATCCTTTTTCTGCCAGCTGGTCCCTGCTCCTTCTTGCTGCTGCCACTCTGCTTACCATCTAGAGCCTACTGCCTCTGAAGAAACCACCAGCAGCAGCAAGGGGAGGCACTACAGGACTGAGCTGTTGCTGCTTCCAGCTAGGGGAGAGCTTTTCAAGAACTGACACTGTGCAAACAACCATCTTTGCCACACCTAGCTGCTGTTGCCTAGGCTCCCTTCCCATTAAGAAGGCAGCGGCTCCTAAACATCGCAGAACTTTCCAAGACTTTTGTGCAGCAAGGACCTTGGGCTTCCCAGCAACAGTATGCCTCCCCCCATTGCCCAGCCCCCAGGGTCCCATTCCCCCCACCCCCACTGGCTGGAGGGCTCTGCCTCCTGCTCTGCCCTCCAGCTGGTTCAGTGACCCTCCCACATCCCCCCAGGCCCCCAAATCCCAGAGTTTATTTAGTTTCTGTCCCTGAAAGTTTGTATTAGCTTTCCTTTCCCTGCCCCACCCAACAGCCTCAGTTCCTCCTTTGCCTCGCCCTGCCCCACCTGCAGCTTTCACTAGTCCCACCCTGCAGTGCCCACTCCAGCCAGCCTTGCATGTCCCCCAACTTTTGGTTTCCCCTTGCATACTGCACCCCCTGATGCCCATGTGACTCTGACCCCCCCCCCCAGTGAAGCCAGAAGAGCTGGCCCCTTCCTGCCCCAGGTAAGCCACTTGCCCCTTCCTTCCTCCTCCTGGGTACCTTCCTTCCCTGCCTGCAGCCTAGCAGGGGGGGGAGCAGTTTGCCAGCCCCTTATCCCCTCTTATAGCCCCTGCTCCACACTATTTGCCTGCTGCCCTCCACCTGCCCCTGCCCATACCCTCCTCCCCAGCCTGCAGCCCAGCATGGAGGAGTGGTTCTTCCCAGCCCCCCACCTCCCTTTTACTTCTTGTCCCTGCCCACTCACACAGTCCTTGACCCCCCCCCCCCAGTTTCCTCCTCCCACTGTCCCTTGCCCAGGCACATGGAGAACTCCCCAGCCTCTGCTCCTCTATCCACCCCTGCAGCTCCCCCTTCGACCACCACCGCTGCCCCTACCATTACCAGCACCTCCATAAAGGTGCCAGCAGCAGCAGATAAGGGAGGGGCCTTCAGCCCCACTGCTGCCTTGGCTGGCTGTAAGAGCTGGCAGAAGAAAGTGAGCAAGGGCCAGGCCGCAGCTGCGGCCACCTCATTGGCCATGGCACCCCCTACTGCTTCCCCAGCCATTCCTTCCACCAGCTCTGGGAGTGCCCCTGCCCCCAGAGCATACGACCAGGTGGCTGCCACCCCTCCACCCACTGCCACACCATCTGCCCAAGTGACCTTGCCATCCACCTCAGGCAGCCAGGGCTCCTCCACCTTGACAAGCAGGCACAGGCTCCGTTGCCTCCTTGTGGCCACCTCCCTGCATGTGGAGACCTATGTGTGGATGATGGCGAGGGTGGTGGGGCCCTCAGCTACGGTCACAGCCTCCAAGATGTACGGGAGGATTGTCTTCTTCCTGGCATCAGAGGCCGTGGTGCAGGAAGCACTGGTGAAGGGCCTGATGGTGGGGGATGTCTATGTCCCCATGGAGCCCCTGGAGGGCCTAGATGTATGGGTGGTCCTCACTTCTGTCCCTCCCTTCCTCCCCAACTCTGCCTTGCTTCCCCTACTTTCCACCCTGGGGAAGCTGATCTCCTCCATTAGCCCTCTCCCACTGGGCTGTAAGGACCCCACCCTCCATCACATCCTGTCCTTCTGCCAGCAGGTGCAGATCCAACTGCTGCTGGTGGGGGGTGCGTGATGGAGCGGTGCTCAAGGGGTCCTTCCTGGTGCCCCAACAAGGGGTGCTGTATTGCATATGTTATGCCTCGGGGGAAGCCTAGTGCTTCCTCTGTAGGGCCATGGGGCACATCCAGAGAGACTGCCCTGTGGCCAACCACAAAGAGGAGGTAACCAGGCTCCCCGAGGCTGTGGTGGGTGCTGGCCGCACCACCGCTGGCAACCCCAGCCAGCCAGCCACCAGAACTGTCCTTTCTCCTACTCCTCCTATCCCACAACCATCTGGGTCCACGGAAGAGAGAGTGGAGGAGGTGTCTGGCCCTAGCAAAGGAAAGGGCTTACCCCAGGGGGAGGGTTCCTATCTCTCTCTGCTGCTCCACTCTTACTCCCTTGCCCCCAGGCCCTTCTGCCCTTGCTGCTGGACTTCGCCCACCTGGCCAGCCCTTCACTGACACCTTGGAGGGCTAGGTCCTTGTCGAGGGGAAGTGTGGCAAGTGGTGGAAGGTCCAGACCCTCCCCACCACATTGGAGGGGGAGGAAGCCGCCTGGAAGTCACCACAGGGGGCTAATAATAATATCTGTGCTGCCAATGGACCTTCCGCCACCCCCCCCAGTGAGAACCAGTGGGAGGGCTAGGCCGAGGAGATTGAGGCAGCAACAGAGGGGAGCATTGCTGCCTCCCTGATGGAGGCCCTTACAGATTCCCTTCCCAGAGAGACTGCAGATGGAGCCACCCCTAATGCCCCCGAGCTGCCCGCAACATCTACACCCGCCGCTGATGCCGACACAGTTCCCACTCCAGTGTCTGATGCGGTGGCAGCCATGGTAGCGGGGGGTGAGATGGGCTCCATCTTTGCGGAGATTGAGGCCCTGGATCTGACCTCGGTTGTTTCTGGGGAGGGCAATCCTCTGCCAGCAGGCCTCGATCAGGGCAGCTACCTGCTGTTGCTGCCCCTTCCCTCGCTCCAGCCCCTGCCTGCTGTTCCCGCCCTTACCCCAGGTGCCCCCAGACCGCTCCACCTGCCTGGCAGCACTCGGTGTTCCGCCTCCAGCTGCTGAGCCGCTGTGCGTGGCAGCTGGCACCAAACAGCTGAGCCACGGAGGATCATCCTTTGTGGGACAGCTACCCCCGCCCTCTTCCAACAGTCCCACTCAGTGCCCTGCCCAGTCTGGTGCTAGGGCCAGGGACACCGCTCCCTGCATGACATCCATACCCAGTGCTGGCGGGGATCCCATCTTCAACCTGCCACCCAGTTACCCTGTGTCCAGTCTAAGGGATCCACACCCCGGTGGTCTGACCACTGGGGAACTCACCCCCCACCACCACCCATCTTGTCATCGCCCCACCCTTCACCCCAGACCCCTCCTCCGTTGCTTCCTCCCCCACCCGGACTGTGACCTTCACTTTCTCTGCCACCAACTCCTGGGGGTAGCATTTGTGGCCCCTAGCCTGACTGGGGCTGCAGCCTTCCCTTCGCTGCCATTCCCCCTTGGGCTGGACTGCTCTGTGCCCTGTCTCTCCATCCTGGCAGGCAGCGGGGCCAACATGGGGACCTGATTGGAGGACAGTGGGGGGGGGGGGCCCTCTGCCCCTGACCCCCTAGTGCTGCAGGACGAGCTCCATGCCTTCCTGGCTGACACTTGTGGGGCCAGGAATTGGACGCCTCTTCCCCTGCAGCCTTGGGGAGTTTCCACCTCATCCTCCAGGCCGTGAGGGCTATTCTCAAGGAGGGAAAGGGGATGAGGAGGCAGGAAGCCATGGCCTGCCAGAGGGCCTGCAGCTTCTGTGACTCCCTGTTGGACTTTGGGATCGGTCACGGATTCCTGCGTGACCCGAAGGAGGCTGCTGGTGCTCCTGCGGATTCCTCCCCACCCTCCACGTGGCTCGCACCATCTTCACAACCTTGAATGCCAGGGGCTGTAGGATGGGTCTCTGCAGGACCCAGGTGCATTTCCTCAGGAGGAGAGCTACTCTGTGGTGTTCCTGCAGGACACCCATATGGATCCAGCCGCCGAGAACAGCTGATGGCTGGAATGGGGAAACGGGGTGTTCCTGAGCCATCTGTCCACCCACTCCAGCGGTGTGGCCACCCTGTTCTCCCCCAACCTACAGCCCAAGGAGCTAGGGGTCACTGAGGTCGTGCCGGGGTGCCTGCTGTATCTCTGGGTCTGTATGGAGGGGAACCAAAAAGCATGTCACCTGCCTCCTTGCCAAGGACAGCACCCCTCTCATAGATCCAGAGGAGATGCATGGAAGGGCAGGGCCTTCTACGCTAGCCTTTTCTCCCCAGATCCAACTGAAAATGATGCCTGCAAGGTGTCCTGGAACAAACTCCCATGCTCAGCAGGGGTGACTGGGACTGGCTGGAGCTTCCTCTCACTCTGGCTGCGTTCTCGGAAGCCCTCCATTGCATGCTGACTAACAAGTCCCCGGGCATCAGTGGGCTGACCATGGAGTTCTACTGCACATTCTGGGATGTCCTCGGCCCGGACCTGGCCATTGTCTGGACCGAGTTTGAGGGAAGTGGGGGGCTCCACCTCTCTTGCCGGCAGGCCGTGCTGGGCCTGCTGCCCAAGAAGGAGTACCTCCGTGACCTTTGGAATTGGTGTCCCGTCTCACTCCTCTGCACAGAGTGCAAGATCATGGCCAAGGCCATCTCACTGCGGCCTGGGTCCATGCTTGCAGGACGTGATCCATCCCGAGCAGACCTACACCGTCCTAGGCCGGTCCATCTTCAGCAATCTGTACTTAATCAAGGATCTCCTAGAGCTTGGCTGTGGGGACAGTTTGTCGTTCGTCCTCGTGGCCCTGGACCAGGAGAAAGTATTCAACAGGATGGACCATGGGTACTTCCTGGGCACCCTGCAGGCCTTCAGCTTGACTCCCGCTTTGTGGGGTTTCTCCAGATGCTGTACACCCCCGCAGAGTGCTTGGTCAAGCTCAACTGGACCCTGACCGAGCTGGTCAGCTTTGGGCGAGGAGTGCATCAAGGCTGCCCACTGTCGGGCCAGCTGTATGCTCTGGCCATTGAGCCCTTCCTCTGTCTCCTCTGCTGGAGGTTGATGGGGTTGGTGCTCTGTGAACTGGAGCTGCGGTTGGTCCTGTTGGCATATGCCGACAACATGCTTCTTGTGGTCCAGGACCTGGGTGACCTGGCGCGGTTGGGGGCTTGCCAGGCTGCCTACTTGGCAGCCTCCTCCACCCAGGTCAACTGGGTCAAGAGCTCTGGCCTGACGGTAGGGGTTGGGTAGTCAGTAGGCCCCCCTCCCACCCATGCTTCAAGCCATCCCGTGGAACCTGGGTCTGCTGCTTTATCTCAACGTCTACCTTTCCACCACCCATCCCTCCCTGGATGGAAACTGGCACGATTTGGAGGGCAGCGTCATTGGGCAGCTGCAGAGATGGATGGGACTGCTGCAGTGCCTCTCCCTCCACAGGAGGGCGCTGGTGGTCAACCAGCTCATCCTGTCCATGCTCTGGCACTGGTTCAACACCCGGCTCCAGCCCCCAACACTCCTGGCCCACCTCCAGAATACAGTTCTGGAGTTCTTCTGGTTAGGACTGCACTGGGTGTCTCTGCAGGGATCCTGAGCCTTCCCCTGGAGGAGGGAGGGCAACACCTGTGCTGTGTCTACAGCCAGGCCCATGCCTTCCATCTCCAGGCCCTGCAGAGGCTCCTTTATGCTGCAGGTAGTCCGGCATGGAGCCACCTGGCACACACCTTCCTCTGCCGCTACTAAGGGCTCCAATACAACTGTCAGCTCTTTTACATCCATCTGAGAGGTGGTCTGCAAGACCTCTCTGAGCTGCCAGCCTTCCACCAGGACTTCCTCCGGACCTGGAGGCTTGTCTCGGCCTCCAGGGCCCTTGTGCCCACTGAGGGGGAGGACCTCCTCACAGAGCTCCTGCTATGTAACCCCATCTTGGTGTGCAGGTGGCGAGGCCCTCTCTGTGAGGTGGAGGCTCGTCCTGGTAGGCATCACCAGGGTCGGAGACCTCCTGGACTACACCTGGGGGACAGGGTGGATCCCCTAGTGCTGGCCCAGCTCATCGGGCTCTCCACGCTTTGAACCCCCCCCCCCGGGGCACCTACTCCAGGAGGCGAAGGTGGCCCTACCCCCTGGTGCTTGGGCCTACCTCAAATGACTCCTGTGAGAGGGCGCCCCCCCCCCCCGGCTTCCTCTCACTCCTGGTCCTCCGGAGCTTGTGATCAGGCCATGGCCCTGTGAGCCCCCCAGGCTGCCCCCGCCCTGAGCCAGCTGCTTGACCTGCAACCACACCCCACCAATATTTGTACATGCTCATGCTTCATACCATCCACTTCCTCGCCCTGACACGAAATGGCGGTACTTAATTCCACCTGTGGAGGGTGAGGACCCCCGGTGGGCCAATCTATACTCCACCCTCACCCCGTGGCCTGCCGGGAACATCAGTTGGCAGTTCCTGCACGCAACCACACACCTTCCCCCTTCTGCGGCAAGAGGGAGACCCTGGCGCACGCTTATCTGGAGTGCACCAGGTTGCAGCCCCTCTTCCGGCTCCTCCAGAGCCTCTTATTGAGGTTTTGGCTGTACTTTTCCCCACACATATTCCTTTATGCACTCCTCATCTGTGGCTCCACAAAGTCACGGGACCTCCTTGCCAACCTCCTGCTGGCTTACGCCAAGCTTGCCATCTATAAGACCAGCGAGAGGAGGTTGGCTGAGGGAGGGCCCTGCGACCGGGGGCTTATTTTCAGTCCCTAGTCCAAGCACACGTCTGGGCAGAGTTCCTTTGGGCAGCGTCCGCTGGCTCCCTCGACACCTTCCAGGAGCACTGGGCACTGTCCAGGGTTCTCTGCTCAGTGTCCCCCTCCGAACTTCTAACCCCCACAGCCGTCCCTGTTTTTCATTAGTTGTCCCAAGCACTCATTTGAACCCAGGCCCAGTGCCACCTTCCCTTAGGCTGGGGGAGGGGTTTTAGCAGTGGGCGGGCTTGACGCCGCCCACCACCTGGCACGTCAAAAGGTCTATTCCAGGCATGGCCAGACTGCGGCTCAGGAGCCACATGCGACTCTTGAATGAAAAAGTGCGGTTCCCTGAAGAATATCACCAAATCAGAGAAGGAAAACAGCCCCAGCCTACGAGTTTTAAATCTCCCACCCTGAGCATACTTGGAGGAGCCAGCCTCAGGGCCTAGGAATTTGGGAGGGAGTTGGCATGATGGGGAGAAGGGGTGGCATGTTTGGGGATGGCAGGGAGAATCATGGCATGGGTAAGGGATGGCGAGAAGCATGACATGGTTGGGATTTTAAAAAAAAACAAAACCCACCACTAGCCTGCAGTTTTCTACATTGAGTGACAACTAAGCATTTACTTTATAGGTCTAGTTTTCATGGCAACCTTAAGTAATTATTAGAATCTGAATTGATTTGTAGGATCAATATTAGCTCTCTTTTAATGATAAAATTAAAGCGTGCAATGAATTTTAAACTTAGTAATTTTGGAGTAGGTAAAAGTATATGGCTATATGCCTCAGTGTGGTTCTTGAAGGTTTGAGAATCAACTTGTGTGGCTCTTAAGTTCAGTAAGTTTGGCCACCCCTGGTCTACTCACAGACTGCCTGCTGGCTTTGATCTCTCACAACCTTGAAATGGTTAACAACTGGTATTTAACATCTTTGTCTGGAAAATAATACTGTATGTTATGACTTTTTCTATAAATATCTATAAGTCATGGCTTACCTAATTTCTGCCATGAGGACGAACATGCTTTAAGAAATGAGATTTGGACTTGTCGTCATGGCTCTCCAGAGTTCCACAGTCTAAAAGGCCAAAGAAAAAAACGAAAAAAACCCCAAAACTGTATCAGAAAGGAAGTTTAACTAGGACTTCTCATTCTGTAAATGACAATGTACTGGTTGACAGTTGCAGCCTTACAGCCCCTTTAGCTTCTTTGGGGCTCCAAGGACTTCACAGTGGTCAGCTTCTAAGTATGTAGTCAGCTGCAGAACTTGGGCCTCATTTGCTTATTAAGAAATTGTTTTTACTGACTGAAGCAAAATTTTACAGTTAAAATTATACAAACATTTTTTAATGATCCTGTGAAAATGCTTCACTTCGAACCTCATGTATGTGACATAAATTGTATCTAATTGAAAGGCCTTCAAGTTGACCTGTCTCAGTCCAAAATGACTTTAGAACAATGCTGGGCAAGATATGGGAACTCAGACACTAAGGAAATAAACCACTATATAATATTATAAACTAGCTGCTCAAACGTTTTATGGAAATCATATATATGAACATTTAAACAAATGTGCACGTTAGGTTTAAAATTTTTATTGTGCTGCCAAGAGCCAAATTACAAGAAATCGCCTTACAGTTAAAAAAAGTAAACAAGCAATCTGCTGAACTGCAGTGCACTCCGAGTGCCACATATGCATCTATTTTATTTTTTCAAAAAATTTCTCTTACAAGAGCACAACAGAAACCAAAGTAAAAGAGTGTAATGGATACAGCACATAGGATAAATCATATCTTTAAAATAATAATAAAATAATAAAAACATTTTACACCATGTCCTATATCCTGCTAATATTTTCAGAATATGGCCTTGATTGTAAAACAAAAGCAAGCTTTTACAATTTCTGGATAAAGATTGCTTACTCTTATGCAAGGAATGGATGATTTGTCTTGACAGAATCATTGTAATAACTGGACAGAAACCTACCTGTTTCAATATCAGATTGAGTACAAAATGGTGGGAGGACTACATTTTTTCTTATTTGTTTTTGGAAACTGAAGTCATATAAACAGAAAAAATGTTGACCCTTAATGATACACCTATTTTTTTTGATGCAAATAGCTAGAACACCTTTCTGATATTCTAAAACAAAAATTGTTAATCTTCAGATTAATAAATTAGGTCATTATAATAATAAATTAGTTTTTTTTTTTCAGTTTTAAAGTTCAGCAACCTCCGACCAAGTATTTACAACAATACTTGAGAGTTCCTTTACAAAAAAAAAAAAAAAAAATCTTTTCACATTACACATACTGGGTATCTGTGTCTTTTATGATAAGCATTTGTAAAAGGAAAAAAAAAAAGGCAATGCACAGATGGGTAATTAGTATAAAAGTACCAAGACCTGTCTGGAAAGTTAACTTTGTATTACACAGAATTATAAATGAGGCAAGCTACAACAAACTTCCAGCTTAATGTGGACAATATTCCAGTAGTTGTTTCAAACAATTGTTTGAAAAAAAACAAAAAAATCCAGGAGCTGATCATGTTATTCTACGGAGTTGATTAGTGCTGCATGTCTATTGCCATCAGTGTCTCTAGCTGATGCATTCATTAAAAGCCTTTTTAAGGCTAAGCAGGAAAAGAAAAATAAGAAACACCCTGAAATGTAGCAAGAAGCAAGATCAGCGCTCACTGCTTTAATCGTGCACATACCGCGCACACGCGCACACACACACACACAAAGTGCACTTAAGAGAGTGTGCACGCGCACACACACACACGTGCACACACACACACAAAACACTTTCAAATCAAATAAAACTAGGTAGAATGAGATGCTCCTCTTGTCTTTCCTAAACTCACAAGCGTTTAAGCACTGCTATGGAATGCCTGTTTATCTGTTTCTGCTCTGGGTAAAATCTCTCTCAGATAAAAATACATTCAACAAGAAAAAAATAGAAAATTATATATATACTGTATATATACAGATAGATGCTATATATATACCGTATATATACATATACATATATAGTGTGTGTATATACACACACGTTATATATATATGCACATATATACACACAGACATACAAATACTTTTTGTTTTTAGCATAATTATATTTACATAAATATTCCTATAATGCTAACATTTAAAGAAGCATGATCTTTTTTTCTGAGCTTCAAAAAAGGTGCTTGAGTAATATACAATTAAAATTAAGTAGCTTCCTAGCATGGAAGTAGTTTCTAATCTGCATAACCAGTAAATAAGAACAGGAAAAAGTCTTTTTTTTACTCTTTCATTTAAGCAAGAGCTTTGTCCAACAAAAATATTTTTTCCTCCTCCACTGAACTGTATGAACAACCAGAAATTAATACTAAAAAAAAATATATATATAAAAAAAAAAAAAAAAAAGAAAGAAACCACCAACAAACAAAAGCCCCTGGAACTACGTGGTGTTCTTGTCCTTCCCTTCCTTCCTTCAATACTGCTCTCAAAAGATCCAGTGCTCATATCAGGAATTATTTAGGCCTCAGTCATTTGCTAACTCTGCTGAAATCTGGCCAATCAGCTTTGAAGAAAACAAAAACTAAACAAAAGCAGCACAAAGTATAATTTTATACATCCTTAATAAATCCACCCTATATATTCTGCTATAACCTTTTCCTTGCTGTATCTTTAACTACTGCAGCTTCTTGTCATATAGAAAAATATATGCAGCTACACCACACCTGTACCATGACAGGGTTCTGTTCTAGGAATATACTTTTGTAGCAACAGCTGGAGAAAGAAAATCAGACCTCTTTCTGTTTCCATGTGGGGTTAGGCTTTGCCGCAACAAATGCGGTTTCAGAGCAACAAGAAAAGCCACCATCCTGATGTGTGGCAATATTCTTTGTTTTCTCGAGCCACGCTTGACCAGCTTTTCTTCTTTGAAGCTTTTTCTCACTTCACCATCCAACCCCAAATTCCTCCTCCCAAACAATCTCTATAGCTATGTTACAAGCAAGTACATCTTAACAAGTTTGAAAACTTTGGTTCTAAGAAAACTCTTGGTCAATTATCGCAAGGAAAAGTGGGAATGCTTGTTCTGGCACATTGCAGGAGTCAGAGCCCATCCCAGTAAGGTCTTAGAGCTGTACATGAAGTCACAAATCCAATACAATCCACTAAGCAAGTGCACAATTCTAGTTTTATTTTAATAGCAGACTTAGTCTCTCTCCCTCCTTCCCCCTAACTCTCTCAATCCTTGGCAAAGGTGCAATTCTTCAAACTGTTTGATAGAAATTATCTGCCTGTAGGTTATTCTGTTTTTGCATGCTGTAGAATCCACTGTATCTTGAATCTGGGTCAGCAATTCTTAGCATTCTCTGAGAACTGTCCACCTGGACCATGGTACCTTTCTTGCAGTCCACATATACCAGCTGATTGTTTAGGCAAGAAGGCTGTTGGGGGGGAAAAAAGAAAAAAAAGATAAAAGCTCAATTCATACATTATCATCATCTTCCCTCCACAGTAAGCATGGGAAGTGTTTATGGCACAAAAATCACAAAGGAAGTCATACTGAACTACTTATTTTCCTTTCTCCCGTTGCCCCCAAAGGTTCAACTCTTGCTGTTCTTGCTAGCCAAGACTCCTGTGGATTGAATAAGGGCTGAATAAGGACTGCAGCATTTGAGTCACAGTATACAACTGTGTAGCACCAGAAGCTGGCAAATGAAACCTTTTCACCTGAAAAGATTTGGTGACAACTCTGCTGCATTTATTTACATATATTTTAAAGTATTTACATTTCAATTAAATGAAAACTTTATTTCTGGCTGGACTATACACCCATTAGACACCATCCAGACTACAAATTGTTATGGAGCTGACACTTTTCAGGGAGGAGTGGTATTCTGCTTCTCAGAACTCTCAAAGAAACACTCCAGTTACATTACACCTCTTTACAAGGTTCAGCCTTCTTCCTTCTACATGTCTGACTTGCTCTTTGGGATGCTAGATGCTGCCAATAGATTAGGGAAGTAGTTGTCCCTGTGCTCACTTGAAATTTGCAAAACAATCCACTATTGTTGGGCTCCTCTGCAATCTGAGATGTCTAGCTGAAACATGTACTGAGAACCCACAGTTTTAACTGACTCCATCTGGATTCTAGAGAAATGAGGTAGGTGAGGTAACATCTACTATTGGACCAACTTCTGTTAGGGAGAGAAGCAAACAGCTTTCAAGCCATATGTAACTTTTCTTTATGTCTGGGAAAAGAACTTCCAGTGTCATAGCAAAATGCAAGGTGGAAGGGGTGTTTAGCATACGTAGTTAGCACATATTGTAAGGGATGGTTCAAGGTTGATGAGCTCATTAACACCTTTATATGCATAGGACAAATAGAGAGGGTTAGGGGATTACAGATTGTTCTAATAAACCATAAATCCAGTGTTTGTTTAATCCATGATTTTTGGTGTCTAACAGTGTATGCTACACTACAGCCATACTGCATTAATTTAGATTTGTTAGTGCTCAGTACTTCTGAAAATTAAGCCATATGCATCTGAAGTCAGTCACCCAAAAATAAGCAACATAAATCACTGAGTGCTTCTGAATATTTTATAGTGACTTGTCCAACATCATAAGCCTGTGGCAAGCAGGGATAGAATCCAGCTCTTACGGGTCCTCATCCAATGCCTTAATCAGAAGGCCATCCTTTCTATACCTGCAGGTTCTCCTTTCATTTATTATACAACTTCTAGCTTCTGCATTGAGTCAGGGGTCCTACAGAAAACAGCTTCATTCATTACACAGCCTGACTCTTTCACAGTTTCACCTGTTCACTAAATGGGATGGGTTCTGTGGGGAAAAAAATAATGTAATATGTAATCAGAGACTGTAACTTAATGCATATATATATATAAAGGGATAGAATTAAGGTTGTGCAGTCTCTCTCTGCGAGCCTAAATCATAAAACGATTCATTGATAAAAGATTAGTATTCAGTAATCCATGCCTACTCATGGCAATCAACTTTTCTTTCCCCAAGAGTACACTTAAACAATCCTTAAATTATTTTTAAAATCTTTCCCAATTTATGCCCTTTTCCTGCAAAAAGATCTGCCTGGATAGACTCTTATGCCTGTGCTGAGTCCCATTAACTTTAGCAGGATTCAGTACTGGTCTAAAATCTAATGCACAGATCATTTTGTAGAATCTGGGCCACAAACATTACAATTCTATGCCCAAAGAAATCTGTTAGCTTTTCAGGTGCTATAGGATTCTTGTTCTTACAATTTTCTGTAAAGCCTCCTTTTTTTAAATACAATCTTTATTTTCTATATTAGAATGACAGTAAACTCACTTTTATCCAATCACACTTAGTACTGTACTACTTTGACATGAAAAGACTTAAAAGTAATGGCTCTCCTATATGATTCCCTATTTTTATGTTGTACAGGTAGATGTAACCAATCACTAACTGGGGCTGCTTCTTTAATAAGATACGAAGCTTGGTGGATAAATGAAATGTAGCAGGCTTATTGCTTCCTAACTTTAGTAAGGTCTTTGATACTGTTCCACATGACTTCCTCATAAATTAGATAGAGAATCCTGGATTAGATGAAGCTATGCAAGATGAGTGGTAGAGAGTAGTATAGTACACAATAAATCTTCGATGTTAAAGAGAAGCTACAGCACTTACCATTCCTGAAAGCTATTTACAGTCGGTCTAACACTCTTAAACACACATAGTTGCTGTTTACTCATGAAAAAAATTGACAAAGATGTTGTTCGACTTGTGGCGATATAAGAAATGATTGTGTTTGAATCTGTTCTTAGATTACTGCCAAATCCAGGTTTTGTCAGAGAACAGCAATTTGACTTTTAATGTATAAAGACAGATATGTAATCTTTTGGCATGGATTTATAGTAGTAATACATGTTATTAACTTCTTTGTCAGGCTAGTTGCCTCCTCCTTCAATATGTAGAAATAAAACTGTTGGTAAGATTAATTTGTACAATTCATACTTCATCTATTAAAGAGCAAAACTTCCCAAATTTTTAGATCTTTGAGGTTCTGGAATGGTTTCATACAATTTACTTTATATCATTCTTTAATTCTTTTGTCAAATTTGAGGCAGCATAAGCTTTTCTGGTTAAAGTTAAATGTGTATATTTATCTATATTCTGCTGGATCATTAAAGTTAACATCAAGACCTCTGTTCTGGTTGTGAATTCTATCCTAACAGTAAGCAGTAATGCTTTATTGTTTTAAAGTTTTTCTGGTATAGATTTGTTTGCTTTGGGTATATAGTAAAATGTCATCACTTGTGTAGGATGAAATTTTCTGGCTGACATTTCCTTCTGTTTTTTCTCTTGTACATGTTGCCAATAGCTCAAATGAAAGGCTTGTGGTTTCTAGCTGAAAACACTCCATGTTTGGGGAAAAAACCATCATGTTTATTGGATTTTGCAGATATTCAGGGCTCTGTGGCTGAAGTGACTAATGCACTGATGGCGAGACTTCAAAAAGAATAACAGATCAAAGGCTTCTGTCAGTCTTAGCAATCTGATTTGTTAGTATTATAAAGGGCTTCCTAATTGATTTATCTCCAAGTCTGATTTCTAATGTAGCTGCACTGTGAGAATGATTAATCTCCTTTTCTGAAGGATAAGAAGCAACATGCTCAGTGTGCCTAGGAAGTTGGGAAAAGCCTATCCATACAGAATCATAGTGGGCACTGACATACTGGAATACTCCTGACCCTAAAGAGACTTGATTGCTCCATTCTATCTATAAAGAAAGATCCTATAAGGAACAGGGGAAATCTCAAGTACACAAATGATTGCATCCTCTCTGGACCAGCGGCCTTGTTTTCATTCTTGTTTCATTTGCATTACATGCAAAAAAAAACAATATAAAATCCATCAATAAATGCATAATAATTCAGAACAATTGTGTAGGAGAAGAGTAAATGACAACCGGTGGTGTTGATATGCTCCCTGAAGCATATATAGAGGACTGAGGGATGGTAGGAGGGCTACAGAATATGTACAAATGAACCCTGAGATAGTTGTCAGTTGAAACTTACTACGAAGCATATCACCTCCCAGCAGAGGGAGGTATGAAAGAATTAGGGGGTATCTTGTTGGAAGTAATTCTGTCAACAAAAGGAAAAGTCATGAATAAAATTTGACCATATTCACAAATCTTCAAAGAACTTGCCTATAACT
Source organism: Podocnemis expansa (assembly GCA_007922195.1). Taxonomy (NCBI): domain Eukaryota; kingdom Metazoa; phylum Chordata; order Testudines; family Podocnemididae; genus Podocnemis; species Podocnemis expansa. Next base: position 10,002,982 of record ML681972.1, read on the forward strand.
GGCTTAGATACATAAAGTTTTTTTTAACAATGTGTCACACACTGGGCTGGTGCTACTGATTGAAACAAGGGCGCCTCTATAACATGATTAGATAAGGGAACAGATTTTCTTAAATTTACCTGCAATAGCAAAAACAAGATTTCTTGTACTTTCAACTATTTGCAAATGTAGGGCCCTACCTGGCAAACCCACATTCACTTGTTCACACAAGTGAATCTAGTCACAGTCCTTCCAGTTTAAATGCCAGATTCTGACACCTTTGCTATGTATGAGTGACCCCTTACTTTAAGAGTTGTTCCACTCAAGTCAATAGGACCACTTGTGCAAAGTAAGGCGATACGCCTCATGGGTCAGAATATGACTCTAAACAAATGTGATTTTTCCTCTGTCAAAGCAACTCAAAAAATAACCTATTACAACATTCAGAGGACATCTTGTGATATAACGGGCAGATCTTTGCTTAGCTGATTTTCCATTCTCCCACTTATCAGCTTCTATGTTAAATTTAGAGAAGCTAGAGCACAGCTATTCCTATCAAATTTCTCTGAAGGGCAAACCTATCCTTTTTTCTTGCTTCAGGGATTTAGGCTCTGGCTGTATGTTGTATTCTCTAATAATGTGTTGCTTATACACCACTTTGTAGTAGGACTGTAAGAAGAGGAGCATGCAGCTGTTGAGTTGGACATAGTGGAACCACTGAGGAGGAGGAGGCGGCCTGTGAGAGTAACAGAATAACAGAAAGTAACACCAGAAAATGTACTAGAAAAGAAAAAAGGTGCAAAAAGCAAAGGAAGACCGAGTATGTGAGATATGACAAGCAGGCGAGAACATGGTATGATGGGTCCTAGAGACCCCAGGGATCAATCCATTGGACAACTAACCCCCACTGCCCCACCCCTCCAAAAAAGAAGTTGGGAATTTTCTCAACCACCTTCCAATAAAGTTTTTGTTTCATTAGCTGCAATTTACAGTTGGAAATGGAGAATTGGTTTCTGTAATGATTATGGTAAATGGAAAAGATGAAGAAGGATGACACAAAAGGTGCTTTCAGGGACTGCTTAAACTGTGATTTTAATCAGTTAGTAAAACTCTGACCTAGGCATTGGGAAGGTAACAAACAAAAGCATTACTCAGGCTTTTATTATTATTATTATTATTATGGAAGCATTGGTCATGGTTCCACAGCTAAAGTAGAGTACTTAAAGCTGAGGCTCAATCCTTACATTGGAAGAATACAGTGTAACTTCTCCAAAATTATAGCACTCGCCTTTTGGGTAGTGAATGAACGTTCTGAGATTATACAACTAAATCCACTAATTAGTTTACAAGTTAAAATTATTGTTTAAGGAGAGCCCTGTAAATTTAGTATCTTTTTTAAAAATCTCAAATGATCTTAAAGGAATCAATACAGACACTTCAAAGCTTTAAAACTCTCCAGAAGTTTGTGCACTGGTTAAATTTGACTTTTTAAAACAATGTAGTAGCCATTTTTGGCATTATTTTTCTTAACTGAAACTTGTTTCTTAGCAGTGAGTGGAGAATAATATTCTGCTGAAGTTTCACCAGGAACTGTCCTTTTCCAAAATGGTTGTTATCTACTATTTTCAATGGGACTGAGAAAACAGGCTGTCCTCAGTCAAGATGGTATTCTTAGTCTTGTTCCCAGCAATACCAAGGACAGAAGGGTGACCATTTTGAAAGAAGGGCACAACTATCTCTCCTAACAGGAAGACAAACAAGGAGTCCTATGGCACTTTTAAAGACTAACAAATTCATTTATTGCATGAACTTTCATGGAAGAAAATCCCACTTTGTCGCATATTTTCTCCCACAAAAGCTCATGCAATAAATAGATCTGTTAGTCTTTAAAAGTGCCACAGAACTTGTTTGTTTTGCTGAACTAGATTAACGGGGCTGCCATGTTGGAACTTATCCTAACAAGGAGGTTAATGACATGGTATTACTTGTATGCATCAGTGTCAAAATAATGTCATTCTAATATGGATGTAAACCTAATAACTTTGGTTTTATACATATTCACTTTACGCGGTTGTGTGCGTCTTTACAAGGCAATTTAAAGTCTGTATCCATATTAGAAATACAGACAGAGTATGTTTATTTTGTGATAGGATGGGTCAATTTAGGTGGATTGCTGGTGAATCTGCCTAATAGGATTTTGATATGGAGTCTGCATTAAGGTTATTTATGGAACTGTAACTATAATATTTCTTTCAACTAGCTCTTACCTATGAATTTCCAAGCTTTTATATTTTTTTTTATAATTGCAATGCATTAATAATGTTTCTTCAATTTAATTAACATCTATCTATGTCCTAAAAAACTTTAGATATTTTTCCATAAATGTAACAGAAAATTTGAAAAAAAACAACCCCACCTTCTCCTGCATAAAATAACTGCACAAATGGGAAGTAGATGAAGGCCACAGCAAGTATTTAATCAACATTTGTACAAGAATTTGTGACTACAGATAAAATTGTAGTTGCTTGTCCACTCACACACTTTTGAATACTGAGCTTGGTTTATACCTCCTGAAAATTCAGTAGCATGTGTAATAGATAACTGGTGCTTTTCATTTGACATTACATAAGAACCACTGGTTTGATTTAGTGTAAACAGACAGACATGGAGAAAAATCATTTAAATGAATTGACATTGGTGGTTGAACTGTATCTTTCAATACATTTCAGGAAACCCCCTTGCTTTCCAGAAAAGAAGGAATCTAGAAAGAGAAGTTTTAACATTGTACCTTTGTTGGGGCTCTGTAGCAGGACACTGGTATCCACTGCTTTTTCTGATTCACAAGCAGAAGGGCTATTATAAGAACTAGGGCTGTCATGATGGGAACGGTCACCCAGGCAACAGAGTTGAGAGATGCATCTTCATTGGAATGCAGTCCATTGCTGTCTCTGAAATCTCCTTGAAGGTGACTCATGTCTGAAAGACATGAGCGTGAGCATTTGTTAGCAAAAAAAATTTAAGTGCTCCTGTTCCATCCTGACCATAAACAAGAACAGGCTTTTGGAGGTATAGTGTCAGTAGTCAGTGTAGCCTTATATTTTTTGGTGGTATTAACCATGTCCTGACATTTTACCAAAACAATACTGAGGGGCAGAGGTCACAATTGTGTCTGTTCTCATTTGTTACAGACTACAGTGCCTCCCCCCACCCCCCCATAATGATTTCAGTATGTTTTCAAGTATCTATTTCATATAAAGTGGATTTTTATCTTTTGGTAGTCCTAATAAACGTATGTCATTGCACCTAGAGTGATTTATGAAGCCATCCTTTTTCTTTTGCTATATTTACAGTAGATCTTCTACTGTTTTGTTTTCTCTTTTTAATGTAGTGACTGTTCTCCTAGAGATGATTCTTTTCTCATCTTCTATGTTAGATTCTAGCTTAATTACCTACTTTTGATCATATTGTAAAAACTACCTCACCACAGTGCTACAAGTTTAGGTATATTAAAAACTGCAAAGTGCCTAGTACTATAGTAATATGGACCATATGTGTACATAAGACAGACTTGTGTCTTCTAACATTATATCTGGTTTTGGAGTAATTATGCATTTCCCTTTTATATCTGGGAGGATCTGAGTTACAGTAGGTCCAGCATTTGTTCTTTGCGTCACTTCAGTATCTTCAGACACTGTATCTGTATCCTTTGTGGACGCTTCCCCCCACTCTTCCTATTGCCTTTTACAGGCAAAAAAATTAATTTATTCTGTTTTTCCCATTAATGTTTTTGCTGCTTACCACCCTTTTTCCTCTGGGTTGATAAATATAAAAATGTTGGTGCCTTCACAGATTTGGGGTTGTTTATTTGGAGGATTTTTACTAAAATGCCCCTGAATCTCACCTTGTACATTCTTTCAAACTTGGGAACATACTGGAAAAAAAATGGTTACTTTCCTTTTAGTAACTGATTCTTCTTCAAGGTGGTCTATATATATGGATTCCACTCATGGCTTGTTAGTGCTCCTGCACAGCAGATTGGCAGGGTGGATTACTGCATGGGCCTAAGGGGCCAAGGCCCCACACCCTGCTGGTACTGGAAGTGGGAGGGAGGCAGGCAATACCAGAGACCAGGCTTTGTGTTCACGCTCTACCCTTGGGCTGGCTGGTCCATGCCCAGCCCAAAGACCAGGATCTATGGTCCTGCCCCAAACCTAGGCTGGCTGGTCTGCCCCAGGGGCAGGTGGCTTTGTGCTCCTGCCCTGAGGCTGGCTTTTGGTCCCAGGGCACCCCCCCAAGTGCTGGCCTGCCCAGACAGGGCCAGGGCCGGAGGCTGGCAAGCAGGGGCACCAGTGGGGAAGGCCCAGGGGCCTTGCGGCCCCTAATCTGCTCATCCCTCATGCTCTTGTGCTTCCTTCACCCCTGATAGAGCATAAGGGGTACAATAACCCTTAATACCAACCTTTGTTTGTTTGTTTGCTAGCTACCCCAGGCATCAATAATAATATTCTGAGCTGCAGGGATGGAGGGTGGATTATGGGAGCCACATAAACAGACCATCTAGAAGAATCAAAGCTACTGTAAGGGCAAGTAACTTTATTCTTCTTCTTCAAGCTCTTATACATGTGGATCCCACTAATGCAGTGATTCTCAACCAGCGTTCTGTGGAACAACGGAGCTCCACAGAGATAGCACAGATGTTCCATGACCCACCCTGACACCTCCCCATCGGGGGACTGAGTGGGGACAGAGGAAGGAACATAGCCATAGCAAAGCTTCCAGGCACACAGTGGCAGACATTGATGCACACCTGGAAGTTTTCCTGCAGTGGGGGCATTTTAAATCTCTTTTTCACAAATGTTTTCATCAGGTTTTCCACGTATAATAAATACCACCTTTAGGTATTCCCTGACCCACTAAAGGTTGAAACACACTGCACTACTGGTGTTTAGCAAGCAGTCTCACATCTTAAGGTGAGAGCAAGGAATTTACTGAAACCAAGACTGTAGAACTGCTCTTCCAATTTGGATGTCCACTTTAGTTGCCTCTAATAAGTACTGTTTAGTATGCCTATGAATTAAAGACCATGTAGCCATTATAACATATTTCATATGTTGCTGAAGTCAGTTCTCTGAGAGAATGAGCTCAAACATACGAAGGAGGTTTAGTTCATTAATCTCACAGGCTGCTTTGATACAGTCCACACAATCCAGTAAGACAAGGGCTCTCAATGAATTTGTGCGCCCCTCCCCCCTCCCTGAATAAAACTAATGCTTTCATTGGGGTTAGGGTTATTTCTCCTGTCACATTCAAAGCAGCATGGGCCCCCCTTTACCCTCCCTCCCCTGCAGGATCTCCCAAACCTTCCCTCTTCCATGCCCTGTAGGTTGCCCTTCCCCACACTGACTCCCAGACCCCCTTCCACTGCTGGGCAGCTCCCAGACCCCTACCCTACCCTTTCCACTTCCCCTATCCCATGCAGGCAATCAGTCTCAGGTCACAGGCAGGCTGTGCTCCTGCCTTCCCCCTTTCTCCCCACTCACTGTCACTCATTCCCATGCTCTTCTTTGATTGGGCTCAGTTCCTGCATGCCTTTGATTGGCATGTTCCCCACATGGGCCCCTGCCACCTCTTCCTTTCTTGTTTGTGGTTTATGCATCGTGCTGTCAACCAGATTAGCATGCTGACTGACTGACAGTAATCAAATAGCGTGGGACAGTGCAGTGGCCTTCTCAGAATCCTGACCCTGTCTGCTGTGACTGAGACCCTGACTGGTTGGCAGATCAGAGCAAAGCTGAGCTGGGATTGGCTAGAGCGCTTCCTTTGTTCCCCCGAGCTATGACTCCAATCATGTGAGTGAGTCACTGTGTGCGCGCACATCCACCCCTGCTCTGCTCTGCTGGTGTTTGCTGTTTGCTGCTGTAGATCTGCCAGGCAGCAGCTCCATGGGCCAGATCAGCACCCTTGGTGGGCTGCCTCCAGCCTGTGGGCCGTAAGTTTGATACCCCTGCTTTAATGATTTGCCTTTGGCTCTGCCACCCCTCTGCTCTGCATGTGCTACAAACAATCTAGGAGCTGACCTAGCAAGTCTCATTCTGTTCAAGTATATTTAAGGGCTCTTTTAAAATCCAAGTATTAAGTTTCGTTTCTGCTGCAATTATGGGGGTTAAGGGAGAAAAGTGGCAGACGAATGTACTGGTTATTATGAAAATGCCAAACCACCTTTGGAATGAATTTAGGACAGTGTTTCTCAACTGGTGTTCCCTGTAACACTGGGGCTCAGTGGTAAAAGTGTTCCACGACCCCTTCCCTTCAATGGGGAGGGAGGGCTGAGTGACAAGGGCTGAAGGAGCAATGTGGCGCCACCTTAAACCCTGCTCCGCCTTAATCCCCACCAGCAGAGAGCTGTGGGAGGCTGGGAGTGTGTGAATCTTCCTCTGCAGGGTGGTGCAGCTTGTGTCAGTCAGCCTGCAAACAGTCCAGATAAGGTCTTTTGGGGGGGCTGCTGCTGGGGCTTGTGTGGGGCAGGTGTGTGTGTGTGTAGCAGATGTGGGTGGGAGTGGATGTGCAGCTGGGGTTGTGGGGTGGCTGTTTGGTTAGGGGTGTGTGTAGCTGGGGGCTGGAGGCCTAGTTCTGGCCCCTGCAGTGATGGGAGGGTCCATCACAGGCAGCAGGGGGCTGAGGGAGGGGAAGACAGGACCCACTGGGGTGGCAGGGAGCAGCAGTGGGGTGAGGATTTGCCCTGGGGGGCAGGGAGCCACTGTGGAGAAGGGGGAAGTGGGTGCTGCGCCGTGCTCCCCTGCCCTACCTTCCCACTCCCCAGGATCCCCAAGTCCCCCCCACAAAGCCACTCCTGCTCCTCTTCTCCCTTCTTCTCTTGCCACCCTTGTGCTGTTCCCCACATGGCTGCCCTTGTCCTCTTTTGCCCTTCCTGCCCTGCCCTGCCCCCCACACTCACCCCAGCCACTGCACACCACTCCTGACCTACCCTGTTCTGCCACCCTGATCTGCAACCCCTACTACCCCACATAGCATCATGTCTGAAATGCTGTGCCATGGTTCATGAATATTCAGAAGTAATTTAAGTTAATTTGAATATTCCTGAGTTTTTTAATGGTGGTGTGCCTCGAAAAATTTGAAGGTACCAAGGTGTGCCACGGCACAGAAAAGGTTGGGAACCACTGGTCTTAAGTGACTTTTTTTTATCAGTGTACAAAACAAGGACACATCTGTGATACCATTTGGTTTTGAGTATTTCACAATCCTAAAGAAAAAGTACGTCTTAAAACAAGCATGCAGCTATTGCTAATGCCAGCCTCTGACATTATCAACAACATGTGCCTATTTCTCAGAGTGGAGGTTTATTCCAGTAGTTTAGTGTTCAGAATGTGTTTATTATACAGTACCAAACAACTGTCTATAACATTCAACCTGAGCAAAAAGCACAGCTTTAATAGTGTCCACACTCATTTGTCTTCTCATTTGAAACACTGTTTCACACACTAGACTCATGTTCCATTTGCATGTTGGCATTTGTCTCTCCATGGCACCATGCTACTATCATGGAGGCTGATAATCCAATTGAATACAAGCAGTATATTTATATGTGACATAGACTGGAAAGGGTGCAGAGAAGAGCAACAAAATGATTAAGGGTACAGAGATATGAAAAAGACTGACCATTCAGATTAGAAAAGACATATCTAAGAGGATATCTGATAGGAGTTTATAAAATCATGAATGGTGTAAAGACAATGAATAGGGAAATGTTATTTACCCTTCATATGACACAAGAACCAGTAGTCAACCAGTTAAAAACTAACATTTATTTATTGTATGAGCTTTTGTGGGAGAAAAATCACACTTCCTCAGATGAAAGCTCACGCAATAAATAAATTTGTTAGTCTTTAAGTGCCATAGGACTCCTCCTCTGTTTTGTAGTCACTCAATGAAATCAATAGGTGCAGCAGGTTTACAAACAAACAATCTTCACTAAGTGCACAGTCAACTTGTTGAACTCATTGCCAAGGATGTTTTGAAGGCCAAAAATATAACTGAATTCACAAAACAATGAAGTAAGTTCATGAAGGATAGGTCCAGCAATGTCTACTAGCCAAGCTGGTCAGGAAAGCAACCTCATGTTCTGGATGTCCTTAAACTGTCCACTGTCAGAAGCTGGAGCTAAACAAGACTTCAAACTGTCTTGTTCTGTTAATTTCATTTGAAGCATCTGGTATTGGGCACTGTCAGAAACAGGACACTGGGATAGACAGACCCCTTATGGACACTCTTATGAACTTTTGCATCTGGTGAACAGCTTGGTGAATTCATGACCCCAGGCTATCTCCATTCGGTTGCAGAATTTTCAGTCCATGTCATATTTAAAATTGCTAGGATTCAAATTATATTATTTCCCTCTGTGGTACCAGTGGAGTGCCTGAGGGAGATGAATGCCAACAGCACAGTGGAACAAGTGTTTTATGGATGCACCTGAGCATGCAGTCTTCAGCAATAAATGTAGCAAATGTTATGTACACATCACATGGCTTCCTGTAAAGCCAAATAAGTCTCTTAACTTACTGTGGTAATTTAACCTGTCTATTATAACATCTATCAAGTACTGATCATTAACCTCCTATTTAGAAACAAAATAATCCCTTCACCATATTGGGGGTAAAAAGAAGATAGAGTTCTTTTGTTCATTTTAATATAATTGTAAGGTTCCGGCACTTTGATGATGATTGCAAGAACTTAGAGAAACAGCTATTTTTGGCTACTGAGGATCCAGTTGTCTCACTTCGCAAGAGGGTTCTGCCATTGAATTTATTCATTATTCTAAGTAGTAAATACTGTTTAATTTGAACGATGGGTGGGCTCAGACTGATAGCATTTAAGATATTTCACAAACTATTGTCACCAAGTGCATCTGTTAGAATCTCTTATATACAAACACTCTGGAACTTATTTTAAACATGTATTTTGCTGCTTTAAAATAAAATTTAAAAAAAGGATGGGAATGCATTCCCGCCAAAAAGAAACATTTCAGGCGTACTGCTTCTAGTTCAGAATGCAAGACTGATTTCTGGTTTTTCACCTACAGAAATTTTGTCTACATCTCATCTCAATATTTTTCCAGCCTATTAAAAAAAGTGGTTCATTTACATCTTTATTTTCTCCACAGGGCAAATGGATGTGTTAAGACTTGTGGTGTGATCACAGATCTAACAGGGTACAATTCAAAATCCATCTAAGGTCTCACCTCGGTGCAGATGGACAATGTCGTTTTCACTGGGTGTAGGCCAAATCGGTGATTCTAGTTCAGCACCTCGATGATTTGTCTTCTCAATGGGGATGTTGGTTGGCTCCGGTACATACATCTCTACAAGATGAGAGAAATGGTTTTCACCAGTCCACAGAATCACCACTTTGCAGTACCTATTAACAGATGCTGGGCTCTTAATTCAGAAAATATTTCTTGTGGATCTGCATCCTTTTGACTCTAGGGACCTCGCTGGTTGTTCTGAAGTTCACACCATTACTGCCTTTTGGGGGGGGGAGGGTAATTTGCTCAAACACCTATTTATTGAGTGCATTTAGAAAGCTATTAACTATGCAATGGATTTCCTTATTTTTCACTATTTCCATAATTTACAGGAGACCAGTGGTTGCTACCAATGCTATTATGCCTGTGCAAGCTGAATGGAACAGTCTCTTGTATTAAATTTTTCAATTAATATATCTTTTCATCATACATTTGGTAAGATTCTCTAGTTCAATTTGGTTCCTTTGTGCTGTACTATCAGCATAAAAGGCCAAGAAAGCAGCTAGATCTCTGCAGCTGATATTAGGTTGGCATGCTTGACTCAACTTTTTTTTGTAATCTCTGCTCCCCTCGTGTAGGGGCATGCCAGAGGTAGCCATGGGACATGGTTGAAGTTCTCTGACTGGCAGATAACTCTTGCAGGTTGAGAGCTGGCATGGGTAAAAATAGCTGTAATAAACTGCTGTGATAAGCTCAGCCAGAATCAGGAAGCTGCAACAAACTCCCATGGTTTCATTCTGTGCATAGCAGAGAAACTGTCCCATTACATTTAAGTCACAATTAAAAGAACTCGTATAAGCAATTCAAAATGTTATTAATAAAAGCAATGTGAAAAAAATAACCCAGACTTGTGGAGCAACAGAAATGTTAGGCAATAGGGGAGCCTACAGAGGAATCAAAATATTTCCTCTTACCCGTCACAAATACATTTATCTAATAACTTTATGAAAGGTCATCCAAAGAGAGCAATAACAAAACAGTAAATCTTCGAGTTAACAGTGCTTCCTTAGAACATGAGATGTGAAGTATACCGTTGTGTACCACTTGCTTATCTGAGGTGAGTATTCTGTTTCCTGTGCTATTATCCTGCATCCCTCTGTTTCTTGTGATATAAGGAACAACTCCCATTAGCCTTTTATAAGTTGTTCAATGTGAATCAACATTCAAATCAGGCACAATAACTGATGCCAGAGTACGCAGCCTTTGACGACAATATAACTTGTAAAAACTTTAGGACCAAGGTTTTATTACCTGGACACATAGGACAACAACTTCCTTCAACGTTGATGGGTTCTACACAAGGGAGAGGGGGGCAACTGACTGTGGAGCAAAGGGTCTGGCCCTGCAGGCAGTAGCAGTGTGTGCAACTATCAATGTCCCATCGTTCTTCATCTGCATAGGTTTTCCCACTGAAGTGACACACCACCTTCTTTGGGATAGTATCTTCTGTTGAAAACAAATTTGCTGTGAGGACTTAAGATGACAAAATAGAAAAACACACACAAAATACCCATGGAGAACAAACAAAGAAAAAATGGAATGAGCCCAAGTTCTTAAATACTTAAACCCATACCCACTGAGTATGTAACACATAAATCATGACAGTAAAAGGTTAAAGCAGTAGTTCTCAACTTTTTGCAGGTTGTGACACACTTGGTGGCATTTCGCGAGCCTACAGAACACACCAGCCCCGAACTCTCTCATCCCCCAAGCCAAATCCAGCCATCTCCTTGGCTCTCTGCGACACACTCTTCACTGTCTGGTGACGCAGTAATGTGTCCCGATGCAGTAGTTGAGAACCATCGTGTTAAAACATCAGATACTTTGCCAAAATTTCAGTGTTTTGTTCCTAGTCCAATTTCATACGTACAAACAAAAGAACCAGGAGCACAAAACTTTATATCTGGGCTTTTCTGTTTAAAAAAATGCAAATTAAATATTGTGTTGATTAGATTCAATATATTTGCATTTCTCTTTTAGTTGTCTTGTGCGTAGGCATACGCAGAATCAGATCCATTCTTATACTAATGGAGTTCAATGTTATAGACAAAACAGAATTTTTATGACTCTCCTTTTAAAAACATTTAACAGTATTAGTATTTTCACAATAAAGGCTTTGCTGCATTTTCAGTCTTTTCCCCCCTCTACTTTGTGAGATAAAAAGAGCCTATGAAAACACAGATGGCTTTGCAGAATAGGTTTCTCTTGAAGAATAGGTTTCTCTTGATATGCAGCAGAAGTTTATGAGTTTAGGTACTGGATTTCATTTTAAGATATATTTATTTACCCCTGTGTTAAAATGTTAAATTGATAAAAATAAAAAATGCTAAAAAAATAAATATTAATAGCATCTGGTCAAATGATAAAAATAAAAATTGAATTCTGGCTTAAGGATTTGGCATTAACAGAACACTTTGAAGGGAGAGGACTGAGTGGATCTCATTTCATGGCATTAATGCAAATTAGATTTTGAAGAGTAGTGACACTGCAGCTGAGGAAGTGGAAAAGTACATGAACAAGTAGAAATTCTAATGAAGGATTAGCCTCAACTTTTTTATTACTGTGAATTCCGTCTCAACTAAAATTTGCACCAGGAGAAGACATGAACAATGCCCTTTGCCATCTCAGAGTCTTTAGTGGCAGCAGGGACTAGGAAAAAGCAGTAGGGGATTGATGTATAAAACTACCACCCCACCTTCATCTGATTAAAGTACAGAAGGGAGCAGGAATGATCATGAAAAAGGGGACACACAGCTCCAACAGCCTCTTTCTTTTCACTGCTTCCATGGACTCTACGAAAGGAAATTGTCTGAGCCAGTCACTAATCAAATGAAAAAAAAATCGCCAAAAATGAGCACAAGACAAATAAGATTCTGTCTTCTCTCTCCTAATATATCTCTCCATTTCTCTCTTATAAGCCAAGATGTAGGTGTTCTGTGTGAATTAACAGTCTTTCTACATAAGAAAGGAGAATGCTGAACATGAAAGGTGAATCAGAAGTAGTCAGATGTATAGACAAAGTAACAGTGAAGTCAGAGGAAAGGATGCAGGAACTGCAAAGTGAGAGTTGCTGAATTTATAACTATGCAAAACATAGCATCTAGAAGTCACTATGCTACAAAACTAAACATAAAAATGATGAAAAACAGAATGTGTGTGGGAGGGAACCTCTGCTCTGAGATTTCTAACAATTGAGGAAGGTACTATAGCCCTGCACAGTTTGCCCACCAAATTATTTCTCAGTTGTGGGATAAAATACCATGGAGGACTGTACGGCAAGAAGTACTTAAGAGAAGTGCTCAGGAAATCATCTAAGAGCAGAATAACAGGAAGCATATGAAAGCCACATTTTTAAGATATAAACAACAAAGAAAAGCTACTGAAAGCTGCCAAAAAGCATAAGAGATATTTTATAAATGTTCCAGGTTTTTGTTTTTCCCAGATGTTTGCCCCACCATTCATAATAGCAGTAATGAGGAAGGAATCTGGAGACAAAAGGAACAAAAAAGTTACTATACAGTGTTTTATATAGCCAGACTTTCATATTAGAGATCATTAAGTTAGTGAACACGCTCTCAGAGTCTGAGAGACCAAATAATTAATTGCAGAGCACTAAATAATGGAAAACTAAAGGCATATACTTATCTAGATGTCTCCATAAAAACACTTTCTGCTAGAAAATGTACTATATAGTAAATTGGTACAAGAAAGTAAGAGTTATCATTAGGAGAATTTATATTACAGTGGTAATTGAAATCTTACTTTTATATTCAGCATTGCTGAACTGTTTCAAACAGGGAAATTAGCAAGTCAGAGCTGCTCTCAAATTTAGATATTTGAAACCCAAACATTTGTGTTAATGCATGGAAATCTCAAAGTGATATTGACTAAGTAGTGACAAACCAAAATAAATCTGGCCAGACTATTTATTTCCCCAGAAAAAGAGAAATGTAAAGTTACAGAAACATATCTAATAAGTAACTTAGATATTTAAAAATATTTCCATTTTAGTAATCTAAGATGTTCTTACTAACTGACCAGGTGAGGAGTTAAAAAAGCTCCCCCACCCACCCAAAAAAGGTATGAATCAGGCTTAAGATTGCTTAGATTACTAGATTTTCACTGTTATAAATGAGAAAAGAATCAAGTTATGCTTTTTAATTTGAATATTCCTCTTTAATTTATAAAATATCAGAAAAGAAAAAGTTTTCATTTTACATGGCAGTTTGACAAATTCTGTTAAAATGCAATTATTGTCCTGACATAGATATACAATTGTGGTATTATGATTTTTAATTTCTCTCCTATGTCAGAGGTTGATCCACACAGAATTTTCGATGGAGTTAAAAAAACTCTTAATAATGAATGAAAGTCACATTATGTTTAATACACATTCTTCTATCATTTTTGTATATTTTATAAAATTAAAAATGTTCTGCACATTGATTCTGAACTAGAACCTCCGAATTCCAAATTATCCATCACATTGCTCCAGTATCCTCATTAAGCATTCATGGTAGTAGCCCTTTTCGTATCAATACAATAAGGCAAGACAGCCAACATGCTACATTTGCTGCTCTCCCCACTCAAAAACTGAAGGGGCAGGTATGTGGCCTGTTCCTTCAAAATACTGACTGGCCTCAACACCCATTAATTTTGAGGGAAATTGAAGTATTGAGCACCTTGTTGCATTAAGTCCAGAAACTGGAACCAAAAACAAACAAACAATCATAGAAACAGACAGCAAAGGGAAGGAGAAGGTATTAAATTTAATAGACTGCCTGTGTCAAGGAACACTGAACAGAAATCCTTACACTTTGGTCTACAAATGAATCCAAAGAAAAAGTAGATAAATACAACTTCAAACTACAGCTTCAGAATCCGAGATCCTGTCTAATCAACTTCTTCCTGAATTTAAAGACAGCTCAGAAAATGCCAGATGCAGATTCACAAGTACATTCTGCAGCTTCACAGAACAACAGAAGAAATGTATTAAAAATAAGGGGGGGGGGTGAAAAATGTGGTCAGAAATGCAGAAGGATTCACTAGATGACTAAGTGTGATGCAGTATGGTGCACAAGTATTCAGTATGATCCAACATCTCCTGACTGCTGCAGAATGGCCTGATGGTGAAGGTGTAGTGTCACTGATGTGGCTGAGATATGTCTCTATAATGAAGGGTCTGTGGAGAAATTTCTAATTTCTTGAAGATCTTGGAAGAAGGACTGAACACAAAGTATTTTGACTAGGGTCATGTGGCTACAGAGCCAGCAACTTTGTATCAGGAGTGGACTTGAGAGCAAAGAAGTAGAGCACAGCAGAGCTCAGAAGTCTGGTATCTTATTTTGAATTGTATTAAAACAGATTAATTCAAAGATGGACATTCTGCTGAGGTGTCTAAGGGGTTCCAACTTAAGTAGAGTAGTCAGTGGTGGAGGATGTAGTTTTCAGAACCTCTTCAACAAAACCATGAGATTGGAGAAGACATGGTCTCCTGAACTCATGATGAGAACTTGAACTTCTCTTATTCCCAACTTGTATTTCCTTAGCTACTAAAACCAGTTCTGTCAAACTTAGTCAATGGGTATATCTACACTGCCCCCCAGTTTAAACTACGGGTGTGTAAACAGTAGTGTGTGTGGAAGGTGCTATGCTGTAACTCACTGATGTGGACACTGCAGATGCAAACTAAAAGGTTCCTTTTTTTTGCATTAATCTAATTCTGTTTCAAGAAACTATATTAAAGCAACCTTTTAGTTCATGCCTGCAGCAGCCACACAGGAGAACTAAAAAGCAACAGTCTGGTGAGCACTGCTATTTTGCTCCTGTAGTTCAAACTGCATGGCGATGAGGATATGCCCTAAGTCCTCCCCAATGTTCCTGACTGCAGATGAGATCACCCAATGATAAGTCAGGGAAGACACCACCCCTTTTCCATATACATTCAGGTTGTGCAAATGATGTCCATTTTCCCCATGGTCAGAAATGCTTTGGTTCAAGAGAAAGTTCTTTTCCAGTTGTGTAGTTTTGTTTCATGGTGAAAAATTCTCACTATTGTGTATCTAACTAAGTTGAGAACATACAGGGTATGTCCATACATGCTGTTTAAATTGAAATAAAGCTGGTTATTTCGATTTAAAAAAATGGTAGGTCCATATGACATTCCCTTATTTCGAAATGAGGAAAGTTATATCGATATAATAAAACCTAGTATTATATTAATATGATGGTTAAATCAAAATTGTTATTTTGAAATAACAGTGCAGACATGTTATTTCAATTTAAACGTTAAATTGATTTAACACTTTTTGCCATTCTCCTTCCCAGGTGCTTTCCTTTCCCTACATATTGGGTGGGGGATTGGCCCAGTGAAGAGGCCATGTTGCCACACCTCCCAAGATGCCCCTCTCCTGAATTGAAATAGCAAGTCCTGTGTCTGGACATGCTATTTAGATCTGGGGTTTTTTTGGTGTGGACCTGTTAAATCAATTTAACCTAAATCAATTTAATGATTTTATATCGATTTTATTAAATTGATACAAGTTAAATCAATTATCTGTGTAAATGTGGACATAGCCATAGAGAGTGTGCATGTTTTATTACTGTGCGTGTTTGAAAGGCAAACTACACTTCAGAAATTGGTGGGGGTCATGACAGTCAGTTACTACATGGCAATAGGTACCTTAATTGTGCATTTCCAGACTTTCTAGAATTTAGGGTTTGTTTTTCATTTCTTTTAAAGAGTTCACAAGAGAAAAGTTTAAAAACACCTTTGTGCTGATTGAGTCTGAACACTATTTCAACATTAACTACCTTGTAGTAAGTGTTGTGCGGGTACCGATAGAGAAAAAAGATAGTGACACGCTACTTTAGATTGCCCTAAAACTTTTCATTATTAGTGATTCTTGTGACCTTTGATTGAGAAACTAATACCTTCATTGTTTGCAGCAGAACTTAAATATTTAGCAGAGAGAATGACCTTGGGCTAGATAAGTGCCTTTTTGTTTACCCCAGGAAATTCTGTTCTGGGTTTATTGTGATCAAAAGTTTTGAAAATCACCATTTCCCTTCTCTCCATTGTTGTCCTCAGGAAAACATTGGTAGTATGCCAGATTAACAGCCAAACAAACATCTGAAGTGTTATGATCATGCTGTTGCCAATGCAACAGCAGCAGATGATGTTACATTGGGAATGCTTGAAAGCTGATGGACCAGCTGTGGACATGGGAGAGCCAGGCTAAGGTCCCCCAACTACTACTTAGAGCTAGCAACTGGGCTGCCAGGACCATCCCTCAGTTTGGTGAAAACCATAAGGGATAGGCTACCCCTTAACTCCATGTGATGTATGGGGAAGGCAGAAGGAAGGAGGAGGAGAGAGGTCAGGCTTCACATTACCAACCTCCAGATCCTGTACCTGATTTCAGCAGCTCACCCCTTCCCTCAGAACAACTTTTCCTTCTGCTAATCGAGTGCTAAGTCCTACAGCTCAAGCAATAGAACTCTGTACTGAACGGCAACTGTGAACCTGGCATTTCCTAACTTTTCATTGATTAACTCTGCAACCTAAACGTACTTTTACTGTATTTTTTTTTTTTTTAGTATGTCATAACAACATAATAGCACCTTATACTCAAAGAGCATCCAATGAGCCTATCGAAAACTATAGTGAAGCTCTACATTAATAGTTTTGTTAATAGACAATGTTATCAATGATCTCTAAATGCTTCAAAACCATATTCACAATATGCTTATGATGGAGATGAATATTTATATAGATTCTATAGATGGGCAAAATGAGCCATAACTTTTGAACCATCAACCCCTCAATTTTTCGTCAAGCTCCAAAAGGCCAGCTGTGTTAGTCTAGTTCATCAAAACAGGCAAGGAGTCCTATAGCATTTTTAAAAACTAACAAATTTATTTATCACGTGAGTTTTCATGGGAGAAAAATCCCTCTTCAAAGTGGGATTTTCTCCCATGAAAATTCATGTGATAAATAAATTTGTTAGTCTTTAAGTACCATAGGACTCCTTGTCATTTTTTTTGGTGGCATTTCTCTGAATTCCCCTCATATTTTTCTCCACTTCCTCCTGGAAAGGAGGCTTACAAAACTGACTAAAATATTCTAAGTGCTTTCTCACCAATGCCATAAAGAAGGACTGTATCACTTCATCTTTTTCATGGCATGCTAGTTCTGCATAGGGGTCCCCCACACTGCAGGGTTTTTGAGTTTTTTTTTTTTTTTTGCACCTAATGCAGAGTCATTAAAAAAAAGTTATTCTTTGACATTTGCTGCAAAAGATATTTATACTAAATTTAGTGAAAGATTGCAGAAATAGTTGATACTATTGTGTGGCAAATGTTCACCTTCTAATGACAACCACTGTATACTTAATCACAAGTTCAAATCTAATTTGGGTTCAATATTGGCAAATTTCTTTAAAGTATTATTGCTTTCCAAAATCATCTCTCCTTTGATTATGTTTAATATTTTCTTCTGGATATAACTTGCATTTTTCCACGTTGACTGATTTTTCTAACTCTATTTCTAGCCTATTTATATTCTTTATAAAATACCTCTATTCCTCCATGAGTTTTCACAATACCTTACAATTTAGTGGTACAGACATATATAAATATTCTATTTATATTCTCTTATATAGTGTTACAGAAGAAACTAATTAACACCACAATGAATCGTTCTTTAATGTTTTCATCAACAGTGACAAATGACCAAATTGTAAATTTTCAGCAGGATAGCCTCCCATTTTTGGGTGCAAACTACATCTTCATTTTTGGCCTACTACTTACCTCAATTTAAGTGCAAACCAGGTAGCTAGGGATTCAAATGCTCAGATTTTTGCCTACTATTCAACGGCAGGCACAAACTGCACCAATATAAAGGGAGACCATACTTCAGCCTGGCTGAAAATATATTTCTTTATTGTTATGGAAAACTATTTGGTTTATTTGCTTACCTATACAATAAGGACAACATTGTCCCTTTCTCAAAACAGGTCTCTCGCAGGATACTGGTGGGCAAGATTCAGAGTAGCAGCTAATCACACCATCCATGCAAATACAACTAGTACAGACATTGGGTTTCCAGGACTCAGCTGTCAGGAAAATATCTCCTTCATCATTTTTGCAGTAACTAGGCATGCTCTCATTGTTGGATGATGCAGGCTGAAGAGATTCATCTGGAAATATGGACAGACAGACAGATCAGGAGAAGTAAAGAATAATTACCTACCTTACATTTACTGTGGTTCTTTTCAGTTGTTTTGTTCACATGATTCCACACTTGGTCTGCATGCATCCCATGCACATGAAATTGGATTCTTTTGGCCAGCAGTGTCTGATGGGGATGAACTTGTGCCCTAAGTGTCCTTGAAGCTCCCCACCTGAGTGCATAAATGGTGGAATGGGGCAAAATATTCCCTAGTTCCTTTGCCAATACAGAATTCCAGAAGAGCAGAACTCCATAGTCATAGGGAGTGAGGACAGACTGTGAGATCCATATGGAGAATAAATCTTGAAGAACCATGATTACTGTAAAGTAAATTACCATTCTTTCTGCTTTGAGTATTTCTTCACATGGATTCCTACTTCACATCTAAACAGCAGTGATTCTTTTCACTTAAGGAAAGGTGCTAGGAACCTGTCTTCAACAAAGCCTGTACAGCTGCCCTATCAAAAAATGCAACTTACCTGGAAGCTTCTGCAAAATATTGTGACCTGAGTTCCACATACAATAAGTATGGATTTTTCTCTATTGACTTTGAGGCTCAGTTTGGCAAAAGTTATTTGAAACGAGCTAGTCACCAGATGAGGTGATCTTGCCTTTACTGACTTGGCATTAAGATGTGGCAGACCTGATCCCTTATCTCGTTAGTGAACTACTACGACTATATGCCAGTGGTTTCTAACCTTTTCTCTGCTGTGGCACACCTTGATACCTTCAAATTTTTCAAGGCATACCACTATTACAAACTAATGAATATTCATATTAACTTAAATTACTGATGACTATTCATGAACCATAGGCATAGTGTTTCAGAAATGCTCTTATGTGGAGTAGTAGGGGTAGCAGAGCAGGGGTGGCAAAACACAGGAGGTCAGGAGTTGTGTGCAGTAGCAGGAGTGAGTGTGGGGAGCACAGCAGGGCAGGGGTGGCAAAAGAGGACAAGGGCAGCCATGAGGGGAACAGCACAAGGGTGGCAAGAGAGGAGAGAGGAAGGGAGAACAAGAGTGGCTTTGGAGGTGGGGCAGGAAGGAACCTGAGGAGTGGGAAGGTAGGGCAGAGGAGCATGGCGCAGCACCCACTTCCCCTTCTTCACAGTGGCTCCCTGCCACCCAGGGCGAATCCTCACCCCACTGCTGCTCCCTCCCACCCCAGGGGGGCCTGTCCTCCCCTCCCTCAGCCCCTTATTGCCTGTGATGGATCCTTCCATCACTGCAGGGGCCAGAACTAGGCCTTTGGATAAATGAATATTGCTGGCCAAAGGGAGTCAGATGTTGCAGACACTTGCACCAAGAATGGGATTCATGTACACAAATAATCAGAGAAGAACAAGGCAGAACAGGTCACTATAGTGGGTTGAAAAATTTTGCTGAAAAATGTTATAAAAAATACGAAGACTAGTTAGAAATGAAATAAATTCCTTTTCCCTCCCCAGCTGCCAAATAGGTTTTTGGAAGAAAATATGCGGGCTTTCATTGAAGAAACAGAAAATGAATGTAAAACTCAATTTTTTGTTCTCTTTTTGGTTTTCAGTTGGTTTCATGTTTTTGATGAAGAACCAAATTTTTTGTGTGTAGGGGGAAAAATTCATTTCTCAATTAGTTCTAATGTCCACTGATTTTGCAGTGTAACCAGTTCTCTCTGTAGGAACTCATATATACATAAGAACCCTGTCAGGAATCGGCACCTATAGCAGAGCTAGTCTCTGGGCAACCTAATGAGTGCAGAAGGTGGCCTGAATGGGTCTGCCACCAGATTGGCAGGAATAGTCAGCAAACCAGCTCTCATGTCCAGCATCAGTTCAGTGGCTGCTTAAAGCATTTGCTCGTAGCTGCAATAGCTCCTGCCCTGCTTATTCCCAGCCTTGGTCTCAGCCTAGGTGCAGTTCTGCTCCTGCTTGGTTCCAGACCCAGACCGAGTCTTGTTCTGGCTTCAGACAATCTTCCCTCCATCTTGCTTAGTTCCAGGTAACTCAAGGTCTGATTGAATAAGATTCCTGGCTACTGACTCCTGCTCCAAGTGCAAGGCCTGACTGCTTGTGTTACAGGCTCTGACAAATTCGGAGTTTGCTTTGTGAAACTGGAATTCATACTTCTTCATGGAGGAATCCAGGAGGTGGACTTTATTGGCTTCTGTGCCTTATCACCTCATGGGAACTGCAAGTCCATATATGGGCATCTAACTAAGTGACAAAGTGCCCCTGTGATGTTAATGGGAGCTAGTTCAGCTGTTTTAAAAATGAGACCATCTACTGAACTGTCCAGATGCAATTTCAGGAAGATCACTCTAGGTGCCTGTTTTTTAAAGTCTCATCTGATGGAGGTTTGCATAATTTGATATATTTTGGGTAACAATGACAGTTATAGGGCCACTATTTGTAGCACAACTTCAGAAGTTTACCTATTTCTAATCCCCTCGCATTTTTATATCAATTCTCTCCTTTTTGAAACATCTCACAATGTGCTGATCTTGGCAGACTTAGGGATGGATCTATGAAGAGCCAGCTTAGATTTGGGGAAAGATGAGGACTGGAGTTCAATCAGTCTGATACCCCAGAGTGGCACCTTTGTCACCTTTAACACACTCACATTACATGTTTCCCCTGTGCCTGCCTCCCTTCTGGCTGCTACGCAGGATCACAGTCCCTCACTCCCCACAGTTCAGGATGGAAGCACCACCAGCATGGAGCAGTAGCTCTGTGTGGTGTGTGTGGTGGTGTGTGTGGTTTTTTTTTTTTTTTTTTTTTTCTGTCGTCGTAGGATAATGGCTTGTCCCTGGATTAAGACACAAGGATTTAGCAGAAGAGAAGCTCCGTATGACCACTTTCCCCCTCTTCCACACCTACATATAGCCAACCACAATCTGGTCATTATGTAATATACTGTTATCTTACTCTTTCTTTCTTGCCTTTATATAGGTGTTAACTAAAGTTGGTCTAAGCTAATTCTTAGTCATGCTGACCACCATTTGCCCCTGATTTGCTATCTTGCTGTTTATCATTAATCATTATGTTATAGTCTATCAGCTGTTCTATAGCCAATTTTAATTGGTGTTACAATACTCTTACTGAAACCAATCTGTCTGAGGAATCGGAACAATGGGTACCCACATGCCCCCACAACATGCTAACACTTTTATGGCTGACTTGGAATCACAGAATCCTAGGGTTGGAAGGGACCTCATGAGGTCACCTACTCCAACCCCCTGCAAAAGCAGGGCCACTACCACTAAATCATCCCAGACAGGGTTTTGTTTAACCTGGCTTTAAATGTTTCCAAAGATGGAGATTCTACCACCTCTTCTAGACAACCCATTCCAATGCTTCACGGCCCTCCTAGTGAGAAAGCTTTTCCTAATATCCACTTCGACCACCCTAGCTGCAACTTGAAACTATTGCTCCTTGTTCTGCCCTCTGTTACTAGTGCAAACAGTCGACCTCCCTCCTCTTTGGAGCACCCCTTCATGTAGCTGAAGGTTATTAAATCCCTCCTCAGTCTTCTCTTCTGCAGACTAAATAAGCCTAATTCCTTCAATCTCTCCTCATAAATCATGTGCCCCAGCCTCTAATAATTATCAATGCCCTCTACTGGACTCTTTCTAATTTGTCAACATCCTTTCTGTAGAGTGGACCCCAAAACTGGACAGTATAGTCCAGATAGACACAGTACGCTAGACTCTGAACAACGCTTCCTCCAGTCTCGTACCCAGGTACCACTCCTCTGTCTATGCTATGTTGATGACAACATCATCATCTGAAACCACAGAAAGGATGCCCTTGATGATTTCCATAGAGATTTCAACAATTTCCACTTCACAATCAGCCTTAGCCTGGAACACTCCACACAGGAGATCCACTTTCTGGACACTACAGTATAACTTACAGATGGACACATAAAAACCATCCTATATCGTAAACCTACAGATTGCTATAGCTGCCTTCATCTCCTGAGCTTCCACCCAGGAGACACCATTCAATCCATTGTCTACAGCCATGCCCTCAGATATAATCACATTTGCTCTGATCCCTGACACAGAGACAGACACCTTCAGGATTTCTATTAAGCATTCTTAAAACTACAGTAGCAACCAGGAGCAGTGAAGAAACAGATTGACAGAGCCAGATGGGTACCAAGAAGGCAACAACTACAGGAGAAGCCCAAGAAGGAGAACAACAGAACATCACTGGTCATCGCCTACACCCCCCTACCCCCAAGTCAAATCCATGCAGCACATCATCAATGACCTACAGTCTATTCTACAAGACAATCCATCACTCTCTCAGGGCTTGGGTGGAAGATCTCTCCTTGCTTACAGACAGCCCCCCAACCTTAAACAGATACTCACCAGAAGCTACAGATCTAACAGGAACATTAAAGCTGGCACATATCCCTGCAAACAACCCTGTTGTCAACTTTGCCCACATATCTGCACAAAAGACACCATCATAGGTAAGTTCTATCAAGCTAGCTACTCCATCAAGGGCTCATCCTCGTCCACCAATGTGATATGTGCCATCATGTGCCAGAAATACACCCCCCACCCCACCCTATACATTGGAGAAACAGGACAGTCTGCACAAAAGAATAAATGGACACAAATCTGCCATCAGAAATAGCATTAAAAAACCAGTAAGGGAACACGTCAGTCCTCCTGATCACTCCATTAATGATATCCTAATAGCTGTACTCAGACAAATGAACAACAAATCACAGCTCCAAAGAGAAACTGCAGAACTGGAATTCATATGTAGATTTGACACTGTCACCTTGAGCTTAATAGACTATGGATATATTTTCCCATTATAACAGGTAACTTTGCCCCCCCCACCTATTTGAATCCAAACAATTGTTTTGATTTGCCATAAGTATCTGACTTGATCCTATGACTTACGCTCCCCTGCATTTATTCTGCTACCATTCTGTAAGTTTCCCATTGTCAATTGTCTGATGAAGTGGGACTTTCTCCCATGAAAGCTCATGTGATAAATAAAATTGTTAGTCTTAACAGACTCTTTGTTTGTTTACTGAACTAGACTATTACGGCTACCCCTCTGGAATAAGGCATTATAACACATTTTACTAAAATCCACATGTCCTCTTAATCCTTCACTGTAGAAATTCTTTCAAAAACATTCTCAATTTGTCCAGCATGCTTTGTTCGTTAAAAATCAATTTGACCTATTGGTTCTGTAAGCTTTTAGGTACTTACACACCTCTTTCTTGTTTCATAAATTATCGATTGAAGATGTCTATTAGGTTATTCTTCTGCCAACACAACATAGTAATCAATGATATAATTGTGACTGTTTTGTGCTGTTAAATGACTCAAGGCATTTGAGGTCACTGAGGCCTTCGTTATTTGCTATGGAAGACAACACCCACCTAATGCATCTTATTGTTAGGAAAATTTTTCCTATCAAACTACACTTTCTTTACTCAAAGCTAGTTCATTTCTTCAAGAGCAGCTTCCACCTCCTTGAATTACTTTAAATATTTTCTCTCCCTTTTTGGCACTTACAGTCTTCTATATTTGTAGACTGCTCTTGTTTCCTCACACACAGCCTGGCCAAACTATGCATGTTTAGTTCCTTTAATCCTACTTCATAAATCAATCTCTCTGATCCCTTAATAATTTTGGTTGCTCTTCTCTGAATTACTTCCAATTATTCTCAATGTTTCTTAATTTTCTTCCATTGTTTTAACAGGCAAAGAAGTTAGATTTATGATATGGTATTTTCCAGGATTACCTCCTCATTCCCATCCTGTTTTTTTGAAGACTGGGACAACACTTGCACTTTTCTGATCCTTTGGTACGTAGCCTCATATAAAGTGAGTTATCAATATGCACTGCCACTGGCAAATCTATTTGTTTTGTTTTAATGTTCACGAATATTTTAAGTACCTATTGCTACAGAAGGATTTGGACATCTTTCTCAAGAAACTGTCACAGATGATTGTTACAGGAACTTCTCTAATCCAATTACAGAACCAGCAGTTTACTCTATTCAAGTCTAAATGTTTATTCCCAATTTTGCAGGATTTTGGAGAAATCCAGAAAGGCCTATGCTGATAAGTGATAGGTAATGGTTACCTGGGCACTGTGGACAGCAGGAATCCTGTGTGCGGATGGGATTTTGACAAAGAAGAGGTGGACAGACTTCAGTCTCACACAGAACACGTCCACTGTGGCAGGTACACTGTGTGCAGGAATCAATATTCCACGTTTCTCCTTCCACAAAGTACTCTCCTCCTGGAGCATGGCAGATAGATGGACTGCTAAGCTCTGGCTTCTGCACAACAGATTCATCTAGGAAAAAGGGAATTAAAAGGCAAACAAATGAAAATATATGGGGACTACAGTCAATAAAAACAACCAAAGTACATTACTGTCTCACTGTTATGTGTAGTATAAAAAAGAACAGTAATGAAATCAAGTAATGTTAACTGAGAAAGCAGCTGTATAACCAAATGGATTGTCAGTACATTGTTATGGCAAAAAGGCGGGACAAATGAGATGACTTCTGAAAAATGTAAGCTAATGCATATCTGAGAAAACAATTCAACAACAGGAATATTTAATGAAATATCAATAGAACAGGGGTTCTCAACTTTTCTTGAATCATGCTCCACCTTTTGTTTTAAAATTTTTATTTATTTTTTTTAAACTTGAAACCACCCTCTCCTTTTATCTGGTTACAACAATGAGAAGGATACAGCCTAGCACTTGAGGTCACAATGCAACTTGCTCAAATCTGACCGAGAGGACCTTCTGTTTTACCGAATAACAACAAGTTTGACTCCTTTCCCCCATCCCCAAGGGGGCACAATTCCCCTCAATGAAAACCTTTGCTACTGAACATGGAAGTCAGTGATTTATATATAAATATTAGGTGCTAGTGGATAGAAATTTTAGATATGAGCTTTAAGGGAAATGTGAAGGCAAAAATATCAATACAGTTTTGGTCTATGTGAACAGAAGTGGGAGGGACCATTCCTTCTCCAAGTTATTGTACCTAAAATGGTGTTTGAGTCTGATATCTGGCATTTGTAAGGAATTCTTAAAAGAGCATAAAAAATAATTAAGAAGCTGAATTGATATTTATAAGACAATGTAGAGAGTATACATGCCAAAAGGACAAAGTGTTTAAGATGACTCTAGTAACTTGGATAAAGGAAATAAGTCAAACAGTTTATTAGCAGGCACAGCTCACAGGCAGTGCAATGCTGCAGATAGTCCCATGGCAGCTGTCCCACAAGCAGCTGCATCCCACGAAGGGGATATTTCCTTGTCATTTATTTTTTCAACCTGGCCCAGTAGAAAAATTGGAACATATTCAATAGCACAAGATCAGCCTGTCCTCATTTCTGTATACCAGCCGCCTTCACGGAGGATGCTAATAATTTTTCCATAAAGACGTCATCCTCCAAGAAAAGTGTTAATGGTAGGAACTTCTGGTAATCTTACATGACTGCACTACATTAGCCTTATTTTATCCATGGCTTATAACGAATATTACATCTGAATAAAGCTAATTGTCTCAGCAAGTCGCCTACTTTACATCTGGGCATTTCTGCAAAGCTGCAAACCAATCTATTACACAGCAATTTATCCAGGGTTTATAGTCAAAATAGCATAACCAAATAGCACAGCTCAACATCAAATTTTGCTTCTTACCCCTTAGCATGGAAATAGCTGTTCCAATTGAGTTACTGCAAAATTATGACAAAGTGAGGCTTGTAATGTTACTCTCCTTCAGCCTCACAGGCTCTGAAAAACACTCAAGCAAAGGGATGTAACAACTCCGTTCTTCACTCCCTATTGAAACAAACAGCTTTCCATAATGCCATTTAGTTTATCTTCATCATTAATAAGCAATAATGTAGATACACTAATGGCGTGAACTACTGACTAATGGAACTATTTGAAGTGTGGGTGACCATGCTGTGTTTTGAACAGCAGTGCAAGGTATGTGGCTACCCCCAGCTGACAGTATAAAGAATCAAAGGAATTAAACTAGCAATGTTCAGAACACTTTGTTTTCTGTGATTCTATGCCCATGAGATGTGCCACAGAAGCCACCCTTTGCCAAAGAACGGTACTCCAGAATCTAAACTTTCATTCTGTAAAATGTTTCTACCCCTCGTGGTTACAAAAATAACCAAGAATATGTGAGTGAGCACAAAGCAATGCAGTATTTGCAAGCAGCCTGAAAAACAGCAACTCTGATGATGAGTGAGCTTCCACATTCATAGCAGTAGATTGTTAACACGACGTTTAAAACTGACAGCGTAAGCATCAATCTTGATAACTATTTCACTGGTGATCATCTTGGCAGACACATTCAACTAACATGCTTAACCCATAATTCTAAACTGAGTTCCCTGCTGCCTAAACTGCTTTCTCCCAACATGGTCTGTGATGTACTAATGAGTTGTCCATACAAAAATCTGTGATGGATCAAAAAACTGAAAAATATGGGGGTACTGTAATATAAACTAAATATTAATGCAAAAAACAAACCAATGTCTACTGATCTGATTGTATTATTCATCTTCACACAATTAAAAACATTCATTAAAAAATTTACTTGAAACGGCCAGAGACTTGCAAGATTTTTTTTTTAACCAAGTATCGCAGAACCTAGATCTCATCTGCCATCAAGTACATGTCAAAAGGAGACTTACTTACTCTGTACTAACTGTAGTTCTTAGCTAATTTATAGCATGTTTTAATACACCCTTTAAAGAGTTCGAAAAGTGAGATTTTTCTCCCACCAAAGCTCATGTGATAAATAAATTTGTTAGTCTAAGTACCATGGGACTCCTTGTTTCTTTCATTTGATAGTAGTTAATCTGCTTGCATTCACGCTGTCTGATATAATGAGCCTGGGTCTGGACATAGGATATGACCTTTATTCTAGGAGATCACATTGGATAAAACAAGTAATGTTTCCAGGGACTGAGCTAACAGGCTCATTATTGCCTGAACCAAGATACAGCTAACACGATCATTACTGCTGAATCCTGTCTGGCTTTCCTCAACCACACAGCTACCTTGGAGTCCATGAGATGAGAACAGAATGATTGCTTTACTTGTAGTAATCTGAAGCAGCAAAGCTACTGTCAGTTGGGCACCATCCCCTATGTAAGATGTTCTGTAGGACTGAGTCATTGACAGTCCATTTGTGGTCACCTGTGAATTTCCTGCTGAACTAGCCTGGTAGGACATTCTGTAAACTTGGTAGGTAAAGACATATTGGTCTGATTTGGTGTCCATGCACCTGCTCCAGAGGCAGTTTCTTCAGAAAGGGTAGTGGGGGGAGAAGTGATAAACGCTCCTCCCTCTTCAATGACATGAAACAATGTTATTGTGTTGTTTGTCATTACCTGGACTATCAGCCGACATAAGCATGAGAAGAAGAACTGTGCATGTTAGACAAACAGCTCTGAGCTCTAGTGCATTTATGTCCATTAGTTCCTTTGACAGTCCAGAGATCTTGAGTTTGTAGTTGTCTACGTAGGTGAGTTCCCCAGTCAAGCATGGAGGCATCTGTTACCAGCAGGCTGGTAGGCAGCAGTGGAAAAAAATGATACACCTTGGATAGAGCACTATTTTAATGACGAGAGGACTTCTTTGGTGAACTGTATGCTCATGTCCATATGATGGTTGTTGGGAAGATGCACTGATTTCAATCACCCTTGAGGTGAAATCTCACATGCTGTGTAATGTAATACACAAGGCAAAACCCAGGCAGTCAGTCTCAGCATAGGTCTGATACTGGTTTTGCTTGTTGTGTCAAAAATAGCAGCATAGGCACTGGGCTCTCAATTATCACATCAAACTTACTCTTATAAGGTGGACACAAGTGGTACAGTAAAGGAACAAGAGGCTGCTGGCCTTCTGTGTTGCAACCTCTTATGATCTTTGAGCACTGTAATAATAAATGGAGAGCCTTTGTCTAGAACAGCTTTGTGACCTGGCTTGCCTCTCTCCTAGGATTTGCTACAAGAACTCCAAAAGAATGGTGGGTCTTTGTAAATGCGGGAGTAGAGGCAGGTCCCCCTTGCTTTGTGTCTGGCTTTTCCTCCTCTCAAACAGTTCTTTTGTTTTTTAGTCACTGTCTTCTTTTATTTACAGTGCTTGGTACATAACCTTCTTCCCAGCGGTTTCAGTGCAGTCCAGTTTTGCCTCACCATTCCTCTGGGCTTGCTCAGGATTGTTCTCCTTCCCCTGGCAACTTGAGGCAAACTGCCTGCAGGCTTCATCTGCCTAAGCCATGCTCCCCCATTCTCAGGCCCATGGAGCTGGCTTTATCCCTCCCTAGACAGCCACTCAGGTATGTCTATTTCCCTCATTATCTCTGGGCTCCTGCTTAGGCTCCCTAGGGCAGCCAGCTGCCACCCATTACGCCATCACTCAGGGTGCTTTAGAACTCCCTGGCTGCAGCCCAGCCCCACTGGTGAGAAACAGCCAAGGCTAAGGAGGGTGTTTACCACCCTTCACTCCACCACAGTTTCACTAATTTTTGCGAGTATACAGGGCTTCCTCACTTCTTGTGTTGAACAGCCACAGTCTTCAAATCAGAGATCCTCAGCTGCTCCCAGGGCGTGCTCATGTCCAACATATCTAATGCCACCTGCAATGATGGACAAGCCATCAACTGTCTCTCAGCTACAACCGATTTCAGTTCCTCTCTACTTTCTTGAGGGAGTTTCTTGATAAACTATGACACCTTGTTCCATTTAAAGTAAACATACTTTGACATAAGTTATCTAGTAATTTGCACTGTGAATTTGCAGACTTGAGAATGGGTAATTTTGCCTACCAAATAAATCTTTTTTCAAATCCTTGATTGAGAGTCATGCACTGCTGCTTCTAACAGAGGCTCAGGAACTTAGTGAATGTAAAAATATTTGAAGACTCTGGAAGGAACCTGATAGTGCCTGCCTGCCTGCCTTTTTTAGGGATGGGTACCACAGATGCTAGAGTCTGCCATAATTTTGTCCTGGTTCTAACAGGCCCCTGTTAAGATGCTCAGCAAGTCCTTCAGGCACAGAGGAATGCAGAACATTCATTAGGCAGGGTAGCCAAAAGGCTGTACAAACTCCAAAGGGATTTCTAAAATGGGTGCCATGCAACACAGTTGCTCCCAAAATCCTTTAGAATCAGTCCATTCAGTGGGAGCAGAGGGCTCTACTTTCTTGTCTGGTGAGGAGGTGGAGATTGCTGCTGAGACAGGATGCACATCTGTCTGTACATGTTCTTCCTCACTCTTCTGCTCTTCCTGGCATGCAGTGCAAATCTGTGCCAGAGCCTCTCTTGGGCCACTCCATGAAGTTTCATACGGGAGATAAGCTGAACTCTAATGAGGGCAGGTTGTCACTTGTGCAAGTTTCTTCACTTGATGCACAGCCCAAGTAGTTTAGCAGAGCTACTATCGCATATCGTTAGGATAACAGACTGAGGTCATAGGGATGGATGCCAAGGAGCATATTCTCTCTGGCGATCCCATACATCTGCATTTGCAGTGATAGCTCCTAGACCCGTCTGTCCAGTAGGTATAATATGAATGGGAAAAAAAATGCACTGGTAGGAGGTACCTCCTGACTGTGCTTTCATGGAGACGAAAAAAATGAATACACCTCCTCTAACGGTAGGACTTCCCTATCTGAGTTCTAGGGTGAACTTGAGTCTCCCCCTAGTACTGCAGCTGAAGAACTTATTGGTATCATCACAACTGTGGTAACTGGTACTGCAGAACAGGGCACTAACAGCTGAGTTGAAGAATGGTGATTCAGGCTGCTCTATTAACATTTCTCAGTGATCGACATGTGTTCAGAAACTCAGTGGTGGGAGCACCTGCACTGCAACAATCAGTACCAGAGTAACAGACACTGGGGGTCATCAGCTCCAGGTGCACCAATGACAGTACCAAGAGGGCAGCAGCAGGTGGAGTACAGGCTGCTGCCTGAGACAGTATCATACATGCTTGGTGACCTCATTTGGTCAATGGTATGACCTGTGACGCACCCTTTGGCTGAGAATTCTGAGGTAATCAATTCCTCAACTTCATTAAGTCCCAGCGAGGGAAACATAGGTCTGTGCTCACTAAGGTAATGATGTTCCTTCCTATACCTTTTCTGCTGCTCAAGGACTTAGCTGTTTCACCAGCCTCAGTCAACAGAAGCTTGATTCTCTTCAATGAGTACGAGCCTGGGAGCTCAAACTGAGACAGAGCTCACTGATCGAGGAGACCTATTGAAGCCCTGATACGTGCTTTCTTCTGTAGTAATGAGGAAGCTCTCAGAGAGCACTCCAGAAGAAGTCATTTAAGACAGGCCTCTTTCACCTTCTGTGTGGTCTTGGAAAGGGTGCAACACATCGGGATGCTTTTATCAGAACAGAAGAGGCTTCTTGAGTGTTAGAAGAACACCCACACCACAGTGGGTATAAGTTTTGAGCCTTAAAGATTTTGATTCAGCCACAGTAGTTAGATCTTGGTACTACAGAAGTCCCCAGTACTAACAAAAGCTTTAACTAAACACTGTTTTAACTACATTAATTTTAAAATATAAATTTAAACAGTAATTTCCATGCCTGTTTTTTGTTTCACTTTACAATGAGTTAAAATATTACCCAATTCCATGGAAAGGCTCATTTTCTACTGATTTAGCATTTTATTGTTATTAATTATCATCAATACTTGAATGTTTACTATACAATGTCACCTACCATCTGGTAATTCAGATATTGATTAATGATATATTAATATATCTATTAAAGAAATAAATCATTGCTTGTTGTATAGAATAACCACCTATAAGCACCTCATCTAGTAACTCAAATATTGATTAATGATATATTAATATCTATTAAGGAAACAAATTATTGCTTTTTATATAAAATAAGCACTTGTGAGCAATTTATCAGACTAAAAATGAAATAATTTTATACTAAGTGAGACGGTGGGTATAAAAAAGATGTTTCAAATACTATTAATGCATTAATTCTGTCATAAACAAGAGTATTTCTACATTATTTATATTTTAGCCTTCTTATACAGCTTAATAATCTTTTATTACAAGAGCCAACATTTCTGTTCCACAAAATGGAAACGTAATATTCAATTAAATCAAGAAATCTGACTGAATGAATATTCCCATCAGACACAGTGAAACACTGTTATCAAACGCCTGTTAATGAAATCTAAAACTTAATAAAATGAGTATTTTGCGACGGCTTCTCAGAAGATTTTCATTTGACTTCATAGCTAATAAATTTGAAATATAATATTTTAGAATTGCAATACTCTTTACAAATATTAATGAATTTAACTAGGCAATGCTCATGTGAAATATACATTCACACTTATTTTAAAGCTGGGAAAATTGAACCAAGAAAACATAACAGAAGTCATCAAGTTACTTTCTGGCATAGCAGGGCATCAAAATCTGGCCTCTTGACTCGTACTCGTGCCTTAAACATACAGCTATTTCTCATGGGTGAGGAAAGTTGACATGCAAGTGGGAGTAGGGTTGATTTATTACAATGATACATAATACAACATTTTACCTGGACATGATGGACAACACTGTCCTGGATGGATTGTAGGATTGCCACAGTTAGGCACAGGGCAGGTGATCAAGGCACACATCTCTCGTCCAGTGTGACAATAACATTCTCGGCAACCATCGTGCCAGCTCTCCTCATTCTCATGACGACGCCCATCCATTGACAGGCAAGAGCCCGTTTTAAGTGGTGGCATAACAGAATCTGGTACCTCTGCATAAAATGATCAAAAAATATGTGCCCTGGTGAAAGTGTGTTGATTAGCATAAATAGTTCATACCTTCATTAGATTTGTTTTGAAAAGTTTTTTTTATTTTAAAATTATTACTATTATCTGTTCTAACTTTCATCTTCACTTAGAAATAAGATCAGACTTAGGAGCGCCTGAAGCAAGCAACTGCATGGTGTACAAGATGAAATGATCACGAAGATCACGTATCCTGTGGTTAGAGACACCCTCCTCCAAAAAGCCTGATGATGCGCTGGTCTTAAAAATCACACAAACTGAATATGGGGTTTTGCACGTCCATGCTGACAAAAACAGCTGTGCACAGCAATATGACAGACAGTGCTCTGCTTGGAATATCTTTAGAAGTGGAGTGCGATGGATTGGTGATCACCTACTTGGGCTTCTGAGATAGGCATCTGTTGATTCTTCTACAGCAGTGATAGCAGATGCATCTGACAAAGTGGGTTGGAGCCCACGAAAGCTTATGCCCCCAAAAATCTGTTCATTTATTAGGTGCCACAGGACTCTCACTGTTTTAGCAGATATAAGATTACCTAAGCAGAGTGATGACAATATCACAGAGCAATGCTCATTGGGCTAAATTAATCTGTGGTGTAACTCAGTTAGTTTAAATTAAGTTACACCAGGGAAGAGTTTGGTCCACTTCTGCCTTCTAAGCAAGCAGGCTGGTCCCCTCCATCCACAGTCTCTATTGCCCCTTTAGGAAGGGGGTGAGAAAATGACCATCACATCAAAACCGTCAGCCTCTCATTCCCAGTGCCTCCAGGGAGGAAAAAGGGAAGATCTTCAGTTTCCCCCCTCTTGAGCTACTGAAAGATACGATTCCAAACCATTTTGACAGGAGCTGGGGACTGGGTACACCATACTCCTTGGAGATGGGAGAGAAACAGATAAGACCCTAGTATATCTCCCTTTGCCCTCAAAAACCCTAGTTTCCCCAAGGTACCTAATGTCTTTCCCTCCTCCAGTAGAATACGTTGACACTTGGTAAAGTGAGTAATGTAGAGAAGAAGGGGAGGCAACATAGGCAAAGAGAATAAAGAAGTGGAGAAAACGAGGGAGAGACTGAATGGAGAAGTGACTGACTGAAGAAAACCCTGGAGAGGAGGAATTAAAAAATAAGGGAAAAGGGGCAAAGGAAAAGAGAGATGGTGTAAAAAAAAGATGAAAGAGAAGGAACAATTAACAAACAATAAAGGGAAAAATCTTACTGTAGGAAAACACTATCTTACCCTTTTTCTTGAGGGAGCAAATGATATGAGACACTAAATAACAGGGAAATAAAAATGAAAGCAGAAGACAAACTAATAGCAGATAACATACTATGAAATTTATTAGCAGAAAGTTTAATAAAAATGTTACAGTGAATATAATAAATTATGGGAATTCCTGGTAGTGTATAGCGTGACATGAAAAGTAGGGATGACCTCACATACCTTACAAGTTATAGGCTGAAAAGAAGCCACAAATAAATTATGATAGCTCAAGTTAATGAACGAAAATAATGAAACACTTCCTGATACCATGCATCTTTTTATATTTGCTTGGATGGTTTTAGTTATGACAATAAAATATTTAGTTTGAAAAAGTTTAGTAAAGATTAAAACTGTTTTATTCCTGGATTGTGGTAAATGGGTGGGGAGGGTAGGAGACTACCACAGTTTCAGTTGATTTTATTAGTTAGTGGACAGGGTAACTTTTTTTTTTGGATACTGCTTCTATGGCTAGGGGACACAGAGATGGCAGAGACTTGCTCATGCCCTTTATGACATTTGATGTTGCACAAGGAGTCAGATTCAGTGTATGTTGGTGTCATGGACGGAATAGACCGCAGTATTTTTAAAGAATAAAGGGTTATGGTGGGAGTTCTATGTCTGGTTTTGGGGTAGAATTTCTGTGGTCTGACTTGCTTTCAGGGGTGAATCCATCAGGTTCTATTGCTGTAGCACACGCTGTTTGTAAGAGAAATTACAAACCTCTCCCTCTTGCCTAAAGTCTGCAATTTCTATGCATTTCTTATGATAGGTTTTCTGTATTTTTTCTGTTTACAACAGAAGAAAATGGAGTGGAAAAGAGTGTGGCTGCTACAGAAGTGTGGAAAGGAAAATAAGCCCTCCCCCCACTTTTTTTTTTTTTTTTTTTTTAAATAAAGCAATTGTCCTTTTTTTGATAGCATCCACAGCAGTTCTCATATGTTGGTACATGTATCACTGGTAGTACGTAGGCCACAAACAGATGGCAAGTAAGTTGGTCTGATGTACGCTGTCAGAACAAGAATCTACTGTAGCCACACTACTTGGAAGCAGTACAGATTTAAGGTTTAAAAGCAGTAGGTTAGATCTTATAGACTGAGAGCCACTAAGGTGATGAAGGAAATGAGATATTTTAAAATAAGGAAATAGTACACTCTCTCATATACCACTGGGTGAATACTTTGAAACAGTATATTAACAAGTGAAGACTTCAGAGAGTATATAGGAGATCCTCCTCTACGACATTATTTTGGCAATACCTGACACCTGATGCAATCTAGTATACTCCAAATGCAAATACCTCTTTGGAGGAATTTGTATGAGCTTCAAGTATGTTATTATTTAGTCTGATCTCTTGTACATGACGGGCAAGTAACACCAGCCCCCATCTGCACACTAAACTCAACAACTGAAATGAGACTAAAGTCTTACAGACGGCAGGAGACCAGATTATTAATACCAGAGACAGAGGGTAGGAGGGACCTAGGAGGGACAAAAAAACCCTTCCAAGAATACATGGCAGAGGGACATCCCTTCCTGACCTCTGCTGCTGGCTGGATGAAACCCTGAAGCACAAGCATCAACTGGAAGTGAGCCGCTGGGCCACTGAGCCATGCCCAGTACCATCACAAGCAACCCCAAAACACAGCTGCACTCACGAGTTTGTCAAGTTCTCTCTTAAAACTCAAGTTGTTTGCCCCTACAACTCCTACTGGGAGCTTGTTCCACAACCTCTGACAGTTACTACCTTCCAATTTCCAGCCCTATTTTGCTCATTATCAGTTTACATCCATTTGTTCTTGTGCCAGCACTGTCCTTCATCCTGAACATCAATTCTCCTTCTGATGTATTTATCACCATCATATCCCCCTCACAGTTTTTATTTTGCTAGACTAAACAAGCCAATCTCTTCAAGTCTCCCAGGACAGGATCTCCATTCATACGATCATGTTAGAAGCACTTCTCTGCACCTGTTCTTATCTCATAGACTCATAGGCATTAAGGTCAGAAGGGACCAATATGATCATCTAGTCTGACCTCCTGCACACTGCAGGCCATAAAACCTCACTGACCCACTCCTACAATGAACCTCAAACCCATAAGTGAGCTATTGAAGTCCTCAGATCATGATTTAAAGACTTTACTACAGAGAATCAACCAGCAAGTGAGCCATGCCCAATGCTACAGAGGAAGACAAAAAACCCCCAGTGCCCAAGTCAGTCTGCCCTGAGGGAAAATTCCTTCCCGACCCCAAATATGGCCATCAGTTAAACCCTGAGCATGAGGGCAAGTCCACAACAGCCAGGTCAAGAAGAACTTCTCTGTAATAACTCAGAACCCACTCCATCTAATGCCCCTTTCCAGGTCACTATCATACCCATCACCAGTAGTAAAAGACAGACAATGGCCAAGCTACATTGATCATCATATCATTCCCTCTATAAACTTATCAAGCTTGGTTTTGAAGGCACCCAAGGTTTTTGCCCCCACCACTTCCCTTGGTAGACTATTCCAGAACTTTACTCCTCTGATGGTTAGGAATCTGCATCTAATTTCAAGACTAAATTTCCTGAAGGACAGCTTGTATCCGTTTATTCTTGTGTCCACATTGGCACTGTATTCAAATAATTCCTCTCCCACTCTTGTATTTATCCCTCTAATGCATTTATAAAGAGCAATCATATCTCCTCTCTGCCTTTTTTTGGTCAGACTAAACAAACCAAGTGCTTTAAGTCATCTCTCATAGGAAAGATTTTCTATTCCACGAATCATCCTTGTAGCCCTTCTTTGCACCTGTTCCAGTTTGACTTCATCTTTCTTAAACATGGGTGACCAGAACTGTAAAAAATATTCCAAGTGAGGTCGCACCAGCGCCTTGTATAACGGTACTAACACCTCCCTATCTCTACCGGAAATACCTCTTCTGATGCACCCCAGGACGGCATTAGGTTTTTCACTGTCACATCGCATTGGCTACTCATTGTCATTCTGTTATCAACCAGTACGCCCAGGTCCTTCTCCCCCATCACTTCCAGCTGATGCATTCCCAACTTATAAGGAAAATTCCTGTTATTTGTCCCTAAGCGCAAGACCTTGCACTTCCCATTGTTGAATTTCATCCTATTTCTAAAGCTCCACTTTACAAGGTCACCCAAATCATTCTGTATGTTACCCCGATCCTCCTTCGTATTGGCAATACCTCCCAGCTTGGTGTCGTCTGCAAACTTAATTAGCACATTCCCTTTGGATGAAACCCTGAAGCACGAGCACCAACTGGACATGAGCCACTGGGCCACTGAGCCTTGCCCAGGTCAGTAACAAAAAGGTTGAATAAGATGGGTCCCAGGACCAATCCTTGGGGAACTCCACTAGTAACCTCCTTCCAGCTACACAGTTCACCTTTCACTACGACCTTCTAACCTCCTCTGTAACCAGTTCTTTATCCACCTTTCTATTTTCATATTAATCCCCATCTTTCCTAATTTAACCAATAATTCCCCATGTGGAACTGTATCAAATGCCTTGCTGAAATCTAAGTAAATTAGGTCTACCACATTCTCTTTATCCAAAAAATCTGTTATCTTCTCAAAAAAGGAGATCAGGTTGGTTTGGCATGATCTACCTTTTGTAAAGCTGTGTTGTATTTTATCACAGTTACCTTCTCCTCAATATCCTTAAGTATCTTCTTCAAAATTTTCTCCAAGACCTTGCATACTGCTGAGGTCAAACTAACAGGCCTGTAGTTACCTGGATCACTTTTACTCCCCTTCTTGAAAATAGGGACTACATTAGCAATTCTCCAGTCATAAGGCACAACCTCTGTGTTCGATACGTTAAAAAGCCTTGCTAAAGGGCTGGCAATTTCACATGCGAGTTCCTTCAATATTCTCGGATGGAGATTATCTGGATCCGCTGATTTAGTTCCATTAAGCAGCTGAAGCTTGGCTTTCACCTCAGATATGGTAATTTCCACTTCTACATTCTCATCCCACTAGTTGCCCAACTTCTGAGCCCAATCTCACCATCACCCTCTCTGAATGCATCTTCCTTGGAAATGGGTGACCAGAATTGTACAGGGTATTCCAAATGGCGTCTTACCACTGTCTTGGACAACGGCATTGGTATTTCTCTGTCTCTACTTGAAATGCATTGCGTGATACACTCTAGGATGACATTTGCCTTTGTGTCTCCATCTTCTCCTAATCACTGCACACCCTGATCTGTCTCTTTCTCTGTCACATCCTGGTGATGAGGCCCCAATGTTCCTGTTAGTTTTGGACCAGAACTTCAACAAGCACACCTAACAGCCCCCACCAGAACAAACAAGTGATTAGTTTTTCCAGCTACAAATGGATCCCAATTGACTTGGGAACACCTGTAATCATTTCTCAGCAATGGCTCTGTGTTTAATTCCAGGTGCAGTTCTAACTGTTGATGATAACTCATCTTACGTATGCATTTAAATGCATTCCTATTCAACAGAGCATTTAATCACGTGCCTAAAACTAATCGCATGTCTAAGTACCTGTCTGAATTGGGGCCTATAGCTCTGAATGCTACAGAACCCAATTATTATGCAGAGGTGATCAAATAACTGATTTTTTTTCTTCTGGTAAATGAATCTTAGAAATCCTAAGAATTTCAGTTTGGATCAAACCAAAAATGAATGTTTTGGGTTTTTTTCCTAGCTGAAATGAAAAACTAACCCTCATCTACCTATTTTCAGCATAAATGATAGGTTTTGTCTGGCCCAAAACAAATTGTATTTTATTTTTCTTTATGTCTTCAGGTGGGTTGTTTTTTTTTTTTTTTTTTTTTACCCTTTTACATTTTTCTTTAAATAATATCTAAATAATAATAGCTAAATTCTGAAATGTATTTTGTAACGAAGTGTGAAAATGTGTTTCAAGAAAGTTAAAAGAAAGTGTTCTAACTATTGTATTATCATTTTTCCATTTTTTTTCCCCACAGCTATCACTGAATTCACGAATAGTTAGTTGTGTGCAACCAAAAAAACCCCACATTTTTCACTGAATGAACTGTTAACTGAAAAAAAATTCACCCAGCTACTACCACCACCTACGGGAGAGTTTCTCTTCCAAACACCCAATCAAAACAGTCATTATCAGCTAGGAAACTCTTGGTGTCTAGAGCTAAACTGACAAGACCAGTGACAAAAGCTATCTTCTGCTGGGGCTAGCACCTCCAGTACTTGCTCTTTCAGGGGGAATTGCTGTAATTTCTTTAACTTATTTTTGTCTGTAGTAAACAGATGTCCTACTCCATACTGCTATGATGTTATACACTGCAGGTTACAGCAACAGTGGTATCTTCTTTGCTTCTCATAGTTTTACTCACAATGTTTTTCAATATTTTGTATAAAATACTTTGTATCTGATTAGATGCCAAGGCAGTCGGTACTATGAAAGTTAATAAAATGAAAAAAGGGGAGAAAATGCAAACTCCTTCACCTAACAGAAGGACAGAAAAGAGATTGAAAAACCAAGCTCATTATTTTCCCCCTCTGATGTATATGTGATGAGAAAAGCGGGAAGAGGAAAACTAGGAAAGGAGAAGGTAGGAAAATAACCACGAATAAGGAAAGAAAGAACAGAGTAAGAAGTTAAAGAAGGCAATACAGGGAAAAGTGCAAGTGGAAAATTTAACTATGGCATAATCAGCCTAGGGGAAAACAGATCCTGAAAGTTATGGAAGAATATATACGAAGAAACTGAAGGAAATCAGAAGAAAGAATAAAAACAAGGAAGATACCAAAGGTTAACTAAAGATATTTTGAATAGGTAACACTGATATTTTTCTTAAATAAAAACACACATGATTTTTGTGGGAAAACAAGGACTCTGGGAAAACTGTGTGTGTGTGTGTCTGTGTGGATCTTTGCTGTACACCCGAATTCCAGGCAAGGAAAACAAATTCAGAATTTAAAAATATTCTAACTCTATACTGCTAGCCTTAAGAAACAAAATAAAACCCATAAGTTCCTTAAAAAGGATGAGGTACTCTCTTTTATTGGACTTCTGTTGGTGAGACACAAGCTTTTGCATTTACATAGATTTTTTAAAATTTCTGCATAAGCTTAAAAGCTTGTCTAACAAAATATATTCCTCTTTGCCCACCTGGCCTGTCCAATATCCTGTGGCTAACACACATACAGTTACATTAAGTAGCACAGACACAGGTAAAATGGACATAGGATAGTTGAACTGGTCTCAAGACCAGGAGCTAAAGGTTTCTCTTCACCTCTT
This sequence comes from Podocnemis expansa, assembly GCA_007922195.1. NCBI lineage: Eukaryota > Metazoa > Chordata > Testudines > Podocnemididae > Podocnemis > Podocnemis expansa. The sequence continues at coordinate 10,042,862 of ML681972.1, forward strand.
GGATCTGGCCAAAGTCAGATATTCCTCCTAAACTTTATTTTGGACAATACATGAGAGAAGAATACTCTTGATATCTTGATTTGTTTTAGATTAAACCAATAATCAATTTACTAAAATCAATTTACTTCCCATCAAAGCAACTGAGTTCCTTATTGAATCAGATACCATGTTGGGTTTATCTTCAGTGCACTGCTTGCACAAACAGCAACTCAAGTTCTGCCTACAACTCAACTCCCATCCGCACACAAAAATATCTAGGTTGAGTTAAGTGGTGTTTTAAGATTCATGTTCTTGGCTTGCCAGGGAGTGTGGTTATATTCCAGTGCTGATGCCAGAGCCAGGAATTCACTGGGGAAGTAGCCACTAATATTAAACAAACTGGCTGCTAACCCAGTGACCTAGTGTGCTAGTCAAATCACTCCATGTAGCATCAGTGTGGTCATTCACTCACTCTTCCCATGAGCAAGGCTAGATCCAGAGTTGCAGTGAAGACTATCCTTCCAAGAAGTCTGCCATATTAAACTCAAATCTATATAATTACTTCTCCTTGTACACAGCTGCATCTCAATGACAGCTGATGACTACTAATTTTATTTAGATTTACAGTAATTAGTTGGGTTTTTACAGATCGTATATTACACATTTTTGTATGATGTATTGTGCTTTTTAAAAATATTTTTACCAATTTATTAAGATTTTGAATAACACCCCCAGAAAGTAATATGTTTTAAAAATTCCATTGAAACTTGCTGCAAACTTACTGGCACTCCTCTAGGACAGCTGTAACCAATGTTCCCTCTAAGACCCACCGGCAGCTGAGCAACTCCTGTTGCTCGCTGCGTGGGGGCCCCCCACCCCCTACACGGGCCTGATCCTGGCGCCGCCCCCCCCCCCCGCGCTTACCTTGCATGGCCCTGCCACAGCTCCTGGGCCAGAGAAGCACTAACGGAGCATGCTCAGATATTCTGGGCATGCTCCGTTAGAGCTTCTGTGGGCGGGAGTTTTAATAACTCCCTGCCCCACAGGAGCTGTGAGCAGGGCCTCTGGCTGTCGGTCCTGCGCGGCCAGCAGCCTTCCCTGCGCGGCCAGCAGCCTTTCCTGCGCGGGGGGGCTTGGCGGGCTGCGCGGCCACGCAGCTTAAAGGGAACAGTGGCTGTAACCCCAGCTCACTATAAAGTGGTTTTCAAACCATGGGTCAGGACGCAGAACTGCGCTGAAGACCTACAGGTACTGGGTTGTTATGCCCTCTGCTGCTGCCACGGAAAGAATGGGGCCTCAAGAAAAAAAAGTTTGAAAATCACTGCTCTATAGAACACCACAACAAACTCTGCTCTAGTGTCCTATAAATCTACACTTGTAATCTCTGTGTCACATTTTAGAACACACAGTACCATCTTATTATGTTTAAGTCATTTAGTTTCTTTGCAGATAACAGTACTGATTACTGTCACCTCACTAGTATTACCCAACTGTAAAGGGGCAGCAAGATGGCCGCCCCCACAGGACTGCCACTCAAACAGGAAGGTAAAGGGCTGGGCAGGAAGCATAAGACAGGCGGGGGAGCTCAGCTCTGCCCTGGATGCTGGAGGAGGATGGCTCCGTTGAGGCTCCTCAGCCTCAGCCCTCCCTCCAGCCGAGGAGACCTGGGCGTACCCGCTGGCCTCCAGCCCCATACCGAGATGGCTGGCTCGGGCCTCCCATGGCAGGTGCCCAGTGGGAAGACCCCCCGCCACGTGAGGCGGACAGGCTGTGGCCACCCGAGCCGTGGCGCTCCCTGGGTTACCATGAGGGTTCAGAATGCCGGAAACGGGCCTCCCCACCGGCGGGAGAGGACCTGCAGGAACTGCCCCTGGCTCCACCCAACATAGAACCCTGGAGGAACTACCCCTCGTCCCCGACCATGGGGAGCGGCTGGAACTGTCCCCGGAGGAGATGCTGGTCGCCCCAGAACTTCCGGACCTGTCGCCACCAGATGCCTGGGAAGGCCTGTACTCCGTCCCCCTCAGCGAGTACCCTGACGCCATAGAGGACGGCATAGATCAGGTGCTGACGGGAGACGAGGAGGGCAGGAGCCCAGGGGAAGTCTACCCCATACCGGGGTCAGCGTGTTGCGGTCGGAACCCTGCTGACCCCAGGGAGGGCCGTAACCCAGAGGAAGCCTACCCTATACCGGGATCAGTGTGTTGCAGCAGGAACCCCGCTGACCCCACTGGCTGCACATCTGGCTGCTACTAGGGCCCTGGGTTGGGACACAGTGGAGCAGGGCGGGCCTGTGTCCCCGCTCCTCCTCTCCCCTTTCGATGGGACGTCGACCCTGAATGCTTCCCCAACCTCATTGCACCTCTGACTGCAACGAGACTCATTGATTGAACACCCTGGTGAGGGCCTGGGACCCCGGGCGGACTGTCTCGCCCGGCCCCTAGACTGCTGGTTGCCCCTCCCATGGGGCTAAAATGAACTACCCACCCCGCCCATCTGGCGAAGGGTGGAACTATAGGACCCCTTGAACGACTAATTCCCCAAATTGCCCACCGGGGGCGACCTCCTGGTGGGGCGAACTGAAATCCTGCTTGCACCAACATGTCCCCTTACTCCAACTTGCACTTAATTAGTCAAAACAACAAAAGTCTGGCTGGCACCTTAAAGACTAACAAATATCTTTAGGCATAAACATACACCCAAAGAAATCTGTTACTCTAAGATGCAACAAGACTCTTCTTATTTTTCTATATACAAACTAACACGGCTACCCCTCTGGAATTTGATTAGTCAAATTTACACTTAATTTTAAAGCATCTTTTGCCTGGAATCCAACAGGTCTTTGGATGGGTGAATTGCTGTATTTACTCAGGCTCTGTGTATACACTGGGACCATGCTGGTTGAAAAGTGTTCTCTGGTTAACCTTGTTACCCAAGTACAGAAAGCTGCAGCACATATGGAAACCAGAGGTTTCAACAGGCAGAAAATGAGCAATCACTGCAGCAAAAGACAGAAGTAATTTGCTTTGTTTAAGGGCTGACTGGAACAGGCGTCCTTTCCCTTGTTATCAGCTGCTGAGTTAACTGCTGCCTGGCTTTGCAGATAAAGCAACTGATTTTGTTGAAGGACACAATAGATGGCTGTCAGTTGGCTGGGTAATAAATGGTACCGTTAGATACACTGTCAGGGACATTGTATCTGCCAGTATCTGAGGCACCAATAGACATTTTCCAATATGTGTTTGATTGGTAAAGCGTGATTTATTGTATTGGCCAGAAGCATTATCAGATCTCTCATTTGCTGTACTATCTCCTTCTCTCCTTTACAGTCATATGATTTATATAGATACAATGACACAAAACAGAAGAATTAAGGTGGTCTTGCTGTCTCATCATACTGATTGATGTCTTATTCAAACTGCATATTGCACAATATTGATCAGAATAACTGAAAATCCAAATACAGCAACTTCTCCCTCCAAATGTCATTTGTGCCATCTTTGCTATCATGAGCCTTCTTGTTGTCATGCTGTTTATTTCAATAGCTAATACTTCCATCACAAATTAGTGCTATGTAACAAAGAATGGGGCAAATACTTTGTCTACATTTTGCAGATCTTTATTGTGAAATGACCAGATTACTATTGGATCATGTTCCACACGTTCTATCTCTGAAAAGAGTGACAAAAGACGTCTTGGAACATGCTCAAATCTTTTATATGGAAATCCTTTTCAGTGACAGAAGATAATTTGAAATATATTAAAATACATTTTGCACAGTGTTCTCTGAAAAAAGTGCATAATAAAATGAGTGAAATAAGCCCATGATTTTCACATCTATATTTTGTCATTCAATGTCTTGTCTGAAAAAAAGAAGCCAAATAGAACCTACAGAATACATTACAGTTATCACTCTTTCTCCTCATTAGGGATTGCCATTAAACCAGATATATTGTTAAAAATGCTTTAATTCAAGAAGATCAATGACAGTTTTCTTTTTAATGAACTCAACCAACTGAAAATGACCATGCATTAGTCAACTTCTGAGTAAACTACAATGATGCATGAGATTATTATGATCTGTGCTTATAAACTGCCTCCATCAGCAAAGAAAAAGATTCAATAGAGTTTCTTTTCAAAGCTGTGTTGTATCAAACACGCAAGAGAAACAGACTCATTGCTCTAACGATAACCCACTAGACAGTCTATTTTGTATTTTAGGCCACTGAATTAACAATTTGATGGACTTAGATTTCATAAATGATAAATTAAAATAGAAAAGCTAGCATTTCTAATTCCAAATTTGTAACATTGATTATAGGGTTGTTGGTTTTTTTTGTTTGTTTTTTTTAAGACAAATCCCCAAATATTATGGAATTTGATGCCCAAGGAATTTGTCAGAATTGTGCTCCAGAATCTAACCTTTCACAAAAAAATTCCTGAACAAAATACACCCTCTTCCCCCACTTAATTCTTACCAGTGGTGAATAAAGATTTCTAAATGGGAACTGAGTGCAAGCTCATGAAGTGTCTACATGCATAAGCAAACAGCCAAACAGAAACTCTAAAATACTCCAGCTTATCTCACTGAGATGTTGACTCTGAGACCTAACAACAAAAAAATAGTTGCACTTTCATGGCTCCTTCATTTTAGCATAAACATTCAGCTACAGTAATGTGCTTATCCATAATTTAAAATGTACTGGCATATACAAGAATAGGAACTAGTGGTGCAGTTGGCTGGGAAAAGGAACTCAAACTCTTCCCTATGGAAAAAGATACAACTACCTTTTGGCGCTCCCAAAACCAATGTGCTTCCCATTTTCACCTTAAGAGTCAAAAATCCAACTCCCTTACACAGCTGTCAAAATCCCCATTTCCTCTCAATATATCTTCCACAATGCAGACACACATCATAAATAATAATCATGTGGCACATTAAATATCTAGAAGCAGCATGCAAACTGAATTTAACATACTAATTAAATAGCACAAAAATACTTTACTGTTTGTGTTTATCATTTTCCACCGTGAATGAAATAAAACCTTCTATCATTAAATTTACTTGACATAGGTTCAGGCACTTTGGTTTGCTATACTGGAGTGCTCATAATTTAAACTTAGTTTGCTACAGAGTATGCAAGGCTCTTCATCATCCAAGCAACACAATCTTTACTGTTATTTTATTTTTTTTAAAAAGGAAAATAGGTAAACAGAAGTAATCTTTTCAGAAACTTGTCTACTGTAAGGTGATATGTGCCATCTTAGAGTGCTTGCTCCTGGTCATCTTAGGCTTACATCATCATAGAAGGAAGCTGCAAAGTGGTTACTCTACAAGTTACATGCCACAGAACAAGGACTACCGATCATACAAGAACTATTGATTGCCTCCATATATGTAGTTTATTAAAAGGGGACATGCTGGACATTTCTCAAGGTTCAAGCTCTATTCTACACTGGGACTGATAAGCTAAGAGACCTTGTAGGTGTTTGCCATCCCTAATTTATATCACTCTACTACAGCTGAAAATTACATTGATCAAAAAACCACTGACACGTTTGTATTGGAAAATGTAGCTGAACAAGCACACATGGATATGTACATGGTGTAAAACTGTACCCCCTTGTGTAAGTGATCTTCACTTAGCCAAAAGACCTGATTAACTAAAGAATGGCTTTATCGCATCTCACCTGGTTGTGCAGGTAGTCTGGGACACCTGAAATCATAGTTCTTTTAATGCCAGCAGGCCAACAACTGCCACAGTTTTATATGAAATACTATTTAGCTGAAGATTTCTGATGTCCCCAAATCCTTCAAATAAACTGGGTTGTGCTTAAAACCAGTATAGTATAAGCTACACCTTTACAGCTCAAGGAAGGAGGGACGCAGAATATTTAACTGCAGAAAGCAGCATTTATTTAAGTGGTAAAACAGAATTTAAACTTAGATATGTATATCTTGCAGTTGTTATCGTGCTGAAAGAGTTAGCATAAAAGTAAGTTTTGTACACATGTAAATCCTAAAACAAAAACTGCCATGTGACTAACACTTATACCAGGATTGTAAAAATATAGCCAGAGCAAAAGGTTAACAGTTGATTTAAATACAGTATTTAAGACACATGATCAGAGCAGCATACTGGGGGAAAATTACAGAGTAGAGGATATTTACATTTACACTGTGGACATTCATTTACTTATCAGCTTGCGCTAGCTCTCAAAGATTTCATGGCCACCACAGCATATTCATGAGCTAAGCCCCAAAATACTGAGCACTGTAGCCTGGGCAGAAGTGCCTGCAGGGAAACAGCTGTAGGAAACCCCCAATAATACAGACAAGTGAAGGGGCAAAAATAGCAGTGATTCTCATTACTGAAGGAGCCTATAAGTGGGGGGAGAGTCCAGGAGATGAAAGTCCTGGGAAAAAATTTGAAAGAGGACAAAGAGAAAACATAAGAGGCAGGTGAACAGAAGGGTAAGCAAGCCTCAGCTGACAAAGCTGCTATGTGTAAGGCAAAAGTAAACTACCCAGATGAAGTAAGGAAACCAAGGCAGTGGTTTTACATAGTAGTAGAAAATGAAACTACAGGTCCTGACTTGGTTTTATGGAACTTTGCAGAGCACATTGACCCCTGCTCAAAGAACTTACAGCCTAGAATGTTTGAATGTATGACAATATAAAGACAGAGACCAAAAAGTCAAGGGAAAGGAAGGACGTGATTAACACAAACTAAAATAATCTGAGTTCTCTTATTCTACCTATACATTGACAGAAAATTCTAATATATTTAAACAGCATTCAAGTTAGGACAAGAATGGTAAAGTAGAAGTAAGCTGGAGGAGGGATTGGGAAGTGTGAGGATGCTGGCTGAAAAAGAAGTGGGATGTTGTTATAGCTATAAAAAAATCAGTGTGTGGGGTAGTGGGGGTGGAGGAGGTCAAAGGGGAGAGTAGCAAGAGATGAAAAGTACTGTACAGCTCTGAAGTAACAACAGCTGGCAAAGCCCAGGAGGAAAGTTAGAGAGTCACAGGAGAGGAGATGTAGGCAGGGGTAGAGCTCTTGCATAGGCTTAATGGTGAGAGTCTGGTATACCCATGCCAGCAGAATCTCATTTCCTTTGTTTAACTTCCTTTAAAACTTTACTGCAGCTTCATTTTTAAGGAGTGAGAAAGGGTTATCATTTTAGCTGCTGAATGCTGGATACATTAAAAATGGGACAAAGTTATAGTTGTCCAGATGAGATACAACCATGATTTCAACAGTAGAGAAGAAAAGAATAGATTTTAGAAATGTTATCGAAGGAAAAGCAGCAAGATGTAGTGAGTGGTTTGATACAGGAAAGGAAGATAGAGTGGGGTTACAGATAACTGTGAAAATATAACTTTGAGGAAATGGAGTTTTCAAAGGTGACGGAGAAATTGAAGAAAGAGCCATTAGGATTGTATATAAGAACATGTTCAGTTTAATAAAGCAACAGGACGTCTTTGAGGTGATATAAGACACAAGCAATGCACGCTTGGACAGAAGAGGTGGAGAAGCAGGTAAAAGTTATCAGAATGCAGGTGGTAGAGGACCACAGCAATACATGAGGTTACCAGGGATGACTGTACCATTGTTTAACACTCGTTAACATTTGTATTGTTCACTAAAGAAGAGAGGTTTAAAAATTTTATCTCAGTTGCATTTTGCAAAAATTATTAAATACTTCAGATTATATGTTAATATAGCTGAAATAAATCTCAGCTGTTTACAATACCGGAACAGTTCTGTAGTAATAGAACTATATGGCTCACACTGTACATTGTCAACAGAAGGGAACATAAAATAAGCCCCCAAAACTAAATCAAAGCTTGCCAAGCTTTGATACTGGTCACTGCCACTGGAATGATACTGAAGTTTTCAGTAGACCAATTGTTTTCATTAAGTTTTCTTCTACAGATACAGCAAATTTTAAAAATAAAAGTTTTTAAGAATCACATATTTTAACAAAATTAAGATTTGCTAATTTTACTTAACCAACAGTCTCCAAGATCTTGACAATGCCTGAGCAGTAAAACAGCAAATCATTTCTACAGTACTTCAGATTAGTTGATTTAAACAGGTTCAGAAAAATTAATATTCAACTAGCTACCAAGCAAACTACAGTTCTCTTGAAATGATAATACTTTGCAGTTATACAATAATTTTATTAATTCAAGACAAGGCACAAATACCAGTGTAGTGGTGTGGAGTTAACTGGGTCAGGCAGAAGTTAAATTAAATATTTTTAAAATGTTAAATATAGGATTTAAAGAAAATGTATTCCAGTGAAGGAGGCAAGAGGCTGGAGAAAACTGATTGAATTTTTCTTTAAAGGGCCTCATCTAAATTCTATTGAAGTTAATCAATTGATTCCTTAATGGAAGATGGATTGGGGTGCCTAAAATGTAACCAGAACTGTGTGATGTGTACCTTTACTAGATGGACATTAAAAAAACAAACAAACAAAGAAAAAACTACTAATGGTAACAAAATCATATTATAAAGAATTGTCCCCATGAGAAAATGAAGTTGACTACCACCATTTGAGCCATCATTCTGGAAGTCTTATTAATACAACATACTACTCCTAGCTTTTCATTGCTTTGAAAACACACACATATGGAGGTAATGCATTCACACCTACCTCTGCACTTGCAGATAAGACAACCATGATTATTCTGCTGGAAGCCCATTGGACACATCTTACCACAAGGAAGTTCTGGGCATTTCTTACAGCGACAGATGTCACAGCCATGCTTGTTCTTCCTAGATGACCGAAATAATTTGTCAAAGGTCAGCAGATCACTTTAAATGTCTGATTAAAAAATGCCCATGATCTTCAGAGCAAAGGCGTCCCTCAAACTGACTAACTGAGTAAAAAGAAAATTCCCTTCATGTAATTCTTGTACTCGGCTAAGCGGGCAGGGGTGAATAGGTTTCCATTCTCGGCTTGTGCTCCCTTGTGTGACTGGCAGAAACACCCTATTTAAAATTTCAAACCATTACGGTACCTCATTTGCAGGTGTATAGTTAAGTGATGATGAACCAGGACTGCTTATGACAATTCTTTTTTCAGGTGAAAGAACAATAGAGTAGACATAATAAAACAGCTCCAAAGGAAGAGGAAGATGGAAGGGTAAGCAGGGATCTATGATAATTACTATCTTCTGAGAGAAAAATTACAAGTGATATTTTTCTCCAATGAGTAAATATACAGTAGACCTTCTCTCCTGTAAAACTCTCCAGGTATGACACTGAAAATGTTAAATAAGTGACACAAAGTATTTTAAACACAAGATGAGGAAAGACAGTAACGAAGTGCAAAAAGCAGCGAATGCATAGTTACATATTTTTTAATACAGAAAAGTAGAGTGCCTTTCGGAAGATACAAAATATAGAAATTAAGTACAGAAAAGTTTCCCCCTTCCAGATAAACATACTGAAGCATGAAGGAGAACTGGGCTTTTTATAATCCGAAACCGAGTTCTGTAAGACTGATAATGATAATCAGGGATTAAAGCAGGGGTCGGCAACCCAAAAGACCAGAAGAGCCATTTCCTCCCATCTTCCCATCACAATTGCATGAGCCTGAGTCGGCCCAGCAGCTGCATCGTGGCCCCAGCACTGGCCGGGGAATGTGCAGCATCTGCTCCCTCCATTGGCAGGGCAGAGGAGCACTGCCCCACCTGCTGCCAGCCAGCTGCCCCTCCCAAGAGTGGCCGGCTGAAAGCTGCAGCTTGAGGCGGCAGGGTCCTGGAATAGCCTGCTCCGTAGAGTTCAGGCCACTTCGAGGTGGCCTCTGTTCAGGCCTGGAGTGACTGGGTCGAAGCAGCCTGAACTCCGCGGAGCAGGTGATTCCAAGGCCCCGCCTCCACAAGCTGCTGGCCGCTCTTGGGAGGGACAGCTGGCTTTGGGTAAGGCAGGGCAGCGCTGCTCCACCCCGCCAGTGGAGGGAGTCCATGCCACCTCCACACTCCACTGCCAACACTAGGGGCCACGGCATGGCTGCTGGGCTGTTTCCAGTTCATGTGGCTGTGGTGGGAGGATGGGGTGAGTCTGGCGCCCCTGATTTGGCCACGATGCTGGAGACAGCTAGGAGTCCCCTGAGCATACCTGGCTCCCTGGAGGAGATTGCCAGGGTGCCAGAAGGGGACATTCAGGGAGCCACAGGTGGCTCACTGAGCCTGCATTGCCAATTCCTGTATAAAGTTAATTTGGTGGGCCCCGGAGTCCTTCTAAATTGGCAGCCCCCCCACCCAAGCCAGCTACTGCCCCTGATATCCATTCCCCTGTCCCCAAAATCCACCCCAGCCCCCAATACCCACCTGCTGCTCAGGTGCCCCAATACCACCCCCTCCCAACACGAGCCGGGCTGCCCAAGTACTCACGGGTGGCCACACGTTGGGCCAGTAAACTATGCAGCCTGCGCATGTGCTGACTGGCTGGGTATGCCCCCCTGCCCTGACTCTCCCTGTGCCTGCTGGAATGTGTGGTAAACCGCCTTTCTGGGGTCTTCTGTTTTTAGGGGCCCAGCATTCAGGCCCCTAAAAATAGAAAAGCGAACTGGAAGACTGCATTCCAGCGCCCACTATTTTTAAATGGTGGGTCCTGGAATGTAGTGTTTCAGCACCATTTCCTGTTTTTAGGGGTCCTGGAATGCTGAGCCCCTAAAAATAGTGGGCCCCAGAACAGTGTCCCAGGCTGTTCCAGCCCACTTTAACCCCTGATGATAATCAACCTGGTGTTATGAAAAACACTTCTGGTCAAACCAACGTGTTATGGTTTTTGATGACATCACATTTTATCATTAAATCTATTCACACTATACAAAAATTAGTGCAGACCTCCTTTCTCCCCCTCTTTCTTGTTGTTGGAACATTCTACTTAAAGAACAGTTTTGGCTTGGAAACTCCAAGTACAACATTCATTATTGACCTTCAAGTAGTGTTTATACTGCTGTCCTCAACAATTCAGAGATTACTAGACTCCAAAGTTAGAAGGAACCACTGATCATCTACTCTTTCTGTATAAAACAGATCACAGAAGCTCCCTGAAATAATTCTTGTTTGAACTACAGCATGTATTTTAGAAAAGCATCCAATTTTGACATTAAAATTCCAGTGATGGAGAATCTACAACTACTCTTGGAAAGGAGTGCTGAAAACTTTGGCCACTGAATCTTTTCAGGAAAGACAGTGGCTGTTTCATTAAGTAATACATAACATTAAAAATTAAATTTACAAAGCTAATATAAGTTGTCATTAGAAGTGTGAATTTCTAGCTTTATAATACAAAGACAGAAATCTCATTTTAAAAGCTGTTGATTTTATTTTCCTAAGAAATCAGAGGGTATACACCATGGCTGTATTCTCAAACATCCCAGATCGATTTGTACTCTATCACCTTTGAGCGTAAAAGTCATTGGTTCTCACAACACCCATCCTGAGCATCAGTGACTTTTCACCTGTGCACCTCACTCCAGGATAGCAGTCGCAGATGGAATCTTAAACCCCTCATTGTCTTTGATTCAGTGCCCCTGCCATCCATCTCACTGGAAAAATGTGTCACTGTGTAGTGCACCAAAAACTGACTGATAGAGTTTGTGACAGGCTCCTCCCCTCCTGTGCTGGGTTCGATGAGGAAGCCATAGGCTGAGTCAGTGGGGATGTCAGCAAGGGTATCTCTGAGGTGGGCCCAGCCAGCACCCACTGCAATCTGGCACCCGGATGCATGGCCCACTCAAGTATGCCACTGCCACTGAACCCGCAACCCCCAGAGCGGGAGCAGACAGGAAATGGGGCTGCAGACAGCCCTCCTTGCCCATCGTTGGGTACTGCCACTGGACAGAGGGAGAGCTGCAAATACACGTGCTGGCCCCAGGCACTGAAGATCCACGTTATGCCAGTTACCTTTCTCAATGTGTGGTAAAAATATGGAAAACAAGAAGTCGAGGTATTACAGGAAAAGATGTAAAATAAGCACAACACGAGTTCTGGGCACCATGTGATATAGCCAGTTCTCTAACAAAAGTAGGGCGATTCAGCATTTAGAATGCACTAGCATGAGTATAGCTAGTTGTGAGCATGTGGCAGCAGCCAACAGCAACATCCCACTAGAAACTGGCACAGGTGGGCTCCACCTACCTTGAGAAACAGGCCGCAGGTCCTGAAAGACACAGGACAATAAAAAATGAATGTGGCAGAGAGCAGCTGTGTGATGAGGAAATTGAGACAGAGAAAGTATTCAAGAAAGTGAAGCATGTGGGACAATTAGAAGCTTTAAGGAAGAGGCAAACCATAAGATCAGGAAATAGAAGTATGAGTTTTTTTCCACTAAAGCCATCCTAAAAGAGACCATTGAAGGTCCTTTTTTGGATTAGCAAATAGTTAAAAAATAGGAAACAAAAGAAAGGTCAGTGTTCAGAATGAGGAGAGTTAAATAGTAGAGTCCCACAGAGGTCTGTACTGAGACCTCTGCTGGCCAACATACTCACAAATGATCTAGAAAAAAGAATAAAACCATAAGGTGGCCAAATTTACAGATGATACAAAATTACTTCAGATAGTTACGTTCACATTAGTCTCTGAAGAATTATAAAGGGATTTTATAAAACTAGGTAATGGACACCAAATTGGCACGTGAAATTCATGTTGATAAATGCAAAGTAATGCAATTGAAAAACAATACCAACTACACATATAAAATTATGAAATCTAAATTAGCTACATCAATGAAGAAAGATTTGGAAGTCATCAAGGAAAGTTCTCTGAAAACATCCAATAAATGTGCATTAGCAATCAAAAAAGCTAACAATGTTGTGAATCATTAGGAAAGGAATAGATAATAAGAGAGAAACTATCACATTGCCTCTTTATAAATCCATGGTATGCACATATCTTGAATGGTGTGTGCAGATCCAGTTACCTATCTCCAAAAAGACTGATCAGATTTGGAAAAGGGACAGGAAAGGGCAAATAAAGATTAAGGGTATGAAAAAAGCCTTCACGTGAGAAGAGATTAGTAGGAGTGAGACTTTTCAGCTTGAAAAAGAGACGACTGGGGGGGGGTATGATAGAGTTCTATAAAATATGATTGGCATGGAGAAAGTAAATAAGGAAGCATCTTTACTCATAACACAAGAACTAGGGATTTCCAAATGAAATTAATAGGCAGCAGATTAAAAATGAACAAAAGGAAGTATTTCTTCACACAGAACATGGGTCAAACTGTGGAACTCCTTACTAGTTGATGTTCTTTATGTAGAAGGAGACTAAACAGGGTTAAAAACAAGTTACACAAGTTTTTGGGGAATAGGACCATCAATGGCTATTAGTCAGGATGGGCATGAATTGCTATTTGCCAGAAGCTAGGAATGGGTTACTGGACTGATCACTTGCCAATTAGCTCTTCTGTTGACTCCCTGAAGCACCTGGCATTGATCAATGTCAGAAGACAGGATATTGGGCTAGCTGGACCAGTGGTTTGACCCAGTATGGCTGTTCTTATTTTTGCGTTTTTCGGAAGCGTATAAAAGGTGCCTAGGGTGGGTGTGGGGGGGATGAGTTTGTAGACCTTCTCAGAGTTATTTTGGGAAAAGATTTAATAATAGCCTTAAGTTACTGGGTAAACTGTGGTGCAGGATTTTCTTTTGAGTTCATTAGTATGTGGTGTCAGTGACACATGTAGCTTGGCTTTGTTAACAGTCATCATGGTTGAGGACTACAAGGCACCCCTCTTTGTATGCCGGTTTGATTTCAGGGCTAAATGGCTGTCCTCCTCTCAGTGGTCAAGAGGCTATGATGGATGTGATAGTCAAAGATTTCATAGTAAATTTTTCCCCCAAAGCAACTGACATAATGATTAAGAGTGTAGTGTTCTCCACTCTGTGGAGTCTAGTCAGAGAATCCTTTTTTTCTTATCTTATAATCACTGGTGGGGCTGTGACAATTGTTAGTGGTGTCATCATTGTTGCAACAATTGTTTGAGGTGGACACAACATAAGTCAAAGACATCTTCTAGTTCTCCACATACTGATATCAGGTTCTGTGGTGAAGCATTACATCATAGCTGGTCCTATACTAACTACTTATACACTCTGTTCCACCTCTCATTTTGCTGTGATGCTGGAACCACCTTTCCCAGATCTGAAGCAGAGCTCTGTCTCTCTCAAAAGTTTCCCTCCCTCACCAATGGAATTTGATCAAATAATAAGACATTTTCTCACCCATCTTGTCTCTTTAATATCCTAGCACTGACAAGGCTACAACTACACTGCATTCCCATTTTACAGTAAAAAATGTTTTTGACTTGTTTCTTTAGTTTCCTAATTGTTAGTAGAATTCCCCCCCCCTTTTTTTTTTAAACACACAGGGAATTTTTCTACCAAATATTTTTACCCTGAAATACTCCTGTCTTTGATGAAAAGGACAGTTCCACAGCTTCATTAATATCTTTACTATGTGAACTGCACACACAAACATTGATTGAACAGTCTGCGCTATATTTGTAACAACCACTGTCACTTTCCAATACACTGAACTTTGACAAGTCAAGAAAACTGAAAGGCTTTCACTAGGGGCTTGAGTTCACTGATGGCAATTCGCCACTGTCAGATAAATCAGGAAGTTGATCCAGTAAGACCACTCTGGTAAGCAGTATAGCGCGGAGTCCAAGGGAAGGAGTTTCCCTCTGACTCAGCCTACTGATGACACTGCAGTAAGTAGGTGGTAGTCAATCGGAGGGCGATATACAAGGTATTTTAAGTGCTTTGCATATTTCTCTTTGATTGCTGCCAAAACTGTGCAGCACTGTTGACGAGGACTAGGCAATACTCCTCCAAAGTTTGCAATCTGAAGTCAATGAAAGTGATGCTTCTCAGTGCTTCTTCCTAAATATGGGCTTAGTAGCATAATTTAAGGTTCCTATTTTTAAAATTTTTTTTGGCATACCTAAAATATTAACAGTAACTGTTAATATACTGAAAGGCTAAGTAAATTTTCATTGTTAATAATCAAGCAATTTTTTTTAAGTGACAAAAGATTTTAGGCCACTAAATATTTTGTTAAAATAAAATTTTATTTTAACATTAAATAGGAGTAGTCTCACTGAGTTTGCGGCTATTAATGTGAATAATGCTGTGTGCCTGCCTAGCTGTTTGCATCATCATTTTCAGTCATTTATTTTTCTTTTGCCTCTGGCAGTTTTATAAAATGCAAATAAAAGACGATACTAAAAGTAGGATTCTTTAAAAAAAAAACCAACCAAACAAACAAACACCAACCAACCAGAGTTTATAGTTTGGTTCATTATACTTTCTTTAAAGTTGCAATAATACAAATTTTAAAATTAGTTTTGGAAAGCCTCAGGCTGATTAAAATTAATTTAAATAAACTAAACCCAAATCATTTAGATCACTCCATCTTACTGAAATTACTCCTTAAAAACCCCTAAGACAATTTTGAAACAAAAAAACTGTGTGAAGGTAATGCTATGGCTATAATTAACAACATTACAAGAAAGGCATATAGTGGAAATTTAGAGATAAGGTAACTAAAAAAAATCTGTATTATTTTTACTTGATCAAATTGATATAAAATGCTTTATTTAATATTCATTAGAAACCCACTAACTCCCTGCTTTCACTGTGTTCCATTAATAATTAACACAAACCTGAACTCATGTAGTTCACGTATAAAAATGAAGAGCCAATCCCTATTCACTTTCTAGCAGCTACACACACCTCTTCATTTCATATGACTGTTAACAGTGGAAGACATCACCTCACTCATTCATATCTACTACGGAAAATCTACAATCCCAATCTATCTTTCATAAGAATGGCTATACTGAATAGAGCAGGGGTGGCCAAACTTATGGAACGCAAGAGCCACACAAGTTGATTATTAAACCTTTGAGACCCACACTGAGGCATATAGCTATATACTTTTACCTACTAAATTGATTTGCTGACATTCTTCTTGGAGCCACAATTTTTCATTCAAGAGCCACCCGTGGCTCCCAAGCCGCAATCTGGCCACGCCCAGAATAGAACATGACTGTTTACTTTGTTTAAAGAGCTTTTGGTGAGGGATCTTGTCTAAAGCTATCTGAAAATTTAAGTACGCTATTCTCATTGGATCATCTTTGTCCACATGTTTGGTGATCCCCTCAAAGAATTCTAGTAAATTGGTGAGGCATGACTTCCCTTCACAAAAACCACGCTGACTCATCCTCATCAAATTGTATTCATCTATGTATCTGCTAATTTTGGTCTTTACTACAGTTTCAAGTAGATACAAGTTAGGCTTATCAAGCTGTAATTGCCAGGAGCCTTTTAAAAAAAATTGGTGACATTAGCTATCCTTAGTCAACTGGTACAGAAGCTGATTTAAATGATATGTTATAAAACTCAGTTAGTAGCTGTGTGATTTCACATTTGAGATCCTTCAGAAGTCTTGGGGGGATGTTATCTGGATACTTAGTTGTTTAATTAATTAATTTGTTACTAACCCTACTCTAATGACACCTTAATCTAGGACCATTCCTCAGATACGTCACCTAAAAAGAAGGGCTCAGATTTGGGAATCTCCCTCACACCCTCAGTTCTGAAGATCAATGCAAAGAATTAGTTTAGTTTTTCTACAATAAGGTTATTTTCCTTGACTGGTCCTTAGGAGTTCAATCATTCAGTGGCATCATTTGTTGTTTACCAAGCTTCCCGTTTCTAAAGAATTTAAATTTTGTTTTGTTTTATTAGTTTTTTGGCTCACTGGTCTTCAATTTTTTTGGGGACCTTCCCAGGTATATTTTTACACTTCACTTGCCAGAGTTTATGCACCTTCCATTTTTTTCTCAATAGGACTTAATTTCTCCTTTTCAAAGAGCACCTTTTTAGCTCTCCTTTTACTTTGCTGTTTAGCCACAATGGCACTTTTTAAATTTGAAGTATACATTTAAATTAAGTTCCAAAGGGGAAAGCTCATGCAATAGATACATTTGTTAGTCTTTAAAAGGGCCACAGAACTCCTCATTTAAATTAAGCTTCTGCTATGGTGTCTTTAAAAAATGTTCATGAAGCTTGCAGGGGTTTCACTTTTGGCACTGTACAACTTAAATTCTGTTTAACTAACTCACTTATTTTTCTGTAGTTCCCCTTCCTGAAGCTCACAGCTATCCTGGTGGCTTGCTTTGGTGTTCTCCTCCCCACCACAGGGATGCTAAATTTTATTATGTTATGATTAGCATTAACAAGTGGTTCAGCTAGATTTCCATCTTGGACCAGGTCTTACGTTCCACTTAGGACTAAATCAAGAATTGCCTCTCGCCTCTTGTGCACCAGCTGTTCCAGGAAGCAGTCATTTAAATAAGGTGTCAAGAAACTTTATCTCTGCATTCAGTCCTGAGGTGACATGCACCCAGCTAACATAGGGATAGCTGAAATCCCTCATTATTATTGAAATTCTTTATTTTTATAGCCTCTCTGTTCCACCTGAGCATTTCATAGTCATTAACACCTTCCTGGTCAGGCGGTTGCTAGTAGATCCCTAGTGCTATATACTTATTATTCAAGCTTGGAATTACTATACGTGGATATCCTATAGCATAGTTTGGTTCATTTAAGACTTATTTCACTTGACTCTATGCTTTCTTTCATGTAAGTGCCATTCCCTCACCAGTAAGATCTATTCACTTATGTTTTGTACCCTGGTATTATAATGTCCAATTGATTATTCTCATTCCACCAAGTTTCTGAGATGCCTATTATATCAATATTCTCATTTAATATGAGGCATTCAAATTCACTATTTACTCTACAACCCAAACTACTTCATCCACACACTATATGTATAGGGTTGAAACTATTACTCAATATATAGCTCTAGACTCAGGATTCATGTAGTATCTTATATTTCTATAGCACTTTCCATCCAAGCATCCATAGTTCTTCAATAGCATAATGAATCATGGCTTGATCATGCAAGTACCCAAGTCCCTTCAACACCTACTTATATTTATGACTTCCAGTCCTCTTCTTTCCATCTGACCTTTGATCCCCTAAATGAATGAGGATAACAGTCACTGGAACATGCTGAAGTACCTATGCAGAATATATTACATCTTCCTTTGAATTCAGTGATGTAATCCTAACATGGTAAATTTATAGGGGATAGATACTGACAGAGTACTGACAAGTTATTTCCTTTAATGGCCCCACGATGCATAAGGCATGCAAAGTTTCCCTACAGGGCCTGCTTAACTGTCTGTTTCACCTAAGCGGTCAATTTGCACTGCTTCAGTAGTCTTTTGGGCTTTGTTTGCCCATTTAGGGAGAAAACAAGATTTAAATCATAGCTACCAAAGCTTACTGAATAGCTCTGGTATTCATTATTGTTTTTCATTTAATTTCATTTGTTATTGTCTGCTTGTATGAAGAGTGGTTCAGAAAATATCAAACCACACCACCTCTAAATCAGCATCTCTTTTGCATTGCTACATCATCCTTGATTAGAGAAAAACTATGTTCTACACACTGGAATTTCTAAAGCATTGGGGGGGGGGCAAGGAAGGAGAGAGAGAGAGAGAGAGAGTGTGTGTGTGTGTGTCTAAGTAAAAATGGAAGCTCTCTTCACCTGTTTTAATATAAATTTACACACTTCAGAAGCTATTTGGTCTTAATCTTTTCATTAAAAAAATTCCACAGATTTCTGATCTTGTGTTTGAAGTTATTTGCCAAAAAATCTCTCTTTAGGCAGTCCCTTAGCATTAGATATTGCCAGTGTGCATTCCTGTATAAATCTGATTTGGTCTTCAACTCTGCAAAACTCATGAAAATTCCTTTTATCACTGAGATCCAAAAGTTTGAGAATACAATTTTCAAGCCAATTCTTCCAATTTAACATTTGACCTTTTATTCTGAACACTGAATTTCCCCAGGTACTGCACACTCTCTCGGTGATTTCCTTGGTCTGAATATGAATATGAAATACTTATCTACACTTGTTTTCCAATCATGTATTATTGGTGGGTTAACTAATTTTACATGTAGTTTTAACTCTGAAATTTGACTCTAGTCTTATTAGAGAGATATGTGCATGTTCAGAATCTTACTGGATGACTTTACAGACAGGTAAATTTTATTTACATACTCACATAAGGAAACAAAGCTAAAAGAGAATATGATGGTTTCTATTCCTTCTTGTGGTTTATCAACATAATTGTTACCTAAATTACATGTACACAAACTTACTGAAAATGAATTACAAAGGGGCCCAAAAGAATAAACTACCCTGGAAAACTTTATTATTGTTGATGATGCAAGTAGCAGGGGGGAAGTTTGAATTGGCAGGTGTGTCAATTAGGAAAAAAGGGTTCTTTTTACTTGTATAATGAGCACATTTGATCAGAAAGTCTTTGAATGACAAGGGATTCCCACAATGATTATAAACATTTTTCCAAGTACAATCATAGTTTTAAGTGTTTTGGTATTTTGAAAAGATATTATCCCCTGTACTGATAGCTTTTCTAAATGTGTTTTTTGAACATTAACTTCCAGTCTAGCATCCATAGCAAAATTATATCTGCAACATTTAAAATAATTTGACATAACCTCACACTGGGCATTCTTAATCTGCCATTTTTCTGATGCTAATTCATTTGACTTGTGGCATATAGTTTACACTGGTTAATGGAAAAAATACTTCACAATGATTAATAATAAAAATTGGTGGTCTTAACTGGAGAGTCTAACAGTAGACTGTGAATCTGTGTATAGAGAAAAATAATAGCAGCATCAGAATGACCAGAACGGTTTGAAAAAGAGCAAATGCGGGCCTAGTTTCAGACAAAGACCTGAAGGACACAAAGTGTGTCTAAGTTTAGTGAACAAAAACAAAGCAAAAATCAACAAAACAGGAAGTCATCACTGAAAAGGAAGCAATATAAGAAATCCCCCAGTACGTATGGATATGCATGCCTGGAACTTGTAACCAAAAGGATGGATGCACTTTTAATATACCATATATACTTGCGTATAAGCAGAGATTTTTGTGCCTGAAAACTGCTTTTAAAACAGGCACTCGGCTTAGACACAGGTCATACAGCAGACAGTGGCTCCAGCCCAGGAGCTTTAAGTCTCCAGCTCTGAGCATGCACTATGTCCAGAGCGGCCGTGTTGGGGAGTCAGCCCCGCTGAGGGTTAGAGTAAGAAGATGGGTCCAAGCATCTGGAGTGGTGATGTAAGAGGGCCCTGGCAGCTGAGGTCATGACGGGGAAGTGGTGGCAGGCCTGGGGTGTGTGCGTCTGAGATGGCAGAGGAAGTGGTGTCAGGCCCGGGGGTTAGGGAGGGTGTCAGACTCCAGGGAAAGCCGGCAGTGCAGGGTGGGGGAGCCAGGAGCCTGAGGCCACAGGTGGACCTAGGCTTATATGTGGATCACCCATTTTTGTCTACTTTTGGAGTTTCAAAATGGGGGGTTGGCTTATGCACAGATTGGCTTATACAGGAGTATATATGGGTACTATCTAAGTTCAAGAGAAAGGACAAAGCTAACAATCTAATGACTAGCGATGCAAATAAACACCTGAAAAACTATAGCATTTAAACAGCACAGCTGCATATATTTAGGGCTCAAGAATGGCTCTTGTAAGACTGCAGATGGAAGTATGGTCCTAGCTTGGGTGAGCAGAGAGACATAATAGCTCTCTTCAAGTTAGCATGCTAAAACCAGCAGCACAGCCAGTGGTAGCTTCTAAGGCGGCTCAGGCCATCTACCCAACTATGTACCTAGGAGGTCCAGGTGAGTCTGCAAGCTGGTGGCTAGCCTGAGCTGTACTACTCCCAGCTACACCATTTTTTAGCATGCTAACTCAAGTTGTGCTAGCACAACTAGCACAAAGCATGCTGCCAGCTTCAGTACAGAGAATGCACAGAGGCAGTGCGGAAGTGCATTGCTGCAGCATGTATTCCAGGGGACACTGCACCTCAGGCAAACACAAAGTCTCCTGGATTGTGAAATCCATTGAAGTGTTTATCTAGGTACTTCTATGGTTCTCATCAGTGCAGATCTATGCACTTCACAAACTTCCATACATTTATCCTCATAACATCTCTGAGAGACAGGAAAGTTTATATGTATTTCTTCAAATAAAGAAACAAGCACAGAAAGATTAAGTGATTTGCACAAGGTTACACAGGGAGTCTGAAACAGCTGGGGACTGAATCTAGATCTTGTGAGGTCTGTCCATTCTCAGCTCCAAGATACTCACAAACTATAAGGTCATAAGGGACCATTAAGATCATCGAATCTGACCTCCTTCACATTGCAAGCCACAGAACCTCACCCATCCACTTCTTTAACAGACCCCCTAACCCAAGACTGAGTTACTTAAGTCTTCAAATAATGATTTAAAGATTTCAGTACAGAGAATTCACCAGCAAGTGTCCCAACCCCCAAGCTACAGAAGGCCTCTGCTGTGGGGGAAAAACCATCCTTCTTCCACTGACAAAGCTACCTCTTTAGAGTACAACTTTTGCTCCCCCCATGAGGTTAGCAAACTGACTTGCAAAGAGGTAGAAGGGGCCATGGGGTCCTCCTTTCTCCTTTCCCTCAGTTGTCCTTTGCCACTGTGGACACAAGATTCACAATGTTTATATTGATTGAAGCTCAACAGTTAGACACAGCTCTGACACAGGGTACAAAATGTGCAGAAGACTCCTCCTTTGAGTATCTGCACGTTGGGCAAAGTCAGAAAATGCTTTTTTTAGTCATGATAAAATATCAGCTGTATCTGAAGACTGAAACGCTCTGAGTGGAGCAATAACAACTAGATTAAAAAAACTTGAGGCTTTGTGAAATTTTAGAGCAAAATTGATGAGGGGACTTTTACTTTTTTTCTTTTCATTATGTGTTCAGTTAATCTATTTGGTCCTAATCTAAATTACCAATTGATTTTGGTGCAGATTCAGAAAAGTACTTCAGAACACATTCAAGTGCCTAACAATTTACTTTTCATACACAGAGGAACAACATCTCTTGAAATAATTAAGGTGTCACTTGTTACAAGATCTCGCTATATGTCTTCCATAGAGTTGTAGGTAATTAATCTGCGAATGATTTTTTCAGAAGTTCAGGAAATTTTGTTAAACTCTTTTTCCATTTTTTGACCAGCTCTATCCCATCCATTCCTTGTATCTAAGTACTGTAATATCAGAAATCTGAACTATATTCTAGGATTGGGATTTATGTCTGTGTATGGATAAATAATCATCAGTTTCCTACTCAGTCTCCACACATTATTGCACACTATACTTCTGGGACAAATTTCCCAAGGTATCAAAACCAATATGGGCAGAGCCCTTCTGACAAAGTAGTACGCAGAATAAAGTATCTTTTTGCAATTTATGATATGGGTTTAATGGCATTTTTTCAAAGAGGAATTGGATTTTCACACTCATTCTTCTTGACAGAATTGTACTCGAGTGCACGCTTGAAGGGAGAAATTAGTGAGCTGTCCTGTGACATTATTTTGATGATCCATGATTAAAGGTTACTGGGAATTGTGGGAGGTGCTCTTATTCTCACAGGGCAATCTTCCATGGTAAAAACTGGCTGATGAAACAAACCTTTTAAAATCCTTTTAATTTTTGCTGCTTAACTGGATAATGCTGAAGACACAACATCCTCTAGTTCCTGGGTAACTTCACACTCCATTTGGAGTCCCTTGCATCTTTGAAGCTGTGCCTGCTGATGTAGGCTGGTTTATTACTCCTCTGGTATGAAAAACATTAATACTGGATGATGGAAATTCAGGGAACTGAAGGTGGCCTTACTCTTCCCTTCCATCCATTACATTTCTATCTTTTTTTCCTTGAAACTTCTCTACCACTGTGTGACAGGACTTCAGATCTTACTGCATTTCCCACAGGAGACCATAGGGCCACAAGAATACACAGTTTGATATTTCTATCCCTGAAGAAGCTGTTCTTGCTGTTGCAAGATAAGCATCAAAAGACACCTTAACTGGATGTGAAGCCTCTTTAGTATAGTATGTTCTTAAAGCATTCCTCCCACTCACTGGAGAGAAAACTAGCAAATTCATTGGCTTTCTTCTTGTCTCTTTACAAAAAGTTAGAAAGAGATGCCAAAGAAAATTATTTGTTACAATGTACCCTTCTGTGGAGACTTGTGTCAGAAAAAAAAGATCTCCAGAGAAATCTAGAATTTGCTAACATTTCTCCAGATAGCACTGACCTGAATTTTTTTCTGTCTGTCTCTTAGAGTCAGCTAATTAGACGGATGAGGGTGTGCACACAATTAAAGCTTGTATCAATACCTCAAATCTGAGGAAAGAGGGTCCTCAAAATACCAGTCATTTTGATTGAATCAATTACTGTAACATTTATGTACAGTAACTTGGCTACACAAACAGACTGAACATGTTGATTGACTTGGTGGCTTAGGCACAGGCATCAACATAGTTTCTGCCCCAGAGCTAAGTGCTCCAACTGATATTTGGTAAGCAAGAGGCCTCGACAGGTTGTGCATGGTCAATGACACTACAATCATGCAGAAAGAATGCATCATTAAAGTGTACAGTAGATCAATCCACGCTCTAGACACTGAGCTGACTGACTGACTGCTACAACAATGAAGATATACAGTGAGCAGAGACCCCAGGAAATCCAGTGTTGAGAATATACAAGGGATGTATCATATATGCAAAGATATTCAGCTGAAGAAGCAGGCCTCAGCCTGTTCTTTGGGGCTGGCTTCCCTTTAAACTTCGAGTCACTGTTGAGAACCCTAAGAAATTATACTGAGGCTCCAACAGAATGAATGTTTTTATGTACCCCTTAAGGCCTGAAGTAGCATTCAGACTTAATACAAATACTTTGCAAATGGTGAACAGGCATTGTTGGATTCATCCAGCTCTTCTTACTTCCAAACAAGCAAATCTGAAGAGTTTCAATTTCAATCTGAGCTTTGTAACTGGGATTTTAAGGACCTCCAGGTTACTTAGCGTAAGCCACTCACACTTGATATGATCTCTCTCAACCTTCAGAGTTTAAGAACACAACCTTAGGCAGCTTAATCAATGAGTGTCCTAATGTGTCCCCAGACACCAAAGGCATAAATCATTACTGCTATGACAGTTATCTGTTGATCAAGTTTAGGGCTCTTCCTGAAGCCAATGGTTTGTACCAAAAAAAAAGGTAAAAAAAATCACAAACCAGAAGGAAAAAAAGGAATAGGTCACAGACCTCTCATACAATTCAGCCTTAGCAAAAAAAAGGCATCTCAATCAAACAATATGGTAGTGAGGTGTCAAAGACTCATCTCACAGAGAAATCTCTATTTTGTGTGTAAATAGAAGTAACAGTAAGAAGCAGTTGAAACCATGAGAGAACATCACTAAAAATAATGAATAAACTGTCACAGAATAAGGACATACACGTACATATAGTGGCACCAGTTAAGAGAAGCTTCTCTGTCCTTAGGGGGGGAAAAGAGGGACTGAATAATGGGTGACTGTTATTCTTAGCAGCTACACATGTACCACTCATCGATGGTGTGGATTTTAGATAAGGAAGTTACTGCCAGTCACATCCTGGGAGTTCAGATTCATGAATGGAAATTCTATTCCATTTACTTACCATAGGAGAACATTCCAAAATTTAGAAGCTGCACAAATATGTTTATTGTGGATTTCTGTGCCTACTATGTTTCATTCAAAACTGTAAAAAAAAAAAAAAATCCCCTCCCACCAATAGTTAGTTTCTAAAATGAAACCAAACAGAAAAAGGAAAAAAAACTGGATCAAATAAAACTTAATCCCATAATATGCTCATGAAGTAAGGGTGCATTTTTCCCCAAATTCGTTTTAGTGAAAAAAATGTATTATATAGTTATAATAAAAAAGACAAACAGTAAGCCTAGCAAATTAACATGAAAAATAAGTAAAATAATAAAGCACATAACAATGAATAATAAAACACAATATGTGGCATTTCAGAAACATTGAGAAACATTTCCACAAGGACTCACAATAAGACACAGTTTTAAACACTACAATGTGATCCAAGGTTAAGAATACTAGTGAAATAAAATAAATTAAATTGAAGGTAGAGTGTTTCAGAAAGGAAAAAGTATGAAGAGAAGCTAGTTTGATTGCCTTAGACAGTCCACAGCTAACTCAAGAAAGAGTCAATTAAAGAAAAAAAGAAAAACAACATTTAACCTTGGCTCAGGAAAGCACTTATGTTCATACATAAGTGCTTTCCTGCATCTGGGCCTAAAACGACAATGGCATGCCTTTAAAAAGACTATTTTAACAGTTATTCCATACTGTAGCTTTTACATGAAGGACTGGAGACATCTACTTTTTCCAAAGCCAACACTGGCAAGCCACTGATTTTCTCTCTTTTTTTTTTTTTTAAATCATGCTTCAAATTTATTGAGAGCTGCCCTAAAAACATACTATACAAATTAAATATCGAAGTATGCTATTTCATGTCAGCTATGTGAAAGTGGATGAACACACACATGTGCATGTGCACCTCCCCCCCATCCACTATATGTATGGTACAAGTAAAAGTAAATTGAGGATTTATCTTTGTTGATTTTTAAAATTAGTTCTGCAACAATGTTACAGTCCTTAACTTAATAGCAATAACGTGGGGTAATTGTTAAAGCAAAGTTTAACAACTTTGACAACGTCCTTTTAATAGTGATACTGTATTATTCTGTATAGTTTACTATTATAATAAAATTAAAAATAACTACTAAATACTGAATAATATAATGGATTATAGTATTTGAACACAGCTCCAGAAAATGTAAATAAACAAATGTTTTTATTCTGTGTCAATTTCAGTGTTCATGAGCACTTGAATATCCCAGTAAAGCCATTTTCCATACCACAAACGAAGTTGGAGTGTGCTTTTCCCTAGAAATTGCAATGCAACACAGGTTTAGCAACCTACTGATTTTCATTATTCATGGTAATTAAGACATTTTTATATTTCTTTGCACTACTGGAATACTTCTTCAGTTTGTACTTCTAAATTATCAGCATCAAAATAAACAGGATTTAAATATCATTTAGTGAAAATTATTCTAGCACTCCATAACTGGTGAGAACAAGTGGAAAACATGGCGTCTTCTGGTAATTTTCCAAGCTCTTCATAATTTTGCCCCAACTACATCTCTTCCTTCATCTTTTTACACCCCCTGATTCTGCCTCTCAATTTCCCATATTTCCTTGGTACCTAATCTTTGTCAGCTTCTTCCTGTCAAGAATTGATGCATTCGATTTTTGCTGCTATGTAACTTGCAATAGCTACTCATTTAATCTGCACAGTGTTCAGTCTCATTCTTATCCTTCTTCAAAAACTACTAAATCCAACTAATATTTTAAAGCAATGGTTTATGGATTATATTAAATGGTATTGCTCCACATTATTTTAACTGGAGTGGGGTTTTTTATGTGGCAACTTTAAAATTCAGGAGGACCTAAAGCATACAGAAAGGCATCCCTTTTTCTGTTTGTTTAGAAAGAAATAAAATAAACACTGTTATAAAGGCACATTCACTATTCTGTGGAGATTTTAGATTCTTCCCTGTCTGTTGTAATATAATATACTGCATCTTCAATGCCTTTAGAATGCATGTTCCTTGGGGAAGAGATCTCTTATATGTTTACTTATTTCTCTTTAAGTACAATACCATGTACGTGCATAGCATTAAACAAACAATAAAGAGCATAACTGGAATGAAACATTAACATGCATAGAACGACTCAATGGTTGAACTGGGGGCAGGGGTGAGAAAAGCAAGGCAATAATATAAATAATAATAGGGGGAACTAGGGTTGTCTGCTCCAGATTTTTCATCTGACAATACCAAGTACTGTGTGGTTGACCCCCCATTTATATACACCCTTTTCACAAATCTTACATTGGTTAAATTCACTGCTATGAGATCATGGCATTGCTGGATCTCCATTTTTCTTACAGTCAGTGATGCGTCTCAAACATTTGGATAATTTAGGCTGCAGATATTTTTCGTTGTTCAGAAAGACAGAAAAATATATGAAAAAAAGAAATAAACCACAGTGCAGTGTTTAAGATTATTAAGAGAACTGGCACTACAAGGCTTAAGAGAACTTCCAAATTCAATAAAGGAGGAAAAAACTGAGTGGCTCAGAAACTAAAGAAAGTCAAGTATAAAGTACCAAGGGCAACAAAGGTTGCGGAATTCATTAAGTACAGTAGCCGAAGGTTTGATGCTGTGGGTCAAAACTACCAACGTTAAGCAAAGAAGGAAGCAAGATGGCATTGGTCCTACCAAAAACTGTATTTATGGTTTCCCTATAAAATAGCGGCATGCCTTTTTGGAAGGAGTGGAAAACCCTGGTGAAACATTCACTGAGGACACTGAATGGGTTCTCAGCAACTAACGTTAAAAAGAAGCTTCTTTTGTCTCCCCATGGCAAAGTAATTGCTCAGTTTACTGCAAGATTCCTTCTTCTGGTTGAAAAAGATTTACCCACCATTATGTCTTTTAAAGGAGCAGTGCATCTTCGAATATTACAGCGCTCAGTGACACTCAGGAAAAAACAAAGACAAAAGACTAATTTTCCATTAGCATTCCACAAGAGGTAAATGGCACAAAAGAAGTGGAGGACTAGAGCAGATAACTACTCAGGTAAACTACTGTTATAACAGATCAACTCAAAAAATACTATGGGTATGTCTAGTCTAGACTTAGACTTGAATTTGAATTGATGACAATCAATTCAAATTCAGTTAGGTGCATGGCCACACTTGCTTTCCTCAGTTTGAATTGATGAAAGCCGACTTTGAATTGGTCAAACCTCATTTGACTTTGAAGTTAGGGTTGATTCGAACCCAGTAGTTCGAATTGACCCAGTGTGGCCATGTCATTTCGAACTCACTGAGTTCGAACTGACAAGGGTTGACCTTCCTCCCAGGGTGCCATGCACCCTAGAAGGAAGGGCAATCCTATAGCACCTGGGGCCAGCAGCCTCAAAGGTGCCTCCACCACCCCCAGCCAGATTGGGCTGGTGGGGGGGCAATGGGGTTCCTGCCCTCTGGTTGGGGACAGGGACCCCAGCCCCCGCTCCAGCCCCGCTGGCCGCCCACCGGGAAGGCACCTTGGCACACGACTCCTGCCCAGCTGGCTGCACGTGGGGAAGGCACCCCTGCACATGGCCAGCCAGGCAGGAGCCGCATGCCAAGGTGCCTTCCTAGCACATGGCCAGATAGGCAGAAGCCATGGGGCTGGGGATGCCTTCCCAATGGCGGGGGTTCCTGCCCTGCTGGGATCCCTTCTCCCCCTGCCCCTGCTGCGCTGTCAGCAGGGGGCCAAGGGATTCCCCCTGGCCCCATGCTGACAGCGCAGCCCCAGCAGGGGAGAAGGGATTCCTGCAGCCTGGGCTGACAGCACAGCCAGGGCAGGGGAGAAGGGATTTCCCCCAGCTGTGCTGTCAGCACAGGGTGGGGGAATCCCTTCTCCCCTGCCCCCAACTATGCTGTGTGTGGGGTGGGTGTGCCCTGACCCCAGGGAGCCCTGGGAGGGGAAAACATCCCCTGGCAGGCTCCTGCCTTCTGAACCTGACATGGGGGAAAACATTCCCTGCCCAGCTCTAGCTGCACTGGGGTTAGAGCTGGGCAGCAGATGCTCTTCCCTGTGCCAAGCTCAGAGGGCTGAAGCCTGGCAGGGGATTGGGTGGTGGCACGGCCCCTCTAGGGGGGCCATGCTGCCACACCTCCCATTGTGCCCCTCCTCCAATTCAAATTAGCAAGTCCAGTTCATGGACATGATAATTCAAATGGGAGTTTCTTGTGTGACAATGTCAGTTCAAATTGACACAACTCGAACTAATAATTCTTAGTTTGAACTGACTAGTTTGAATTCAGTCATTCAAATTGACATGGTAAGTGTAGACACAGTCTATGGGATCCACTGAGCAAAAGAAATGAGTTATGAGATGGAAGGGATAACAGATGCAAGTGGAAAAGGCATTTTAAAAAGCAATAAGAATGGTAAATTATTTTTATGCTGTTCTTTAGGCTTGCTTTTAAAGAGAGTTTACCACTATTTTTAAAGATACTATTCTGCTTTTATAATTTTGTTAGTCATTATTTTCATTATTTGAATTTTCTTTTTATCTGGTGATCCAAGTCTATTTTCACTACTTCAGTTCTAGGGTCCAAGTCTGTTTGAGTAATACTATATCCTTATCGAGTATGTACATTCCAGCCTCCCCACAACCCTCCTACTTTTCAAACATAAAATAAAGACACAAATAAATATTCATGGATTTCAAATGTTATATGCAAATGTGATAAATATGTTTTCAGAATAAAAATACGTACAAGTATCCAAATGGACAGTACTTGTCACATACTATGGGTTTGCATTTCTTAGGCCTTTGACGGCACTGACAGATCTCACAGTTGTGGACATCAGTCTGGAAACCGAAGGAACAGTCCAAGGAACACCCTGATATGAGGCCAGTACACAGCTCCTCTCCTGTGAAGAACACATGCAACTTAGCACAAAAATGAAAATCATTGTTCATATCAGGAAAAAAACTATAAAGAGACTAAATCTTTTGCTTTTTGTTACCTTTTAATGGTTTACTGTTAAGATTAAATCACATTCCTGTCTCCTGATTACCCTAATTTAAAGAAAAAAATCCTTTACAATTGTACACTAATGGCCCCAAACACTGCTGTTTACAGTAGTGTTATTCCAAAGTTTTGGATCAGCAGTGTAGAATGCCATAGTGCAGGGATGGGCAAAGGTTTTGGCCTGAGGGCCACTTCCAAGATATGGCTACTCATGGTGGGCTGGGGGAGTAGCCACTGCACCACCCAGTCCGACATGGTGGGAGAGAGCAGAGATAGGAAGGGGTTTTGGGGGGAAGGACTGTGCATGGAAACAGTTTTTTGCACTTTTTTCACTCCCCCCCACCCCCCACTAGCATAGCAGAAGGATGGGAACCTGGAGGGAAGAATCTGGGAGGGGATTGGTTGCACTGTTTTTATTTTTTTCCCCAGGGCTATTTATTTATTTTTTGGTAGCATGGGGGGGGGGTATGGAAGCCAGGTGTTTCTGCCAAGTTCTTACCCCCCCCCCCTTTAAACTTGCTATGCCAGAGAATAGGGGAAGCCAAGAGAGGGGAGGTGGATGCAAGTTAGGCTGTGGCGCTGAAGTGAGTCCCTTCCATGCTATTCCCAGGACTTCACTGGGTCCTGGAGGAGAGCGGCTGCCATGCTCCAGCAGGGCATCCCTAAGCCAGCCAGGCTTGGTCAGCCCAGCCAGCAGTGCATCCCTCAGCTGTCCTGCGCACAGCCCCTGGACGGGGCAAATGGCTGGATGGGCAGAGCCAGGGCTGTGCTCCTCAGCTGGGGAGAAGAGAGACAGAAGTGGGGGTCTCCTTAGCCGTGCCCTGCCATAGCTAGAAGAGGGGACTGTGCCCTGCCCTCCTAACCCAGCCACTAATTTGTACCCCTCTCCTGCCAGGCAGAGATTCCATGGAGACTGGGGTTCTTCACTCTCAGACATAACACAACAGAGCTGCTCTTAAAAGGGCAACATCATCTCGCACTCTGCTGCTGTCTTAAGGGAGGAGAGATGGCCAGGGATCTCCCTACCTCCCGGGCCAGGCGCTGTGCCAGGGATAGGAAGAGCAGGAGCTGAGGCTTATTGCAGGCTAGGGGTACCCTGTGGGTAATCTGACCAATGGGACAGCATCACCTGCTAACTTCGGTCAGCTGGGACCAGCTACTATGCACAGACCCAAAGTGCCACTGGCTCAGCCCCAGCCTGAGATGGAAGAGTGAAGCTTGGAGCAGGAAGGGGAGAGCAGCTGCTCTGTGTCTTCTGGCCCATGTGGTGAGGGGGGTGGGGCTGTCATCTGGCTTGAAGTGAAGGACTCCAAGTGGTTGCAGGTGCAGCAGCAATTGCTCTCCCAGCTGCTGGGCTGGTGCAGCTGGCAGGCTAGAGGAAGGGCACTCCAGCCTGCGGGCCATAGTTTGCCTGCCCCTGCAATCGTGTGCATTTCTTTTTAAATAATTATTGGTTCCAGATCAAAGCTTGGGAGTAGCACCTTATATCTAAGGAATTGCTAGGGAGATATAAACATTCAGAGTCCAACATTCAGTAGCCACACTAAATTCCTGTCAACAAAACTTTAGTAATACCACAGACATTCAATATTTTATTTTTGTTTAATAGGTTCATGTGCACTATAATGTATTTTATTAACGTTAAAATAAACCAGATGAAAAATATCACCTAGTGAAATATTGCTCCGTAACTGGCTAGGGAACATAAGAACCATATAGTCAATTCTGGCAGTTTTCAGTATAATGTATTTTATTCTGAACACCATTAAACCAAAATAAAATTGGAGGGCATATTATTTACTAAGGCTCTCATGTGTTACTTACACTGTCGTCTGTCACTTGTTTGAGGATTAAGACCTCCCTACTAAAAGCACAATACTACAGTGCCAAACTTACATACACCTGCTGGATTAAGTCAAAGTAAATGAAGTCCATAGCATGATTAAATAGCCTCTTGAGGCAGCAATAAAAAAAAATAATAGTGGATTGGAGGAATCTGATTACATCTAGTGTAATGATGTCAGGAAGAGAGAGTGACCTTTATGTTCACTTTCAGCAAACCTTTCTTATTCTCAAAGTAAGACATTTACTTTTTGTCATGAGGGAAAATAGTTTAAGAACACTTTGTGACATTGCCAAGCCATCAATATATGAATCCACATACACAGGCTCTTCTTTTCTGCATTGTTACATAATTTTAGGCATGTTTCCATGCAGTGGAGAATAGAACATCCTTTTACTAATTTCTAACACTTAAAAGTGTAGCATAATGGTGAAATGCTCATATTACATACTGGTTTGAGAAAACAGAAATGTAGAATTAATTTGGAGAGGGTAAAACAGCGAAAGAGCCCTAGGGAATGACTAACATTGTAAGACCAAAGAAAAACTCATCTGTCACCGTTCAAGATCACCTCTGTGCATGTGCACGCATACGCGCACACACTCTTTCTGTCTCTCTCGGAATACATGTGTTGTCCAGCCTAGGCCAAGGAGAACTTTCTAGCAACTATGGCTCTTGTAGAGCTCTTGTCTCACCTGCTCTTCCTCATTCAGATGATAAGCTTATTAAAAAGTGAGTGTGGCTGCAAATCAGATGAGTTCCTTCCAATACAGCTTCAAACAGAAAGCTGAAAAGGGAAAGGAGGATGGGGAATGCAAATGTGCAGAGGAAAGGGTGACTAATTATTGTTGAACATGAGTAACCTTAATTTTTATTTCGATAGTCTTCAACATATTCCCACTTGGAAGTTTGACAAGCAGCATACCTCTTTCTGGGAGGAAGAAAATTAGTTAAAGGGACATTGTAATGCTGCTTTACTAAACTGTGCATCTGACTTCGATGCTACATGCAAAGAACAATGATTTATCAAAGAAAAGAGTTCTAAATGGAAGCACTACAGCTTTTGAATATGGTAATGCATTTGAATCCAACACAGTGAAAGTCCTGAAGTGTGGCCTCCGAGACCAGAGACCCACTGTACTTTAGCAGTGTCCATACAGCAAGTTACTATGTGGCAAGCTGGGCCATTGTAGAGTCACATCTTGGCTTGCTATGAAATAAAGCACTGTGTAAACAAACTCTAAGGCAGGTCATAGAAGTGGTCTTCATTCTGAGGATATTCTAAGCCCTTCAAATGAGGAGCAGAAGAGAGTTAATAAGCACTCCTCAGTGGAGAGTCAGACACTTAGAAAGGTGCGGGCATGTAATTAGCTAAGCTCTCCTCTTTTCCCCATAAGAAATCAACAGTTTAGATCAGGGGTTTTAAACTCAAATCATCCCAAGGGCCGCATAAGAACTAGTACATTAGCCTGAGGGCTGTGCCACTGAAACCTTTTCATACAATGATACTGCAAATATTGGTAACAAGTGTTGTGGGCCGCAGGAAATAGCTTTAGGGGACGCATGTGGTCTGCATGTTTGAGATCCCTTGTTTAAATGATTTTCTGTATTCCTTAGCCATATTTAAGCTGAAGATTTATGTTTTCTTAGCATTCAAGGTGTGAAGCTTAATCTCCCTTGACTGACAGTGAGGCCTAGGGAAACATATTGGCAAGTTTATGAACTAGTTAAGATTGAATTCTTTTGCCACCTTGGAGAGAAGTTTCAGGTGTGGATAAAGGATCACTTTAACCTGGAGCTAGGGGTAGGGAGACGTGGTGACCAGTCATGATATTCTGCAGCTTGCTCACCATTCTGAAGGGCAAAAGAGTTATAAAAGGGGCTGTCTCGGTTGAGATGAAACAGGGAATAATCTCCCATGGGTTTGAAGGAAAGATTCATGAGCTGAGTAAGGAATAAACTGAAATCCCATATAGATGAGGGTTCTCTTACCATAGGATAGACATTCATTAACCCCTTCAAGAACCTTTACTCTAATGACAACCTTTTGCTCAATTCAGCTGGGAAGAACCGAGATGGTGGTAAGATATACTTTTACCAATGGCATGGAGAATCCCATGGACTTCAAATAAAGTACTCCAATATGATTCGAACAGAAGCTGAAATAGGGTCTCTTATTGTTGGCTGTCCAAAAAGAGAATTTTTTCCATTTATGACAACAGACATGTGTTTGCTGATTCCTGGAAGATAATTGTATTGCTTGATCTGTTTTTGAATAGAAGTAAGGAGTCCTGTGGCACTTAAAGACTAACAAATTTGTAATGCTGCTTCTTTTGCTGGAGTAGACTAACACAACTGCCCCTTTGGAACTTGACTAGAAGTAGTACTGCTGAGACAGACTGGCTGTCTGAATTTGCTCCAGAACAAAACCTCTGGAATTGTGTTTTATTGCAAATAGGGTTTCTCTCTGAATACACTCACAGGAAGATGATGATATTTGCTGCTAAATTTTTGAGTGATCATTTTTGCTGATCATTCACGTTTCTGCTCAGCTGATCTGTCCAAGCTGTATACATCTCAGCAAGACAGAGAGTTATAGGATAAAAATTCATGTACTATGCACCACTCCCACAGAGCTTAAGCCTCTTTGCACAGGTCATTATAACACGTCTCTCTCCATCCCATGCACCCTCACTTGTTCATGTAAAATACTGTTGTGATATTGCTGAACCACTCTGCCATTGAAATGAAGGAGGAAGTACTTATGAGCACTATATTCCGTTCTAAATTTTAGAATATTAAGAGGCATTTTTTCTCCCAGGAATGCCAGTGACTTGATTTTCATAGTGTTGTAATAAGCTCCTTTGGCTAGGCTGGAAGTGACTTTAGCTGATGTAGCTAAGGGTTGAATGCAATCCCTTTGAGGACACTGTAGCACCAAGTCCACCAGATAAGCAACAGGAACACATGTCTGGGAAGTGTCAATTTTATAAATATGCTGTCTATTTGGTATACAGCATCTCTCTAAACAATGTTGTAGATCTTTTATCTTTAGGAGGTTTGTACAGGGTTAATCTGTGTGACTTGAGCCCATAAAGTCAATCAGCTTAAGGAAAAACCACGAGTCTGAAGAGTTCTTCTATAGTATCACTATTGGTGAAAAGATTTTGAACCGACTTTCTTCTGGAAGAAAAGCTTTGCCTTTCTGAGAATCCAGAACTGTCCCAATAAACTATACTACCTGGACTGGAGCAATGTGTAATTTCTGCTGCTGAAAGTCAGTTTGTAAACAGTCCAGGGATCACAACGAGGCCAAAAGGAAGCACCTAAAATGGGTATTACACTACCACTACAAACTGTAGATATTTTGAGTAAAAAGATCTCATTCACATGTGAAAATAAACATCCTATAAATTGACTTTGAGCCTCAGATCACTCTTGGAAGGAGTAAGGAGAGAAGGGGTAAGCCTAAGGGAAGCATACAATATTTGAACTTGATGCATCACAATGTGAGAGAAAATGGAATATATAGCTAAAAGAATGTGAGAAACAGATGGGGGAAGAAAGTGAGAGGAACAAAAAAGTGAAAAAAATAGAAGCAGAAAAAACTACGGTTTTAAGATTTGTATGATTTCTTAAAATATTCAAATACATTATGCCAACCATGTTAAGGATGTCATTTATTACTTTTTCATTATCAATTCTAATTTTTTAAAAATATATTGTAGATCTTGCATGGGATCTTGAGAAGGAGGGCAAATGAATTCTTTCTTGGAGCCTCCACAGACAACAAGAAACTTTGGATCAGGACCTAAGACACCATGATGCTTAACATCAGCCATAACCTGGGAATGGACATGACCAAACAATTTCCTTCCTCGGTTTTGCTTTGTTTGGATTAGTTCACTGTTTCATTTTTAGATAGTAATATTTGAATAGTACTTTACCTCTTAGCTCAGCACATGCTATTAGAGACACCTAGTATACTGTTTATTCAGCATCATCATGGTGCTCAGCACAGTAACATATACAGAAGACATCATCATCCTGCATCAAGAAGTTTATACTTTAAAAGAACTTTATATGTCATCTGACATACAGACTGGAAGCTCCAGTCTCACGGCTGTGCAGATTGTCTTAGTAACAGTAGTTATTTACTATTGAAAGACTTCCAACTTTCTAAGTGTTGATTTGATATTTCCAACTGAGTACTCAATCAATTTGCATACTATATTGTTCTTTTAAGACATTTATTCATCTTCATGTTGCACATTTACTGTTATTGAACACACACATGTGCACGCGCACACGTTCCCAGGAAGCTGCTCTGTATGCTGTGCACTGCACCTAAGTGAAGGTGGGCTCTTGTAAACCGTAACAGCAAGAACCCCAGTCCATGACCCTCCACTACATATAGTCTACTGTATATCCCGCA
This sequence comes from Podocnemis expansa, assembly GCA_007922195.1. Lineage (NCBI taxonomy): Eukaryota > Metazoa > Chordata > Testudines > Podocnemididae > Podocnemis > Podocnemis expansa. The sequence continues at coordinate 10,078,794 of ML681972.1, forward strand.
ATGTGTGTATCTAAGGATTATCATCACAATGCTTCATTTGTCTTCAGCTGTAATGTGGAAAGCAGCAGCTTGCAAGGTAGCTGGATCAGAAATCACGTATGGCTGTACCCATTAGAACAAATGTCATCTGAAAGCAGATGGGAAATCAATGCAGACTGCAGAACACGCTTTCATTTCAAACTTGAATGAACAGATGAACTATTGCATTCTGTACTAGCTGAAGCCTCCTAAGATCCAGAGTTATTTAACAAATGCCTTGCTGTAGTGGCAGATCACCTTTGATTCTGTAGGCATACACCTATACCTTTGATTCTGTACACATATACCTATGTCTACTAAATGCAATATTGATCATTAGCTTTGATTTTGATTCCTGTAATGCAGCTGCGGTTCAATAAGATAATTACCTCCCTAATGGCAGTCTCTACCTTCTGACGACTCAGATAGTACACTGCTGAAGAGAGTCTGCTAGTACTTTTCACCCAAAAGTAGTTCCAATGAAAGATATGGCCTTTACTGGGGCTTTGAACTAACAAGGCTTCCGTGTCAGCTCAAAAACTATAGCTCACTTGGAAGACAGAATGTTCTACAGATTTTCACAGTTTAAGGTTTAACAGCATTGACTACATGTGTGCTGGAAAGCATGTTTGCATGAACACAATCTCACAGAAACAAGCAATAGGAAAGCACAAAGCAGAGCACAGTAAGATGTGATTACACCCCGAACTCTGAAATTCACAGGAAACATGGATAGCAAAGAGCAAACATTAAACAGACTTTTTACTCTACTTGAAAGTCAATAAGCAAAAAAGTCAGAAGAGCAAAAAGTTGCCATATTAATTATGGCAGTAGTTCAAGCAACTGGACGTACAGTGCATTTGAATTGTTAGGGAGAAAGGAATAGTTTAGGCATCAAAACCAATTTTGCTCTACAGTATTCTCTAAATGAAAAGGTATATTATACAATACACGAAGGCCTCATGTTTCATTGCTGAGTACAGCAGCCCATTGAAGTCACTGACAATTTTATTACGGACTTGAGAGTAAAAGCATTATTTTGCAAGTATGTAGTTAGACAAACCTTGGTAAGAGACTAGGCGTTCCATAGCACTAACAAGGTATGGAAGTGCTTACCCAGGCCTTTATCATGTAATCCTTATCCATGGTAAGTAATCACAGTGAACTCATAAACAAAGATTACAGAATCTGGTATTCTGTAGTGTAAGGCACAGCTCACTCTGGAGGGCAACATAAAAAAACTGTGATGCTAAAGAGCAGATGAAAAACACATCAAAACATTTGAGGAACGTCCTGCAAAATCAAGGATCAAGTGGCAGAAAGTGTGATAAATTCAGTCCACAACTGCAGCCATAATACCCACTGATATTAATGGGCCTGTGTTAATGGAACACAGGGCAGAATTTGGGCCAGTGTTCTAGAAGCAGAAAATGAAGTTAGGATTCAGGAAATAACTGATTAAGAAGCGTGAACTCGGGGAAAAAGTGCAACTGATTTAGAAGGAAGCATTATACAAAATTTGTTATATGCTATAAACTGCGAAAAATGTAAAAGAAAAATAACTTTGTAATGGGGTTCTTATCAGAAATGTTTAAAGGACATTAAGATTTGTACGCCAATGGACGATAAGGTCACAGAAGTGAAGTTTAATGGGGATAATGGATGACAGCACAGTACACTAAAGTACTAAAAAAAAGCAGCGTTTAGAAAGTCAGTATTGGTGATGGGAGTAAAATCCATTTTGATGACACTGAAGATTTGGAAAGAGCTGAAGTAGAAGAAAACATTCATTAAAAAAGAGGGTGATGAAAGCCTGTGAAGAACAACTGACAGATGCAGGTAACATGCAGATAAAGGAGAATACAGCATAATAGTAAATGTAGGAAATAGTTTTTAAATAGCTCCCTACAGTAAATAGCCTTTTCTGGAAGAATAGATCAGTGAAAAGCTGGGGTTGATTAGGTTTATTTTTGAAACAGAGAAATGTAAATGTAGTTCAAAACCAAATCCATCTAGATAAGCAGCAGCAATTGCAGCTTGGGAAAAGCAATATGCTGGTATATTCCGGGAGGGTACATATACCATTCAACTGAAAGGCATGATTCATTGTGTAAGCTGAGCACAGTTGCTCTTGAAGTAAGAGTTAAGGGAAATGTGAAAGAGAATGATTGCGGTGAACCAGTATAGTAGGCAAATGTGCCCTTCAGACTGCATGAATTCAACAGCACGTGTAGTAAAGGTATCAGGACACTCAGAAAGTGTGTGGATGATGAATAACTGAGCAAATAATAGGAGCATTACTAAGAAAAATAAGACGTCAGAGGCACGATACTTTAGAAAACTGAATTCATCACATGAATTTAGACCCTTTTTTTTAATGTATACATTCAACTGAAGATTGACCCTAACAAAAACACTGAGCTTGAATTCCCTTTAACTTTGCAAGTGTGGCCCCAGATCCAATTTTTGTCATGCTGCTTCTATAATGGGCAAATTAGAACACTAGATGTGAATACACCTGAACTTTGAGAAGTATGGAAGTGAATATGGTTTCAGATCCAAATTTCACTACTTGGGTCCATCTCCATATGTAACACATACTTTGGCTTCCATTCTAGTCTAGAAATGTTTGGCAAAGACTGATGGAAAGACACAGAGTCTGAGTCTACATCAACAATGTGGTGATGTGACTAAGACAATGACTGTATCATAAGCTTTCGGACAATATAACGGAAGATCATTTGCTAACCAGGAGATGATGCAATTGTGACAGATATTAGCAGCAGGAATACAACTGGGACTGACTAGAACACAAGCACTACAAGAAATCAACAGATTTTTAAAAGCACTACTACTAAAGCCAGAAGATTTTTTAAAAATCCTGACTGGAAGCATTGGATATAAAACAGACTCCAGTGGCAAATTTTTATCTTGTCTGACAGCTACAGTTAAGAACACTCCAGTGCTAAACATACAGTTTCTAGATCATAAGGAGTGAAATCAAATTAATAAAATAATAGTTAGAGGATCAATGTTAGCCTTTTTTTAACCTGATTTAAGCGACTAGGGTTTATAGATGCTTCCATATATTGACTAGGCTTAGCCAAATAAGATAAAGATACATGTTCATTTTCAGTAAGTCTTGAAGTTCCAGAGAACTTGAAAAGGCCTAATATTGTGCCAATATTTAAAAAGAGTCAACTGATTGACTCGAATAATAAGTCTATCAGCCTGATTGAGATAGGCTTGAGTCCTGGACAGCAAAGGCCACACTAGAGCGGAACCTAAATCCTGCCGCAAGTCTTTGAAGTCAGTTGGGCCACAGACTCAAGGAAGCAACCCCATGCCTGCAGCTCCAACAGGAACTGAAGAACAAAAGATCTCATGGAAGGGTGGCCCTGAAGCTTTGGGGCAAGGTATTGACTTAAGGCTTCCTTGTGTCTGTCTGTTAACCTTTGATACCAAATATACTTCCTTAACTGAGAATGGAGATGGCAGTGCATGCTTGGAAGGTGGGGCTGGCAGCAGCCCATCTAGTGACACCATCCTTCTCCCATGCCGGATTTGCCCAAAAGAAAAAAAAAACATGGGCTCCAACTCCAAAGTTGGTGCTGTTAGAACCACTGGCAAGGAAATATCCCAACCTCAAGAGGGAAGAGCAGACCAACTTTTTTCATAATGTACATTGACTGATGCAAAATTCAGATCTGATATAAGGGGCTGTCTCTGTGTAATCCTTATACAGAGCATCTTTTCCCTGTAAATTTTCAGTGTCAACATTGAAGTGTATGTCAGTGCTAAATGTTGTATAGGATAGTTGTCAGTTCTTTGCCATTACCAATGGTAATATTAATCTATGCTCATGCCTCTCTCTACTTGACACTGATGTGTTTAAGTGGAGGATCTCTTAGCTTTTGCAGCCTGAGATTGGTATTACAACCAATGATAGGTTTTGAGCTTCTCTGTACCAGGGGCAAAGAGTCACCTGACCTCAAGAACATAGATGAAAAATCAGGTCACCTCTTAGAAGTGGACTGAGAGTAGTATTTCTGTAAGCCCTAAAGAGGGTTTCTTGCCCTTGCGATGAGCCTGAAATGAGGAGTACTTGCCCCTACCTTTGCTTCCCCTGTGTCCTAAGTGTTAGTGCCTGGTAGCACACTCAATGCCTCAGCCTGATGTACAAGGGGGTTTATCTAGCCCATATTCAAATGAAACCTCAGAACCTGTTCCACTGCTAGGACGTCAGAACCCATTCCTAACTCAACTCCCATATTTGGTGGATTCTGGGTAAGAAAGAGTGAGATACCACACTTAGTGGACACATAAGCTTTTCAGACACAGCAGAGGCACCTCAGATAATTGAGGCTAACTGTGAAAGAACATGGTGGAAGCTGAAGTTCTTGATGCCTGGAGTCTTGGGCACAATTGGAGTCCCATAGAGGAAGCTGTGTTGAAAGACTGGGGAAGGAAAGGGGTAATTCCCCAAAATCGAACTAACTATCTAATAAGCTACCTGAATTACACACACACACACACACACACACACACACACACACACACACACACCCCCTACAATTTGTAACATTTGCATGTTCAGTGTAGGAAGACCAGCTCCATGGACACCGGAGGGTTCTGTCTCTGACCATACGATTTTGTAAGGAACTGGAGAGGCAGTTAAACTACAGCACCTCTTATGCTCTGAGATCAAAGCACAAAGAGGGAAAGAGTGAAGGTGTGGACGAAGAGGCACTATCAACAAGATTCTTACTGTCTCAGGGAGGGAGAACTTGCATATCCACAGACAGAGGGACCAGCACATGAACAACTGATATAGGACCATTAACACAGACCAAAAGAATTCTACCAGGGATTTAAAAAAGTGAGCAGACAGTAATCATTTGGAGAGAACACTCTCAAGAGAGGGCAGTAATGATTCAACGGGAACTAGACCAAGGCCTAGTACCTTGCTAAAGAGTATCTGAAAAGTTGGGAATGCCTAGATTACCATCGAGGAATGGCAATCCTGTAGACGCAACAGACATATATGTAGACAGTTTACTCTTTTAAAACCCTCTCTTTCTCAAAATGCTGTGTTCTGACTGCTAAAATAAAAGCTATTTTTGTTTTAAGGCAGCTGACTGAACACTACGCTACCAGTCAGACTCCTAAAAGAAAGGACTGCAAGGGTCCAAACTCTGTTTGCAGGGCAAAAATGGTTGCTTTACAAGGTATTATAGCCCATTCTAAGAGAGAGAGAACTGGAATTCTGCCAAGGCATGAGGTGTAACGCCTACAAGAGAGTACTCAGAAAGCCACAGCTAACCCTATAACAGTGACAAGTGTTTTAAATGCAATAGTTATCAGCATGGAATTACCCTCACCCCCAGACACCGCACCTCAGAGAACTGTAGTTTGTCAGACAGAACTTCAAATAGCCAATGAATGACCCTAAAGCATGTTGAGCATGTCCAGTTCCCACTGAAATTCAACAAGATTTGGGAAGGTGCTCAATACTTTTCAGAATCAGACCTAAAGTAGGTTAAGTTTAATCCACAAAGAATTCCATAATTTAGTCCATAAAAGGCTAATTTGAAATTCTATCCAAATATTAGTTTTATTATTTAGCCTTGTAAATTGACTTTTTAATTGCCATCTCTTCTGGCATGAGTGTAAAACAAATTCAAAGTTCCTAAACTTAGATATCTTATCCATTTACTATTTTTCACCTTAGAGATCTTGTTGCTCTGGCCAAGCCTAAAACACTACAGCAGTCTCAGATTTGCTTCCCATAGTCCATTTCTTTCCATGTTTCTTTTCCTGATCCCTTTACTCATAAGCAGATATTTACTCATATTTTTTCACGTGAAGCAGGCACTCATCCATTACCAAGACAAAGCCATTCTTTTTATAAATCATCCAGGATATTTATGGCTTTTGAAGAGAAGTCCAAAAGATGCAGAAGCTTTTGCAGGTGTGCATTTGTTTTGTATTTTATCTTCTAATTTGTGGACAAAGTTTTAGATACCAGTTGGTCATAATAAATGGAACAGAGTCTGGTGGCACTTTTAAGGGCTAAGAAATTTATTTGTCACATGAGTTTCTGTGGGAGAAAATCCCACTTCGTCAGATGCTTTGAAGATGGGAGAACTTGTAGAATGGGAGGAAAATAAATGCAGGAAAGTAAGTCATAGGTGGTCCTAATGTTAAATTAACAAGAACTATATGGCAGCATTTAAAGCATGCCTTTCTAGAGTATTTCTGAAATTTGTTGTGTGGCTACATGGAACTAGCAACATACCTTCACTTTTTTTTTTTTTTTTTTTTTGGTTTGGGATGAAAAAAATTTGGCCGGGGACCTGGGGCCCGGGGCAGCAAGGGCTGGGGCCACATGTGTATGGAAAAAAAAAAAAAAAAAAAAAGTGTCAGAACTTTTTAATTAAGCACTCCTCAGCCATCCTCTTGGTGTGGTTAATCTTCTGGGGTGGGGATCTGAGAGACAAATTGATGAAGGAGAAAACTAGGTTACTTATCAGTAACTGGAATTTTCTGAATAAATTGCCTCCACAGCTCCACACTAACTCTTCCTTCTTCCTTTGTAGCACTCTACTGATTTACAATAATGGATGAGAACAGAGTAATGGGGTGTTGAGACTCTTCAAAACCCTGCTTAAAAAAATTTTCAGGAATACACTGAATGCAAATAGCCCTAATAAGGAATTGCTTTAAATAATTTTGGGATTTGTGTAAAACATATGGCTCCCGGAATGTGGAATTGTAGAGACAATATCTTGAAGAAAGATTTACTACCAGGTAACCTGGCTTTTGTAGTCCTTCAGACAGATATGTGGCAATGCTCATGTCCATGTCAGTTTGAATGAATTTTTCTGATCTGATTTCATGAGACATGCACTCTTTGCTAAAATAAGTATACTCTTATTAGTGATTTTCATAGTTTCCCCCCCCCCCCGTCCTATACAGTATTTTTGTAATTATAGTAATAAAAGAGAAAAAGATTCTCTGGCATGATTTGTTCACCATAACAAACTCATCCTGTTCAATGTGTATGTTTTCATTATCCTTCACATGTTTATTTAGGATAATATCTATATTTTATTTCACTAGGGATTCATTTTAGAGACCTACTACACATTTACCGTCAGAATCACTCTTCTGAGGTTCTACGAATTTCTCACATTTTTTCCCAGCATTCTCTTGTCCCCATTTCTTTATGATCTTTCATAAGTAATTGTCAGAGGTTCAGTATCTTTGTTAGCCAATGGCTTTTATACTGAAGGATAAGGGTACCCATCTCTGCCAGAACTCTCCTATTTTTCAGCAAGCCAATATTCCTTCTGCCTGTCCTCCTGCTTGTTAGTAGAACATCCTACTTTCTGATACCGCTATCCTTCTTTCAAAAGACATGTTGCTGTTTCACAACAATGGCAGGAAATTTTCACCATTAGGAAATGTTTAGACATTTTATCATTTTAATATTGATTCAAAGAAATTTACACTAGTCTACATATATGTCTTAATTTTATATTGGGTTCAATACACAGGCTGCTACTTAAATACATGTTCATCTTGAATATCATAATTAGAGAGATTTCTCAAAAAATTTGAGAAAATTAAAGGACAGATTTTTTTTTTTTAAAAAAAACCTCAAATAAGTTTATTTGCAAGCAGCAAAGAAAAAGGGATGAAATGATAAAAACATAAAATTGTTAGGAATGTAACAAAACAAGGAGAGAAATTATTTACATGTGCATAGTTTTGTCCTTGGATCCCTCATCATTCTTCTCATGTGTATAGTTTTAATTACCACGTCTATTGCAATGACTGACAGATGTACCTCTGCACCTGACTTGCCTTCATCCAATCCTAAATCTGTCCCCTCTGACATCTCCTTCTGAATGCCTAACTCATTTAAGCTTCACACAGCCAAAACTGAATGCTAGTTTTTCCCACTGAGTGCCATGTCACTCCTCTTCTGTCACTGTCATCAGAACAACCATCTTTCCTACTTCTCAAGCTAAAAAAAGGGAATGTCTTTGACTCCTCCCCCCCCCCTTATCTCACAAATCCATGTACACAAGCCCCTTCTGAAGATATTCCATCCCTGCTATTATGCCTTTGGGTAGTCTGGTATCTGACAAGATCATGCTTGAGGAATAGTTTCTCTATAATTTATGTGCCGTATTTTATTGGGGGGGGGGGTCAGTGATAGTCCTTACCCCCAATTTTCTACATTTTTAAATCCTCTAATGCTTCCATAATTTGTGGTAGACTTCTAAATTAAGCAGAGAATACTAGGATCAAGAGACACCTTTTGCTGGACACATGAAAATCCATTCACCTTTGACAGTTACATACACTTGAAAATCAGCCTTTTCTGTCTGTATTTCAAGCAAGATAGCTAGCTCGTGGTTTGAGACCAAAAATCCTTACGTTCCCATTTGCACTGAACATGCACCATACTAGCATCTCACCTAAGGAGTCCATGCAGAGATGAACTTCTGAATAGAACAGTGTATCATCTTCCTCCTGTGGCTGTGCCTCTAAAATAACCCTCCGATCATCAGAGCATGCATTGTCCTGAGAAACAGGCGTTCATGATTTCTAGGCTCACTACACTAAATTGGTCATAATTCTGTGCCTTTCACAATCCCTGTCATTAAGCATGGTCTCTAGTTAGATAAGCCAGAAACAATCCAAATCATGTTTCAGCCACTTATGTACATTAAAAAATATTTGTTCTTATCTATGCTGTCAGTTAGATAGGATATTCCTGCAGACGTAATCCAGTGACTCTTGATCCACAAATGAACACTCCCCTCCCCTCTTTCTCTAAAGGGAAAAAAAGCAGAAAAAGCTTTCCTTGCTGTTTCTCTGCTGGAGGCACAATGAGAGTCACAGGGTTTCATGCAGGGAGAGGAATTAACTGAAAACTTCCTAGTGCTCCAGGGAAGAGCATAGCTATGTTGTGGCATATTGGAAAAACAGGAAAAGCAAGATAAGCGCTACTCTTTGGACTTAAATTCAAATTGTAGATTTTGACCTCAGTGCTGCACCACTTGCAGGGATGGTGTTACCAGGTCAAATTATAGTACAATTTAATTTGAACTTACTGACACTGCAGAAAGTTGAGATAAACAGCACTATGTCAAAACTTCTCTGTCAGTGTAGGCTATGCCCAGGTTGATAAGAGTAGTGGAGCACTAAAGGAAAAGACAGTATGGTCTTACTGAGGACCGCTACCCAGGACAAGTCAGTTCCATCTTTGTCTTTGCCATCAAATTGCCACGTGACACTGGGCAAAAGTCATTTTAATCAAAATTTTCACAAGTGGTTACTAATTACATGTTCTTTTATTTTCTGGGTGCTCAACCTAGGATAGGGGTGTCAAACTCATTCAGTGTGGGGTGCCACATTGGAAGGCAGGACACTTGTCTTGGGCCATGTGGCCACATGGGTTCCCCAGTCCTTCCTCCCTCCATGGTCAGAGCAAGAAAGTTTCATTTTGTACTCCGTTTTCTGATCATAACAACAAAAAAAATTGATTCTAATCTGGCCTGTGGGCCATGAGTTTGACAACCCTGACCTAGGGATTAATTTGCATAAGAGCTGAACATTTATTCCCCCCCCCCACACACACACTTTTTTTCACTTCTGTGCAGCTACAAACATACTAGAACATTTTCTTATTTAACTGATGTAGCAGAATGAAGTTTTTTTCCTTTTCTTTTCTTGTGGGACATACTAAAATTGCACCAACAATACAGCTACATAAATGAGTTTACTTTTGTCTGATAAACAGAGCCCTAACAGTAAATTATATACTGACACTTATTTCAGGGTAATTGACTTCACACTTTAGTTTTAAGAGCAAATAAAGGCCAAAGTATAATGTAAGAACACAGAAACACAGTTCTTCCCTGCATTAGTATGATGAGAACGAAGCTTCATATTTGCAAGGAAAGCAGGTCTCAATTCTCAGCCAGCCACAATGCAATCTCTCAGAAGCATTCTGGCATTCACTGGGTTGCATGGCATACTTAAATAATCTACCTGCACCAGTGGGCTTCAAAGCTGGCCACAGCTCTCCAATTCAGGACAAAGATTTTGATTTTAAAAAGGTGAAGAACTGAAGAGCCAAGTATGGTTGACTTTTAGCAATATTTTATTTATGCTTCGTTACTGTCAGAATATTATATTTTGTTGCATTACTATGCAAGAAGTAGTGGGGAGGCTTTATGTACCCCTTTTCTTTCCCATGCAAGCAGTATGAGGATGATAGCATTTGAGGTTGAGCCAGGAGGAAGAGGATCAAATAATGTATGAACCTGTATTCTACAGTCTCAAAGAATCATGGTCTGCTGTTTATATACTGTTTTGAGGCTCTAGACCAGCACCACTCGATTTTTTTTTTTTAAATGTCAGGACACAGTTAGTAGCATGCAAACCCATGTGCAAAATAGTGCTCTACCACCAAAAAGCCCACTGCAAAGTCATACCCCCTCCTCAGAATCCAGCCTGGCTCTCAGCAACACACTTGGCCTCATGTCATGCTACACTAATGTGTCACAACACACTGGTTTATAATCACTTCTCTAAGCTGCTGCAGTTAGCAAGCTCTATGAAAGGTTCATATTTGCTCCCGTTGTGAGTAAGAGGTTTCCCCAGGCAGCATGGAATACTGCAGGTGTATTTCTGCTGCCACTCAGTGCACCAGCCAATGCAAGATTTGACCCTAAAATTTTTCTTGATTAATGATCTTTGCTCAGAATACTCTTTGTGAGGCATGTATTCTTTGAAAACTAACAACTCATTTACCATTAGTAGTGTGGTGTGATGTAGGTAAATGGTGGGCATTAAAATTAAATTCAGATCTGTTCCTTTTCATATTAAAAACAGCAATACTTTAGTTCCTACTCCCATTTCCACACACCCTATTCACTGCCCCATTTCTATTCATAGTCATTTCCCTTTTTATCCTTTTATTCCTCCCTTCTACTGCTTTGCATAATCTGTTCCCTGATGCTTCTTCTCCCATAGCTTGCTTTCCCTTTCCTCCATACACACTGAAATCTCTTCATCATAAGTCACTCTTTTATATGCACTGGCAAGTCCTCCTTTCTTCAAGCTGTCGTACGTGCCAGCATCCCCACTTAAGAGCAATCACTATATTCCAGTAAAAGTCATCATGTTCTCTGTTTCTTCTCCCCTCATGATTTCTTCTCCCTTTCCCTGCCCCATACAGCTTTTCTTTCTGTTTGTCCTTTTTTGTTTAAATCTTGCTTTTCTTTAATTTTATTTGTGTGGGTTTTGTATTTCACATTTTTCATTGTTGAAGTGTATACCTCCTCCTCCTAGATTTTATCCTCACTTTGCTCTCCTTCCTAGCCATTCCAATTGCACTTCTTGTTCCTCATGGTTCACCATTTGTGGCTTCCCCTCAACACATTACTCTTGTCCCATCACTTTCATCACTTTATGGGATGTTTCTCATATTCTCACTTAAGTGAACAGAAAGAAAAGAAAGCAGCAAAAAGAATCATTCCTGTGAAACTGTGGGACAAGCTGGAACCAGTGGAGTAACAAAAGGGATAATATGGCACAGTATATCTGGATTTAAGTAAAGCATTTGATGGGTCTCATGGTTTCTGCAATGGTTAACATGTAGACCCATTTAAATAAGAAACAATAAGCAATAATGAGGAAAGTAATTTGTTCCACTCTCTGCTTTAAGAAGCAAAGGGAATCCTCTGTCTATTTTTGAAAAGGTAGGAGAGATATGAAATTCAGTCCTGCTGCTGACGAAGTCAATAGAAGCTTTTCTTTACTGTTAGTATAACTGGTTCTCAAAAATAAACAAAGTCTGGGCTACCACTACCTACTATCATTTATTTTAAGTACTATTCTTTGTTAGAATTCCTTACACTCTGCCTCCAGAGAAATCAATTCCTCTAAACAACTTTCTTGTTCTTGGATCAGACCATTGGTTCTTTTGGCTTTTGCTAGGACTCAGACTACAAGAATACCTTCACCTTTCTGGTGGAAATTACACCTGGAAGTAGCAAGAAGCCCAAGAGCACAAGTGACTCATTGTCAATCCACTGGGGCACCAAAAATCATCCAGCTCAGCCTAAAAGGTGAGTGAAGTTAGTGTAAGATGGAAGCAACAGCACAGGACCAGCATGATGCAATAATTCTGAGCAGCCGTCAGTTTCCAGTGCCAAGACTCCAGCAAAGGCAAAGGTAGAGCTTAAAACTGCTCTCCTTGGCAGAAATTCTAGGGTAGACTGTCAGCTATACTGCAAATTCTCTTCCCTTATGTGTATGCCGAGAGTTCAAATAGCACCTTCACTGTGGTGTGATTCAAATTTTATTTTTCTATTGTATAATATGAATTCTCAAGGAAATGTGTACAGAGATCAAAGTTCTGCTGTTTACCCAGGAAGATGGTAATTCAACTGATATACAGGGAACTCTCCCAAGATAAAGTTATATCCTTATAAAAAAGTCACATGCAAGATGAGAATTTGTGATATAAACATGAAACATAAAGCATATGAATACTAAAATGAAGAAAATAAGAAGACTCAATTTACAATTATGTTTTTCAAAGAAAAATAAATGATAACAAAGGCCATACTCCTGAACATTAAACACTCCTGTTCCAATCAGAGCTAACCCTTTTTTAAAAACAGTATTCACTTAAAAATAGACAAAAAAGCAATATTTTCACAAGTGATGAATCCAGAATCTTACCTACACTTTTTCCTTAGCTGTTAATTAAGCCCATGTAATACCCAATTTTTCTTCTTTAAATAAATACTTCAACTGTATTTTTGCAAGCAGAATAATCATCAAAGCAAACAATCAACCCTAAAACAGTGATTCCTGTACTATAGTGTACTCTGTAATGATATTTCCAACTTCCAAGATTTTATTCAACAAAGGATTTTATCACCGTAAAAGACATCATGATAAAAAGATATAAACCACAAAGATTTCTGTACTCACTAGTTCTGCACTGACAAATGCGGCAACCATTTTGGTCCAGTCGGAAACTGTAGATACAATCTTTCTCAGTCAACGTACAGTTCACCAAAACTTCACACATGGGTGGGCCTATTGTGATGTATGTTGGTTCTAATAAATAAGAAAATAAATACCAGTAAGCATAATTAATTAGAAATTACTACTCCCTTTACAAAATATTTTTAAAAATATAAAGCTTTATCACATTACCTAGCAATAAGTTCTTTAACTAAAGTGGAATGTACCTATTAACAATTTAATGCAAACATAATACAGCAATGTTGCAATTAGCACAGAAAAACACACTTTATAAACCCATGAAATTTAGATTTTGGATTTTTAAAAAATTTTAATATTAACACATTAAAGGTGTGGAAATACACAATTAGGGAATATAAATAGCTTTAGCTCTTCCCTACAGCAAATTACAGACACACCAAATGACTAAAACAAACAAGGAGTCCTATGACACTTGTAAAGACTGATAAATTTTTTTATTGCATGAACTTTCGTGGCAGAAAATCCCACTTCATCAAATGCCTGAAGAATCAAATGATTAAGACACTCTTTAGTGTTCCTAGTCCCAGAGACTACTAAACTAATTTTTAAAGACATATTAGAGTTCTTCTTTCCCTCCCTTATCATGTCACTACAGAGCTATCTAGAGTGAAGTGTGCAGACTGTGAAAGTTTCTAATGGAGATTACTCTTCAGCCCTTGCTGAAGGAGAAATGTTCAGTCATGAAGAATGGGGTGGGGGGAGAGATTATAATTTCCATATTTTTTTCAAGTGTTTAAGATTTCAATGACTTTTAACTATATGAGAACATTGCATTCTTCACTTATTGAAATAATAGAGGGGGAAGACTGATCCAAATTAGTGAATCTCTGTAAATTCTCAGGGAATTCATTCTGTACTCAGTGGGTAAAGAAAGACAAACACATAATACACAGTTTTATAAATGTGTATAAATAAAACCATGATTTATTAAACCAGTATTAATCCTGTAAACCCTTACTGCGCTGAGGAGTTGCAAACTACAGGCAAAGTTTTGAAACACTTTTTCTGTTCCTCTAGCATCTATTTGAAGGCTTCATCAGAACAACTTAATTTTAACTACAGCACTAGAGCCCTGTGAGGGCTTATGAACACGTTTAGCTTTATGCTGAACTGAATTCAAGGGAATTACTCAGAGTGCATAAAGTTAGGCATGTGTGTTACTCTTTACAGGCCTGGGGCCTTCAACTATTGTGCAGTACATTTTCATCAAGTGAAACAGCATACAATAAATGTAAGCAAGTTGAAATTACAAGAAAGTGAAAGAGGAAAGGAAAAACACAAATATCACCTCTCTCACAAACAAACAGCTTATTAAACAAATGTTCTGACTCACTTGGTTTAAAGCAGTAGTTCCCAATCTTTTTCAGCCTGGGGACCCCTTTTTAACAAAAGTAATCTTTGTGGCCCCCCTAGCTAATTATGTAAAAATCTGGCCCGCGGCACTCTGGCAGCACTACTGGGCCAGCCAGCAAACAGCGCTGCTGCCATCATGGCCCATGCTGCTGGGGAGCTGAGCCACGGAAGCTATGGCCCCTGCCCTTGCCCCTGCCAGGGAGCTGCTGCGGTCCCATCCCCCTGCCAGGATCTGGCCAAAGTTTAAATAAATGCAGTGGATGAGCCAATATATTAAGTTAAAGGACAGAGTGATATTAGTCAAGATAATAGTGGCTCCCGAACCATTAAATACATACCTGACAAGATATTCACGTACATCATGTGGCCTCAATTACACAGAATCATACAAGTGCAAAGCTGGAGATTACCTAGAGAGGTCATCAAGTCCAGACTACAGTGCTGAGGCAGGAAGAAGGGAACCTTAACCATTCCTGACAGTTTTGGTCAAACCTGCTCTTGGAAATCTCAAGGTAAGGGGCTTTCACATCTTCCTTTAGAAATGTACTGCAGACCTTAACTATCTTTATAATTGGAAATTTTTTCCTATTATCTCATCTAAATCTCCCCTGGTGATGAGTAAGCCCACTATTTCTTGCAATACCTTTCATTGAAATGAAGAACAATTGACAATGTCCTCTCAGTAACTCGATCTTCATTTCTCAAGGCTAAACATGGGCAGATTTTTAAAATTTTTTCTCATAAGCCAAGTTGTCTAATCTTATCACTTTTGTGCTCTCCTCTGGATGCCTTCCAATTTGTCCACATCTTTCCTAAAGTGTGAAATCCAGAATTAGACACATTCCTCTGGGTGAGGCCTCATCAACACTAAGTAGTGCAGGACAATTATCTTCCATGCCTTACACATACCAGTCTTATTAATACACCCCAGAATGACACTAGTCTTTTTCACAGCTGTATCTCATGTTCACTCGTATCCAATTTGTGATCCACTATAACCCCTGACCCAATCGTTCTCAGTACTATTACTGCCTAGTCCCCATTCTGTGGCTGTGAATTCAGTTTTTCTTAGTAGAGTGCTTTGTGCTTGTCTTTTTTGACTTTCAGCTTGTTGCTTTATAATGTGTGAAGGTGGTTTTGAATTCTAATCCAGCCCACTGATCATTTAGCTTGGTGGCTTCTGCAAACTTTATATGCATACTCCCCATTCCATTGTCCGAGACATTAATGAAGATATTGAATAGTACCAGATCCAGGACTGACCTCTGTAGGAGCTTACAAGATACCTTCTCCCATTTGACAACAAACCAGCTAACTACTGTATTTTCTGAACTATAAGTTGCACCATTATATACGTCACACTAATAGAAAAGCATCAGTTTTCTTTAAAAAATTCACATATTGGTCACACCATTATATAAGTTGCACTGATAGAAAAACATCAATTTAAAAAATTCATATCTTGGTCACACAGTTATACAAGTTGTGCTGCTATAAGGGAGGGAGTGCTTGCTGGTGGAGGGTGTGTGTGTGGGGGTCCCTTTGTCCCCGTCAGTGCCGGGCTGCCTCGGCACCTTCTCTTCCTGCCCATGCACCTGAGCTGCTCCGCTGCCCTGCCGCTGCATGCGGCCACCCTCCCACCCTGGTCCCCGGGACCCGCCTCCACCTCACTCTGACTTGTGTGAGCGTGCAGGTCACCAGCGGACCCCCGGCATCCGGGGTGGCTGGCCACATGAACGGGCAGCTGGGACGGTGCGCGGGAGGCGGTGGCCCCAGCCACGTCCGCCTCCGGGCATGCCGGGAAGCGAGCACACACAAATTAACAGAGCCAGCCAGAGACTGTAAACATTGTTGACAGAGATATTATCTGAATGTCATTTCAGATAGTTCAGTTCCTTTATCATCTCCATTTTCCAAAGACCACTTATTTCATTTTTCTTGTAAATTTGATATACAAGTCCCACCGTTATCCAAGTCCCACCTTTCAAAATCTTTGTTAAAAACAGCGACTTAGTCTGGAAAATATGATACTTGTAGACTCTAAGGTCAGATGATCATCTAGTCTGACCTCCCGCACAGTGCAGGCCATAAAACCTCACCGACCCTCTAAGTATGTTTTTTCAACCAGTTGTGTGCCCAGCTTATAGTGATTTAATCTAGACTTCATTTCCCTACTGTCAAAAGCCTTACTAAAATCAAGGTCTCACATCTACTGCCCCCCCCCACTCCCAGCCAGTGGGACAGTGGTGGTACAGTGCAGCCAACCTTCCTTGGAAGGAGATGTTTAAAACGCATAGAAAATTAATGACCAGAGGCTGCCATCCTTATTCACACAGTGCTGTAAGTCACTCCCAGTTAGACTAACAAGAGTGTACTACTCAGGATTTATAAGAGTGATGCAAACTGTCCATAAATATCAGCCACAATAGAAAACCCCTTCTCCCTTAGTTCTATATGCAGTGCCCAACTTTCAGATAAGTGTCTCTCAGCCAAGTCAGACGACTTGTACTGTTTAAAAAACGTGCGCAATAGTCATTTCAAGTACATCTCTCAAAACACTTTACAAGAGCAGATAAACATTTTTAATCCAATTTTCAGTTAGCACAACTAAAACACATTTAAACAATTTACATGGTCACAGGTATCAGAACTAGGCAGGGATTTCCCTAGCAATCCCCCTACGCCCCCCCCAATTTCCCAGCATCCCCTAGTTGTCTGCTAGTAACAGTGTTATACCAAATTACTGTGTGCCCCCTACCCTCCCAAATTCCCCCCCCCCCCAGTTTCAAGTCCTAGGGAGAATAGTGGAACTAGGGATGCTGCAGCACCCCTGACTTAAATTCATTTCCATCACACAAATACAATTTGGTTCAATGGCTCTCAGCACCTCCACTATCAAAACTGCTCCAGCACCACCATGAGAGGCACTGCAGTATAGTGAGTAAGAGCCATATGGGCACATTTCTATTGTAATTTAGAATACAAGGTTAAGACTATATTAGAACGGTTAAACGGCCACACAATGGTCACTCATTTTAGGGAATATTGGAAATTTAAGGAAGAGTGATTCACAAGAGGGCAATGCTATTTAAATAACAAAATATCACATTTGCACAGAACTGTGTCCTAACTTGGATAGTGCAAGATGAAGTTAGTTGTCACACATTACTGTTCTCAGTCTGATCCTTTCTGCATATGCCATTTTGTATTTATTTCTCTTATGAAAAATACTCATTTATGTAATATGAAATAGCAAACAAAAACTAATAACACAACACACACACTTTAATAAGAACACGCATGGTTTCAGACCTTTATAAATGTCACAACTAATCAATACAACTAACAGTAGGAATTCACTGAAAATTGCCATAACAAACTTTTTTTTATCAGCTGTACCAACAGATCTTAACCAGTGAAGTCAGTAGGGGAGGATGTCATACCCTTCTTCTGTTAAATCCATCCCTAAAACACTTAAACAAGAAAACATGGCTGCCCCTGTGGAACTTTAAAACACTTAAATCACACATGTAAATTTTACTTCTATTTTTGAAAAAAAAAAAAACAAACAATTCTCATACTTGGCATTTTGCAGCCCTTGAAAGCCTCAATAGTTTTGCTTTCTTGTTCCGTTGTACAGTGGTACACGCTTTTGAAAAATCAGCACTGTCACTGTGAAATGTGCAGCTGCACATTATGTTTTACACATGACACAACAAACCAACTACCACACCAGTTAAGATGATTTCTACTAATCCTTCATTTGTTGTATTTTATTATTCTATTATCTTTCACTTCTGTGCATGCTCTAAGCATCCCAAATATTTCCAGACAAGCTTACAAATCTGTTTTTTCCCCCCCTCCTGTCCACGAAGGTAAGCCCCGAGATACAGTAATTGTATATGCATGCCTGATTCTCAATGAGCTGCAAACACACGACAAAAGGAATAATTTCATTCCCCACTCTCCCCACAAAAATGCAGCTAAAAAAAAAAAAAGTATCAGCTCTTTTCACTTCACTAGACAAGACTCAACAAATAAAGCCAGCTCTGCTGCTGCCAGTCTTCTGGCTATTTGAATAGACAAACAGTAGTTCAGCTTGAAAAAGCACACAAGGTCATGTGATCTGGGTTAGCCTTTCACTGCTGCACTTGCACTTGGTAAAAAATGCAGGAGAAAAATCGAGTGCATAGATGAACAATGGATGGGAGAACTGTAATCAGTCTGTATAGTTTAGAAGTGGAACTAAATGGGAGATAGAAGCAATGAAGAACGGAGGCCAGACAGGAGAAAGAGAGGGTGGGCTAGAGTAAAAAGGATTCCTCATAATATAGGTTTCACTGCCACGAAATGCTCTAGTCAAGGTTATATCCACTATAGCCTCTTGTTTTCACATGCTCTGAACATTCTGAAAAATTCTCCTCCGAGGCTAAAACTTTCCATGATTCATCTCAATGGCTTTTGAAAATTAGATAAAAATCTGTTCATCCATTTATGATTTATAGAAGACTGCATTCATACATTCTTGACTTTAAAAAACAGGTCTCTTTTTGTACAGCAATAACAGTTTAGGAAAAAATTTTTGCACCAGGCATCGTGCTACTCTTCCATGAAGAATATTTATCGTTACAGTAACTTTGCAAAAAATATGAAAAATAAAATTGAAAAAATACTTTAAGGTTACTCAATAGCATTTTCTAAGAGTTACAACCTCTTCCCTCTCTCAGCCTATGTGAAACAAACAAGGAGTCCTGTGGCACCTAAATACTGACAAATTTATTTATTGCATGAGCTTTCATGGGAGAAAATTCTACTTTGTCAGACACTTTGAAGATGGGGGAACTCACAGTATGGGATGAAATAAATGCAGGGAAGTGTAAGTCATGGGAACAGGTCACACTAACAGCAAATCAAAACCCCCTATGTGAAATCAGTGTACAATCTCACTGTTCATCTAGACCAGCAACTCAGTAAGGACAGTGGCTTGTTTCTGTCAGGCTACTAGTGACAATGCATGCAGAAGGATCTGAAATATTTTCTTAAAACAGCACAATTTCACAAAGGAGGACAAGACTGGGTACAAGTCAAGGATTTATTTATTTTATTGTTGCTCTGCAATTCCTAAGGCAGTGATTCTCAACTTTTTGTGGGTTGCAACATATTTTGGCAGCATATAGTGATGCTATAGGACACACCAGTTCACTCCCTCCAGGCCAAATCCAGCCATCTCTCCAAGCCCCCTGTGACACACATGCTGCTGTGTGGTGACATATTAATGTGTCCCGAAACAGTGGTTGAGAACCATTGTCCTAAGGTATTGTTTACTTATCTTTTTATTTTGCTAGTCTGCCACAACATGCAACATATAGACAAAGGCAGTTTTTTTACACTAATCACTTGAGTTCATCTGTATCTTTATTGGTTTTCCTCATATTTTTAATAATAGTTGACAATTTACAAAAAGCTTGAAGGTTTTACTCTGACAAGTAATTTCAATAGACTGAAGATCAATGGAAGATGTTACTGCACAGTCATGCATATATAAAATAAAATATACCCCCGAAGCTCACATGTTTAAAAAGATAATTAATTGAATTATGTGCAGAACAATTCTATACTGATGAGGAATTAAGATACATGTCCATGTGACCACTTGAGAAAGCATTAATCAGGTAGAGAGAATGAATTCAGCAGAAAGAGATCTACACTCAGTCTCTGGTGCCCAAAACTTGTAAGCAATCAAATTTTAAAAAATCCTATTTTTGAGGGAAGAAAGTATTTATTAAGGAAAGGAGAAACAGAAATAGAATTAAATATTTTAAATGTAGCTATAAAGTAAGTACTCTTGCATTAATAAGGCAGAATGTCCCTGTGTTTGTGTGAATAGCTCTTTCTTCTGGATTTTTCTAATGTGACCTATGTTTCCAAAAAGCCTAATGGGTTTTACGACAACCAGCACTGATGTAACCTACAGAGATGAAAAATCCACCTATGTTAGCATTCATTACCAAGGTTATAACAATATATTTCATACATGCAAGTGAATAGTAGTCTAACACACAAATTTATTATGTAGCACTTAATCTGACATATAGTTCAGAGTTGCCCCAAAGGGTGTGCTGCTTAAAAATCTTGCTTCTACATACTTGTTTGAATGCTGTCTGCTGTCCAAAAAAATTTAAATGCTGCCTCCTAAGCGGCAGTGTGTGTGTTTACTTAAGCTTCCTGGAAAAACATTCATGTAATTCCAAGAGTGACTAAATGTTTTCCATCCTCATAGTTTGCATTCCAGACCTCCTTTTTCCCCCCCGAGTTCATTACATGGAAAATACCAGTCCCAAGTTCAATGTACGAAAATTTCCTTCCTGGTGCCTATATGCCTAATACAGAACTAACAAGGCTGACAGTTAATAGAAAAATAAGTAGAACTAAGAAAACACTAAATATTATGAAGCAACTAGAGTTTAAAGAAATTTATATTGCAGATTTGATGCCACATTTTAATTACTTACTATAATTTTGTACTTATGTAACTACTTTTAATCATTTGTCCAAAGAACATTATTTAGATTATTACCACCTGAGAAAAAGCTCTTTCTTGCTTCTGTGCTGTTGAACAGAATCTCAAGCTGCTGAACCAACATGCATGCAGTTTCCCTTGCAAATTTCTCTTAATGAAAACAGGAATTTGTTTCCCCATTTTTTGGCTGGGGTGATACTGACAAATATTAATTTTTGGAATCATATCCTATTAAGCCTATTTTTAGCAGCAAATTCAATAGATTATGGCACTGGTTCCCAAACTGTGGCCCGGGGGCCAAAAGTGGCCCACTGCTCCCCTTCTGCTGGATGCAGAAAGGAAACACTGCCTATGGACCGATGCACAGCGGGTTTCCATGGGGCTAAGAGACTGGTGCAGGCTCCTTACTGCAGCCCAGGGAACAGGAGATCAACGCTCCCCTCCTCATGGCTGTATCTGGGAACACTGCAAAGTGTGCCACCTGGGGCCACAGGCACTGATGTCCCTGATGGAGCCAGAGAGATGGGAGCATTGAACTTCTATCTTCCTGGCTGCAAAAGGAAGCCACTGCCTAGGGATCCAGGTGGATCGCACAGGGATACAGAACATGTGTGACTTCCCTCCTGCAGCCAGGGAGGTGGGAGATAAGCAAAAGGCTGTCTCCATGGTGAGCTCCTTCTACCTGGCTGCAGGGAGGGGACCTAACTGGTGGAGACTGCTGGGACTTAAGGATTGTAAAAATGTTATTTGTAGCCATTGAGCAAAAAGGCTGGGAACTGCTTGATGGCATATTCTGACAAGAAAGATCACACTACCATGATTACTGGAAGGAGTTAAAACAAAAGAGTCATTTAGCAGGTATTTGGTAGAAACCTATAAATATATAATGTTCTTGAGGAATGAAACAGATCACTGAAGAGATTTTTTCCAAACCAAATGTCTGTAGTGCATTGCTACTGATGGTTCTTCCAAGTACCTTGATAATATAAGCATTCCAAGCTCTCTCCCATGATGCATCCAGAATCTCAGAGTTAAAGAAAAGTTGCACCTTTCTTTTCCCATTGCCATGCCCACTTTTATCTAATGAACTCTTGGATGTGCTAAGGAAACTGAACTCAGTTATGCTTCAGCTGGACTTCTGGAGCCCATTATTGATGTCAATCATTAAAGTTTTCCTTTATGAAGGCACAGTGCTAGGCAAACTTAAAGAGAAAATGGTGAAGGTTCTGTTTATTAAAACCTCTTGTAATATTAATTTCTCCAACTAAGTTACGATCTCTCATTTGCCATTCTGAAATGTTATTGGTAAATCTGTGCTGGAATAACAAGCTTTCTGAAACTTATACACCCAGTTTCAGATACAGGTTTAAGAATGGAAAGATTAGTATGTCAACAACCTCTTCTTGGTGACAAATACAAGTCAAAGGTACTTGCTGTTTTGTTTGCTTTATCAACAGCCTTCAGTACCATTTACCATGATGTTTTGTGACTTGCCTGAGAGAGCTCTCAGGAGTTTATTGCAAGGCTTCTCAGTGCCTTTATTTCTTCTCTTACAGGAAGTGAGTGAAGATAATGACACAATGAGACTGATCAGCAATGCTACCAGTAAACCTCTTTTCTCCTAATCCAGATACTGCATTTTCTGTGTCCCCCAATGTTTGGGAAATGCATAGCTGCCAACTGCCTTAGCTCAACAAGAACAACATGGACATAATGGGGAAACATGTTTACCAACAGGTGCACAGTCTATATCAGGTGTATGTCTAATCTTTGCTAATATGGAATGCCCAGGTGTCACCTGTGGTACATACTGCCTTTTCCCATCTATTTCACCACAGTAATCCATGCCTTTTTAACCTCAGGGCAAAACTATATAATGTATTCTACTCACAACTAAGTAAAGCAAGAGGAATATTTGACTAGTGCAGTACACAGCAGCCCAGCTATGTGGGACAAGCCACTACATGATCCATCCTCTGCCACAGTGGGAGAACAAGCTCAGAAGTGGGATTTTGCACATTAATGATGAACAAGTAGCTGAAAATTGTTTTTCAAGTAGGACAAAAATCTCTTTTCTATACCATTCCTCAATATCAATGTACAGGTCAACCAACAGCAATTCTGGGCCCTAGGGAAGGCAGTCAACTCCCCCTCCCCACCAAAAAGGCTAACTGAAGTCCAGGTGGCTTCCACTAGAAGTTTTTGCTTACTTATTATGAGCCACATAGGTTCCGGGTGACCGAGTAAGGAGATACCTGCTATTCACCTTCCGAGCTCCCTTGGGCTCTCTAGGGAGATACCCCCTCCACAGATACCACCTCCTCAGCTACCTGGTAACCCACACTGCTCATAGCAAATAAGATCAGCTAATAGGAGAGGCAGAGAGTAGAGACACCAGAGGCTCTGAGGGAAAGAGGTGTCTGGGAGAAAGGAGGATATGCATCTATCTTTCCATCTGTCCTTTTAAATTGCTGGACCCCTGGGCAATTGTCCCATGTGTCCCCACATTGGCAGGCCTGCTAATGTAATATTAGAGAATATAAATTACATCAGTTTAACTAAAGGATAGCTTAAGTGTGGTACACAGAATTTTTTTTTCCAAACAATAGATCAGACAGCAATTGTGCATCCAGGTACTGATTCTGATCTCAACTTTGGTGTAAATCCAAGTTCAAAGAGGTAATCAAAACCCTAAATTCCAAAAATTCAGTAGTGTAAAACCAGAGTATAGTTTGCTATAAAATATGAAGTCTAGGTTGACACTCTGCATAAAATTGTTAGCTGTGGCATCATTTTCAAGCTTCACGTTGTGGAGAGAACCTTAATTCCTTTTAGGATGGAAAGTTCCTGCCTTTACTAAGTCTCTTTAGAGGAGTGCACTATCCATATTTTTATGGATGACAGCCAATTCTTTCAAGGCTGCTCTGAAGAAAAAAAAAACTAACTCTCTCTATAGAATCTGCAGAATTATATAAGCAAACTAATAGTTTTCTAGGCAGCAAAACTTGATTTCCTTCTGCTATTCTCAGTTTGGAGCAGCTAAAGGTAGCATTTCCTGATTGCACTGAAAATTTGCTTTCACTTTAAGGATGAACTTACACCTGCCAGATTGAAGAATGCTGCCCTTATGAACTTGAAATGCAAGTTCCTGACATTTCCAGAAGCTCAAACTCTGCCAATGATCTGAACATATTTCTATTTAAAAAAAAAAGCAGTTTTGACATAAGAAGAATGTATGTGTTTACAGGTTTGAACAAGAATTACTCAACTCATACAGCCTCAGATCCTATTTCCAAGGTATTTGGACTTTTTGTTGTCACAAATTTCAATATTTTCTCATTAACCTACCCTTAGGTTCAACTTCCTATTGAGAAACAGCCACTTAAACCTGCAGATGTTCATCCAACCTGTTTTCCAAGGAATTGATCTCTGGCTGAATAGTATGTTTTCCAACCTTGTGCCCTTTTGTGTGGCATCATTAGCAAATGTTGCATAGTCACACAGTATGTTCATAAGAAGATTCTGTACCCATCACTTCTATTTTTATTTTGAAATTTATTAAAATGTACCTATCACAAAAGGTACACATATTACTTAGAAAATACAACAAAACTGAAGTAAAAAAACAAAAACAACTAATTTAGGCAGACTCTGGCCACCCTACACAGCACAACCCACTTTCCTCATGTCTATAAGCATAGATTTAGGGAACAACCATGTCTGTTCCCATACCTTAAATGTATAATCTCCATTGACTTGCTACACTGGAGTCCTGTCTTTATTACGAAGGATGCTAAACACAGGCAGCATGAACCTCCTGAAAGTGGAAAGATTGGCTCCATTCTGAGGCCTCGTCCCCACTCTGCCTCCTTTCCTGTGGCCATGCCCATTCTCTGCCTCAGGACCCACCCCCACCTGGCAGCCCTCCCACATTGCTCTCTGCTCTTGGCTCCCCTGCTGTCTTCGCACTCCGCGCTTGTATTCTCCATAAAGCCCACCATTCCTGCAGCTTGCTTCTATGGGTAGTGGGGGCTGGAGGTAGAGTGGGGGCAAAGCAAGGAATGGTCTCATGGGCAGAAACAAAACAGGAGCTTTCAGCAGTGACTGACTCCCCAAGCCTCTTATAGCTGTCACCCATGATACTGCAGCCTCCCTTTATGACAATGCTGAGGGCCAGAATGAATGAAAGAGCAACAAAGAGAGAACTGTTTGGGAATATTTTGTTCTCTTACTGCAACCCAATCAAAGCTGAGTGTAAATTTTTGTAAAGATAAGTTTTTCATTATAATACAGTAGCTATCTGGCCTCTCACTGCCAAAAGAAAATGTGGTAGTCAGGTACTGTAATAATTTCAAAAATATCTGCAAACAGAATCACGAAATGACAGATTTTAGAGATGGAAAATTACCAGTCACCTTATCTAGACTATTCTTTTTCCCACTTTAAGTAAGACTGCCTCTTTCAGAAGATTTTTTGTGCTTCCTGTATTTATAAAAAAACACAACAAAAACCACACACCTCTATTCAAAACGTCTACCAAGAGAATTAGCTAACCAGGGACACTGTGACCCAAATTTTATATTGCCTGCTGGAGAACAATGAGACTTTTCTATTTTCTCCTTTCAAAACCTAAGTATCAACTTTCTCACAAAGTGGTCAATTTCTTCAGTCATTTAAAATTTTGATTCAAGAGAGAAACTCCAGAAATTCTGCCTTTGCTGCTGTCAGACCTTTGACAATGGCACACGAGACCCAAAGTGAAAAGAAACACATCTAAGCCATAAAATGAAGTCTGTCCCAGTGATTCAGCTGCTAGGAGAGCTGCAGTATATTTTAACCATGGAATCCCTAAATAAAGCTCCAAGTTAAATAATAAAAATGCCAAAGCTGCTCCACCTGTCTTTACTGAAGAACTCCAGACAAGAAATTCCAATACCAGGAATGGTGAAATAAAACTCATTAAAAAACCCAATAAAACAGAGTCATTGTTATCCAAAAAACTGGATAATACATTAACACTATGAAGCTACTTGAGTAAAGATTCATCCAATGCCTGGTGTTTATTTCTATAATTTTTCAAATAGGCACAGGTGTGCCTGTTTGGAAAGATACACCTCAGCACACAATTTAAGAAGTATTATCAGCTTTAAAGCACCCAAAAGAGTATGCCAGCTAATTCATAATTCAAACCAAAATACATGATCTGTGCACCAATTCATTTACAAACGAATTTCAGACTTGACTCAAAGGTGTGGGAGGGAAAGGTTAAAAACCATATGGAGTTCTGAAAGAAGGAAGAGAAGAACATTAATAAGATCAGTTGGTTAATCAGCAAAGACTGGTGTTCATGGAGGAGTATTGAAGAAAGATGGATTTTATTGTTTATTTTAAAACAATAATATTACAGCAAAATGAATAATGCCCTTTGTTGGATAACTTCTTATAAGCAGCACAGAAAATGGGTTTTAAGGAGGGATTTCCTTGAGAAGAGGATAGTGGCTTTTAGGATTGGTTTAAGAAGGGCATATGAAGGCCATAGGTACCGCATGGAATAAAGTACAGGCATATTCATGGGAGAAATGAACAAAGGGGTTACTACCAAAGCTGGCGTTGGCAGAAGAATGTGGTGGGAATCAATGTTCCCTCTAAGCCGGTGATGCAGCTGAGCAACTTATGGATGCAGCTGAGCAAGTTCCTGGGCCCGGGTCAGGCCCCTGAGCCACTGCCCATCGGCTCCCCAAATGCATCCATAACTTGATGTTGCATCACCAGCTTAGAGAGGGAACATCGTATAGATTTTCTGATTGAGATGCCTCTTCAAATAGATAATCTTCCATGAACTCCATGTCTTTCCTTTAGCAAAATCACAGCTTGTCTTGGCTTCTGCACATGACAAGCATAATATGCCAGTCCTCAGAGTAAGAAAATAGCTGACCCAATTTGACATGCTGCACCTCTCCAGATTCCATAGTCTCAGTTGCAATTAATTCATTTAGCCATGTCATCTTAAAACTTCCAATACTTTTATATTTCTTGCAATCACTGCAATTGTCTTCCACCACACTGTTGGCTGTACACTTTGTCATTTTGTGTTATGAATTTGTGAAGCTGCTTGTGGGACAGCTTCTGATTTTTTGGTTGTCTGTAATCTCAGCTCACCTTAGAAGATGGGAAACTATATAAGCAAATGTGTGAGCAATTACACAGATAAGAGCTGATGATCACCAATAGCCAAGAATCTATCTATCTATCTATCTATATATATATTTTTTTACAGATTCCTAATGAATGTGCCAATTCTGACTAGATCTCACTCACTGAGCTAAATGAAGTCACCCTGATTTAGGCCTATATATTACTTGAGTTGATGTTAATTAAGGTCAATGACAGTTTTTCCACTTTACTTAAAAAGTTAGATCAGGCTGCCTTCTCTTTCTGCTACAGTCCCCATCTACCAGTTTTGTGCTGTTCTTGACTGCAAGCTTTGAACTTTCCTTTGCCAGCTTCCAACTGAAAACAGAGCTGTGCTAAAAATACATGGAGGGGACACCTCCTCCTAAAGCCACTGTTTATGGCACTTGGTAAAGATATCAAAATGGGAGGACATGCAGTTTGCCTATAATGTATTGTCAGGGCCATTCACTTAAATGTGAGCACAGGTGGGGTGTGCCTCTTGGATACCACAGAGCCAAGCATGTGTGAATACCTAGTATAGTAAGCCATTGAGAGATCCTGAGATGGAAAGTGCTGTAAAAATGCTGTGTGTTAATAAAGTAACATAAGGCTCTATACAGTTTTCTGTGTTTATTCTGAATCTTGGGTGGAATTTGTGTGTTGTGTTTACCTATCCCACTGTTTCCCAACCAGTGTGCCACAGCGCACAGGTGTGCCACAGAGTTTTTTGAAAAACTACTCAAAGAGCTCTGGATTGGCTTATGAAAATACATGGCTTCATTTGGAAACTACATGGCAGTGTGCTCAAATGAATTAAAGGTAGCAAGGAGTGCCACTGCAATGGCAGAGAAAACATTGCGAATCACTGACATGTGGCAGCAACGATTTGAAATGGAAACAATATGTTTCCTTACACATCAACACTCCCCTCCCTGCTGCGTGGCATGAGTTTACCCCCTCTTCTAATCTGCCCCCAGCCCCGGAGCCCCCATACTGGCTCCTCCACTCACCCGCCTCCGCTCCCCGCCAGCCCCGATCGCCCGGCTTTTCCGCTCCCTGTCAGCCCCGACCGCCTGGCTCTTCCACTCCTCGCCAGCCCTGATCCTCTGCTTCCTGCCAGCCCCGATCGCCCGGCTCTTCCACTCCCCGCCAGCCCGGATTCTCTGCTCCCCGCCAGCCCCGACTGCCCGGCTCTTCCACTCCCTGCCAGCCCCGACCGCCCGGCTCTTCCACTCCCTGCCAGCCCGGATTCTCTGCTCCCCGCCAGCCCCGACCGCCTGGCTTTTCTGCTCCCTGCCAGCCCCGACCGCCTGGCTCTTCCACTCCCCGCCAGCCCTGATCTTCTGGTCCCTGCCAGCCCCGATTCTCTGCTCCCCACCAGCCCCGATCGCCCAGCTCTTCAGTTCCCCGCTAGCCCCGATCCTCCGCTCCCCACGAGCCCCGATCTCCCGGCTCTTCTGCTTCCCGCCAGCCCCGATCGCCCGGCTCTTCCGCTCCCTGCCAGCCCTGATCCTCTGCTTCCTGCCAGCCCCGATCGCCCGGCTCTTCCGCTCCCCTCCAGCCCCGATCCTCCACTCCCCGCCAGCCCCGATCGCCCGGCTCTTCCGCTCCCCTCCAGCCCCGATCCTCCACTCCCCGCCAGCCCCGATCTCCCAGCTCTTCTGCTCCCCACCAGCCCCAATCCCCCAGCTCCTCCGCTTCTGCTCCCTTCCAGCCCCTCCTGAGGCTTCCTGGCACCGAGGAGAAATGCTTCTGGGGCCAGGCATGGCTTGTGGCTGCTGGACCTGCGCTGGGGTCAGCGCTTGCTGCGCCAGTGAGCGGCAGAAGCTGCGCTACTGCTCACTGGCGCAGCTTAGAGGGAACATTGGTGGGAATTAAAGAAAGTAATACAACTTTATAGGAATAAATTTCAAGAAATTTGTAAACTTCTATAATTGGTACAAGTAGTGTATTTCTCACAACAAATATATAGTGACAAATATACTAGTCTGTATTCAAGTCTAGAGCTTGAGACAAAAATCTCTCTTAGGTATCAGAATATGAAAAAACTATCTTAATTTTTTTCATTAATAAATACTGAGAACCTTTTTCTTTTTTCCTTCTGTGGATAATGCCACAATAGACAAACACACAAGTGAAAATATTCTGTCAAAACATGTCTTTAAAAAAATACTTTTTGACTGAAATATACCAATAATTAAATAGGAATTTAGAACAGCAGATTTGCTTCAATATCATCTTCAGAAATCAAGAATAAGTTTCAAGTATGCAGAGCTCTAACATAATTGGACTGAAAAGGGTTTGTTAGTTTGTTTTCTCTCCTACAAATCATTCCACCATCCAAAAATGGCAACATAGGAGAAAAAAATCATCATTGGTATTTTTCATGGCTACTGCTAGCTTTTGGAAACTTACCTCTGCCAATACATAGCCTCTGAAAAATACAAGTAGGTTCTCAATCAAATACTGATTGCTGGAAAGCATTCCTGGTTTCTCTAGCATACAAACAGAAGTTGGACAAGAAAAAAAACAAACAAACAAAAAAAAAAACCAAAAAAACCAAGACTGAAATATATACTTTTAAAATAATGCCATGTATCTTAATTCTCTAGCTTATGTTCTACTGGAAAAGGGGTAAGAAAGAACTGGTCCATCAGTCATGAAAGTGGACTGAAAAAATTAAGGACAAAATTGCCCCCCAAAAGAATTAGTGTTTCTCCTTCAAAGTGGAAGAATGCACGGCTTTGACAGAATGTGTGTGTGCGGGGGGGGAGGGGGGCACTATTTCCTGCAATTTATCTTGTTCAAAGAAAGTGAAGGAAGGAATCCACACTAGAAGAAATGGCATATTTCTCCTTAATAATGGACAAATGCACTACACAATGAAAAATAAAATGAAGTGCAGTGTACTCATTTGAGATGATGTATAGTAACGTGGCTTTCTCATGTCAGAATTACTATATATGGTGATTCTAAGTGCAACTGAAAGAAAAAACATCTCTTTTCACTGTTGTGTCTTTGCTTGAGGCCAAATGATAAGGTGACTAACAATATTTTTGGACTGAAACCCTAAACGCTTCTTGATCTCTATGCCCATAGTGTAATTATAAGTTTGCAATGTAGTTTGGCAGCAAAAACAATTAGGGCATTTTGGGGTGCATATGGAAAAGCACTGTATTAGCGAATAGAAATAAACTGTATTCTGTGTGTGTGTGTGTGTGTGTGTGTGTGTCATGAGGACAATAGCACTTAGAAAATCTATTTTACTGTTTTATAGATCATCACTTAAGAATGTGTCTCATGATCCAGACTCATTAGTAGTATTAAAAGAACTTAAGCGGTAGATTTATCAGCTATACACCAGAACAACTGTATAAAATACCACATCTCATCTTATAACCATTTCTCAAGTCCCTTCTACTGCACCCAGATCAAATTCCAATATTCTCTGGGGAAGAGGGGAGGGTCAAGGTAGATCTGAAGCAGCAATATATTCAGAGAATGCCAGCTACAACCATGTAAGCACTCTTTGTTACATTTCCTTTATCACACTGCCTCTGAAGATCATCCTTGGAATGGGAAGTAGCTGTAAGCAGCATTAGAGAAAACTAGTCAGCAGGAATAACCCTGAAGAAAATGACAGATCTTAAAAAGAGAGTGAAGCACTTATTTCTGCAACCTGTTTGGCCTGAGAATCAACATGTCAGCTGGTGAGATGAATCAGCAGAACCAAAAAAACACAGCACATCAGAAAGGTCTATTTAGCAAGAAAAATCTGAATAATCATAAATCAAAACAAGAAAAGGCAAAAAAACCCCAGTGAAAACCACGTTCAGTCAGAATGACTCAATCACTTCTTAGAGCCTGGCTTTGCAGCTCCAACTTTGTAAAGGCATTCCTCCATACCCTGAGTTTTGCATTAGTACCAATGGAAAGGAATGTGAAAATGAAGATTGGGTCAACCTCTTGTATACTGAGGTCCAGAACAATCAAGAGCCACATTATGTAGAAGTACAGATTAATCTTAAATAGAAACTCTGCAAATTTCTGATACGCTGATCTTACAGGCACATTGAACAGATGCCACTATCCATGAAGTACATTGGAATCTAAGTCTTCCTGGTATGAAAAGATTTTCAACTTACACATTTTATTCATTTAGATTTTTTTTAATGGAATAGCTTGACTTTTGTTTTTCAAATCCCACAAGTAACCTTGAGGTATTTCTAAAAGATTTCATCGACCTATTTTTGTACATAGGTCCCTCTCATGCCTGGCCTGAGTTGTGAATGATAAACAAAACTAAAATGTACAGAAGAAAAATTGCATTACATTGTCAAGAAGATCATCTAAGTCTACAAATCCTGTGTTCTCCTTTACAGTTCCCTTTGATATTTCTGTTTAAAACAGATCTGGGACATGGACTTTAATATCACAGCCATTTTTGAGTCATTAATGAATTAAATGAACCTCTTTTCTCTCTTGAGCTGCCTTCTGTTTTGCATTTAACAACACACTCTTATTATGCATAACCCCTTGATTAGCATTAATGTATTGTTTTCTTGAAACCCTACCCCATCTACTTTATAATATCACAAATCTTAATTTGCCTTGCTTTCCACCATTTTTTATTTACAGTAGTTTGCTTTTATTAGATCTCAGAAATGTAAAAGAATGTAGTAGTCTCTTGCCTCTTGGTTATGTCTGTAAGGATCTTTCATTGGCAATTTTTTACACTATTCTTCTTGTACCTCATTAGATTTCTTAATAATTCCTGAAATCAAATACCCTTTAACTTTTGCACTCTGACCATTTATTCCTTACTATGTTGAATTAAAGTAGTCTATGGTCGCAACTTCCAAATTTGCCCTTATAGTCTCAATTTGTTCTTCTCTATTAGTATGTAACACCCAGAACTTCTTCACTTCTAGTTGGAGTTTCCGATTCCTGGATCGTTTCTATGTCACTTATGAACACCTTGATAAAGAATGCTTGCTAAATATTATGGTGTTCTCTGGATTAGAGTACCATAATACTGGGTGCATAAATTCTTCGTTATTACTCTCTTCCATATTGGGTGACCGGCAACAGATGCCTAGCTTAAGCACTTAGCCAACAGCAACGAAGATGATAAATGGAATGGAGGATACAGATGGAGACACTGACAAAATGGGGATTATTAGTCTGAAAAAATGCCAATTATAAAGAAATTTCAACTGTAAACTTCTCAGTAGGGACCTTTTTTATTATGTGCGTGTACAGCATGAAGCATGAACTGGGGCTGCTACACTCTATAGTAGGGCAAAAATAAATAATGATGATAAATGCATTTTAAAGTTTATTGCCATTATAAATTCAAGCCTAATGTTCTATTTGAGGTCTTTGGGCAGTTCAGAACTTGAATACTACAGGCATGGCTGGTAACTCTGCCTATTCTTAAGCTTACCTGACATTTCCCATGACCAGTTGTTTAAAATTTTACCAAATTCTAACTGTTTGGGTTAAAATTCCCCATGCTGGGTATCTACTTCAGGCTGAATTTATCTGGGAAACTATTTTGGAGACTGGATTTGAGCACTTGCTCAGCAGCAACTTGGTAGAACCTAATGTTAAACTCTCTTAAGACTGATCACTGTGCATGCTCTTGCCTCTCTCTGCTCCTAGTGCTGATCAGACCATCTATGTGCCAACTTCCACAGCAAAAACGGAGCATGCTTCCGCTGGTGTGGGACTACACAGGCAAAGCTAGACTTGCCTTATAAAGGTTGTTCTGTGGGTGGGGTAGGGCAGGCATTGTCTGTTGTGTTCTCAATGACACCCTGCAGGTACCCAGGCACTAGGATCCCCTGGTGTGGGAGAAAAGACGGAATGTGGGGAGGCAGATCTCACAAGGAGGCAGATCACAGGGAGAGAACTGGGACTGGCCGGGTGAAGAGGCAGGAATAAGTAACCCAAGAAAGCAAGGAGACTGCAAAGGCTGGGGAGGGAGCCAGGGAAGAAAAAGACTGATCAGGGAATTGTTTCAGGTGTTAAACACACCAAAGTAACTGGCAGAGTGTTCTTAGTAGAGGGCTCTGACCTGTAGAATCCACTCCTCTGTCAATTAGAGCAAACTACAGGTTTCTAATAATAGTGAAACACTTATTTGTTAGGTCAAGTCTCTCTGATTCTTAACACTGATTAACGGCAGGAAGCAGATGTTCCTTTTATTAAGGCTTTAATTATGGATTATTTGTTTCTTTGTGAATGACTGTTTTTAGTGATGTAAGGTGCCTATGTGGTGCTTCCAGACTGATACATTCCTTACACAGAACTAAACAATAAGTTCTTACATTATAAGATTAGCAATTTCCCTATCATGGGTCAAATTCTAATGCGAGCATGATCAATGCAATGGAACTTACAAATCCTACATGGACCAAGAAAGAGTAAATGAGCTATAGGTGTTTGGCCTTGAGGGAGGAGCTAAAATAGGGAGGGCCCAGCTC
Source organism: Podocnemis expansa (assembly GCA_007922195.1). Taxonomy (NCBI): domain Eukaryota; kingdom Metazoa; phylum Chordata; order Testudines; family Podocnemididae; genus Podocnemis; species Podocnemis expansa. Next base: position 10,112,451 of record ML681972.1, read on the forward strand.
TACTGGTGTTTGTCTGGCTGGGAGAGCAAACTTCCAGCTCTCATAGCAGGAGAGAAGGTGGCTGGGGATCAGGAGCCAAGGAAGACTATTGCCTGTCACTACCTGTACAAGAGAAGGCACACTTGATGCAAGATAATTGCCTTGTGTAGTAGGTCAATTACGGACAAAGTTTGCACAAGCACAAGAGGTGCACCTGGAGAAAGAGAAAAGTTTGTTTCTGTGCGTTTATTCTGGACTTTGGGTACCCAACTTTCAGCTCTGCGAGAAGGATTGTGGGACTCCTGTTTCCTACCTCTGAACTGAGTAAACTTCTGGAGAGCAATGCCCACTAGAACCACTTACCTCTGTCCTCCCCTAATTGAGACTCCAAGAACGTTAGTCGGTATAACAGACGAGGCTTTCCCAACCAGTATCCTGTGGCGCACACATGTGCCTGCATGTCTAAGCAGGTATGCCATGGAACTTTTTGAAAAACTGCCCAAAATGCTCTGGACTGGCTCATGAATATTCATAAGTTCATCTGAAGACTATATGGTGGTGTGCCTCAAAATAATTAAAGGTATCAAGGTGTGCCACAGCAGGGAAAAGGGTGGAAACCACTGTAATAGACCACAGCCTATCAAGCTGACCAACTTTGTCATCATTTCTCCTATTGGTTTGTCTGCATCTATGTCTATGTCATATTTAAGACTATAAGGTTTTGGGGGCAGGGGCTGTTCATCTGTTTTGTGTTTGTATAGCATTTAGTCAATTGACATCTTGGTCCATGCATGACTGAGGCTCCTAGCCACTTCAATAATAATAATAATCATTAAAGGAATATTAAATGGCTTTTACATCAAGATACAAGCTTATTGGATAAATTTAAGAAAAACCTATCTGAAGAGAAAACAGAAGTGAATGGTCATGAAGATGAAATATCTGCTGAATGAAAGGGATGTGAGAGTTGTGAAAGAGCACTGTAGACAGAAGCTGATCCCACTGAGTCATAGGCTTGAAACATTCTCAAATACAAATCAGTCAGTATCAAGACAGCCGACTCTTCTTCAGATGCATAAGAGATGCTTTGATCAGATCAATGTTAAAGCAAAATAGGAAAAAACAGTCAAATATTTATAAAATAATTAGACAGTGGACTGAATTAAAAAGATGAGTAAAAAATTTAAAATCAAATAACAGAACTATAAATAAGAATACCATAAAGAGAAATAGATGCTGGACAGAGAAAAATGAAAAATTGGAAATCACCCAGGCCAGATGGGGTGTGAATATTCTGGCTGAAACTCCTAACTCTATATGACTATTGCCTTGAACAACTAATAAATCTTTGAAGAACAGATGTTTAAGGAAGTGATGACCAAGATGGATGATAACAAGAAAAAATGTCCTCATACCATAAAGGCTGCAGTGATCCTAAGAATCATACTTCAATCATGTGTTTATCAACTTTCAACACCATTTCTGACAAAGAGGATCCTGATAGTGTTAGTTCACAATGCAGTGCTGCTTCCTGAGCAACAAGGCTTAACAGTAAACACAAAGCTCGGGGAGGAGGCAGGAGGTGGGAAGAAAGACCAGAAAGACTACTTGAGTCTGACCAAGCAGATCACAGAAGATGCAAAACAAAGAGAAATGTAAAATTTTGTGACAGACTACTATGATAGCATGACACCATTGGGGATCATCAATACACTGAAAATGCACAAGCTTCATGCAAAGATCATTTCCTTTCTACAGCAGCCTTTCGACTACATGGAAGGGACCCTCATCGATCGATGATGTCCAAATTAACAGAGGGATTCCTTATCTTTGCTGTTTGCGCTGCTGCTGCTGCCATGGTTCCTTTGTTGGACAATCACAGTTAATAATATCAGCAAAGAGAAAAATAGTTAACCATTTGTTATAAATAGATTACCTGAAACTATACGGATGGTCAAAAAAGGACTGATGAGGTGTAGAGAAAGCTGGCGATGACAAAGCTACAGGTTGGCTAAACTAAACATGCACTAGAATCTGTAAAGGCAGTCAAATAGGTACAAACAGGCAGCATACAAGGTAATGGAGGTATTATCCAAGATCTCTTTCCGCACAGCCCCTCCTGAAACCTTGGACTGAGAGAACCAGAGTTACAACATAAGAAGGTCAAAGAACTGAAGAAAGACTATTACAGGTGAATAAGAACTACTATGAAGACAAAATTTAACTTGAAGAATTTTATCCGACCCACTAACATGTAGGTGATACCAGCAGTGCACTAAACTGCCAGTTATCAAGCAGAATCAAGAGAAGATTAAATTTGACATCCGAACAAGAAAGTTCTTACAGACGTATAAAGTAATAAATACCAATCAAGGTGTAGAAAAGATGTGCATTCAATGATGTCATGAAGGGAATGTCAGCTATTCATGCTGAGAACACTTTACAATGAAGACTATAACATCAAGCTATATGAGGAATCAGCCAGAGTTAAAAAATCATCTGGTTGCGATAACAAGCAACACCTGAGTATGTATCGGAGGCCAAGTAAGCGTTAGAGAAAGGAAAAAGTAAACTGACTTACAAAAGGTTTGAAGGCTTTCCACAGGAATCGATGCACAGACACTAATGGAGACATACCAAGCCCATAAGGGATAGAAGATTAGCAATGTCATGGATCACAGAAGAATAGCTCAAAAGAGGGACCGACAGCTAGTCTTCACTGATGGTGGCAAAACTGCCGCTGACAGATCCACCTTCCTGATCAACTGATCAGGTCTGTGAAGACTGACTCAATTGATTGGGAAGCCAATTTTGGAAAACCACTCTCGCAACTGGAGTAGCACTGAATCAAAGGGAGGCCCCACCCTTCAACTCAGTCCTGTAGAGGTGCTAGGCATAGCAGGTGAACTGAGACACACAAGTTATTTTAAAGTACTTTGCGCATCTCTGTTCTACTGCCACTGACAAGAGCAGGCAGTGGTGACCAGCCCAAAGAGCCTCATTATGAATACAAAAGACCAGGCCTTCAAACTTTATTATATCTGAAACCAACTGACCTATAGGACAGCTAGCTCCCTGAAGTGCAGAACATGTTACAAAAAAACAGCAGAGTATGTGTTAAGCACCTGCAGAAGCCTGGCCTGGAGAGCATCTCTGAACAGGAACAATAAGGTTGCCAAAAGTCTATAATGGAACCCCTGGAACAAGTGCAGATGTAAATGAACCATGCAGGATTACAACCACCAAATTGAAAGCAGTCTAAAGAATGCAGAGGCTATGATTTTATGGGATCCCAAAATTGTCTTAGAGTCTAGTCTAGACATAGACTGAACAGTGCAGGCAAAGAAGCTGTGTTTAATAGTGCCATACTAGCTAACAAAAACATCAAAAGACAAGAGAAGACAGCAAAGTATGAAGAACTGTGCCATGAAAAGAGGAATGATAATGGAAAACTAGAATAAAGATGAGCATTTGGAGAGATCCTTCGGTGTCTGCATCAGCAGCTCAGGAAGATGTTAAGCATACAAGACAACAGTCAAAGGAGAACAAATGTACCTGTGCACCTACAATGCAGAAATTCTGTAGAAGATATAATAAAACTCAACTACCCAAACTCACAAACTTGTCCATGATCAAGATTTATTGGCAATGCACATGGATAACTTTTAGACAGTAGTTTCCCTTTTTAAGCTTCCAGATCTTGTGTGTTGTGAAGGCTTTATTTAAAAACCAACCAACCAACCACCCACCCACCCAACCAACCAACCAACCAACCAACCTCCATGAGACAAAAAGCCACCAAAAGATAATATAGTACTACACAGGAAAGATGGTGATAAAAGGCAGAATGTCCAAAGCACCCTTCAAACCATCTTCTCTGATTTTGGATTCTTAAGTGGGAAAAAGGGGTTGAGTGTGTGAATATGCAGAGGTAGCTGTCTTGAAGAACAACAGTAAGTAACTTCTCTTCTTCAGCTAGCCTCTGCAGATTCCCACTTGTTGAAGATTAGCAAACAGCATACCTTATGAAGGCTGGCTAACGAGTATTAGTTGCAAAGGTGCCAAAATAAACATCAGCTCTGGCTGGCAGCTGAAAAGAGTATTAGGAACCAATGAAATTTTACTATCACAAATCAGATACCTTCTCCCTCTCCCCCTTTTAAGTTAAAAAAAAAAATTCCTTCAAGCACTCAAAGAGCGTCAACTACCAGATCTATAAATTCTTTAAAAAAAGATAATATGCAGGTATGTAGTGGATATTAACTTTGAATTAACTGAATACCCTTTGATTTGTACAGGAGCATAAATACCTAGAGCCCTGCGTGGATACAAAAATGGGGAACTGCATCCGATCCACATCTGCGCAGTGATAACATTAATCCGATCCAAAGCCCGCATGCCAGGATTTAGCTGCATCTGTAACCGCAGCTGCAACTGAGCTTGGGCTCACACACAACTATTTAGCCTTTGACTGGTTCATTCCCCACATGGGACCCACCCACTTTTTCCTTTCTTGTTTGTGGTTTGCATGCTGTGTTATTAGTCAGATTTCTTTGCCCACCTATGAAATCTCTGACTGATAGCAAGGGCTTGCCAACTGGAAGCAAGAAAAGGAAGAAGTGGGCAGGGGAATGAGCCAATCAAAGGCCAGCAGTGAGTCTCCAAGTCCCACCTTGAGACTCTGATTGGCTGGCAGATCACAATCTAGGACTGGCCACAGCACTTCCTGGTTCTGCCAACACAGACAGTGCAGCAGTTTCAGCAATGGATCGCAGTGTGATAAGATAACAATAGAAGCTGCATCCGTGAGTCGATCCGCAGCAATGGGTCTGCGGTTATCCACACCCGCACCCGCGGATGCGGATACCTGTGGATTTGCAGGGCTCTATAACTACCCACTGAGCTATAACAAGGCTGTAAGAGGACCTTGAGGAAATACAAACTGAGTGGGGATTATGATACAGACAACAATCTTTCCAACAACAGACCAGACATCCCTCATGCTTTTTGAAACAAGGCTCCAACCCAGAAACAAATGAGATACGTGTTCTTGGGGAATAACCATGGAGCAATCAAATTAGTTCTTTCTTTCTATGCTACTGTCAATAAAAGAAAGAGCATTGTTAATAAGGAATTAAATTTCTTTTGGTGTAGCCATCCAAGCAAACAAACTACCACAAGCAATCCAAGAAGCACATAGATTAATGCTTTATAAATTATGGATTCCAAAATAAATGTGCATTCCATCTTCCACATACAGGCTGAAAGCTGTAATCACAATCCATGACAGAATTCAAACACAGAATACAAACCAACATTAAAAGCAACAGAGATCTGATTGGTCAAAAGCTACTGCTTTAAAATAGCAACCACTAAATTTCCAACGAACATTTTCACTTTCAAACCCAGAAAACAGGGTATAGCCCCAAGCTCAGCTTTATGTCTTCAAAACAGATTAACAGCAAATATCCAGTGAAATGGAAAGCAAAGTTAAAATCAGACCTATGATGTTTGAAGACGAAATGGCAAGACCTAATTAGGGTTACTGGTATCATCTTGGTTCCAACCACACTTACCTGGAGATGAACCAAGTGAACCTGAGGGCATAAAAAGAAGAGCTCATGATTCCTATCCAAGAAAGCGGGATCTGCCAATGACGTGGGGTTTTGTCTGACACTGAAGCAGAACTGGTACACAATAGGTGTTATCCTAGATATTGAGGTCTACCTTAACAGATAATGCCAAACTGAGCACTGACAAGACAGACAGTGGGTAAGGTAATACCTTTTATTGGACCAACTTCCATTGGTGAGAGAGAGAAGTTTTCAAACTTCTGCAAATCTTTTCTTCAGGTCATTTTAGTACATTCTAGATCTACCAGTGTGCACACACTAACTAGCCTGCATGAACTCTAATGGCATACACTTAAAATTTACCAGTGTATATTAAAGTAGTACAGTTTAAAATAAATGGGATTACATTAAAGTACTCTAGGAAACAGTGTACGCTAGGATTCAAACAGGCCAGTTAGCACAAGAAATCACAGAAACTGGAAGGGACCATGAGAGATCAGAGTCCAGTCCCATGCACTAATGTTTCCCTTTTAAACCATTCCTGACAAGTGTTTCTTTAACCTGCTCTTGAAGGAGATTCCACAACCTGCCTAGGCAACTTATTCCCATGGTTAATCACCCTGACAGTTTGGAATTTTTTCCTGATGTCCAACCTAAACCTCCCTTGCTGTAATTTAAGCCTATTGCTTCTTATCTTTCCATCATCAGTTAAGGAGAACAATTTTTCTCCCTCTTCATCTTCACAACCCTTTAGTTACTTGAAAAGTGTGATCGCATCCCCTCTTAGTCTCCTCACTTTCAGACCAAACAAGCCTTGCTCTTTCAATCTTCCCTCATAAGTCAAGTGTTCCAGACCACTAATAATTTGTGTTTCTCTTTTCTGGACTTCCTCCAATTTGCTCAAATCTTCCCTGAAATGAGGTGCCCAGAACTGGACATAATACTTCAGTTGAGGCCTAATCAGAGTGGACTAGAACAGAAACATTATTTCTTGTGTCTTACAATACTGCTGTTGATACATCCCAGAATGGTGTTCGCTATTTTTGCAACAGTTTACACTGTTGACTCAAATTTAGCTTCTGGTCCACTACAACACCCAGATCCCTTTCCACAGTACTCCTTCCTTGACAGTCATTGTCCATTTTGTATACGTGCAATGGTTTGTTCTTTCATATGTGGGCATTTGCCTTTATTGAATTTTATTCTGATTATTTCAGACCATTTCACCAGTTTGTCCAAATCTCTCTGAACTGTAATTCTATCCTGCAAAGCACTTCACCCCCCAACAGGTTGGTATCGCCAGCAAATACTAGGTGTATTATCTATGCCATCACTTAAATCATTGATGGAAATATTGAACACAACCAGACCCAGAAGCAATCCTGGTGGTACCCTGCTTGTTACGTCCTTCCAGCATGACTGTAAATCATTGATAACTACTCTCTGGGAGTGAATATCCAACCAGTTTTTCCACCCATCTTGTAGTAGCTCCATCCAGGTTGTACTTCCCTAGTTTGTTAATGAGAAGGCGATGTGAGACCATATCAAAAGTCTTTAGTAAAGTCTAGATACACCATATTTATAGCACTCCCTCTATTAACAACTCATTACCGTCATTTAAAAGCTATCAGGTTGGTTTAACATTATTTGTTCTTGACAAATCCATGCTGACCATCATTTAGCATTTTATTCTCTTCTAGATGTTTGCTAATTGATTCCTTAATTATTTGTTCCATTATTTTTCCTGGTAAAGAGGTTAAACTGACTGGTCTATAATTTCCAAAGGGATAGCCGTGTTAGTCTAGTCCAGTAAACTACACTATCCTTATTTCCCTTTTTAGAAATGGGCACTATATTTGCTCTTTTCCAGTCCTCTGGGACCTCTCCAGTCTTCCATGATTTTTCAAAGATAATAGCCAACAGCTCAGATATCTCCTGAATCAGCTCCTTGAGTATTATAGGCTGTATATCATTAGGCTCTGGTGACTTGAAGACATCTAACTTGTCTAGGTAATTTTTAAATGAGAAACGCTGCAGGCTAGAATTAACATTCATTGGTGCAGACCATGGACTAAGGAGACAAAACTTAAATTTTAACTGAGAATTGAAAATTTACAAATTAAATCCTTTCCCATTAGGCACTGTCATTCACTGAATGCTCAGCTTCACTAAGTTTAGAACAACATGAGAACACTTCTTAGGCATCTACACCTGAAATAAACTGTTACTATGCGAAAATGTAGGTGAAAGTTCTGGGCACAAGATTCTGTTAATCTACAGAGAGGTCTGAGGATCTCTGAACCACTTATACTGGACATGCAGCCTCACTGTATACAATTCTCTTAAACTGCAACTCTGGATCCAAAGCAATGGATCGCTAAGTGTACAGTTGATGATACCAGAAAATTAAGGATTGTGCACATCTGGTACCACAGTCAGCAGACCTTGATAAAACAGGGAATCTTGTTACATTTACAGAGGCTACTGCATCCTTTCAGTAAATGGCATTTCAGAGACAGACAATGGTACTGACCTTGTACCCAGTTGATGTCAGCAAACCTTGGGAGTTGGGTATTGCTGATTCTGGGAACATACCTTCTTTAAAAAGTAATTTATTCACATTAAGAGGCTGCATCTTTAGTACCCAATTATACTGATTTAGAACAGGTCACAGGACCTTACTCCATCTGAGTAGGGTACCAAATCACTTCAACAAGTGGTTCATCAAAGCCACTGGTGATATGCTTTTAACATTGGTGAAATCAGGAACCTTAGTGCCTCTTACAATGCACCAAACAATCTCAAGCAAGGTGCTCATAAGAGTCGATAACGCTTCATCCTCACCAATAGACTGTAGTCAACCTGAATGGATGCTGTGACCTAATGACACTTACATTGGTTCCGGATCACTTCAAGTAAGTCAGTGGTGCTGAAACCTTCACACCAAATGCTGATAATATAGATTATGGTGGGGATGTTAATGTGTGTATAATGAACATCAAGGTCAAGAAGTTCACGATGAATCTCCAACACTGGATTGTAGGCACTGGATTCAGTTCAACATGGTTGGATTAATGCAATTTATAGTCTACTCTGGTTCTACAAGTTCCACTCTGAGTCCATGGTCCGAGATCATTCACACAAGTTTAAGTCAACTTGAAGGTATGTAGGAACCTTGGTGTCAGGTCACTGGTGCTGGGTTCTCAGTTCTGTGTTGATAGTGCTGGGACCTTGGCAGTAGATTTGGTCATCCAGCTAAGACTGGGGACCTGGACACTACTTAAACTAGGCTAAGGCTCTGAAGTCAGTGATGCATTTACACATTGCCAGATTTACTCAACTGATCTAAAGAAATATTTCCATCAGCAAAGTGAGAGGGGATTACGTAGTATGGGAATAGGCATGGACCACCTGAACTAAGGCTCTAATATCCTATTATCAACCCCTTTATTCATCCAGCTCCTCCTTTTTACCCTAAATTTGCAAGAGAAAGGATCCTGTTACTTTCCAATTTTTATTTTTAAAAAACACAGGAAACTGTGTCTCAGGGTTTCTGGTCTTACCCAACTGCGCATCCAATAATCTGTTTATATAATTCAAATGTTCTAACAACATACTTCTACTTTATAATTGTTCAAGATTAGCAACTGTGATCTAAAATGAACTGACAATACAGAAAGAAACCTCCCATTTTCCCAGATTTGCAAGTCAGCAGATGTTTATATTTTTGCTTCAGTGCCTGCTGATTATAAAATGCTGTTCTGGGCAGGTATCTGCCTTGGAGCTAATTTAAAAACTCAGCCAATTATGTAAAACAAATATATTTCCATAAGGAAATGAAAAACTAGCAGCTGAGTCTGTAAAAAATAAAACCCATACAAAGTAAAAGTCAGCTCATTCCCATTCTGGTTTAAGTACGAATGTTTAGTCAAAAACGGACCTAAGAAATCAGAAGATAGATACAATTTCTTTGAAGAATCTCTTATTTTTAGGGTAATAGTCCATGATTTTGAACCCCACTGTTTCCTTCCGTTTAAATATTTTCTTAATTTTACAATATATAAAAACTGAGAGAAATAATAATGTTGAAATTTTACACAAATATCTCCTCTGCATCCCCCCAGATGCGTGATGTGTTTAGGGGTTAGAACATTTAATTTTTGTCTTCTTTCCTCTTCGTGCAGGATGGGTAGATTGGAGAAGGACTTAGCAGTTCCAGCATCATGAGATGCTACATCTGTAAGGAGCTTCTTTAATTAGTATGATTCATTTCTTACGCCCTGCACATTGCCAGGCTGAGCAGGAATTCAGTTTTCCACAGGACCACACACTAAGTGGTAATTTCACATCCATTACAGAAAACCATACGGCACTGATTACTGTAAATACCAAGATCATGTTTAGTATGTTCCTTTACTAGTTTCATAAGGATAGTATACAACTGAACCTCTGAGGCTTCCACAATGCATTCTTATTGGAGTCCAGACAGCTATTGGAAACATTGGCTCCAGCTCAAAAATACAGAATATTTTTGTGGGAAATTTCAAAGTTTTAAAAAGTTTATTTGTTACTTGGGGCCTGATTCATAACTGAAGTCAAAGGAAAGACTCCCATTGAGTTTAATGAGGTTTGTACATAGCCTTCAATGAACTCTTAAATATTTAAGTGCATGAGATTACAGAAGCAAACTAGAGGCAGCTCAATGTGAGGAACATTAGTTTAACATGTACATTTTATCCATGAACTAGCGTATTTTTATAAATATGCATATATACAACAATTAAATTTTAAAAAACAACAATTTTATACAATAATTTTACAAAAATGAAATTCAAGTCTATATAGGCAATTGATGAACATTTTATTTAATGCTAGTTAGGGGTTTTTGGTTTGGGGTTTTTTTTTTAAGTTTTTCACACAGCCTAGGCAGTATTTACAAAAAAATTAACATTTTAATTAAAGCATTTTAATTTTCTTAATTTCTTATTTTCAGCCCAAGGTTTTCTCTCTTTCCCTCTTTTTTAAATGTTGAACAGTCATTATATTTTATTTGTATTAGTTTGGTTGTTTTCCACTGGCAAGTTTAACTGGTTGCCTTACTCAAATGATGAGATTTTTCAATAAACATTTGGAAAGTAAGGTACAAGTCAGTTTTGAAAACAAGTGGAATGAAATTGCCTTCAAAATGTTGTGAACTTTCTTCCATCATTCCAAATGTATTCCAGTTTTGAGTGAGCCCAACTCAGTCAACTACTGTGTAGCCTTTAGCTACCTCAGCATACATGCTACAAACTATTGTCAATAAATACAAAGTCCTCCAAGACAATGGGACTGGGTGACTAACAACCTTGGGCTCCTTTGAAAGTGCTAGCCTATGTTATGAATAGTCCTGCTGGAATCAGTGTGAGCACTCAACATAATGTTAACCATCTGCCTAAGTCTTTGCAAGGTCAGGGCCAAAACACACATCTCTGTGACCATTTCCTCATATGAAATGCTAATTTTCATACTTCTTGCTGTTTAAGATAATTTTTTCCACTTTTCAAATTTATTTTAGTAAACATTTCTTGGCAAGATATGTTCATCTATATTTCATTTGAACTATGCAAATTTTTATTATGTTAAAGCTGAACTGGTACACATCAGAGCTAATTGCACTATATAAACACCTGTGAACCTGTAATGAAAAATAGTTCTGAATCTCCCAGATGCCAAAAAAGTCACCTTTTTTAAAAAGAATGTGTCAACTACTTGCTTAAAATTTTTGTGAGTCTTATTAAAATAGGAGGTACATGCAATCTCTAATCATGTTGTTTGGCATGATTTTAAGTTGTGATTATTGGTGCTGACGTGTTACAAATAAAAAGCACAAAGAGAGGTCATGTGAAGCACGTGAAGGTATCTACTAGCTGATATCTATAGCTTATCTTCATCATTATTATAGAATGGGACAACAGTGTGTTCATTACTGTCAGTTAATTCTAACTAAACAATGTAGGGACCAGGTTTTAAATCAGAAGTAGCTATCACAAGTGTGTAACAGAATTTGTCCTGAGCATCAACAAGTCAGTAACAGTCAACATCAGCTAATTCCCCACATCACAATTACAATTTAAAAAAGTCACAAAATTATCTAATGAAGACAAGCTCCAAAGGGGTAGCCATGTTAGTCTAATTTAGCAAAAAACAAACAAGTAGTCTGGTGGCACTTTTACACAAATTTGTTAGTTTTGTTTGCTCTAATGTAGACAAGCTCCTAAGGAGGTGTTGAACTGTGCTGCCTCCTAAGACCTGGGATGAAGGTGCATGGGTCAACAGAGGTAACTTCAAAACAGTTCCAGCTCTAATGTATGGCATGCTTATGTACCCATGTCTGGAATCTAACACTGAAAGAAAAATATATCTTACCTTCACAGACAGGACAGCATTCTCCAGGTACCTTAACAGGATTCAGGCAACTCTGTCCACAAGCTGTTGCAACACAGTGAGGGTCTCCATTGATACACTGGCAGAAAGTGCAGTCATCTTCTCTCCAGCGATCTCCATGTGCTTGGATCTGACCATTCGCATAGCAGCCAGCAGGGTTATTAACTGGATATACTGGATCTAGATGAAAATAACAGACAGCAAAAAGAGACAGTTTATTCTTCCTGTCACACTTGGAAGATATTCATATACGTGCAATTTGATGTCAGTGTTATGGAGGTTGTCTTCGAGACTTTTTCCCCCCTCTCTGGAAAAGAGCACACCACTTTCCGTTGACTTGCTGCTTAGGTGAAGGAATGAGTGCGGCAGGGGGTGCTCACAATACTCTTTTCATTTACACTTGGTTAACAGATGGAGCCTTTTTCTTTCAGGGACTGACCTTGCACAATGATCCATGCTTTAGTCATCTTCAGATTAGACTACTGCAACATGTCCTGGATAGTAAAACCTCTTGTAAATTTAGCTGTTACAAAATGCAGCATCCTGATTGGCTAGAGTATTTATAACAGGAATCAAATTATTCCAAGATTCACACAACTTGCAGTAAATTTCCAAGTGTATTTTGAGGTGTCGGTTTTAAAATATGTAGACCTTAAATGGGTTACCGCAGAGACCACCTATCTTCCCTGCAATACTATGGAAGGTAAGATCCAGTTCAGGCCATGGCATGACAAGACAAGAAATATGATTTCAATTGTGCTCTCTCATTCTCATTAGTTTATCCTAACTGAAAGGCTTTTCAGTCACGTTAAGCTAGTTCAAATGAGTTAACATGATTCAACCCACACCCTTTTTGCCCTAATTCTTGTGCCTGGGTTTAATCAAAGAGGACTGCAGAGAGGGCTTGCTCTGTTAGAGTACCTTGATGGAAACGACTACCTCCCCCAGAGACCAAATACATGGACTTTAAAATCACTTTGCAAGGATGTTTGTCCTACCATTTTTTTCCTGGAAAGGAGAAATTAGTATTTTAGTGACTGTCATTGGTGAAGTTCCATATTCAAACTAGAAATGGTAGTTTTGGGATGTGTCTATTATTTTTGTTAGCTGGTTTGAATTATAATTGCTTTTAAGAAATGTGGACACCCCCAGGATATTAAATCGATGGATATATTAAAATAATATATAAATAAATAAAATAATTCAAGCCCCACAGAATGCACTGGGATCACCGGAAGCTGAGGCACAATGCCTGACTGCTCAGATGATTTAAAATCAAATCTCTAATTCAAACATAAGAACTATTACTGAGGCGACAATCAGGGGTACTGCAGATCCAGCCTGCATACTACAAGTGCATAACATAAACATACTATAAAAGCAGAGTGGTATAACAACATTTTAAAAATTGATAGGAGACTGCATGTTAAAATGCTTAATGTAGTTATGTAGTCACTATGAAGGGGAATATCAAACAGGTAGAAAAAAGTTGGGTAGTGCCTATTCCTCACTTCAGTATTGATATTTTTACACATTCAGGTAATCCATGCAGAAGTGGACACACTTATGTCTTGGTTGAAATATTCCACTGGCCATACCCTTTATCTGCCTACATACTGTGAATACAAAAATGGCGTAGGGATTTTCATCCCAACTTTCAAAGTCAAAACTTTAGAAATCTTCCTTTGAAAAGAAAACTGATTTGTTTGTAGAATATCAAAAAAGAAAAAACAGGATTATAACAAATTATTTTGAACCCTAAAATACAGTAAGGTGGGACAATAAAAAATGAATGCTATGATAGTAAAAGCCTCTTTTTAAGAGGCTTTCATTTGCAGATTATTCTAATTCACATACTATGTTGGATTACTATCAAACCCATAATATTTCAAGACAGTGTGACCATTTACATTAATGAATGTAGAATAAATACACACAACATACAAATTTAGACTTTATACTTCAGGAACTTAGCCTCCATTTGTTCTGTATTTCTATAGATTAGTATAAATGCACAGTTACTGAAGAGATTGCATTTTGTTTTCTGACTGTTGAAATGCCAGGAATTTACACTTGTGACACAAGCTTACCCTACAAACCATTTGGTCATGTAGTTAACAACAGCTGGTGACCTTAGGACATAAAGTAAGCCTCCCTTACACCTTTTGGGATTTAGCATTTACATTAGTTTGTGTGCTTTGTGGCTTTTGTAAAGAAAGCTCTCCCCCCCCAATTTTGCATAATACGGAGATATTCATGCCACAAAGACATTACTTTGCCCTATCACGTCAAGTTCAAAGCTTTAACAATTATTTGCATTGCTCTGAACCACACAGTTTCATCTCTTGGAATTCATAACTTCAGGACCAGCTTCCCTGTTACTAACGCTAATGAGATTCATGTGCCTCGGGGAATGTTACTGTAATCATCATGCTTATGTTCGGGAATATCTCTCTTCACACTAACATTCCTCTCCAACTTCCATGCTAATGAATATATATATATACACACTTTCCCACAATTAACAAGAGAAGTATGTTTTGATCTTCAGAATATACTAAGCTTATCCATATTAGCAATCATGCAGATATATTTTGTCCACAAACAGGAAAAATATGCATCTCACTAATTATTTTTCACATTGGATATCAAAAAGCACAAAAACAAACATGAGAATCATGAAGGAAGTATCTGAAAACGAACAGGAATTCTAGGCTACAAAATAAACAATAACCCAGTCTACCACAATGTTAGAAATAGAGCCAACACCTTAATAACACCTTAATATTTACCACTAGTGACTCACAAATATGTGCAAAATAAACTTTCTTCAACCTATAGGTTAAATTCCAGCCCATGGTTGTGCTTCAAGGACTTGTTTTCTCTACAGTCATCTCCAAGAATCAAGGAGCTGAAATTAGTGACACCACCAATAATGAGTTGAAGTTTCATCAGCTGCCCTTAAAAAAATACCAACAGCTTAATTCAGAAGACTTGCATCCATGTTTTCGTTACTGCTAGTAGCAATGCCTGCAGTTAAGGTTTCCTAACACCTCCCATTATGTTGTCAGTTGCTCATAATTTTGTCAAACTGTAGCAATTTGGACAAGAAAATTTCATCCTTGGTTTGTGATTCCTCTTCTCTTTATGTTTCAGTGAAAATGGTTAAGGCACTTCCACTGTTAAATTCTCCCAATGATCCTCTGAAATTCTAGTACTTCTGTGGTCTGGAACATAACCTTAATGTTGGCAGGTTATAACACTGGAGTCAAACAACTGTACCATGAATATCCAACTGTCTTTGACTAAGTCATAAATCTGAAAATAACCATTTGTACAAGTAGAAATTTTGAGACACCTGTTGTTAAAATCTCTGAATGCTGGTTCTTCACTGAGCATGCATCAGGGCCCCAAAGACTTTTCATCTACTCTAAGAATATGCCACATCCCCACTGACCTTCTATTTGCACCAAAGAGTCGCTCCAGTCCCTTGAGTTCTAGAGTAACAGCAACTAGCTCTTTGGGAAGCAAGCTGGTTTGGGAACCAGGAGACCACAAGTTCTAGTCTCAGGTATTCTATGTGCTAGTATTAATAATTCTGTGCACTTTATCCCTCTTATTACCGAACCCCTAAATTAGGTAACAGTCTAACGTCATCCCCCCCATTTTACGTGTTCTAAGCAAGAGGTTGTAGGTGTTCAGTTACGGCAGAGCGAACAACAGAATCTTCTCTCTAATGGGGTATTCCCAACTCTATAGTCAAACTGCAGAACAAATGTGCCAAACTTCATGCTTGACTGGAGCATACAAAGAATCTACAAATTCAGACTCACCATTCCACCACCACTCTAGCAAATAGTTGTGTACACCATTGTCAAAATAAGTGCCCCATCTCCCTCTCATGCCAGTTCAAATCAAGAACAACAGTTTACTACTCCTATCACTTACTCCAGTAGCTCAGTTAGTAGAGATATGTGCTACGCAACTAAAGTTCTGTGCAGTCTAAACAAAATACACAATGTTGACCCACATGGGGATCAATATGGCCCCATATGATGGATTCTTCCTCCCTTATTTCTTTTTATTAAAATCCCAGGAAATCACACTAAAAGCAATACATTGAAAGAACATTAAGGCTGCAAAGCATTTAACTTAGTGGGATTTTCTCCCACAAAAGCTCATGCAGCAAATAAATTTATTAGTCTTTAAAAGTGCCACAGATTTCTTGTTTATTTTGCCAAACTAGACTAACACAACTACCCCTTTGGAAGTTGCAAAGTCAAGCACTCAAAAGTTTTTGGACATCAGAATTCCTCCTGTTGAATGGACATTCATTTTCATACAACTGGATACAACTCTGATTCACATGATCATACAGCTTTATTTTTTTCCCCCAATTCAGTGCACATGATGGTGAATAAGCAGAATTCTTTAAAAGAAATATGGATGTTCTCTTCTGGGTGAAGAACTGTACTGCAAACTCAGGACTGCTAAATTCTATACTTCATTCTTCCACAAATTTCTTTTACGATGTTAGCCAATACTAGAAAAAAACCAACACAAAAACCACCACAACAGGGCAAAATAAAGGCAGCATAGATAGATTTAATTCTGGTAGCTCTGAACTTTTGAGGTGACATCTTTGCAACCGTGATGTTCTTCAAACTTATTGGGGTTTCACTGTAATTATTTAATTATCTTGTGTCAAACCAAAACACGTCATGCTCATTAGAAAAGAATAACGATGCATCTCTGCTTACTAAACTCTGTTGGGTGGATTGCAACTAGCTTTTACACAAATGCAGAAGAAAAGCATTGAGAGGCCTTCTACATACAACATATAATAGCCTTTTACAACACAGAGGCTGCATTTAGATAACTGCAGTGACTGTTCCTTCAGTTAGCGCCTAAGAGACGCAAGGTGCCATGGAACTAAAGAGCAAACCCAGCACACTCAGGGACAGTGTAGTACATTCCTTGAAGGGATATAGTCATGGCCACGCTCCTCCTAGCTTCCCGAGATTCGATCAGACTTAAGAGGCAGAAATCCTTCTGCACCTTCTACAAGAGTGTTTGATGCTTGCACAATTATTCTGAACTTAAAAGTAAAGGAAAAGAGCATGGAGGATCCATCAAGAAACCCAAGGCAAATCACAGGGAAAATGTAAGCAGATGAAATAAGCCACTCTAAAAATTAAGAAAATATTGAGGAAGTGAGTCTTTAAATTACGTTTTTCTAGCTTCTTTTAAACACCTATTTTGGGAATTCTGAAAGAAAAATGTTATCATACAAACAACAGAAGCTAATTTTGATATGTTTCATTTTTATAGAATCTGATGTATTACAATGGGGGTAATAAGAGTTTTTCCACTCTTCCTATACCCAACTGGAAATCAAAAAGGAACCAGCACTCTGGTCACTGTTGAAGCAGTCAGGGCCCCAGAAGGAGATTAAGGACAGGGAGGTCCTGGTTACCAGATCAGATTGGGGTTGAGTAATTCATGAGCTAAGTGGGGCTGGATAATTTATGAGCTAAATGGCTTAACAACAATGAGACGGATAAAAGAGCACAGGAAGCAAATGCACAGTAGAGGCAAAGCAAGAGAGAAATAAAGGTTATCTGGGCCTGATAAGGGAGCTCTTTGTGTGGAGAGACCTTTGCCCATCTCCACCACCTGGGGAGAAAGGGCAGATAAAGTGAATGACTCTGTAAATAGCATAGCTACATGCCTATGTCAAAGGTGGTGAGATGAAGCAAGGTCAAAACACTACACTGTGCTGTCTATAAAATGAAGGTCTCTGAGCAATCTGTAAGAAAGCAAAGGTATGTCCATCACAACAAGGAACACTGTAAAATTATAATCCCTTAGAAAGAGAAAGCCAACCATGTGGACACAACTGAATCAAAAGGCTCCTATGGCAGGAAGGAACATGTATTTTGTTTGTCAGTTACTGAAACCTAAAGATCAGACGTCCCTGATATGAAGCAGATATATGAGAAGCAACTCAGACCAATGTCAGATGGCCAGGCAAATGAAGAAAATCCTGACTCAGACAAGCCCAAATTAAAGAGCTGTGATTGAAAACCAGACCTGAGAGAGGGGTTTCCGCTTACAACTGTCTAATCATTATCCAATTTATCCTGCCTACCAGGAACCAGGCAAAACAAACGAATTCCATTTGTGATCTCTGATATCTCAATTCCCCATCGAAGAGACAATTAAAAACTAATTTACTTGGCAGACACGTTCAGTGTCGCAGATGAGGAATGGTAAAGATGATTTTTTCATAAAGCAGCCTAACGTAATACTTGACCATTTGTCAGAATAATTTCCTGACAAATAAAACCAGCAAGGAGTCCTGTGGCACAAAATTTATTTATTGCATGTGCTTTTGTGGGAAAAAAATCCAGTGTTCTACCAACTTTTCAGTAATCACGGGAAACTGGCCATCTTTTCTGCAGTGTAACTAAGGCAGAGAAGTTGCCCCTATATTTGACTGTATGCAAGTAATTTAGATACAGGTGATCAGCAAAGTATACAATGAACAGGAAGAGAGGTTGCTACATCATTACTCAAATACTCTTAAAATCTTTTTACATAGGTATGCTTATAGGGTCTGATTCTGGAAACTTTCTGCATACAAGCAGTCCCACTGAAGCAAAAATTCATCCACTTAAGAGAAATACTCATGTGAATAAGAAACCCGAACACTGAGGCAGAGTGTAACAAACCTATGGCACCCAGGATTTAGCCTCTGGCACCTAGCAATGGCAGCCAGGGAGGCAAACTCCCCCATGCACCTAAATAAAGAGCTGGTGGCTTTGACATTCTCAGTCCCCCTCCCTCAGTACTGCCAAAAGCATCACCAGCAGTGACACCCCCCACAAGGGGGTGGAGGTGATCTTAGCTCTCTGCACTGCTGCCACTGGAAGTATCAGTGACCATGGAGGTATTCCGGTGGCAGGGCCTCTGTGCTCTTTGCACTGCTGCCAGAAATGGCGGTGGTCTCTTGGTTGGTGGAGGTGTGGGGGGAGCACTTCAGTGTCACACCTATGGGAGGGTACCTAAGTTTTCAGACTGGCCCCTGGGTATGTGGCAGATTTGTCAAAGCCTGCACTAAGCTGATGAGTGGTTTCAAGACTGGATCCAGAGTTAACACCAGAAGGGTATAATTGTTACATACCATTTTTAACGCTCAACAAGCTTTAATCAAATGCTGTGACTATACTGATAAGTAAGTGGAAAACCTATAGTCAGCTAAGTATTTCTAATGAAGTAACAACAGCATCAACATTTACAGCCCCTTTCTGCCAAAGATCTCAAAGCTCCTTAAAAATTTTACTGAACTTGTCCTTACACTACTGTGAAATATGAAACAGAAAAATCCATATTTGTAGATGGAAAACAATAGAGCCACAGAAAGTTTAAGGGACTTGTCCAATATCACACAATAATTCTGCAGCAAAGCTGGGAATATGTCCCAGATCTGTTGACTCATTCATCATTCATGTGAATGTGTACTAATAAATTATAAAACGAGATTAGGTCACAAAAGACAAACAATATATGTTCACATCTTACAACCCGGGGGGGGGGGGGGCGAACAAACCTACAAATCAGAGATGGACAATCTACGGAGCCTCACAACAATTTTCTTTCATGGTCAGGAAGCATGAGCTTCTTCAGCTCAAAAGGGAGAAAGCCATCTCCTTATTGAAGGCCCTCAACAGTGGATGCTCTGTCATCAGCCTCCTCATATACAGATCTGGACAGTGTGAGACTGAGCATCTTGGCTTGTCTCACTAGCTAAGAAGCGGTCCAAAAGAAACAAGACCCAAACCCTAAGAGCCTTTACAAAACCAAGCCAATACTTCAAAAATATACTGAGCACTTTAGCTCAGGAGCAGCTGCACAAAGTAAGGCAATTTGGAACTCCTTTGGATCAACTCTTCTAAGAGCAGCAATGTCTCAAAGACATCTGCTTACTGACCCCAGCAAAGTCAAGTTTTGGCAACTTCAGTCACCTAAGAGTGGCAGCTGTCCTCGGAGAGATGTCTGGCAAAGGACACAAACAACTTCTTGCCCCCATTTTGACGCAAGCAGGAGATAACCGTCAGATTTTACATACAATACCTTTTTAGCTAATGAGACTTGCCTCAGAGTGACAAAAAGATCGCAGCTGCCTGGCATGCAAAGAAGGCAGCTGTCAAAAAGGGGTGAGGGTGGGGGGAGAAAGCAAGCAAGCACAACCCAGTTTTAGATTGAGTTAGACTGGTGCCACAAGCTTTCTATATGCCTTCTCATTTTGGAAATAAACTGCCATAAGTGTGAAATAGAGAAATCCACATTATGCATGATGAAAGGTAAAAGTCTGGGTGTTTTGTTACATGGTATTAAATTAATGGGAGACTTCTGCCACAACACAGTCATCTACCTGTGTGGCTACAGAACCAAGGAGCAGCATCTGAGATACATGGCCTTTGGGAGGAATTAGGGCATTTTTAGTTATGATCTGTGCGCTCATGGTTTGCATGAGATACTATAGATGGAGTGGAAACAATGGAAGCCCTGTAGGGCCCATTATCAGCACAAAACACAACAGAGAGCAACTGTAGAAGATAATCTGGATACAGAACCACCATCTTTATATTGCCAGGACTACAGAAGAATGACAAAATGTAAGACCACTGGCTCTGAGTGCTCAGCAGCACTCAAAACACAAATAAAAAAAGAGCAGCTCTAGTAAGTATGTATCATTAAGGAAGAAATTACCTTCACAGACTGGACAGCACTCTCCTTCTGGCACATAGTACCTGTCACAGTGCAATTCACCACACTGGGCTGAGAAACAAATCGAGACACCACCTTGACAGCGACAGAAACGACAGGCATCCATTCGGAACATGTCTCCATCATAGTATTCCACACTGTTAAATATGCAAGCTGGCTTCACTTCTGAAAGAAGAAAAAAGTAGACCTACTAGTTTTAAATAATTTTATAACCACAATCAAAAGAATTTTTTTTTCATAACAGCATCTGCCCCTAGCAAAAATACCAAAAAACATCCCTGGCTGAAGGATGCTCTGAACAAGGAAATTACCAACTTAAAGTAATTTTAAAATGTGACTTCCATATGCAGCCACCCATTTATTCCTATTTTTATTACTGTACAGTGAAAGAACACCCATTCAAATGTTTCAAAGCTCTTGATCACTTAAAAAAAAAGAAAGTAAATATGTAAAATTGGTTCAACAATTACCCAAAGACTAAACAAACCAGCAACCACATTTGGTTTAACTTTATGCCAAATGGAATCCCAACTAGAGTCTAACACCACTGCTACACATCACCCAACTCATTATAGGCCAGGGAGAAAAGAAGAGCCTTGCAAACTCAAGTTGCTAGTGAAACAAAGTGATGCAAAGTGTATCTTTTAAAACAAAGCAAAGTTTTGTATTTTTTCCAAAGCAATTACAGACTTTTTCCCCTAGCGTTTGTGATCTTTCAAATACATAAAATATTTGAGGGTCTCTTTCTTCAGTGGGAGGACAAATACTTCCAGAAGCACTAGATTTTTATAAAGTAAATTTGGCAGCCTTTTAATGTGAATGTTGACTGAAATAAAATTTACTTATTCCTCCACAATCGTGTGGGTTTTGTTTAGTTACAAATGATCACTACTGTCAGCTTGTGACTATCATAAATCTGCTTACAAAAACATGACAAAAGGCTGCTAACACATACATTTTCCTGTATTCAAAATGGCCACCATCTCCAGTTACCATTAACGAGGTATCTGCTGCTTCCATTCAGTCCAGCTACATATGGAAGTGAAGCTAACCTGAATAGACTTGGCTGCCACCTCTCATTGTTTACTATGAGACTGATTCCATGATCACAACTGAAGTTGTTGTCACTCTGTGGTTCAGGGGCAGAAGAGGACACAGGGCCTGTGTGGAGAATCAGGGACATGCTGAAAGGTGGGTAGAGAGAGTGATGGGGAGCAGTAGGCAGATTTAGAGGCCAAAGGATAGGTCAAAAGGATAGGATGGAGTGGGAAACAGAGGAAACAGAAAAGCAGTTTTCCCAGTCAGGGAGAGGAATGTGGTAGGCAGTGGGCTTCTCTCTGAGCAGCGAGCAATGTTGTCAGTTTTCAATAATTGATCATAAATAAGAGATTGTGCTGTCTGCAGGAGAAGCAGTTGCAATGACTCAAGAAGCTCCTTTGATCCCACAATTTTCAGGGCTGGGTTTATGGGCAGAGTTCTGTGTGAGAGCCTCAGTGTTTAGGACACAGACCAGAATGAAAACATGATTTTTAGGGGCCTAACGTATGATTTTTGATCTCTTGAGATTGGATCTAAATCACAATACCTGATCTATAACCCCTAGAAACCATTTAGAAGTTTCAAAATGTATAAGCAGTAACACTCCTTTCCATCAGAGGCTGGCTCGCAGTTAGTTTCCCAGCATTATTGTAGCTAAGTGTACAGCTGGAAGGATATTAAAAAACACAAATTAACCAAGGACTTCTGACAGCTTTGCTAAACTTTTTCTGTAAAACCAATACCAAGATATCTGATTGCATGATGGAACACAAAGATCTTAATGCTAATCATCTGCAGTGACCCACTAACTCAAATAATGGTATGATCTCAAAATCACATTAATAGAACCACTCCACCTTTCACATTAGCACACATTCTGCATGTGTCATGTATGTTTGCAAAACTATTTTACAAACATTTTAAAATTTTTAAAAATTGGGATTATTTCATGAAGAGGGGGAATATCTGACAATCACTATCAGCTCATTCTCAGTTGAAGGCTTACATCTTTAGCTTGTCAAACTGGACCACACTCTTGGGGGTCCTTCTGGATTCATTACTCTTCCTGGGCAGAGAACAACATGCATGCATGCAGTCTTCTATCTACAGTTTGCCGGAAAACTGCGCTGGTAGGTGAAAGCCCATGATGTTTTAAATGTGTGACATTTGGACCCAGCAATCCATAATCTGCCATCTCTCCCCCATCCAACCAATGGAGTTGTTGCATGCAGCTTTACTGTACAGTAATGGTGGCAATTCACTGAATTACCTCTGATATTGCAACAAAAAAAGCTCTTGACTATACTTATAGCTGTTTCTATCACTTCACATTGACTCAGTCACTCTAGGCTAAGGAGTGACACACAGACAAGTGTTAATCCTGGAATCTTCTGGAGATGATCATTCCAAGTTTCATAAAATCTTCAATTAATCCAGGCAACTGAGCAAGGTGACCTCCTCACAGTCACCAAGATGGCATTACCCCATCTTTGCTCACAACACTGCCCCCAGGGACAAATTCAAAGCAAGTTTTAGCCTAAGATTTTGTTCTCTGTGGGGTGACTGTTAGAAGCAGCTTTGGGGTATGGATGCATGCACACATGTATCATGCAGTTAAATTAAAATTTAGAATGTGCAGGTTGTTGCAGAAAGCAGTAAAATTAATCAAACAGCTTAAATTGCTAGGTGAGAAAATCTCTCTCTTCATTTGCCTCTGATATTAAGGCAAGATTTCATTAAGATTTTATAGCATTTCAGTTCCAAAGGGGGCAGCCATGTTAGTCTAGTTCAGTAAAATTTGTTAGTCTTAAGTACCACATGACTGTTTGTTTTACTGCATTTCAGTGACATTTTTAATTATCTCTAACTCAGGTGGCTATGTTCATCTCTAGTCTCAATATATTTAATAAGCAGCAACTATGATACTTAGAGATCGAAGCTGGTTGTCTCTTAGCAAGTCAGATGTTTTGTTTATATCGATCTATTTCTCTGTCATTAAGGGATATCTTAGAAAACACAGAGAGAACAGAAGAGGAAATACCATAAGAGTTATTGTCTGAGCAACTAGCTATGACCTCATTAGAAAGCTATTCACAAACATTTTTGAAATATTACAATTGTATGTTCTCTTAGTTTAAACACAGTTTTTCTGAAAAAAGTGCTAATAATTTGAAAAATCTTTAATCCATCTGTTCAATTGTTTCTGACTGTAGCTTATCAGATGTCTGCAAATTCTTCAAACAGAAACTTTGAATCTGTGCCTGATTATAACAGCAGAGAAATTCTCAGTCATGAATGTCTATTATTGTTAATAGGCCAAGATAAGAAAACCAAATCAAACAACAACAATTGTGATCTTGAAACATGAAAGTAAATTTCCTTAATAAAAAACTGGAGTAAGTATCTGACTATTAATCTCCATCTTTTACACCATGAGGACTTGTGGGAGGATTTATGTGCATCTTATTCTCAGGTTGTAAGTTAGACATATTTATTTATGGAGTATGTAAGACAGAGCCAGAATGATTTGAACAAGGAAAGCTTTTTCTTCCAATTAAAAATGCACTTAAAATGTTCGGTTGCAAATATATCGTGACCTTCCCTACCTACCAGGACACTCCAGCCACCATGAAATGGCAAATGCACTTATTTTCATTACCATAATGAATAGGAGGTTTAATTTTGAAGGGGTAAACATTTCTCCATTCATTTTCTCTATTCCATTCATGATTTTCTAGATCAGTTCTCCACTTAGTCATCTCTTTTCTATGCTGAACAAATGCCCGTCACTTCAATCTCTCTTCATACAGAAGCTCTTCCATACCTCTAATAATTTTTGCTGCCCCTCTGTGTACTTTTTCCAGTTCTAATATACCTTTTTTAAGATCAAGAAACCAGAACTGGATGTGGTATTCCAACTGTGGGCATGCTGTGGATTTATATAGTGGCATTATCATATTTTCTGCCTTATCTAGCTCTTTCCCAGCAGTTCCTAACATTGTCAGTTTTTGCCTATTGCTGCACTTTGAGCAGGTGTTAGAGAACTATCCAAAACAATTAGAGTTTTTTTTCTAGAATAGCAACAAATTTTGCATATATATAGAATTCTTTCTAGAACAACAATTAACTTTGGATATATAGGTGGGATTATGTTTTCTGCTATGCATTTCCTCGTTATTATCAACACAATCTCAACTGCCTTTCTTTTGCCCAGTTTTGTGAGAGCTCTTATAAATCTTTGTATTCAACCTTGGACTTAACCTATCTAGAATAATCTTGCACTGTCTGCAAATTCTGTCACATCACTGTTCACCCCATTTTCCAGTTCATTTATGAATATGCTGAACAACCCAGGTCCCAGTACAGATCCTTGAAGGATCCTGTTATTTATTGCTCTTGATCAGGGGTCTCAAACTTAAATCACCTCAATGGCTACAAGACAACTAGTATGTTAGTGGTGCAGCCCTTGGGTTAAAACCTTTTCATACAACAATATTGTAAATATTGGTAAGAATAGTGTTGTTGTGGGCCACAGGAAATAGGTTTAGGGGCCACATGTGGCCCATGGGCCAACTGTTTGAGACCCCTGCTCTTGATTGTGAAAACTAATAATTTATTCCAACCCATTAATACGATGTATTTAGTCTTTCTGAAATCTTAAAAACAAAAGAAAACAAAACAGTGTTACATTAGACATTTTCCAGGCACCCAAGAGGCTGATTTAAGCAATAGGCTAAATACCAGTTAGTAGTTCTGCAATTTCATATCTGAGTTCATTCAGAACTCTTGGGTCAACACCATCTGGTCCCAACTTGTTCCAGAACCTTCTTTACTGATATCTGAGTCTCATACAGTTCTTTTTAGGTGGGAAAAAATAATCTGAGGAATAGCTCTGTCGTGGGAATCTCACAGACATCCCCCTGCAATGCAGACCTATGTAAATTTATTTAGCTTCTCTGCAACTGCTATGTGTTCTGGGTACTTCTCTAGCAGCCACACTGATTGACTGGCAAACTTCCTGCTTTTGATGGACCTTTCAAAAATGTTGCTGGTAGTTTGTGTCTTGCTAGTTGCTCTTCACATTTTCTTTTCTCCTGCCTCTTTATACTTGTAAACTTGAGTTGCTGATGTTTATGCTCCTTTCTGTTTTCTGCATTAGAATTTGGCTTCCAGTTTTTAAACTGTCTTTTTTCCTTTAACTGCCTCTTTTACTCTATTGTTCGGCCATGGTGGCAGTTTTCTGTTTCCTTACTAGATATTTTTAATTTGGGTTTACATTTTGTTTGAGCCTCTATTATGGTGTATTTAAAACCATTTCCATGAAACTTACAAGCATTCACTCTTGTAACTTTTCTTTTTAATTTTCATTATCTAGTTTCCTTATTATTCTGTAGTTTCCTTTACTGGAGTTAAATGTTACTGTGGTGTCATTTCTTAGGTTCCCCCCCCTTCACTGCAAAAATGTTACATTTAATTACATTATTTGTGCTATTATGGAGCGGTTCAGCTATATTCACCTCTTGGACCAGATTCTGTGCTCAGATAGAACTGAATTAAGAATTGCCTTTCCCTATGCAGCTACCACGATTAGCTGCACCAACAAGCAGTCATTCATGGTGTGTTGAAATTTTACCTTGCATTCCACCTTGAAGTGATGTGTACTTAGTCAAAGAGAAGAATAATTAATGGTATTGCTTGGGCAGAAGAGGAGGAGAATGGGCAGGAACCAATAGTGAGTAAAAGGGAGCAAAAATGAAATGGGTAAAAATAGCGGATGGTGATCTCACCAACTCTTTCTTTTTTGAAGAAATCAGAAATGCTGTATGGCAAGAGAGTAAGGCGATAAAGAGAAGGGCTTGGGGAGGGAGTGAAAGTAGTAAAGACTTAGCTAGGAGAATTTAGTTGTGAGTTAATTAGTTGTGAGCATAGGACTTGAAAAGGAAGAAGTAGGGCTGTTTGGCTCAGCAGATGACAGAGAAAGAAGGAAAGAGTTAAGTGGCACTGGAGAAAGTGAAGGTCACCTGACTTTGGCTGAAGATAATCACAATAAGAAGAGTATTGAAAATGGATGTTGGGAATGAGTGAAAACTTGGATTTGGTTGGATTGATCTTGTAATAGAAAGCAAAAGAAGTCAAAGCAAGTAGTGGGTGTATAATGGCAGTAATCAACAATTGAGTTGAGAAAGGTGAAGAAAGTTGGAAAAGGGAAGAGAGGGAGAACAGCTGATAATTTCTGGATGCTGACACTTTGAAGGTCATGGAAGGAACATGTATCAGATTTAAGAAGAAAAGCCAATGAGCAAACTCAAGAGAGTGGATGGCCAGAAGGAAATCAGTGATTAAGAGGAAAGAAAGGAAGCAGCGCATGATGAAGACAAAAGTGAAATGAACCACCATTTTAGAAGGTGAGAGGGTTGATCCATAGTGGCAAATGAAGTAAAGAACTCAAGAAACCAGGCATTCAGACAGGACATCAATGTAGAAAGAAAAATCATCAAGGAAGATTGAAGTGGGGGCTGCAATGTGAGAAAGACAGAGCTCCAAGACGTGGAGTCAGAAAAGAAGGTGGACAGGAGAAGAAACAACAAATAACACAGAGGACCTAAAGTCTGACAAGGTGTTTTTTCTAATGAGAAGTGGAAGAGAAGGGAGGGACTAGAAGTGGCAGGATCAGCAGAAGAAAAGCCTGTTGTCTTCACTATTATCTTTGGAAGATGCCTTCTCCCACTTCCCCTCCTCTGGATAATACATCTGCACGAGAGAAAATCATAGCAGCAACAATGCAGGAGGGTGAAATGGCAGTCTCTGAGAAGCTAAAATGGAGAAAATAGGAGATAAAGGGGTGATTTCTAAACAGATAGCCTTGTTAGTCTAGTTCAGCAAAACAAACAAGGAGCCTTTGGCACATTAAGACTAATCAATTTATTTACTGCATGAGCTTTCATGGGAGAAAATCCCATTTCATTAGATGCTTGAAGATGGGGAACTTACAGAATGCAAGGAAAATAAATGCAGGAAAGTGTAAGTCATAGGATCAGGTCAGACTTGCAGCAAATCAAAGCAGTTGTTTAGATTCAGACAATGGAGAACAACATATGGAGGGAGGTGAGGTCAAACCACCTATTGTAATAACAAGAAAAAATCACTCCCTATGTAACTCTAAGGCAATGGGATCAAGTCTGTCTATGAACCCCAATTTTGCAGTTTTTTCTTCTAAACTTGGATTTGTAATCCATTTGTTTAAGTATGACTATTAACACATCATCAATGGAATGAGCAAGGCCTTTTGAATGTTATTTCTGACGTCAGATTTGTGTCCATTTAGTTTTTTGTGCAGAGACTGTCCCTGTTTGTCCAATGTGTAAAGCAAAGGAGCACTGCCAGCATAAGAAGGCATAAATCACATTCGTGGATGACCAGGTGACCGAGTCTTTCATGGATTAGTTAGCTTGATTAGGTCCTTTGATGGTGTCCAATGTGCAGAAATGTGGGCAAACTGTTGCAAGGGTATGTGCCTACTTTAAGGTTTCTGCTGTTTGGTTTGTAGCTGTTGATGATGAGGTTGTTTGTGAGGAGAGGTCTGTCTCTCAAGGCTTGAGAGAGTGAGGGATTGTCTTGTAAAACAGGTTATAGAGCCTGGATGACATGCTGTAGAGGTCTAACTTGGGGCTACCCTCCTGGCTCGGTCAATCTGTTTCTTCCCTTCTGCAGGTAGGTACTGTAGTTTTAAGAATGTTTGATAAGGATTCTGAAGATGTCTGTCTCTGTCTGAAGGATAAGAGCAAATGCGGTTATATCCTAGGGCTTGGCCACAGACCACTGGTTCTCAACCTTTTCCAGGTCATGACACATTTGGCGGCATATTGCAATCCCACTCAACTCTGACAGACTACTCTCCAGAACTGGTCCGTTGTGTTGCTGTCACCTCCACCCCCAGCCTCCACTTGTAAATCCCTACTTACTCTGCTTTGCCAAGGGAGCACACACTTCTGAGTCAGTCCACACAAGGCTCCCGCATGTAACTGGTCCCAAGCAGTGGCTGTGCGCCCACTAGGCGCCAATAGGGCAGCCCCCAAGTGAGCACCCCCCCCAGCCCCAGATACAATGGAAACTTGTGTCTTACAGGGATTGGGATCTTTCTTCAATACCGTAGACTTTTGTCCATTCATTCAACACTGAAATGGGTCAAGCCCAGCCTCTCTCACTCAGACCCTCTGAAGTCCACATAGCTTTAGATAAAAACAACTATTATTTTATTGATCAGAGAATGATTTTAAGTGAGTGTATAGTAAATCAATGCACAATCATTTAACAAAATGGTCAGAAGTTGCCATAACCAAAAACAAATGATTTAAACCTCATACTATTTAGGCACACTACTACAATTAGGCCCATCTCACCACTCAGGTTCAGCTGTGATGGTCTGCAGCCATTTTATGCCTATTTCCAACAGGGCACAGTCCTGCTTGTAGAATGATATTTTAAAATGGAGTGCCTCAGGCAAAAAACCCAAAGGTGTTCAAAGTGTCCATTTCCAAACCCCCCCCCCGGGAAGTCAATTTACATTACCTTTGTAATAGAGTTCTCCAGCCTCTGTGCTAAAGATAGTTCTGAGGTCTGTGCTATGTAACATGCTTCATGTCTGTACAAATACATGATGCTGCAGGAAACATGATACCATAGTAATCATGTAGAATATGTTTGAGCACTCATAAAGGAACTTTGTATGGCATAACTGGCATCAAATCATACAATCACAGTGCCAAAATGAACAGAAACATCATGAAGACCATAGCTCAGGGGTGCACAGATGTATATCCTGTGACAAGGACACACCAGCCCATCCTGCCAGGCCAAATCAAGCCATCTCCCTTGCTCTCAGTGACACACTTATCACTGTGTGGCAACACACTAATGCATCCTGACACAGTGGTTGAGAACCGCTGCTGTAGACAATTGATCATGTAGCGTGTCCTGAATGAAAAGCTCAAAGGATGTAGGTAACTGAAGGGATGTCTCAAAAAAAAGTGGAACAAGCATTCCAGAGAGAAGAGGACTTCACAAGGAAGCAGGTATGTTGTTAGAGGAAATAAGGCTCTTAACATACATTTCTTTTACAAGTGACCACCCTCTTTAATCCCTCTCATTTGTGATATCTTCTTAACTCAGGGAATGTGCAAAAGTTGGATGGAGAGAATAATTAGCTGGATGAATCAGGAGTTGTATTAGGCCCTGAAAGAGAAACATGCTCTTGAGAATGTCTTACTGTTGGGTGAACTGATTGAGAAGCCAGAGCCACCCCGTGGAAAAGAGAAACTGCTGTTATGAAAAAAGCGTCTGATTTTCTTTAGCAGATGCTGAGTGCAAAGAGGATTTTGAATTGCCTTTTCAATCCCAGCTGCCCCCCCCCCTTTTATTTTAGCAGTTTGCCTGCAAAATTTTTTTTTTTTTTTTTCCCCCCATTATATGTGCAGAATACTCATGGGGTTATTTGTTCTCAGCTTGGCCTTGCCTCTCCTAACATGCTACAGCACTTTTTTTTTTTTTTTTTAACATGAGTATCACTTTGTATTAGAAGAAACTGTATCAAACATTAAACAAGAATTCACGCAGCAAATGGATCAGTGTCAGTTATTGCCGTCTTCTGAGCAGAAGGCAGCATCAGCCTACAATGGGATGTGGATTACTGAGATCTCTATAGTTGTCCTTAGCTGTTAGAGGTCTTTGATTATGGACACAGAAAAGATTAGAGACACATTTATTGTGCAATCCATATCCTCTCTAGGCAGTCTTTTTGCAATTACTCTAACTATATGAGGAGTTTCAACGTCTGTTTATAAACAAGTTTTGGCACTTTCTGTAGCAGTATCGATGGGACTCTAGCCAGCCAGAAGGGAAGTGAAACTCAAGACAGCTGTCTGTTGTTAAAGTGATTAAAAGTTACATTATTTCAACCACCTCCAATGACAGAATTCCATCATTACGCAGCAGGCAAGCTAATATCAGACTCCTGGAAGAGGCTGGTGCAATTAATACAAACTTTAAATGAAAAGGAAGGAAACAAACTTAAAACTTTATGGTGGTATAAATAATAGTGCTGAAAAGCATACTGTGCATTCGCTGTATGTAAAACTACTTTGATCTTTGGAGAGTGAACAAATATCAACCCAATATGTGGTTGGGGCAATAGCCTTAAGGAATTTTAAAGATCCTGATACTACACACTTTGCCTGACTTGCAAGCATATCAATAGAAATAAACTATGTGGAGAAATAAGTTACCAGTGCTGATCATACCGGCCATTTGTTACTCACTGCAGTATGTTCTCTACAATGACAACTGTTCAAACAACTTATAAGTCCTTTAATTCTATATCTGGTAAAGAATTTAGTGCCATATACGTATTGTGATTTACGAAGATATTAAAGACATGGCCCCTAAGTTAGTGACTTTATAATTTAAAGAGTAGAAAAATGCAGGATATTGGGGAATACAGCATGAGTCAAAGAGGGAGGAAAAGAGGAAGGGGTACATAGAACAGCTTATTATGACATTGCTAAAATTCAGTGTTCTAGCATTTACATACAATATTTTGCAACAAAATGGTTTTCTCTCCTGATCATTTCTTATTTTGCATACTGTCATGTTGGTGCTGGGGGAAGTCCATGTCAGAACTTTAGATTCCCTAATTTAATATCCTGGTCTCTGTATATTCCAAATGGCTTTACAGTACCTTTTACAGTGGCAAAAGGTCAATACTGTCATCAGTTTGAAAGCCTTTAGAGTTTTGCCTCTTTTCTAATAAATGTACCATAGTATTCACACCACTCCTTATGCTTAGAAAAGAATAAACTAATTATTTTTACAAACATTAAACATGACAATTTTAATGGAAACCACTGTGGTAATTAGACCTGGAGGTTTAAAGTTCACCTAGGCTACATAGTGAATTCTATCAAACAACACTGAACTCTAATCAAAAAAGAAAAGATCTAAAATCACTCTATTCTGAAGGACAGATGGAATTTTAAATCCCTAGGACTACAGAATTGCAACTCTATTTATAACTCCTGTTTTCACTATGCTCACAACATTCTCGAAAGCTCTTATTTCAGCTTTTTGTTGTTGTTGTGTTTGTCATACAACACATTTCCCATTTCTAAAAATATGAATCTATACAGAAAGACACACACACACACACCCCCCATAATTAGGAAATGAAAATTCCTTTTAGTGATGCACAGGAATAGAAATATTTCTGAATATTTTTCTACCTTTGTAATACCTACAATGCCATTAATAAAAGACGTGGAATGTTGGAATGCATATTCTTCTATCCAGAACACACACCAAAAAGCAATAAATATCTCAACTGTGCCCAACCCGCTGTCTAAGAGAAATTTCATGTATTTGTATATCATTTATATTAGCAGATCAGCACATTTGACTGGTCACATTTTGTTTAAGCATTTCAGAGATCACTGTTCAAGTTTTCCTATTTCCTTTGTTTGTCTGTACCCACAGAATTTATGTTAATAAAAAAATAGAAGCAGCAAAACTTAGCTTGAACTCAATACTTTCATTAAGTTCATAAAACAGTTGCAGCTCTACTTTTATTAAGTGGGCTTTACCAGCCAAATTGAGCAAGTCTGTTTTGTGGGCTGAAGTCAGGCAAGTAGAGTTTGGTTTCGGAGACAGACTTATTATTATTAAGTTTATACATCATGTAAGAACAAAGGGAAAACAAACAATGAGGATACTCAACAAGGTGGCCATGGCAGATGGAAGTGATGGAATGAGGGGATAGAGCAGAGTGTATTCAAGGTTATGGGATGCTACACTCGATGCAATCTGCAACGTACAGAGGGCTGCATGCAGCAAAGAGGTGAGATTTGCTTTGAACAAATAAACAGACCATAACATTCAAGAAGATCCATAAGGACCATAAGTATTGGTCCAGCATAAATGTCTAAATTGGAATCCAAGGTTAACTGTATTGGACATATAAAGTGTGGTGAATTATTTAACTACTGCATAAAATAAATAATAAAAAGGCTTGATAACCAGTTTTTCTTGTTGAGAAAATGAGGTAGAAAACCTTGTGATCAGAAAACAATAATTAACATTTAAAAATACTTTTCCAAACAATGGAATATTTATTCAGATGTCACCAAATGGGTTGAAAAGCTTTGGGAATGGTGACAGAGGAATTCTGATGCAAGCAAAAGAAGCAAGGAGTCCTGTGGCACTTAAAGACTACCAGATTTTATTTATTGCATGAGCTTTCATGGGAGAAATTCACACTTCATCAGCATCTGACGAAGTGGGAATTTCTCCCACAAAAGCTTGTGCAATAAACGAAATCTGGTAGTCTTTAAATGCCACAGGACTCCTTGCTTCTTTTGCTGAACTAGACTAACCCAGCTACCCCTTTGGAACTTGGCATGATGGAAGCAATACTCTCTATTAACTCACTATATCTCAAAATCTAAATAAGGAGAAATACCGTTAGTGTTAGCTACCTAAGGCTATTTAGTATGACGGCTTGCAAAGTTCAGCATCGTAATTAAAACTCAATACCTGATTTGATAAGCCCTAAAAGGAGTTTAGGAGCAAGTCTTTCTATCTGGAAATGGAGACCAAGAGTAACCCACTGTACTGATGACAGGAGAAACATAATTGTTTATTTATAATCCTACTAACTCAATAGATTGAACTTTTATATTAGCTCAGGTTAGTTAATCATTTTTTATCTGACACCTTTGATTTACTTTTGATTTTCTCTACCAAATACATTTGGCATTAAGTTAATTGAAATGTGTGGCCCTAAATTTTTAGGGTTCTCCAAACGACTGAAAGCTCTCAAATAAGTTTTTCCTTTCCTTCTCAAGTTACCATTTAATGATGGGGATAATGTCAGTTGTAGAACAACAGAGGAAGGATATATACATTCTGAAAAATCCCAGCTGATTTTCACAACTTTAAACTGAGAATAATAGTTTGACCAAAGTCTCTCTTACAGACTCTCTTTTGCGCACACAGTCTCTGCTATGCTATTCTGCTACACGCCCAGCCCCCATCTTAGGTTTTAGACAGCAAATGGGGGATACATTTTTGTCTTTTATACATTTATCCTTGAAGTATCTCCCACAACTGTGCTCCTGCCATCTCCTTGCTTCAGGACTCCTGTATAGCACAACTTTCCTTTTTGGTCATTTTACGCAAATTATTGTCTTTGAGACTTAGCTCTGCAGGGTAAATTCCACTGAACACCAGCAAGTCTAGGAAAAAACACCACACTTTTCTTTCAGAGTAAATGGAATGTTATATCTCCATGATGGTATCTCTGCTAATTCCGGAAGCACCTATCTATCAGGTAATATTAGGCATCCTATGATTCAACTAACCCTGTGTGAATGTTAACATTTGAGTTTCTGCAAGTATTATGTTTACATCATTAGGCATTTAACATCGTTAAAACATAGCCATTTACCTTGGATAAAATACAGGCCAGGATTTCCAAACGTAACAAGTAGGTTTCAGTGTTTTAATTTTAGGGCACCCATCTGAGAACAGACCTAATTATGAAAAGTCCTAAACAAACAGCCTCTGAGACTCAGACCATTTACAGCAGTACAACATTAAGCACCCAAAATCACCAGTACTTTTTGAAAATCTTGGCAATAGGCCCCAATCCAGCTAAGAATTCTGTAAGTGCTTAACTAAATTTAACTGGCCTATTCAGAGCTGCAAAGTTAAAAGCCTGCTTAATGATTTTAAGAACTGAGACCATAACTTATCCAAAAAGCACCCCTCACAATTAAAGTGCTCAGATATTAAAACACTGAAAATGTCATCAACACAGATTACAGTTGCCCAGTGGTAGCTCATGCCATTGCAGAACGTGGAGCACAGCTAAACTTATGCTTCAAAACCCAGGACATTTGAAGTTAGAGTACGTACAACCCCTGACTCTAAACCTTTACTTTGGCCTCTTTCAACAATGCCTCAGCATGACACCACCACCAATTTAGGACTCTGCTCTGACAGATGCTACAAAAACACCCCAGTAACAGAGCATATGCTCACTATTCATTAGGCAGAAATCTGATAAAACAGGAGTTGAACTCAAAGTGCATGAGCACAACCAAGGTTCAACAGTCACAGGATGTCCCCTTCAGACAGTCAGCCACTGTGAGAACAGGCTTCCTGGAATTCCTCTTGCTTCCAAAAAGATCTAGTCTTGCTGCACATGGACATTTCATTCTCTCTGGCTGCAGTTACTGACAGTGAGCTCCTAAACTTACCCTGTAATAACATCTCCACCATAAACATGCTCCACCCCCACCCCCAGGGGAGGGTGAGAGTGCCATTCCCTACCTCAGATTAATCCTTAGCAACTGAGAGCTGTTTGGGTAGATCAGAGTCATAATCTAAACTCCAGATGTGGACGAGAAAATTAGTCAATTTTGTCAAACACTGTTTA
Organism: Podocnemis expansa; assembly: GCA_007922195.1. Classification (NCBI taxonomy): domain Eukaryota; kingdom Metazoa; phylum Chordata; order Testudines; family Podocnemididae; genus Podocnemis; species Podocnemis expansa. Next base: position 10,147,746 of record ML681972.1, read on the forward strand.
AAGAATTGCTCTGATCTGCTGTAACAGTCTGACTTGACCTCATGACTGACACTTCCCTGCATGTATTTTCCCCTCATTCTGTAAATTCTCTATCTTCAAAGCATCTGGGATTTTTCTCCCACAAAAGCTAATGCAATAAATAAATCTGTTAGTCTTTAAAAGTGCTGCCAGGCTCCTTGCTGGTTATGCTTCCAGTAAGCATACCAATTTCATACATACCATTAACTGACCTCTACATATACCAATAATGAAGACAATGACATCATCACAGTCATTACCAAATAAGTATGCTGTGTGCAAGAAAAATGTTTTTTATAAAGATACCTGGTGTCATGTGACTAACCTCTTGTTAAATTAAGTATAGGTTGTAACGTGAACCCAAAAATAACAAACAAGAAGCCTATTCAATGAAGACCAAACAGGGAACACAAAAACAGCATGCCCTGGTAGCAGTGGCTACAGCATTAGAGCTAATGCTTCAGCTTGCTCCCCAACAGAAATCAAGAATTATTTCAGTCATAAGAAAATAATTTTAATGTATCAGTACAGTAAATAAATAAAAAAACAATAGTGTAAACATTATGAGGGGAAATAAGGTCATACCCTGCCACCGATGTTAAGCATAATAAAAACAGTTTTATTAATCAAGTTCTTGTGATGTGACAAATCACATATCAGGCTGCTATAAATATCTTTACAGGACCAGGATACTAGCAGATTAGCTACCATAATAAAAGGCAGGTTCTTATTTGACACGGAATCAGATCAAGTTGATCAGGGGAAGACAACAAGTGTTTGTGACTACAAGCCCCACAGATTTTACCTAAATTAAATTCACAAAAAGAAAAACCCTGCAATGAACAATTTAGGTATGTAGCAAGTCTCCAAACAGAGCTATATTTTGGGAGTTTAAATGTACCCACAATACACACTCCCAACTCATTTAAAAGTTTATTTTATGTATATTTTGATGAGACGTGTTGCAGAGATCTAAGCTTGTAAGTAAGGTGAACTGATGATAACCAAAAGGAGAGTGTCATTTTATGCATAGGTCCAGAAATTTTGTTGTTTAAATAAAAATTTCCACAACTTGATACGGTACCAGCTGGTAAAAGCTGCCAAATGACAATGTATTAAAATATTTGTAGAAGTATTTTTTTCTCTCAGAAATGATAAAGCTGTTTTTCATGATGCAAAAAAGGTGAATATTAACATTTTGCAATATATTAAAAATTAAGAAAAGGTGATGTGAAAACATTTAACTGTCAAACTATTTCATAAGTGATTATAAGGATGTTCTGCATTCTCAATTGAAATTTGCTGAGTGGATCAGCCTCACACTGAAGACTATACAAATAGCAGTAGATTGAGTGCCTGTATTTTGTACTGTACAGTGGGTAGATAAAACTACAGTAATTCCTAATCTAATGTTTGTTCATTTGTAAGCATCTGTACATACAATGTAGCATCTAGTCAGCCTGATAGAGGAATTTAATTTGTAGATGTCTATGCACGCACTATTACCCTTCAAAACAGTTTAGACGCTAGTTTTTTAATTCAGTGACATTTATGCGCAGGTCATTATTAAGATTAAAGATGAGAACACACAGTTTCGCATTAGAAAAATGCAAAAAGCTATGAAAGAAAGAAGAGGCCTGTAAAAAAAAAAAGTTAAGATGAAGTCCACAATCAAGTCCTTGCCTCTACATTAAAAAGGGACAAAGTTATTACAGCTCAATGATAGCAACAAAATAAATGCTTTCAGTTCCACATCATATCCAGAGCTGTTCAGCAACCTACCTACTGGACTGCCTATAACTTCAGATCAGATAAACAAGAGTTTCCACTGAATATAGCAGATGCAGGTGAAGAACAAATGTTAAGATGTGTCAGGTGTGCACTTGAATCTTCAATCTAGTCAAGAAATGGGTCAGCAAATATTTGCTAAAATGGCCGGGGTCACCAAATTTAAGTCTGGCAAAGGAGAAACAATCACAGCAGCTATTAGTCCAGAAATTGCTGTCCACAGAGCCCTGTCCTTAGCAAAATGCAGATATGACATTTCAATTACAACTGTTTGTAAGTCACGCAAGGGGACCTGTGCCTATGTCCCTCTTCCATACTAATGAAAGACTGAGAAGAGACAAAGCTGAATTCTTCTGTGACTATGGAGTTCAAAATGCTCCTGAGATCATAGGAGTCCCATCCAGCAAACTCTCCTTTCTTGAGGCTTCCGCAATGGTAATGTAGCAAAATTCATCATCATTAAGTGCTGAAGAAACCCAAGAAGTCCTCAAGAGAAGCCACAAAGAAGTATGCTTCTGCCTGCTGCATGTACCAATGTAGCAGTTGAGTTCCATGGTGTCAAAGGAACCTTAGTAATTAGGTCACCTAATGCAGATGTTTTGGTCCTTGCTGTTCACTTACTTCTAACAATGGAAGGCATGGATAACATGTGGACTAAAACAAGCACCTATACCAGCACAACTGACAAGGATTGTATCACACATGAATGGAATTTATGACACAGTCAGTCCTGACTTTTCCAAGTTATTCCTTCTGCACAATCATTAACACAATACAATTTCATGTCATGGTACTGGGGAAAGGAGCTGTGTTCAGTGCTGTCAAAACAAAGGAGTTTACTACTTCAGAGAACTTGCCAAACTGGGAGATGGTGACAGCCAAACTAATTTCTGCAGCAAGGAAGTTGACAGCAGTGCTATATGGTCAGAGCAAGAAAGACACAGACCCACAGAGACCTGATTTGCTTTTGTCTCAATCTAGCGACCAAAAGGACAAGTCAGTGGCTAATCTCCCACCATGTGAGATCAGTTTGGAAGATAATATCAAAAGAACATCTTGGCAAACAAATATTTTGATGTTTTCACACAAGTACCGGATCACTATTGCAGCATGGATGGAAAAGTGTAGATGATGAACTAGTGCCTGTCTTCTTCGAGGGTCCAACAGCATCAGAGTTTGTACAAAATCCCCATCTGTGCCTATATCAGCAAGGGGGATATGCACAATCAACTGTGCCTGTATTTAGGACCATCTTCCCCACACAGATCTGTACATGCCAAGGAAATGAAGACTGTGGCAACCGCTCACTCAGTGGAAATCCCAGTGATGAACATGTTGATAAGAAATGTCACCATTGCTATTATAGTTCAATGATACCTGTACGAAATGATAATTAGATTTTGTTTTACCCTTTGGGGGGGGGGAGGGGTGTTGTGATGCACTGAGATAAAAAGAAATCCAGTTTTAGGTCTCGAAATAATAGTTTAATGACTACAAGATACAAATGCAAATATTTCAAAGGGGGAGTTTTAACATGTTGATGGTGTCATTGTTTATCCCATTTTTTATTGTTGTTGTATTATCTGACATTTCACTAATACCTCCTCTTCAAGTACATATCAATTTCAAACGATGTGTGGTATGCGTGGGTAGGTGGCATGTGTACTGCTCACTTAAATGATTCTAACAAAAAACCTACCATTGTCTGATGAACAATGCAGTGCACACCCTGCCTGAACAGTGTCCTCATCTTGGACTATGACTTCCATATTATACTCATCTTCCTGTCCTCAACACTAGGTTATCACCTCATTACTCGCCAAATTCTCATGCCCATGGTAGCTCTGTGGCACAAGAAACCTTTCATTTTGATTAAGGGTAGCCTCTCTACATTGCCTGGCAAGATGGAAATTTCAAATCACTTGCATTAGAACGTGCCTGGAGTAGATATTAAAGAACACTGGATTGTTTCAATAGTCCACTGGATATAAATTACTACTAGGCTACTTAATTTATCACTTAAATTTGTCTGGCCTGAACTTCGACCCATTAGTTCTTGTGATACCTTTTCCTGTGACATTACAGAGCCCTTTGCTACCTGGTATTTTCTCCCTGTAAGGGTACTGTTAAACTTTAATTAAACCACTTTTCTTTCTTCCTTTTTTTTGATATGCTAAAGAGCTTGAGCTTTGTAAGTCGTTTATTGTGATGCATATCCTTCAGCCCTGGACTTGTTTTCATGGATCCTTTCTGTACCCTATTTAATATTTTAAAAATCATTTTTAAAATGTGCACCAAATCTGTATGCAGTCCTCAAGTCTCCATCTCACCAATGCCTAACAGAGAGGTAAAAATCAACTCTGCATTCCTAATCCCCTCTTTATACTTCTAAGAATCACAGTTGGGTTTTTGTTTGAATCATTTTATAGTTACTGTTGTTTTTGCCACAGAGTAACACTTGGACCTTGGGTTGAGCTGTTAATCATCATGAAACTACTGTTTTTCAGGATAAAATTCTCCATTCTGTATACATGGCATGCCTCCTTTGTCACTAGATGTATAACCTTGCATGCAGCTATGTTAAAAAAAATTCTGTTGGAATGGCACAGCTTACTAAGTGATATAGTTCATTGAGTTCCAAAGGGGTGCTAGTCTAGTTCAGCAAAACAAACAAGGAGTTATGTGGCACTTCTAAAGAGTCCTAAGTGTCTGATGAAGTGGGATTTTCTTCTACAAAACCTCACATGATAAATAGATTTATTAGTCTTTAAAAGTGCCCAGGACTCCTTATTGGTTCATTCTGCATGACTGCCCTGTCCTTATCATTTACATCTCCACCAAACTTTGTGTCATCCACAAAATTTATCAGTAGTGATACTACATTTACTTCCAAATTATTGGCAAGTGTTGTACAGTGATAGGCCTAGAACTGAGTTGTGCAGAACACCATTAAAAATAGCCCATTTTTATGTCAACAGCTATCAATTAGCCAGTATTTTATTCTTTACTGTGAAGTTAAAGTGTATTACACCTAAACAGTTACTCTTCTAGAACAAACTCCAGAACAAGTTTGTGATCCTGACAGGCAACTGACCAGGCTTTGCTAGAAAGACCCATTTTCACCATTCTTGCTTTCCACTGGAAAATGTTTCCTTTCTCCTCCTCACTCCTTCTACAGCTACTTCCCATCAAACCTTCCCCTGTTCCTTTGCCATTTGCATTAGAGCAGGGGGTCTCAAATACGCAGCTCACAGGCTGCATGTGGCCCCTAAGGGTATTTTCTGCAGCCCTCAATGACACTGCTGTTACCAATATTTGCAATACAGTTGTATGAAAAAGTTTCTGTGGTGTAGCCCTCAGGCTAATGTACTAGTCCTCATGCAGCCCTCGTGGTGATTTGAGTTTGAGACCCTTGCATTAGAGGCTCCTGTTCAGGATGACTCACTTTCTGTTCTTCACCCCTGAAACTGTGGGCCACATTTTAGATAAACTGTTACATAGTAGGTCTGTGCCTGTAGCTAAGTAATTCTCCAGCTCACCAAGGCTGACTTCCACTTTCTGAAAATCATATTCTCTGACCAAACGTTTTGTGATGAACATGACCTAGACAAAAGCCTATATTACTAAGAACTTCAGTTTTTCAGTAAGTGTTTTAAAGTTTCAGAAGTTTATGTAAGAATCTATAAATGACACCAATGAACACATCATGTCTGAAACTGGCTTGATATTTCTTAGTCATATAGGTGTTATAGTGAATGATGATGACTCAAACACGGCCTTAAGAGAGGATGTGTTTTTTGGTTAAACCCAGTACTCATTTTCAAAAATGAGATTATGGAACGGGAAGTCAGTTGAATATTGGTTTGGGGTAACAGGCTATATTATGAGACAGGAAATTGAAGAGTTAGATGGAATCTGTCTAATTTGAGTACATAGTCTTATCCCCAACAATAAGTATTTTTAGTGCCATTATCAGGGACCTTCCATGGCAAACTTCCTTCATGCAAGAAAGGCTCATATTTTGTATTTTATATATTCTCCTTTCCTACAGTTATCAGGAGTAAAGCAAGCTATATACCAAGTGCTACTTTTTAACAATTTCATCAACATTTAAATTTTTTTTTAAATATTGCAACACAGAACTATTCAAAATATTCTTTTTGGTATGCATACTTGCTGCAAGAGTTCAGAAATAAAAGCTGTTGCAAGCACATGACAGATGGGCAGCTGACTGGCACTATGCACTTTTGGAGTCACCACTGTGTTTCTACCCATTCTTGTATGTACCTAGGATACAATCCCTCGTAACACTAGAAACACTCCTTTTCCAGTGTACCATCATCCACTGAAAAAGTGCACAGCCCCACTTATAAACTACTACAACTGTGACGTACAGTAGGTCATGTATAAAATGTTTAAAACATTCAAACAGTGTCTTCTCAAAGAATAGTAATTGCAAAGAATTAGAATTAATCTACTGTGCCAGTGAGTCCTAAAATTCAAAGCTTTTAAACTTATGTTAATAGCTGCTTTAGAAATAAGTTTCTTACAGTTACATAAAATTGCTCACAGAGCATATATACAGTATCTTTAAAATCATCTTGCAGGACATAGGATTGAGAGTAGCAAAAAAAATTTTTAAGTACAGTATTTAACACTGGCAAAAAAGAGCTTGAATGTCAGATCAAATTGTGTGCTAAACTTACATTTAAAAAGCCCAACAAATTCAGTGTGGGAGAGGCTTGCGGTTAGAAAAGTTAGGGAATTAATGTCTTTCTAACGTCATTTTGCCCTATACAGCCTCTATAAACTTTCCAGATGAGTTTTAATCTGGAGCAGTCCTTAAGGAAATTCTTTTCAAATCCCTGGACAGCATGTTTAAATACCCACACCTCCCAGAGACACATAAAATCATCCTCTTTGTATACAGTAGAAACTTCACATACCATTGACACATTCAAAGACATCACAGCACTTGCCAGGTGTTCCGTCTCCACGTGAGACTATTTGGGGAATGGAGCCTGCCTCGCACATGGGGAAACCACATAAACCAGAGAGACATTCACATCTGAAACCAAAAGAAATAGAAGAGGAAACTCCATTAAGTAAATGAAACCACATATCAGAAGAAAGCATAGCAATAGGAAATAGCAGGCTGCTGCAACACAGTTCCTGCATTAAGAAATAATTATAGAAATACTTTAAAATGATCTTTTATTAACATGGTCAATAGAGTTACCAACTCTATTATTTTAATAAATTAACTTCCGAACTCGTGCCACGCACTTAAATGTTAGTTGTTGATGCAAATGTAAGGGACGGGTAGAAGTTTTCAGGTCCTGTGCTGCCTACACGCATAACTTTTCCAAGCAATGTACCTACTGGTCCAGATTCAGAAAGAACCAGACACAGAACAATTATTAGAATGTCTAATGCAGTTCACCCTCAAAAAGTGCCTCAGAAAAGTCTGAATTGGTAAAAACTAACAGCAGCACCCACAGCTGCTCAATATATAGAACCCAGTATTGGTTGTATGATGACAAAGGAAGAGAATCACACTTCGTATCTACTGCCTTGACACACAGGATAGTAATTTACACTTGTGAAAAGTGAGTAAAAAAAAAAAAAAAAAAGAGCACCATTCTGATTTGTTAATGCTTTACACCCATTTTGCAGACATGGAAATTATTACACAAGGAACAAGGCAATGGAAAAACTGGACTCGGGTCTGAAATGTTTTATTTAGTGGGTCACTATCACAGGCACAAAACAGTCATTTTCACAAAGTGCAGGTTACTTAATAGAGCAAAGTTTACAGAGCTGAAAAGCATGAAATCCTGATCAGTACTCTAAAATTAGGTTTTTACTTAATTTCTCTGTTTTTTTTTTTTTTTTTTAAGAATGAATGGGGAGTTCCATTTGTTTGCAATGCATGGAACATAAAGACATTCTTAATATGTTCCAAAGGGGTAGCCATGTTAGTCTAGTTCAGCAAAATAAGCAAGGAGTCCTGTGGTACTTAAAGACTAACAAATGTAATCCATGAACATTCGTGGGAGAAAATCCCACTTCATCAGATGCTTTCAAGTGGGATACTTAATATGGTTTAACCAGTGACAACATACACCAAGCAGTACAAAAAATTGTAAGTGCCAGGCATTTAACATCTGTCACCCAGAAGAGTTTACATATTAAAGGTATGAGCACATAAAATACAAAAAATAAGAGAAAATGAACATGGAGAGGACAGCCATTATTAGAGCCGAGAAGATTCACGCAACAGATAGGTCTTCAAAAATTGTTCTGTGTGCTCTGAAGTCTTTTGAAAGAGGTATAGATGGTAAATATGGTACCACCTCATGTGTGAATGTGTATTTCAAAGCCAAGAGGGAACAGGCAAGGGTCCTATAAATGTCTTTTGAAGCAACTGAGAACTGAATCTCCCAGTTGCCTTTATAATACATTTCATAAGAGGAAACTCTCTCTCATACCCCCATCCCAAACCAACCCACCTGTTTAGTGAAAAGCAGGAGGCCCAGAAGAATAGCAAAAATCTGGTTCTCACAGCCTGCAAGTCTTTAAGAGAAAATTGTGCTGACTCTCCTACTACTCATTCCCCATCGTCCCTGAGATACCACTCGTTAAGTTAGCGTGCAATGAGAGAGAATTAGTCCTACCAGTTGTGTATTTAAAACCTCCTCCCCATCCCACCCCTTGCAAACTATTTTGTTAGACTCTAGACTACGGGGGAGCACATCTAAAAAATAAACCAACTGAAACAAGCATAGACAAAGTTTATATGAGTGCACAATCTCACCAAATTTTATAATGCTATAGGAAAAAGAAAAAATCCACACTACTCTACAAAATCTATTTCCCTTACCAAGAGAGACGGAAATTCTTACAAAAACCTACATTAATGTAATACTATATCTGAGAAAATAAGTGCAAAGCATCTTACGTACGCAGTGATAAAACAATGATTGAACTGTATGTGTACATATTAAAATATGGTCTCATTTTATTACTTTTTCTTATTTTTATATAGCATATGTACAAATGCTGTGTTATATCGTGTTGTGGAGATGGGATTATTAGCTGTAACCAAGGATGTTATAACAAGAGCTGGAAGTCAGGAAATCTAGGTTTTATTCACCAGTTCATTGAAAACTTACTGATGACTTTGGAAAGTCAGTTAGCTTCTCAGTGACAGTTTGTTTTTTTACTTAATATGGAGAAAATAATTCTTTTTTCCAGCACTCTTGTTCTCTCATGGTATCAAGAGACAATAGGAACAAGAGAACAGCAAATTCAGTGGAAAAAACAAACAACAGTCTTGTTAAGATCTATATCTAGAGGCTTCCTGTTATTGATGAAGATCCTGTAACTGGATCAGAGATTTATAACCTTGTCCCAAGACACCTCTATCAGATAGTCTGATCTGGACTGAATATCGACAATACAAGGGTAATCACAATTCACTTTTCTAGTGAAGATTCACTATCCAGGATACAAATGAAGAAGTTACTCATCTTGTGCAATAATGATGGTTCTTCAAGATGTGCCTGCCATGGCGGGTATACTTGTGCCCCTGCAGCTTTGGTAGTGGTGTTCATTAGGTTCACATTTGCATCCTGTTCTGAGGTACAAGGCTAGGCTAGACAGACACATTCCTTTATCTGGCAACAGTTTAGTAGGCATGGACTAAACCTTGTCAGTTCCTTCTCTAATGCAGTCATAAATGACAGCTCTGAAGTAGAGGGGAGAACTGTAAGTTATGGAGCATCCAGAGGGATACACATTTTGAAGAACCATCATGACTGCACAAGATGGGTAACTTCTTTGAGTAGTGTGTCCCTTTGGGTATTCCACAGTAGGCGACTTCTGACCGGTAACCCTGTTGGTGGGTTGGAACCTAGAGACAGGTCAGTTACAGATAACGCTATATTGCCAAAGATGGTATCAGAGCTGGAGCCTATGGTAATCACATAACATTCTGTAAAGTTCTGGATGGTTGCCCATTTCAGTACCCTACAAATCTGACATAGGGACATTCTTGAAGGCAACATATAAAGGACACTGATCTTGTGGAATGGGTACAAACAGATTCTGAAAGGGTCATGTTGCGAGCTTGGTACCACTCCCTAATGCAGTCTGAGACCCATTTATTGAGCCATTGGGTTGATATTGCTGAGTCCTTTAATCTGTTTTCAACAGAAAGAAAAAGTCTAGGAAGTTTCCTGAAAGCTCTTGTCCTACCTAACCAGAAGGCCAGGGCTCTCAAAATCTAGGAAGTGTAACACAACCTCCCTGTTGTTTTGGTGAGAACTGGGGTAGAAAGTTGATAATTGAAGCAATTGATATATGTGAAAGAGAGAGGTTACCTTAGGTTTAATTTTGAAAGCAGCCTAAACATAACCTTATCTGAGAACACTTTATGGGAATGCATCATGCAATCTGCTATCTCCCCTGTTCCCTGGAGGAAGCAATTGCTATTTGAAGACCATCTCCAAGGATAGGTGCATCAGTGAACTAATGTTGATGGGTTTCAAGGGCAGCCTGGTCAATCTTTTCAGCATCAGGTTTAGGTCACATGAGGTAGAAAGTTGAGCTTGTGGGAAAAGGTTTATTATATCCTTGAACTTTCTTGTGCTTGAGTGTAACAGTACTGAATATCCCTAAATAGGTTGGTGGAAGGCTGTTATGGCTGTTAGATGGACCCTGAGGGAGCTCAGAGATAGGCCCAATTTCTCAAGGGTCAGTGCACAGTCCAGGATATATGGTAGAGTCCCATTGCTGCACAGAATACCAAGCCCAAAACATAGCCCATTTCTGCAGTTAAGAGTGTCTATTTGAGGACTTTCTGCTACGTAACAATACCTCTTGTACTTCTTCTGAACAGCTTTCTAAGTATTGGAACAAAGAAGGAGCCACGCTGTGAGGCAGCAAATCTCAAAGTTGGGATGTACAGTGCATCTGCTGCGCTACCAGAACAAACACAACATAGAGGGGAGAGAGATCAGTGAACACATCACGAGTTGTAACAGGTAAGGAAGTCAGGTCTGTCTTGGCCCAGAAGGAGCAATCAGGATGACGTTCACTCCATCTCTCTTTACTTTGAGCAGGAGTGTCATAAGTAGTGAAAACGGCAGAAAAGCACAGAGAAGGTTCTGGGTTCAGGTAATGAGGAGCATTACCTAGGGAATGACACACTAAGCCCCCTATGGAGCCACAGCATGGACTTTTTTTTGTAAAGGCGAGTGGCAAACAGGTTTGTGGACAGTGTCCCTCATCGTTTGAGCAAGTACTGTCATGTCTGTCTCCCATTTGTGAGTGGTATTGTCCACTATCGAGTTACGTGTGCGAGGATGGTAAGCCACGGATAGCATAATGTTGTGTGAGATGCACTAATTCCACAACCTGATTGTCTCAGTGCATGGGGAAAGTGAACTGGCTCCCCCAAATAACCAATGTAATACATAAGGCTATATTGTCTCATAGGCTCTGCGTGTGTGATCCTATGGTCAGCAGTGACAAAGGAGCAGAGGCACTCCTGCAAGCTCTTCACTTGAGCAGACTGATATGGAGGGACATCTATGAGGTTGACCACTCACCTGGTATCATGAGGTGGTTTAGATGCATGCTCCATCCTATCAGCAATGCATCAGTCACAAAAGCCATGACAGAAAGATTTGGGAAAGGAGGATATCTTAGAGAACATTATCTGAGTTCTTCAACCAGTTTTGGGAATGTCACCCTGGTGGGATGTGACAGGAATTTGACCAGCCTGTCCCTGTTTGGTTTGTAGACTGAACTGAACCACATTTGGAAAGACTACATGTGAAACCTGATGTGGTATTAGTACTGTGCCTGCTGCTACGTGTCCCAAGAGTTGGAGGTAGCATTTAGCTGATACTAGTGGGCTACTCTGAATAGTGTGTATTAGAGAACCTAATGAAATAAATGTGTGTTAAGGCAGGAATGCTCCAGCATGTAAAGAATTGAGTTCAACCCCTATAAATTCCAGGTACCATTCTAGAATGAGGGTTGACATCTGAGTGTTGACATAGGTCCAACTCTAAATAAATTCATGATTGCTTTGTTGATCTGGAGAGAGCAGGTTCTGAGGAGATAGTCATCGAGATAAGGAAAGATCATTATACCTTGAGAAGAGTCATCGAGATAAGGAGACCTCATTATCTGTTGAGAGTAGTGAGAGGCTATCAATGAGAAAACCTTGAAAAATACTCTTGGGATCAACAATAGCCTAGAGGAGCGCACTCTGTTGCTAGCGGTCTAGTTCCATAGTAAATCTGAGAAATTGCCAGTAAGATTGAGATGTGAAAGCATGCACCCTGAAAGGTCGATGGCCAAAAACCAGTCTCCCTATTCCAACACTGAAATGATCATCAACAGAGACACCATCTTGAACTTCTGATCCTTGATAAACTTGTTCAGGGGTCTATCAGCTAATATGGCTCTCCAACTTCCCTTCTTCCATAACAGAAAATCATAAAAGTAGAACCCACTTCCTCTTAGATGTTGAGGTAGTGGTTCTATGGCTCCTCGGTGGAACAGACAATCAACATTTTATTGTAAATTCCTACAAGGGTCACTAAAGAAGAATGGGGAAGGGAGTTGAAAGGCAAAATGAATGGAATACTAGTTCAAATTGTCTCTAGAACCCACTAGTCCAACATTATGTTCCAGGCACTGTGAAATGCTGATAATCAGTGAACAAATGAATATGAAACATTGGTCAGCTGCATCAATCAGAGGGAGTGGGCCTACAGAACCTTGACCTGCCTATCAAAATTGGTGTTTGGGGGAAGAAGATTGAGTCAGTGAACATAGTAGGCTTGACATTTAGCATTTGGGAAACTCTTTTTTCCTTTGTGACTTACAGTGTTGTTGGGATTGGTACTGTGACTGATATGGTATATGTTGCACTAGGCATTAACTTTTCATTTTTGTTCTAGCATGTATACCCAACGTATGGAGAGCTGTCCTGGAATCCTTCAAGATGTGAAGGGAGGCACCAATCTTTTCTATGAAAGAGGAGGCCCTGCATAGTAGTTGGCACCTCTTTCAGGAAGCTCAAGATGTGGAGCCAGGATGCTCACCTCATCACCACTGCCACGGAGATGGATCTCGCTGTGTCGGCAGCATCAAGGACAAATCACAGTGACATCCTTGATATTACCTGTCTCTTCTACAATTGCCTGCAATTGATCTCAAGGTGACTCAGATACCTGCTCAAGGATGTCGGTCAACTTTTTTTGATATCATATTTTGCTAAGTGTCTGGTAACTGGCAACATGAAACTGGAGGGCCAAACAGAGCGCTTTCCTGCCAAAAAGGTTAAGGAATTTCAAGTCTCAGTCACATAGGGCAGTCCTTGTCTGATGTTACCGACCATGGAATTTGACTGCATCTACCACAATGAAACTGGACGGGAGAAGAAGAATCACTATTCTTTCATAGGCACATGAGTATTTTTGTTCAATCATTTACAGGTCAGTTCTACTGATGCTGGGGTTTGCCAGACAGTTCCTGCAGGGTCCTAGATAACCTCACTAAATCAGGAAGGCAATGTCATAAGAGGATGATGAGTGGCAGCTATCAATGAGCTGATGGTGGGTGTCCTTGAATTTCTCCCATGGTATCTGCCACCCTTTTTGTCAGCTCCTGGAAGAGGCAAAGTCATTCACCAAAGATGGTGGCGAAGATAATGACAGCTTCTTCAGTGGGAGGATAAGGTCGCTGGAGTTACCTCTTTCTCAGCGTTCCCAAAAAAAATCATCCTGTGGAAGTTCTGCATCTCTAGAGGATGTGACAGGATTGTATCCCAAGGGTTCTTGGAAGGGGCTTGAGGCTTCAGAAGTCCATGGGCAATAGGGTCCCAACAGAACCATTGGGCTTCAGGTGGCACAGAGCTCAGCAGAGGTGCCCACGAGTGCCCTGTACCATGACGACTGCGGCAGGGGCAACTGCGGGTATTAGCCTTGTTAGTATTGAGCACTAGATACAGCCTGAGAGAACTACTGTGAAGTCCAAATGACCACAAGAGAATGAGGGAACACATGGTAGCTACAACAATCCCTGTGCTAAGTGGAAACACGGTGTGGAGGTCCAGGTACTGCTGGCAGTTTGTGATCCGTGGGTAATGGAACACTCAACATTGACAGCACTGAGACCCTAGGATACCAAGAAAGATGGAGCTCGCTTTTGCCTACCTTGAGTCTCGCTTTAAGGAATTTCCATTCTCCTCTTAGATGTCTTGTGAGAAGGGTCAGTTCTTCAATCCCAAATCCTTAGACGTAAAGGGCAATGAAGGTTCACGTCAGCCTACGGACTCACAATATGAATTCTGAAAAAGTCTCCATGCCACTTCCATGAAGATAGCCTTCTGCTTAAGCTCTCTAGTCTTGTAAGAATGTCGGAGTTTTTGGCAGAGACTACAGTGTCACTGGACATAGCCTTCACCAAGGCAGCAAATGCACTTAGAGTGCTTGTCTACAACTGGAAATGTCTCCTTGAAAGTGAGGCACTCCTTGAAGCCTTGTGACCTGACATATTCTGCTGGAATCTCCAGAAGGGAAAAGGCAGAGAAAACAGAATATTTCTTGGTTCTTTTAATTTTTTGGGATAAAACAAAGGGTAAACAACAACTACATGTATACTATTAACAGGCTAAACTAACTGTACAAAAGCAAACAGAGCATGATCCTCATGGTCAGCGAGTAGCTCCATTTCTAGCTAAGAGTGATTGGAAAGAAGTTGAGGATAGTTAACCTATGCATGCTGGTTAGCCTCATGGCACAGCACAAGGGGACGGTTCACATGCAGGTCTAACCAACACCACCACCAAAATTCTCCAATCAGTAGTGCACGGATGCAAGTATTCTTATCATGAGGCATCCACAGGGATACTCCTCAAAAAAGAAACCTTGAAGACCACTCTGGGAATCAGAGAAAGACCAAAACAAAGCAATAAAATTAAAAGAGCAATCTCGCAGGGCAAAACAGAAAAATCAGCAATGTCCTAGGTGCCAGGAAAAATCAGGGTACGCATATTCTTGAACTGAACTGAGAGAAAGAAGTCTTATTGCAAGGTAAAATGCCATCTCTCTAATGAAAAGTTTCCAATTGCATAATGACCTGTTGAGGTATCACAAGCATAACTTGGGGTGAGTGGTTCTCTGGTTATTTTTTGACAAGGAAATACTAGATGTAAAAGCCCTGGTCCTACTTCCACAGGTGAAAGAGCATAATGACATTTTTCTGAAGAGAGCTCTGTTGATTATGCCTAGAAATCAAGACTTCCCACAGGATGCAAGGGCCGTTCAGCGATCCAAAGCCCTGACAGACCCACATGGGAGGAATTCTGTTCAATAACTAAATTTGTTCACCTTCTGAACCCACCTAAAATGGCTCCAGCCCAATCTTGCATGCATTTCTGAAGACTGACTATTAAATAGAGCTGCTCAACGTTTTTCATTCAAACATGTTTTGAATGAAACATTGCGCTGTTTGCCTCCTGAAAATGTCAATTTGAAATCCAAGAGATTTTGATTTTAGGGTTTCCCCTCTTTCATTCACATCCCTAATTTCCTTTTTCTGATTTGCCATCAGAGAAAAAAATATGAGAGGTTGGAAAAGAAAAACTGAATGTTTCCGATAGCAAAATTGTAAGAAAACAAAATGTTTAAAAAACTTCCAGTGAAAAAACAAAGTATCACTTTTAATTCATGTCTACCACTAGTTGGAGTTTGTTGGGGGGGGGGGGGGTTTTGAGGGGGGCGGGGGGTCAGAAAAATGGTGCTTTGTTGAAGCCAAAACTTTTTGTGAGAACGTACCAGTTTTGATCAAACAGGATCCTATTTTGTTTATGAAAACATTTGCAAGATCTTGGTTTCATACTGACACAGAACAAGAACATATTTCAAAATTTCATAGTTAGTCTATTACTGCAATAAGTTACTCTGTTAGCATTAGCGATGAATGTTACATGTGGATCAAAGGTTCAAAGACCTACCGATAACCATTTAGGGATCAATTTGATTCCACATTATAGAGTTTCCTTTCTTCCCAGTTTGTTTAAATAAACTCCTAAGAAATAAATATATATATATATTTAAAACAAAAAAACAAAACAAAAACCACCTTATATCAGACGTTAAGGTTGTAAAGCACTCAAAAGTTAGGAAATACAGACTGATGGCTGCCTGGGCTACCTTACTTTGTGCATATACACTATAGAAATACCATAATTATTCCCCCCCCCCCAAATCTTTTGTTTTGGAATTTAGAATACACTTGATGTATGAGGCAGGGAACTGCAAGACAAGAAAGCTACCAGGCACAGGATGCTTGCCTATACCACAAAGTTTCTATGTGACACTGGGCAAAACACTTAAAAGCAAGATTTCCCCAGGTAGCCACTAAATATGTGTTCTTTAGTTACTAGGTTCCCAATTTAAAACAAGTAGGCTCTGATTTATATAAATACTGAAGACTCACATCATCCACTGAAATCACTTACTGAATCTGTAGATTTTTAAAACACATTAAAAGCTATCAAACTGTTAAGTATTCTGAAAAATCAGAGTAATATCTGAAGTTGGACATGCAAAACTAGTAAGTTCTAAAGGGGCAGCCATGTTAGTCTAGTTCAGTAAAACAAACAAGGAGTCCTGTAGCACTTAAAGGCTAAATTTTTTTTTTTAATTGCATGAGCTTTCGTGACAGAAAATCCCACTTCGTCAGACACTTTGAACACAAACATAGAAACTTTTGACCATTTTGTGCGTCGGGTCTCCACCCCACCTCTAAAGTGAACTCCACTTCCCTTCATCAGGGTTTTAGGGAGCTGAGTTCATTAAAATCTGTGATGCAGTTCAAATACTTTGATGATAATACCACTGAATAGGAAAGCCTATGAAAAAAACTTATTAATTCTGTATTCAGCATAGATTTAGGATGGCACACAGCAAATTAAACATGAAGTCACAAATCATTAACTTTAAATCTGATATTTCCTAACTTTTTAGTATTTCAATATGCCTCTCCCTTTCCCTGCCCTCCTCCCCCATATAACAACAACCTGTTAACCATGAGGTATTAACTATAGACTCACAGACTGATGGACATTAAGGTCAGAAGGGACCAATATGATCATCTAGTCTGACTTCCTGCACACTGAAGGCCATAAAACCTCGCCTACCCACTCCTACAATCAACCTCAAACCTATAACTGAGCTATTAAAGTCCTTAAATCATGATTTAAAGACTGTACTACAGAGAATCAACCAGCAAGTAAGCCATGCCCAATGCTACAGAGGAAGGCAAAAAACCTCCAGTGCCCAAGCCAATCTGCCCTGAGGGAAAATTCCTTCACGACCCCAAATATGGCCATCAGTTAAACCCTGAGCATGAGGGCAAGTCCACAACAGCCAAGTCAAGAAGAACTTCTCTGTAATAACTCAGAACCCACTCGGTCAAATGCCCCTTCCCAGGTCATTATCATACCCATCACCAGTAGTAAAAGACAGACAATGGCCAAGCTATACTGTCCACCATATCATTCCCTCCATAAACTTATCAAGCTCGGTTTTGAAGGCACCTTAGGTTTTTGCCCCCACCACTTCCCTTGGTAGACTATTGCAGAGCTTTACTCCTCTGATGGTTAAGAATCTGCATCTAATTTCAAGCCTAAATTTTCTGAAGGACAGCTTGTATCCATTTGTTCTTGTGTCCACACTGGCTCTGTATTCAAATAATTCTTCTCCCTCCCTTGTATTTATCCCTCTAATGCATTTATAAAGAGCAATCATATCTCCTCTCCGCCTTCTTTTGGTCAGATTAAACAAACCAAGCGTGTCGTCTCTCACAGGAAAGATTTTCCATTCCATGAATCATCCTTGTAGCCCTTCTTTGCACCTGTTCCAGTTTGACTTCATCTTTCTTAAACATGGGTGACCAGAACTTTACACAATATTCCAACTAAGGTCGCACCAGCGCCTTGTATAACGGTACTAACACCTTCCTACCTACTGGAAATACCTCTTCTGATGCACCCCAAGACTGCATTAGGTTTTTCACCGTCACATAGCATTGGCTACTCATTGTCATTCTGTGATCAACCAGGACATCCAGGTCCTTCTCCTCCCCCGTCACTTTTAGCTGATGCATTCCCAACTTATAAGAAAAAATCGTTATTTGTCCCTAAGTGTATGACCTTGCACTTCCCATCGGTGAATTTTTTCCTGTTTCTAATGCTCCACTTTATAAGGTCATCCAAATCATTCTGTATGCTATCCTGATCCTCCTCTGTATTAGCAATACCTCCCATACTAGTGTCATCTGCAAACTTAATTAGCACATTCCCACTTTTTGTGCCAATGTCAGTAACAAAAAGGTTGAATAAGATGGGTCCCAGGACTGATCTTTGGGGAACTCCACTAGTAACCTCCTTCCAGGTACACAGTTCACCTTTCACTATAACCCTCTAATCTCTCCTGTAACCAGTTCTTTATCCACCTTTCTATTTTCATATTAATCCCCATCTTTCCTAATTTAACTAAGAATTCCCTGTGTGGAACTGTATCAAACGCCTTGCTGAAATCTAAGTAAATTAGGTCCACCGCACTCCTTTTATCCAAAAAATCTGTTATCTTCTCAAAAAAGGAGATCGGGTTGGTCTGGCATGATCTACCTTTTGTAAAGCCGTGTTGTAGTTTATTGCAGTTACCATTCTCAATATCTTTAAGTATCTTCTTCAAATTTTTTTCCAAGACCTTGCATACTTCTGAGGTCAAACTAACCGGTTTATAGTTACTTGGATCCCTTTTACTCCTCAGATATGGTAATTTCCATCTCTACATTCTTATTCCATTAGTTGCCCAACCTCTGTTCCCAATCTCACCATCACCCTCATTAAAGACAGAGGCAAAGTACTTATTTAGATATTCAGCCATGTCTAGATTATCCCTGATCTCTACCCCATCTTCAGTATACAGTGGTCCAACTTCATCAAAGCACCCTACCTGCACATCAGGACATTATGTTAACTCCAACTATTTTAATCTCAGGCTATGTCTACAGTAGAAAATTGTTCCACAGTAAGTGTTTGCGTTATTATAAATGCAGTTTAGCTATTCCACAATTGCGTGTCCGCTCAGCCATCCTTTTGCCGTTGGAGTTTGTCTACACTAGGACCACTTCCAATGGCAAAAGAGGCTGCGCATGGGAGCTGAGAGGTCCTTGCTGCCTCCCTACCCCCTGAACATCATTCTTGGGACCCAGGCATTGTGCCCGGGGCCCCCAGCATCCCCAGAACTGCCAAGATTTCCAGGTCCCTGGCTGCTCCGTGGCTCCAGCCATCAAGGATCCCGTGTTTCCAAGCAGCTTTGTGGCTCCACACACCAGGGTTCCCCAAAGGCCTTGCAGCTCCATTTGGGGTTCCCTGGTTGCTCCATGGCTCCAACTCCCAGGGATCCCAGGTCCCTGGCATGCTGTGGCTCCAGCCATGGGGTTCCCTGGGTACCTGGAACCTGGGCGGCTAGAGCCTTTGAGCTGCCAGTGAACTTGGAACCCTGGCGGCTGCCTGCCCTGGCACCAGGGACTCGGGAACCCCAGTGGCTTCAGGCCCGAGGGCAACCCTCATGTCAATTTCAGTGGTCTAATAGAGCAGGGAAATTGAAAAGTATGACAGCTCTGTGTCCCAGAGTGGACTTGACTGGCACTCTGGGACATTTCTGGAAGCCAGTTACTGTGCAACAGATTTACAGCCCTGTTCACACAGGCACTATAGTGCAAAAACTGTTACGGAATAGCCTTCATTCCTCTTACACAGGTGGTTTATTACTGTGTAATAAGAGGGCACTTACAGCGCAGTAAGGAGGACTGCAGTGAGGACGGTGTTCTTATTATAGCACAATAAGCCATGCAGTGTGTACAAGGCCTCAGTGACATTGCACATATATGTATACTACAAAATGCCACATTTTAACTGATATTTATTACAGGATAAATTATGCCAAGTTGCACATATGAGTCCTTTCATGTGGCACAGTTCCAGCATAATTTGAAAGCAATGGAATCAGTACAGCATTAATACAGGTGTAACTATCTTATTAACAGAAATTGTGTGTGAAAAGAAAAGAACCCAGTTTGACTTTCAGAGTTCAGGGTGAGTTTGCAGGGTTGACAGTCAAAAGAATGTATCTGAGTATATCTGAATTGAAAATGATTATGACACAGACATGTTCCCATATCTTCTGTCACTTGCCCTAGGACAATTGCAATTTCATTTCTCCTTTGAGCTTGCAGCAATAAAAGTATCACCTGCCACAAGCAGGAGTGATCATTAATTTAAAAAAAAAAAAATACAAAATTAGCTATATATCTAAAAATTTTTTTCATATTACTTCACCCATCCTTCACACCTTCCTCCATTCCCACACCTTTGATATTATCCATGTACTATCCGACTTTCATGTAAATTGAACTAAATGATACCAACAGGCTCTGAAGAACACGGTACCTCCTCAGAGCATTTCCCACTTCCAATTTATAAGGAAATTATTTATCTGGAAATGAAAAAAAGTCAGTCTGCATCTGGCTAATAATCCCTATATAAAGCTATGACCATAAAATGCAGCTGAATAAGAATATACTGTAGCTACAATGGGTGTCATTAACCAGCTGGTATTTCCTTCATCATGGTAGTTAGCTTTACTATAATACTTGCAGTATTCACTACACTTAGAATGTGAACTACTATGGAACATTTAACCACAGCAAAGGATAACCACCCAGTTTTTAACAGTGCAACTGCTTCCTTTATTTCTGCTATGCAGGAACAGAGTAAAACTAATGTCTGCATCAGGAAACAGCATCTTTCTCAAGAGCACTTAAACACTGGGATTATTTCTTCTGAGAATCTTGACTTCACTCTTTAAACTTTTGACAAAATCAAAATTGAGATTTTTTTTATTTTTTTCTTGTGGGGAAAGGAAGGGAGGCAGACACCACTGATCCATATAACCTTGCAATGATCATCGTCCTATCTCTGGTGGATGTAGCCCAACTAGATGCATACCTGTTTTGGTTTTCTACATTTGTCTCATTTATAAGCTGTTTCACGCCTTTTCTGATCCCCCTTTGTGTACATCTGGCTTGAGCTGAATAACTGGATACAGGAGAAGACTCATTTCCTGGGAGATAGGATTTGGGAGGTAAATGGATCAGCAGTCTGGAAACAATGTCTGCACTAGCTAAGATAAGGTGGAACATCCAGGGAACCACTTACAGCGGACAGTATAACAATGGATAGGATATGTTGGGAACGAAGATGAGGTGAAGAGTCATTTGTACATAGTGCATGGACAAAGTCAGCATGCCATGCAGTGTTTGATTTTTACAAGGTGACCAAGACAATCCCAAAACATGTAATGCGACATACTGTATAGACATATATATAAGCTGTGTTGTGCAACTTTGGATGTGTGACAAGCGCTAATTCAGGGGTGTCAAACTCATGGCAGATCCGGCCCGCCAAGGGTGCCAATTCAGCCCATGGAGCTGCTGCTTGGACTGTGCCTGGGAGCTAACAGCAAAGACAGGCTGCAGCCAGCAGATCAGGGCTAAGCATGCTTGTGACTCACTCACATGAATATGAGTAGAGTATCAGCTTCTTTACCCCCAAAACTTGTATTCTTAGCCTGTTCTGAAGACAGGACCGTCTAAAACAGGGGTGTCAAACTTAAGGCCCGGGGGCCAGATTAAGCCCACCAAGGGCACTAATCCAGCCTGCAGTGCTGCTGCATGGACTGTGCCTGGGCGCGCTCTGCAACAGCAGTGAACGGCAAAGACAGGCTGACACTGGCAGAGCAGGAGGAAACTTGCTTCTGGCTTACTTATATGACCCTTCTCACAGCACAGGGGAACAAAACAGTTCCAGCCAATCCCACTTTAGCTCTGCCAACCAATAAGTCTCATTCACAGCAGGCTGGGCTAGACTCCGCACCACTCCCCACCCAACCTGTTCACTATTAGCTGGCATGCTAATTTGATTGACAGCATATTGCAAGAACCACAAATAAGAAAGGAAAAAGTAGCACGGGCCCATGTGGGAATGAGCCAATCAAAGGCCAGCTGGGACTGAGCCCAACTGAAGGCTAGCACGCTGAATGACTAACAGTGAGTGGGCAGGGACAGGGGAGGCAGGAGCCCATGCTGCCTGTGGCTGTGACAGACTGATTGCCTGCCACCATGTGGCAAGGGAAGTGGAAAGGGAAGAGGAAGGGAAGTCCAGGAGCTGCCCAGCAGGAAAGGGTCTGGGAAGCCCAGAGACCAGGGAGAAAGGAAGGTGTCCAGGCCTGTAGAGCCCACAATGATGTCAATGTGGCAGTCACAGGGGAAAGGGTTGGGGAGCTTGTTTGGCCACACGCCCTAGCGAGGTGTCTTGCCCTTCAGTGCAGCCCCCCACACTGAACGAATATGACACCCCTGCACTAACATCACCCACTAATGCTCAAGTCAGATCAACTCAGCATAGCTTTGCTGTATGCTAAATAAAGAAACCTGAATGACGTGACTGGAATCAAACTGAGTTCTCAGGGAGCCAAGTGTAAAGAGTCTCAGAAGAGCTCCAACAACTTGTTCGTTAACTTGGCTGGTTTAAAAAAATAAACCAACATTGCAACTTCTTTTACAATGTTTCATCATTTCCCCATCTGCTTTAATCCTTCTGTTCTTTTACAAAGTCCCTGTTTCTTGCCTGCATACGGGGGGTGGGGGGGGACGACACATTTAGCTCCTCCTTGCCAGTTCTCTCTTTCTGAAACTCCCATAGCTAATGCTATGGAATAATCAGATTTCAAAACTGAAGAAAAAATTGTGTAGGGACATCATACAGGTATACATATATCACAGGTGTATATTTCCTTTCCTTTTTCCATGAGGAATTTATTATTTCTTTCAGGGGGTTTTTCTTATTAATAACTATGAAATCTAATCCTCACCCAAATTGATCCCAGTTCCAATATGCTCATCTTGCAAGAAATTACTCATAAAACCCAGTGTTACAAGCGATTCCTCTCAAAGCTACGCTCATTACAATATTCCTGTAATTACTGACAATGGAAATGGAAAAAATCTGAGCAAAGGCCCATAGCTTTTTGTACCAGGAGAAAATAGAGAAACTGCAGTATATTAAGGACACTTTCCGGACTGTTCCTTAGCCAAGATTTTTCCAGACCAAACCACTCACTAATATTGGAATCCAAAATATTTCTAAAATCAGGCTTAAAGAAAAGAAAAACATTGGTGATGGAACAAGGTGACAATATTTCACATATTTTACAGTTTAGTCATAAATCATGATTTGTTAACGTCTTCCGAAGCCTTTTCAAAGTCCAAAGCATCAACATTCACCTTCCATGACTCTGTGCACATCTGTAGGAGTTAACTGACTAACATTATCTGATGATGTTCAAAAACAGATAGTGATTTCTATTCTGATAATCAAGAGACATTCAGGATTTTTTTGGGAAGCTTGTTGAGGGAAGGAGATAAAAACCACAGATCTGATAGGAAACTGACTTTATTAAGAAGGAATAACCAGGGAAAATGTAACACAACTGAAAGGACTACACTTTTTAAGACAGCAAAACTCTTATTTTTGCCCTTAGTCTAGAAAGAGGGTGCTGACAAATTCAGAATATTTTATGCCAAATACTAATATTTGTATGAATTGCAGTGTCCTGAGAGACACCACCATTTGATGACCTAATGACCAAATGAAAGATGAACGAGTTCCAAATCCTAGTAACACTCATACTAGAGTCTATTTTTTCTATCTCCCCACAACTAAAGCACAAGAAAAATTAAGATAAGCAACCCAAAAGTACAAAAGTAGGTAAGTGAAAACAATGAATTCATCCCACTTACCATTTAGTTTACTCCAACTCCTGAATACAATACACCAAGTTAATATAACTGACATATAAAACATAAAGATACATTTATGCATTCTTAAATTACTTTTTGTTAAAATTTCCTCTAAAAAGTTTCCAGTGGGAAAGAAATAAATCACATCCTCCCAATGACGTAGCACATATTCAGATCAGATTATAAATCATATAGAAACTCCCCTACACTAAAAAGGAGGCGCTTGTACGGTATTCAGAGACCCACTTTCCTCCACTCCGTAGGACCTCAGTTTTCCTATGCAGTTGCATCTGACAAAGTGGGTTGGAGCCCATGAAAGCTTATGGCTGAAGAAATCTGTCATTAAGGTGTTACAGGACTCTTGTTTTTGCTGTACACAGACTAATACACGGCTACCCCTCTGAAAATTTTCAAGCACTGATGTGCAATCTCTATCCTGAAAGTTGATGTTACAAAGTATAGAATTATATAAAAATAACTGAACTCAAAAATTAAACAAATGTAAAACTTTAGTACCTACAAGTCTACTCAGTCCTACTTTTTGTTCAGCATACTACTAACACAAACAAGTTTGTTTACTTTTACAGGAGCTAATGCTGCTTGTTTGTTCTTTACACCATCACTTGAAAGTTGTACCAGGAATTTGCATGGCACTCTTATAGCCAGCCCTGCAACAAATTTCCATGCCAGATATACTAAACACTGGGTATGTTTACACTTAGAAGTTATCTTGAAATAAGGAGGCTTATTTCAGAATAACTTCTTCCTGTCCATGGAGGCATTTTGTTATTTTGAATTAAGAATTTCTTTATTTCGAATAATGAAGCAGTATTTCAAAATAATAAAACCTGCTTTTATTTCAAAATAGTGCTTAAATTGAAATGGCTTATTTCAAAATAATAATTCTAAGCCATGGAGCAGGCTTATTTCAAAATAATGGCCCTATTCTTTTGCCTGCCTTCCCCTATTTCGAATAAGAGAATCTAGTGAAGATGCTCTACTCTGAAATAATAATGCCTACCTTATTTTGAATTAGAGAGTCTTCTCTGGACTCCTAATTTGAAATAATAATTCAAAGTAGTGCTAATTCAAAATAATTACTGTGAATTAAAATCAAAGTTATTTCAAAATACTATTTTGAATTAATTTAGTAAGTGTAGACATAGCCATGATGCATACATGTACTACACACATACTTCTACCAACAATCCAAAAAAACCCTTCAATGTTTGAAAGAGGTTCTGCTCAAAAATGATCCAAAAGCAGCATGGAATGACACACGTTCATTCTTCTCATCTGAGCAAGGTGCTACCAACAGAAGGCTGATCGTCTTTTTAGGTGGTTTGGGTTCTTTAACTTCTGCATTGGAGTTTTGCTCTTTAAAGACTTCTGAGAGCAAATCCTTAAATCTTGGATCAAGTATAATAGTTATCTTTAGAAATCTCACATTGGTATCTTTGGCTATGCCTATATTTTTTTTTAGTTTGGACTTGCTAGTTAGTTTGAACTAGGACATGCAGCTAGTTCAAACTAATGGCTCAGTTTGAACTCTTAGTTCGAACTAAGCCTTAGGCCACATCTGCATCATGCCTAGTTCGAACTAAGTGCTTAGTCCGGACGAACAAGGCAAACTTATTAGTTCCAACTAAGCTTTACCTAGTTTGAACTAAGAAATTTCTAAGTGGCCAAGCCTAGTGCAGACATGGGCAATTAATCCAGAGTAAGCATGCTTAGTCCAGACTAATTGGCTAGCGTAGACATAGCCTTCTTTGCATGCTTTCAAATCTGCAGTGAGAGTGTTCTTAAACTGAATATGAACTGGGTCATTAACAGGAACTGCCAGAATGAAAAACCACAGAGCAGGAGACATACAGTTCTTATACAAACAGGTCTATTGAATTGAATTGTCTTTTTTTTTTTTTTAAACAAGCACAATCAGCATGGAAGCACGTCCACTGGAATGGTGGCCAAGCATGAAGGGGCATATGAATGTTTAGCATAGGACAGACAGACTTTGGGAGAGATTTCCAAGTGAGGAATCCTGATCACTGGTGGACTTATGAACACCCAGAGAATGGACAATAGTCAGGGATCGTCTAGGTTTACTTGGACCAGCTTCAGCACAATGGGTTGGACTTTATGTCTCAAGGTTCCTTCCAGTCCTAAATTTCAGTGAATCTACAGTTCTGTATTTTTGAAGGCTATGAGGTCTGTTCTCAACTGTTGTTTCCCAACAGTGTACACTGCCAGTTATTTTAACCTTTCCTCACAGGTCAAGTTTTCTAAATCTTTTATCATTTTTGCAGCTCCCTTCTGGACTCTTTCCAAGTTATCTGGTTCTTTCCTATATGCAGCATGTGGAACTGGACACACTACTTCAATGGAGACAATTAGTGCCAAGCAAAGCATGACAATTGCTTCCTGTGCCTTATATGGAACATGCCAGCTAACACGGACAAGAATGATTTCTGCTTTTTTCAGAACTGCATCATATAGTTGACAAATTCAATTTGTGAACCCGATAATCCCCCCAAATCTTTTCCAGTAGTACAATTGCCTAAGCAGTTGGGTCCCATTTTGAAACTAAGCCTAATTTTTTCTTCTTAAGTATAGTACTTTGTATTTGTCTTTACTGAATTTCATTTTACTGATCTCAGATCAACTCTCCAATTTATTAAAGATGTTTTGAAATCTAAACTCATTGTCCAAAGTGCTTGCAATTCCTCCCATCTTTGTCTTCCACAAGTTTTATATGCAGTATCGATGGAGAAACACTGGCCCCAGGATATTAGCAGGATAAGGTCAGTGAGGGTAATATCTTTTATTGAACCAATTTCTGTTTGTGAGAGAGACAAGCTTTCCAGCTTATCCAGACAAGTTCCTAAGGGGTAGTCATGTTAGAAGAGCCCTGCAGATCCATGGGTACCTGCTGCAGATCTGCAGGTGCAGATAACTGCAGACCCATTGCTGCGGACTGACCCGTGGATGTGGATTCTATTTTTATCTGTCCAGGGTGCGATCCATTGATCCATTGCTGCTGCAGCTGCTGCTATGATCTGTGTCAGCAGCACATAAAGGAACAAGAAGTGCTTCAGCCAATCCTAGCTCAGCTCTGATTGCAGTCTGCCAGCCAATCAGACTCTCAGTCACAGCAGGCTGGGGATTGGACAGTCACTATTCACTGCCAGTCAGTCAGCATACTGGCCTTTGATTGGCTCATTCTACATGAATTCCCTACCCACGTCTTCCTTTTCTTGTTTGCAGTTCACATGCCATGCTGTCAATCGGAAATTTTGGTGGTGGTGAAGGAAATCTGACAGAGCACAGTGTGCAAACTGCAAACAAGTGGGCAGGACCCATGTGGAGAATAAGCCAATCAAAAGCTAAAATGTTGACTGCAAGCCCAAGCTTGGTTTGGATGCAGTTACAGATATAGATAAAACATGGCACGCAGATCACAGACTAGATAAATGCTGTCACTGAGTGGATGTAGATCCACATTTTTGTATACATGCAGGGCTCTACATGGTAGTCAAGTTCACCAAAAACAAACTAGGAATAATTCAATAAAAAGATATTAATCTCACTTACCTTGTCTCCAATTTTATATGCACACTTTTCACTTCATTATCCAATTTGCTAATGAAAATACTGAGAAGTGCTAGAACAAGGACAGACCCCTGCAAGACACCACTTAGCTATATCCTCTCAGCTTGACAGCCAACCACTGAGTTTGGTCTTTCAATCAATAATGCACCCACCTTACGATAATTTCATTTAGGCCACATTTCCCTAATTTTCTTGTGAAAATGCCATGTGGAAGACTTTCTAAAACCAAGAAATGTGTCCACAACTCCCCCACCCCACCCCAGAAGACCATTAACCCTATCAAAGGAGAAAACTAGATTGAAATACATAAAATACTTTGCATCAACTAGTCTTAATCAAATTTTAGGGTATTAAGAAGTGCTGCTGTAATTACATCCAGAATCACTGATGAAGAAAAAAATCTAACTTTTGAGGTCCTCATACTTTATAAACATGTCAGCATCATGCAGCTCGAGTAACTTTTATTCTCAGTCTTCACAATGGAGTGAATGTTAGTATTCACATTTTTCCAAATGTGACTACTTTCCTTTTTGGTTGTACTGAAATGCTTTAGACAATTATTTTTGCTTTAATTTAGCTAGAAGGTTCAAAGAGAATATTTTCTTCACTTGGAATGGCTCATGAACAGTTGAGAAACCACTGAGTTTAAAAAATGTAAGAAAACCTGTTTTCCTCTGCCAACCTACAAGCAAAAACCAGGTGGCAGAGTATGAGACCTATCAATTCTTGGAGACTAAAGGACATCATTAGACCATATTTTCAAAAGGTATCTATCAACACAAACTTCAGACTCTGGAGATGTTTAAAATATGGTTGCAAATACTGTTTGGACTCCTCCAATCTTGAGCTTGGCTATCCTTCCTTGGGACTCAAATATAACCATGTGTTCTGCTGGGCTACTTGGTCTTGATTTCTCCTTGGTTGGAAAGGAGAATGTAGGGACTGTATCTCCCAAATATCACCTCACTTTTGGCAGCAAAATTAGCAGCACTCAAGATAATCTATTCAGATCAGTAACACTCTCTCCTTTCTTATACAAAAAATGAAACAGTTAAACCATGTTGATATCTAAATTATCACCAGGCAACTGAGTTAACCTGCACTGATAGTAGTGGGCCAGTTCACACCCCTCATTGCTAGAATTCCAGGTTCTGCACACATATCAGCTTTGATTACACTTGTTCACATTCTCCCACCCTCACCCCTCAGTCATAAGAGCAATAAACTTTTTAAAAAAAAAAAAAAAAGCTGAGATTCTGGAGAACAAGACAGCGCCTTCAAAAAAGCCAGGGTTCTGCACACAGGTCTGGATTAGCTGATTGTGTCCTACTTCCCAGCCAAACACCTCTTCCTCTTATGTTCTTCTATTAAAAAAAAATCATGAGTCAAGCAAATTACTGTTTTCTAAGATACAATGTAACATGTGACTAGCTTCTTATCTATATTTTCTTCCAGTGTTACAGCTACTCTATCAGCAGGATGTTTGTCAGTGAGCAGGCACTGCAGGAGTTTAGTAAATAAAGGAGTTGGATATTGACCCAGCATTATCTTTGTGACTCTACTTTCCTACAGATACCGAAGAGAAGACAGAGAAAAAATGTTTTCTGTATTATTACACAGATTTAGGATGAAGATGAATTTCCATTGAGCTCTGTAAACCTGTGAGAGGTAGTATAAAACTACCAGTATTCCACTTTGGACAGGTTGAGAGGTGAGAGTAGGAGTAGTGGTGGAATCGTAAATGTGTCGAAAGCTCAAAAGCAATGAGGAAGCTCAGAGATATGCATCTTTCAAAGCGAAAAAGTCATCTAGTACAGTGTTTCTCAATAACTGGTCTGTGGACCAGGGTTGGGCCCTGAGGGCTCCCTGACACAGCGTAGGAAGGCAGCAAGCTTGTCCCTGGTAACAAAAAGGTTGAGAAACAGTGACCTAGCCTGACCTCCTGAATAACACAGGACATTAGATTTCACACTGTTAACCCTGCACAGAGCTCCTTAACTTGTGTTTGACTAAAGCATGGCCTTCATAAAGGCACCCAGTCTTGCTCTGAAGACATCAAGAGACAAGAGAATCCACCACTTCCCTAACAGCCTGTGTCAGTGATTAATCACCCTCACTGTTATGTACTTGTGCTATATTTCTAATTTGAATTTGACGTGCTTTGGCTGCCAATCATTGGCTTTTCTTACACTTTCTTCTGCTACATGAAAGTTTTTTTTGCTACCCAGTATTTTCTTCCTATAGGGTTACTTCTACGCTATAATTAAGTTACCTCTCAATCTTCTTTTTGATAAACTAAACAGATTGAACTCTGACTATAAGGCATTGTCTCCAGCCATCAAATGATGTTCAGCGAGAGTGCAGAAAGAATACACAATCTTTCAACGTCCCTTCTAAACTTTAGGCACCAGAACTGTTTGCAGCATTCCAGGATCAGTCTCACCAATGCTGCATACAGAGTAAAAATCCACACCCTCCTCCCACTAATTACTCCTCTGTTTAACATAACTACAGATTGCATATTACTGCACTGGGAACTCAAGTTGAGCTGCTTTTTCACTGACTTCTAAAAACCTGTTCAGCATTACTGTCTTTGTGGATACATTCTCCCTTTCTGAAGGTAAGCCCAGAATATGTACAACTCTGCATTTGGCTGTACTAAAAACATTTTTTTTTAAATGGTGTCTGTGACACACTGCACCCCAGAACCCCCACAATCACAACTATAGTAAGATCATACATTTTGCACAAAGTTTGCCTTATCAGGTACCATTTAAAAAGTCATAATCTATTGAAAAATAATAACCTGCTGGATTGTATGTGCTATTCTTATACGTGAGGTTCTGAACTGTTAATTAAATATGTTGTGAAGTTGGAAGCACCCACAATTAGTCTTTCAGGTACAATAAAGGACTAGCCAGGCAGCATTAATCGCCCATCACTCATCAAGAAAAAATCCACTGCCTTACAGACTTCTCTAGGAAGGCACATATACCATGGGTATAGGTTAACTCAAGTTCCAGCAAAGATCTTTCCAGCAAGGTACAAGAAAATACAAAAGAGAGGAAGAGACTATCATTTAGCCTCTCTCCCACCCCACAATGGCACCTAGAGTAACATCTAAAAGACAACAACCAGCCTCTATATTGAAGAGCATCTTCACTGTAACACCCATCAGAGAGATGCACTGCTTGATTTAACCCCTATTTAGTTTGTACATTTTAGATTGAATTTATTTTTGTTTAAGTAACCAACTTTGATCTGTATGCCTGCTACTTATCATTTAAAATCTATTTTTCTGTTTTATATTTAACCTGAAAGCGCTTTGGGAAATCTCCACTCTATTTAGAAAAACTGGGGTGCGTCGTCTTCACATTCAGGGGCAGACTGGATAATGACTTTACACTGACCAGGCTTCTGACCACTGAAGGACATTACAGTTCTGGTCTGCAAGACTGACAAAAGCGTAGGGAATGGCTGGATGTTTCATGAGCACCTGGGAGATCATTCACACAACTAAGTCTGTGGCGAGCCTGCCTGTAGATGTTAATTCTGTTTAAGTGCAGTGCGTGGCAGAGGTTTATAGTTTGAAACAGAAACACAATAAAAGAGAGGCACCCCAGGCTGGTGAGGCAGAGATCTCAGTGGTCTCAGAGCTCTGGTTCCACCTAAGCGACCCCATCATAACAGAGCAGTGTAACTGACATACCATTATTTGTCAATTTCACTGTTTGAACTGACCAGGGAAATTGACACGTATGACAGCTCTAGTGTCCCAAGGTGGTCTTGATTGGCACTACAGACCACCAGACCAGAAGGAGGAGGTGGATGAGGCATTCTATGGACAACTGGCAGAAGTTTCCAGATCACAAGCTCTGGTTCTCATGGGGGAATTCAATTACCCGACATCTGCTGGGAGGCCAATCCAGCAGTTCACAGGCAATCCAGGAAGTTTTCAGAGAGTGTTGAGGACAACTTCCTGGTACAAATGCTGGAGGAACCAACTAGGGGCCTTGCACCTCTCGATCTGCTGCTCATAAACAGAGAAGAATTGATCAGGGAAGTAGAAGTGAATGGCAATCTGGGCAGCAGTGACCATGAGATGGTAGAGTTAAGAATCCTGATCAAAGAAAGAATGGAAAGAAGCAAAACGCAGACCCTGGACTTCAAAAAGTCAGATTTCAGCTCCATCAGGGAGCTGATGGGCAGGATCCCTTGGGAGGCTGATCTGAAGGGAAAAGGCATCCAAGAGAGCTGGCTGCATTGTAAAAAAAACCTTGCTAAGGGCACAGGAAGATACCATTCCAATGAGCAGGAAGAACAGCAAATGTGGAAGGTGCCCAACTTGGCTTAACAAAGAACTCTGCACTGAGCTAAAGCATAAAGGGGAAGCTTACAGAAAGTGGAAGCTTGGACAGATGACTAAGGTGGCATATAAAGACATTGCTCGGGACTGCAGGGATAAAATCAGAAAAGCCAAAAAGGACAACTGGAGTTGCGGGTAGCAAGGGATGTGAAGGATAACAGGAAGGGGTTCTACAAGTATGTCAATAACAAGAAGAGGATCAGAGCTGGTGAAGGTCCCTTACCGAATGGGGCTGACATCTTCATGATGAAGGGTGAGGAAAAACCTGAAGTGCTCAATGCTTTTATTTTTACTTAGTTTTCACAGGCAAGGCCAGCTCCCGGCCCACTACCCTGGGTATGGCAGATTGGAGAGAAGAGGAGAGCCCCTTGATGATGGAAGGTCAGGTTAGGGACTATGCAGAGAAGCTGAATGTGCGCACAGGTCCATGTGGCCAGACAAACTACATTCAATGGCGCTGAGGGAGTCAGCCGATGAGATAGCAGTACCACTGGCCATTGTCTTTGAAAACTCATGGCGAACAGGGGAGGTGCCAGAGGACTGGAAAAAGACAAATATAGTGCCTATCTTCAAGAAAGGGGAAAAAAGGAGGATCCAAGGAATTACAGACCCATCACAGGCTCACCTCAATCCCTAGAAAGATCACGGAGCAGGTTTTCAAAGAATCTATCATGAAACACTTGGAGGAAAATACGAGTGATCAGGAACAGTCAGCATGGATTCACTAAGGGTAAATCGTGCTTGACCAACTTCATCGCCTTCTATGATGAGATGAATGGCTTTGTGGACGCAGGAAGAGCTGTTGATGTGACATACCTTGACTTTAGCAAGGCTTTTGATATGGTTTCCCACAGCATTCTCGTCAGCAAGTAAGTATGGTTTGAATATGAGAACTGTAAGGTGGATAGAAAACTGGCTAGATCAATGGTTTCAGTGTGTAGGAATCAATGGCTTCATGTCAAGTTGGAAACCAGTAACGAGTGGTGTGCCCTAGGGGTTGGTCCTCGGGCCAGTTCTGTTCAACATTTTCATTAATAATCTGGATGATGGGATAGACTGAACACTTAGTAAGTTTGTGGATGACACCAAGCCAAGGGGAATGGTAGACACGCTGGAGGCAGGGACAGGATTCAGAGACACCTAGACAAATTGGAGCAGTGGGCCAAATGAAATCTCATGAGGTTCAACAAAGAGAAGTGCGAAGTCCTGCACTTGGGATGGAAAAACCCCATGTACTGCTACAGGCTGGGGAGAGATCACCTAAGTATCAGCACTGTAGAAAAGGACCTGGGGGTTGCAGTAGATGGGAAGCTGGATACGAGTCAGCAGTGTGCTCTTGCTACCAAAAAGTCTAATGAAATATCGGGCTGCATCAGTAGGAGTGTCGCCAGCAGATCGAGGGATGTGATCGTTGCCCTCTATTTGGCACTGGTGAGGCCACATGTGGAATACTGTGTCCAGTTTTGGGCTCCCTGCTACAAAAAGGACGTGGACAAATTAGAAAGAGTCCAGCGGAGAGCAACAAAAATGATCAAGGGGCTGGATCACAAAACCTATGAGGAAAGACTGAAGGAACTATGCGTATTTAGCCTGCAGAAGAGAAGACCGAAGGGGGATTTGATAGCAATGTTCAACTACTTGAAGGGATGCTCCAAGGAGGATGGAGCTTGGCTGTTCTCAGTAGTAACAGAGGACAGAACAAGGAGCAATGTTTTCAAGTTACAGCTGGGGAGGTTGAGGCCAGATGCTAGGTAAAACTCTTACTAGGGGAGGGGTGAAGCATTGGAATGGGCTACCTAGGGAAGTGTTGGAATCTCCATCTTTAGAGATATTTAAGGCTCAGTTGGACAAAACCCTGGCTCGGATAATGTAGTGAGAGTGGCCCAGCTTTTTTGGCAGAGGATTGGACTAGATGACCTCATGTGATCCCTTCCAACCCTATGATTCTATGATTTCCTAGAGGCTACTTAAAATGGAAGAAAAGTTACCACCATACATACAGCGTCTCTTCTGTAAAAGGTTTTGTGTGGAAGATGCTCTGATATTCACACCCATCCAAAACCATGTCTGAGATATCTGCAAACATGCAGGCTGTATTCCCAGCTGATAGAACAATGATTCCTCCAAATTGGAACCACATTGTTAATTTATCATATCTTCATTTATCATGCTATGAAAGAAAATCAAGTTGTGCCAATAAGCATATGAGAACGTGTTCCCCTGTACTTTTTTTTTTAATACATATTCTTATCCAATAGTGTCTTCAGTGAAAAGACGTCGTCACCTTTGTCTCGCAGAGCTCATTATATCACTATCTATCTAATAAACTATCTAAAGATTCGCACTGGGTATTTCATTCCAGGCAGGAGAGCTGAGGCTATTTTCCATTCAAATATTAATACCAATTCACATCACAATTGACTACATCTGTCTATAGTTTCTCATATGAATTAATATGATATTAAGCACATGTTTTACAGACAGACTCCTACTCTTTATTCAGGCATTTGTTTATCATTCACTACTATTTCCAGGGACATGTTCAAATGGTATTTTAAGTGAAATTTAAGATTTGTTCAAAGATTTATTTATACCGTACTGAGAGAGGTTAACTACTGCTATGTTTATGCTGGATGTCAGGAAGTTAAAGAGATCCCTTGCTTTAAGGTACTTTACAGGAACACAAAATCAGATAACTGTCAAAGTGTACTCTTTCGTACTGCTTTGAGATGTGTGCCATCTCATCTCCTAAAATAGACCAACAATGCTCCCGGGAGGCAGACAGGTTTCTGATTCCCAAAAAGAGCACAGTATAACCTCTTCTACCAATTGGAAAAAAAAATCACATGCGAAACCGAAGTCTCACTGCCTTCCACGTAACATGTCAGCTCTCTGAAGTCAGTGACCTAGAATTCATATTTCTAATTCCCTCATTTCAATACTTCAAGAATCCCATAGCTGTACTTTCACTTCACATTTATTAATTACTGTTAAAACTAAGTTCTTAGGGAATATAGAAATGTAGAATATAGAATGAATGTCAGTAGCAGTTCCAAGAAAAAATATTACTAGTTTAATTAAAATGCAATCAGATTTTTTAAATTGGTAAAATGACAGAGTTAGTTAATTGTGAAACATGTTGTTAAAATAAAATCATGTTTTACAAGTCCTAAACATGATGTGGAATACTAAGAAACAAAAATACAAAGGAGAAAAGTTTAAAACTAAATGTGAATGCTGAGGCAATTTTGATCTGATCTGTGGCAGACTTTTTGCTAATACCTGTTCATGATTTTATGAAAAAACAAAAACCTGTGGAAAAAACCCCCTCTGCCCTCCACATATACATATGCCTATACAGAAAATCTCTGCATGTTGTTGTTTTTTCCAGGATTTTATAATGCAAATATTTATACAGAGAGTGTTGTGGAAAGCTGAACTAAACATCTGAAGTCATTTCCCATGCTGTTTCAGACCCCTTCCTTAACCTATACATCAAAAATCAAGCTCCTCAAATTTTACTTTAGAAGACTTCATAATAGTACTCCAGCTTATCTTTGTCCTTTCCCATTGCTTTTCACTCCCCGTGAGGAGCCACGTGACTGTCTCCTAGTGGCCAAAGGTTTCAGAGTTAAGATAGAAAAAGGAGTAGTTTAAAACACCATGCAGCTACTGTTTCAGGCTGTCTGCGAGCTTGAACAGGCACTAGTTACACTGTTGGCATTGAATGTTCCATTTAAAGCGGGATGTGTTTAAATCACTTAAGGGCAGTCCACATGGTAGTTAGCTCACATATAGCAAATTCTACTTTGCACCAGCATGCCATGCACTAATGGGCCCATGCAGACAAGCCCTTACAACAGTAGAAGCAATTATAGAAATCATTGTAGAACCAGGACTATTTTGAAAAATCAAACCAACTTTTGTTTTCTAGGTATTTTTCACATTTCTTGGTTAAATACTATGCATAAGTTGTTCCTCCTTGAGAATTTCACAGAAATAAGGTTTTTCTGAAGATCCTAAAACATCACAATTACACAAGTCGCACACAAAATTCTGAATATGGACTAAGGCTACAGCAAGTCCAAAGCCCGAGGGGCTCGGCATTGTTGTTCGTTTATTTGTTTCTTTTTTTTTTTTTGAACAGTTTTTATTGTACAGCTAAGTTATTTCCTGTGTTTTCCTGTCTATTTTGAAGTTTTGAGGGGAAGGTCAGAGAACTGACGAGAGAAGTGCAGAGCTGCCGTGAACTCCGTCCTGCGGTCGGAGCGGTAAAAAGCGAACAGGGTGGGGGGAGTAGGGTGCAGAAGTGCTCGTCGCTCAGGTGTGAAATTTTAACAGCCTCGTTCCCAGAGCGCTCCTTCCCCCCAACAGGGGTACTGCTGTGAAATCTCCGATCCAGGTGCGGGGGGGGGGGGGGGTTGCCCACACACCTGAAGTGGAGCAGTCGGAGACAGTGCTTGAAGAACCACCAAGAATTTTAAAATAAAACAAAAAACCGAAACAAGATACTTGGCCCTTTCACCATGGACCCAGTTCAGCAAACCAAACATATACTTTACTCTGTCCCTGGAATTACATCCCATTGACCTCCATGAATGTTAAGCATGTGTTTTATTAGACCAACAACTATAAATGCATTACCCTTTGCCAGCTGGGCTGACAAAGTACTGGACTCCCTTTAAGAGAAAGTTTGCTCTCGGATGTTGCCTCTCTGGTTGTGCTGCCCATGCAGGCTCCAAAACCTCAGCATACAACACTTCCTGACTACAGAATTTGACAGCATCTCATTCTAGCTGCTTTGGGCACATTAAGCTTCTGGAGCAGTAGTATTAGTCCAATGGACTAGAATGGTTCTCGGGGCTGGGCTTCCCTCTGACAATCCTCTACAAATGCATCATATCAGGCCACTGTTTTCTCCACAACTTTTTACATGCAAGTGGTGAAGCATGCACTACTGACAGCATGGTACGCAGTCTGCATAAGATTTTTAGCATGGTGGTATGTAAAAATGGTTTAATTTTGTCTGGTTTTTGTTGTATCCCAAAGCTGTTTCAGCAAATACAGACAAATTCCCAAACCACAGCTCATCTCAAATGGCCAGGCCAGATGTGGAGCAGCTGGTACTATCCTCTATGGAGGCCCTTATCCATTTATCTGAGGCAGAAAATGACCACATAGCAGGTTGATGGACCAGGTGGGGGAAGTCATATTTTTTAATTGTACCAACTTCCATTGGCAAGAGACAAGCTTTCAAGTTTATAAGGAGCTCTTCTCAGGTCTGGGAAATGTACTCAGAATGTAAAAACTAATTATAAGTAGTTTTGCATAAGTCATTAATACATATTTCAAGAGAACAATGTGGCCAGTTAACATGCCTGTTCAAAGGAGAAAGGAAGGAGGCTAGGGACAAAGGTGGCTGCGGAGAATTGTTAGTGGCTTATAGGCTTTTGCAATAAATAATGAATCCAATGTTCCAATACAGACTATGATTTTTCATGTCTAGAAAAGTTTTGAATTTAAGCTCTCCCATTCATCTTTTAAAAGCATTGCACATGTTTTCTTTGACAGATAGATCAGACAGTGATGCTTTGTGAAAAACTTCACCCATACAACAAGACATTTTTGACTTATTTTCCTGTGAATTCATTTGCGAGTGGTTTCAGCCACACAGCTGAGAGTGAGTGAACTGGATGAAATACACCAAATCCTGTGACAGGCATCTGTGGGACCTAAGGAGTTTGAAAAGTGTGTTGTACACTACAGCAGTAGAAATACATCTGCAAGTTTTGCATTTGTTCTTCTGGCAAATCTGTCATTTTATTTGCAACTATACCAAGATAAATCCAGAGTAAATGCACCATGCAAATTCACACTTGTGTAACAAAGCTGGCCCTCAGGTTGGAGGCTAGCAAAATAACTAGTGAACAGTGAGGATAAAACTTATTTACTAATAATTTATTTTAAATAGCTTATAAGACAATTAACAAAATTACTGTAAAATACTTTTAAAATCATTTTTAGTAGACAGACAGTAGCTGCACTCCATAAAGTCTCTCTCTTCACGTCTGTTTTCTTTCAAAAAATGTTATCCATTTTTCTCAGTCATTGCACAATGACAAAGGCTAGCGCTCAATAGAAATAACAGGATGTGATTACATAATTGAAGAATGCACCATAATGTATGTACCCAAGGGTAAGAATTATGGCTGTTTGTGTAACCTTACCTCTGGAATTATCTAACTTCAGAGTGGTACACTTTCATAATCCTAATGTTCCCCTCATACAATCTTTTGTAAGGAACAGTTTTAGTAGAAATTTTACAGACAAAAATTTTACAAATTACTCTCCATTCCATTCCCCACTCCCACCGCCACCTAGGAGTACTTGATGTTAATTACAACCTCAAAAGATATATGGGAGATGTATGGGCATGTCAATGCAGCATAGTACGAGAGGTCTTAGTAGACTTGGCTCAATATTGAGAAGGTCTCGTGTCTAGGGGGGAAGTACCTGTTCTGTTATGTTTTGTGTTTTTTAAAACGAAGTTTGGCTTTCTGTTTGGGAAACTGATGAATGCTTTTGGGATCCTCTTTTTCCAGTGGTATGAGTATTGATAACTTGCTGCAGACAATACCACACAATACAAATTTCCAGGAAAAAGTCAAGTAACTATTTTGTACAAATGGTTCTTTCTGAAATACTTTAAAAATGTTGTAAATTGCACCTCATATTTGAAAATTTCCAAAAGAAAAAACCTCTGAGGTCAACTCATAAGCTTCTTATTTTGGTCTGTCAGGCTAGGTGGCTGTATACTTAAGAGCATCTGTGTAACTTGGTACCTGTGTATTTTCATTCACTAGCAGGACTGGATTTATTCTCTGACAGCACATTACATCTCCCCATCACCTGATTAGGGAATTTCCAGTTTCAAAAAAATGATGAGTCTTCTGTCAAGCAAATTCTGATGTCTATGCCAGTTTAAAAATAACAACAGGTATAAAAATAAATTGATAGCTCTAACACCACCACCTTTTGTGCACATTTGAGAAGAATTTTCAGTTTCAGGAAGTCAGTAGTTTCATAAACACAATTAAACTTTTTAACTTACTCATGTAAGATATGCAAGAACAGTGGTGGTCATTGTTCTAAATCAGGAGTGGCCAAACTGCAGCTCACGAGCCGTTTGCAGCTCTTCACAGAAAAAGTGCGGCTCGCAGGCAGGGAGCTACTTCAGGCTGGGGGATTTAAAATCTCTTGCCTGAGCTGCCAGCTGCTGAGCTGGCTGACAGATGAGGGGTGGGGAGGAGGAGTGAGCAGGCAGCAGAGAGCTCAGAGGAGGACTGAGGGATGGGGTGGGAGGAGCCAACAGCTCAGAGGAGGGGCAGGGGCATGGACCAGCAAGCAGCCAGTAGCTGGGAGGAGGGGTGAGAGAGGAGGGAACAGCAGCCCCGCCTCAGGGAAGGGTGGTGGAAGAAGGAGCTGGCAGCTCAGGGAAGCATTGGGGTGAGGGAGGGGTCTAAGGACAGAAGGGAACTTCAGGGAATGGAGGCAATCAGGGAAATGACTGAGAGGATCATGGAGGAGACAGGCTGTAAAGGATTTAAAAAGTCTAACAAATTATTGTTATTTTCTGTTTCATAGATTTCAGTGTGAATTTTATTTTGCTTTGCTTTATTTTTTGTGTACTTCGTATTCTTTTTTTATTTTATTTTGGTCTGGTTGGCTTAGGTGGGTTTGCTTGTTTTGTATTCAACTTATACCACATGCCATGGCAGCCTCAGTCCTGTCCACAGCACTTTACAAACATAGGGGCACCTCATGCACTCCCTTTACAAGTGAGGTAGTCAGGAAAACAGCCTAAAAAGTCTTCTATTGTAGCAGAGGAAGAAGGAATAAGCCAATGAAGAATCCTACTCCTTCTTGCCAACTCTACAGAAACCTGTAGATTTAGTTCTGGACAGTTAAACAAGGAGTTTTGTGAAACTTTTAAAGACTAACCCATTTATTTATCACATTTCTCCCATGAAAGCTCACGCTATAAATAAATGGGTTAGTCTTTAAAAGTGCCGCAGGACTCCGTGTTCGTTTTGCTGATCTAGACTAACACGGCTACCTCTTTGAAGCTCTAGACAGTTGAGGCTCTTCAGAGACCCTGAAGAACTGGGACTAGGGATAAACTGTTTTCCTTAGCATCCTCCCCCTTCAGGATTATTTTATGCAGAATCCTATTCCACAAAACCAAGCCTGTTTTGAAAGGCAAGTGTTGGGCCATGTATGGAGTAGGAAAGTTTTTCCCAGGACAGTTGAGTTGTCATGGAAGACAAGAGCAATGCCCCTTCTAAGCTGATGATGCAGCTGAGCAAGTTATGGATTCACTTGGGGAGCTGATGAGCAGGTGCCCTGCACTAAGTTGGGCAACCGGGAGGGAACTTGCTCAGCTGCATCCAAAAGTTGCTCAGCTGCACCATCATCTTAGAGGGAACATTTCTTGAGGAAAAGGCAGCGTGGAGGGAGACAGGGGAGAAGTGAGCAATGGTCAGGGACAGAAGAGAAGCAGCAGCAGCATG
The DNA here is from genome assembly GCA_007922195.1 of Podocnemis expansa. Lineage (NCBI taxonomy): Eukaryota > Metazoa > Chordata > Testudines > Podocnemididae > Podocnemis > Podocnemis expansa. The sequence goes on from ML681972.1 coordinate 10,188,054, forward strand.
GTAAAAGACAGCAGGGAAGCGGCAGCATGGTCGGGGCTGAAGAGTGGGAGAGAAGTGCAGCATGGTCAGGGATGGGGGGAAGGCAGAAAAGCGGCATGGTTGGGGATAGCAGAGAAGCAGCAGCATGATAAGAGATGTCAGGGATGCGGCAACAGGGCAGGGAAGCACGGCATGGTCGGGGGAAAGTGGCAGCATGTTTAGATTTTCTCGTAGGCCCTCATGCAGTTAACATGTTAAAATAAAATCATGTTTTACAGGTCCTAAATATGATGTGGAATACTGAAAGAAAAATATAAAGGAGAAAAGTTTAAAACTGAATGTGAATGCTGTGAAGCACTGTATTCTACAATGAAATTTGTTATATCAAAACATTGTACAATATTTAGAGATCAGCACCTGTGAGAGCTTTAACGTACTGCACTGACAAGTTACTGCCCAGATTTTAAAAAACTTGCCACTAGCCTGCAGTATTCTTCATCCAGCAACAGCTAAGTTTTTACTGTATAGGCCTAGTTTTCATAGTAACCTTAAGTAATTATTAAAATCTGACATTAGTAGGATCAATATTTGCCCTGTTTTTAAGATAAAATTAAGGTGTGCAATGACTTTTAAGCTTAGGAATTTTGAAGTAGGTAAAAGTATGTGGTTATAATGCCTCAGTGGGTCTCTCGAAGGTTTAATAATTGACTTGTGTGACTCTTAAGTTCCATAAGTTTGGCCACCCCTGTTCTAAATGTTCACGATCCCAGCACCTACGCTAACCTCAGAATCTTCCTATATTTACAATGTTCAGACTATCGTGCTACACATTGTATAAAGTGAGACACTGAAGAAATAGAATAAAAAAGCAGATTCAAACCTTGTGGGAAGAGTACAACAGCCATCAGCTGTCAGCCTGACTTGCGTTTCATAGCTATCCAGTGGACAAACAACTTGTTGAACAGGAGGGCATTCCACTGTACTGCAGTCCACACTGAAAACTGAAGAGAAGGGAAGGGAAGGGGGGAAAAAAAAAAAGGTATTTTGTATTATACAGAAAGTCATGTGTCTAAGTAACCATGACAAAGAGCAAATGTATTCATTCTTTTTATCTAGGCCAGAAAAGATACTTCACTAATTAATGTTCTGCAGATACTACTAAAAATTAATGACACTCTAACTCTGACTTCTGCTGCATTAACAGTAAGAACTAGCTGAACAAACATTAGTCAATTAAAACTTCATAAAGCTACCCAAACAATTCAAGTCTGAAAATTTATACTACAGGAAACAAGCATTACATAAGCGTGAGTAGTAGGATAATAAGAATATTTAAACAAATTAATTATATTTTTGGAATATAAAAGTATATTGAGAATTTTTCTTAAAAAAATGTATTAAACATAAGAACCTAATAAAACTACAACTTTTTTGTGGTGAAAAATGAACACTATCTATTTAAAAGTTAAAATAACGGGTTTAACCAGAGGTACTTATATTTATGCTTGGACTGAGGTGATGTGCATCACTAGTTGCATTTCTAACATATGTCCCATTAAGGGCTGCGATATTCAGTGTTTCAACATGATAGATGGGAAAAGCAGCAATAGTATATTATTCAGCTCCTCAGGACGAAGAAAATGACTTCTTTTTATAGGGTGTCAAATGATCGAAGAAGCAAAATTTAGGTTGAAAATGTGGTTAGCTTTATGATTTATACACAAGAAGTTGAAATCTACTTTTCTTAGTTAATCCTAAATATAGTATATCAAAGTAAATTTTGCTGCAGCTGTAGAGAACTACTATGAAAGTTACCAGTCTAAACAAACAGCTGTTTGTTCTTTCTTGCCACTGGTATGGTAATGAAAAGTCTAACGAAATTTAGTTGCCTGTTTTATAAAAACAAATTATTTGGATTGCAAGGCGAGTAGAATTTGACAGCACTCACAACCATGCAAAATAAAAAACCAATGCCTGATATCACCTGAAATGGCTGCTTATAACTGTGCATCAATGTTCCTTCTAAGCTGCGCTGGCGCACTGCAGCGCAGCCCGCCGCAGCCGCCAGCTCAGGGAAGGCTGCTGGCAGTGCACTGCCGGCAGCCAGAGGCCCTTCATAGAGCTCCTGTGAAGCAGGGAGTTTTGAAAACTCCCTCCCAGAGAAGCTCTAACGGAGCATGCCCAGAAAATCTGGGCATGCTCCATAGAGCTTCTCTGGCCCCAGGAGCTGTGGCTGAGCCGTGCGTCTCCAGCCACAATGTAAGTTTCTGGGGGCTGCCGGGAGTGGGGGCGGGGAGGCTGCTGGGGAGCCAGGAGTGGGCCGGGGGGGGGCGGCTGGGACCAGGCCCGCGGGGGTGGGGTGGGGTGGCTGGGGGTGGGGGGGCTGCTGGGCTCCCGGGAGTGGGCCAGCAGGGGGGGAAGCGGCCAGGAGCAGGCCCGCGGGGATGGGGGGGGCTGCCAGGAGCGGGCCCACGGGGGCAGCCAGGAGCAGGGGGCGGCGGCTGGGAACAGGGCGCAGCTGGAAGCAGGGGGGCAGCCGGGAGCGGACCGCGGGGGTGAGGGTGGGGCCACTGGGAGTGGGGGGGGGGCAGAGCAGGCCAACGGGGGGGATAGCACAGCAAGCGGGGGGGGGGCGGGCAGCGCAGCGAGCAACATGAGTTGCTCAGCTGCCAGGATCTCGTAGAGGGAACATTGCTGTGCATGATAATTCAGTATTGATACTGCCTTCTTCAATGATAAGCCAACTGACAGCGAGGTGAAACTCAATTTCTGAAGCTTCATTTTTTCATTCCCTCTATAATCTGATCTTCAGAAATGCTGCTCACTAACACCCCCCCCCAACTTCAAGGACCTGCAAGCTCTTAGTCTCGGTAGGGAATCACACCTTGAGCATTTGAAGATAGATATCTAGCAACTGCCGTAATCAAGTTTAATAGACACTTTTTTTTTTTTTGTACAAATGACTTGCTCCAAGTCACACCTTGAAGCAAGAGAACTAGGTTTAGAAAAGAAGAATTCTTTTCTTCCGGTCCATAGCTTAGACCTTTGAGTAAGATCATTAACTTGAAAGTTACCCACATGGCTATTCTGTGTCATTGAAATTCAGAATTATCTCCTATTTATTTGAGGAACGAAAGGAAGAGAAAGCTGTAATCCACTAATAACCAGCACTGCAATCAGCCACACAGAAGCAGAATTGTATTGACACACACAGTATGAAGTTAAACAATTTACAAATACAATTAAAATGAGCAATTCCAAACTTCAAGAAAAGAAATTCAGTTATTAATCCATGCTTAATTTCAACATTACAGGATAAACTTTTAAAACTATGATGTTTTCACTGCAAAGTTTGCATATCACTTTGCATATAGAAATAATACACTAGCCAGAGTCTTTGAAATACCTTTAGCATTAACATTTTTTTCAAAAGAACAGTTAAAATTGATAAATATTGTATTTATTGAAGCATGAATTTATTTCATCCACTGCAATACTGAAGGCATTTCTAGTATATCCAATCAGAGCATAAATTTAACCACTTCACCACGTAATTGCTCATGTAAAACAATCAGTGTTCAATACCTTGGGTCTTCAACCTAGTCATATTTCACTGCCCTGGCTTCAGAACTTCAAAGTATGCAGACTCCTGAAGTTCAATGGCTACTGAGCCATTCCAAGGAGTTTCCAATTCAGGAAATGGCAACAAAAACCAATCTTCCCACACTCAATCACAGTCATGGAGAAGGGTGATATGGAATTCAAAAAAAGATTGTTGGTGATTTCATCCAGAACCCTCACACTGGGCTGGGAATCTTTTTGGGCTGATTAGCTTTCACTTGTTTCAATGCCAACAGAAAGTGATGCATCTACCATACATTCCATCACTACAGCTAAGGGAACCTGAATGTCTTGTGTTTTGGTACCTCTTTACGATATTTGAAAGAAAGAAAAAATCAATACTGTCACAGATGAGTGTGTCCAAAGGAATAGATTCAAATGGTTTGAGTTCTTCTTGAAGAGACTCATTGATCAGTAATGGTGGGAATTTGCACTTCCATCATCTCTGTATCTATGGGGTTCCTCAAAGACCACTTTTTTTTGGTACCAACCATCATCCACTCAATATTCCCTCTAATTATTCATAGGCTGTGTGCGCAAAAAATTTATCTGCACAAAAAACTCTCTTTGTGAGCACCAATATTAGCACTATTGAATTTTTTTGTGCACACTTTATTCTGTTGTGTGCGCGGGTTTCATGACCTATGTGCACGCACACATGCACACAGCTTAGAGGGAACAGTGATTCCACATGCAACAGCTAGAAGATCTAGCAAGATCAGATATTTGCAAATTTCATGAATATGAACATTACACTCATTTCTATCTAGTCTTCAAAATACATGATACCACAATCATCAGCAAGCTAGTTCAGTCTTCTGCCAAGATCAGCTCATGGACTGATTAAACCCTAGTCTACACTCACTGTACTTTTTGGTGGCAGTCAACAGGACATGCTCAAGGTAAGTAAAATACCTTGCGTATCTCCCGTTGCCTTACTCACTTCCACTTACCTCCCTGTGCACAATGTGCTAAGATGACTGGAAATGCTGTCTGGTCGACTTAGTCCTACTCTAGTTACAGGGCTGGAGTTGCAGTGTTGAGCTGTAGATTGATCAAGCACACATTGACAGACCACTCAAATTGAACATGGAAGACCGCACTGACAGCAGTGAATTTCCTGATGTCAGTATAGACATGCCTTAAGAGTCACAAAACTCTCATACAGGTGATAAGAGAAACCAGAAATTCTTCAAAAAGAATGGAAGATGGGAGGGATCAGCAACGAGAGCTCCTTCTTGGAGGTCAGAACCCGTAAAGATAAAGTGAGAAAGGCCAAAAGCCAAGTAGAGTTGGAACTTGCAACAGGAATTAAAACCAATAGCAAATGGTTCTATAGCTATACAAATAGGAAGAAAATGAAAGAAGAAATGGGATTGCTGAACACTGAGAATGGGGTGGAGGTTAAGAATAACATGGGTGTTGCTAAATGAGGATACAGAGGTGAAAATTACCACATTTGACCTAGACACCAAACCTGAACTGCTTAATGGACTAAATTGGAAAAGAGGGTGGGGAAAAGGCGCAGATAATCTCCATCCAGGGATGTTAAAAAAAATGACACATGAAATTGCAAGCCCATTAGCAAGGATTTTTAATGAAACTCTAAACTCAGGGGCTGTACCATTCAACTGGAGAACTGCCAACACAGTTCATATTTTTGAGAAAGGGGAAAAAAGTGATTTGGGTAACTATAGGCTTGTTAGTTTGACCTCAATCACATGCAAAGTCTTGGGGGGAAAAAAAAGTTGAGAGAAAATAGTGAAGGATATCAAAGTTAGCGGTAATTGTGATAAAATACAACATGGCTTTATGAAAAGTAGATCATGTCAGACCAATCTGATCTCTTGTTTTCTTCAAAAAAAAAAAAGACACCCCCCCACACACACACACATTTTCTGGGCAAAACGAATGCAGAGGATCTAATTTACCAAGATTTCTGTATGACATTTGATATGGTTCCACACAGTGAATTATTAGTTAAATTAGAAAAGATGGCAATTAATATGAAAATTGGAAGTTGGGTAAGGAACTGGTTAAAAGGAACACTATTAAGGGTCATACAGAACATTGACCCGTCAGGCTTGAGGAAGGTTACTAGTGAGGTTCCTCAAGGATCTGTCTTGGGACTGATCTTACTTAACTTTTTTATGATTGACCTAGATACAAAAAATTGGGAATATGCTAATAAAATTTGCAGAGGACACGAAGTTGGGAGGTATTGCCAATACAGAGAAGGATCAGGGTATCATACAAGAAGATCTGGACGACCTGTAAATTGGATTAATAGGAATAGAATGAAATTTAATAATGGAAAGTGCAAGGTCATACATTTAGGAATTAATAACAAGAATTTTTGCTATAAGCAGGGAATACATCAGTTGTAAGTGGAAGAGGAGGAGGAAGACAACAACGATGACCTAAACATATTGATTGATCACAGAATGATACCTACCTAATGTTATTGTTGGAAAAACTCTCTGACTTAGTATCTTAGGGGCACATGCACCTACAGTGCAATGTACCTGTACATGGTCACTGTAAGGAGGGAGAACTTCTGAGGTACATACAAATACAAGGAGGTGCACATTACATGCAAGAGGAATTCAGAGACAAGTAAACTAATTATAGGAACAGAAAGGCTAATTTACTGAAGATGCAAAATACAGTGAAGTGCTTTAGAGAGGAAATAGATAAAAGATGAGGTAATAGTCTCTAGGAGAATAATCCTGTGAGCTAGACACAGAAGATTTGGGTTCAATTCCTTTCTCTACCTTACAGTGTGACCTTGGGTTTAACACCCACCTCCCCTCCTTCCCAATCATTACTTCCTTTCTCTGATCCTTTTCTTGCTTTGTCTATTTAAGTTTTAAACTCTTTAGGTCAGAGGTTCTCTCATTACATACCTGTACAGTATCTATCAAAATGGGAAGCTGTTTTTTACTGTTTTATCCCAATACAAACAATGCTAATTTGTAGGCTTAAAGTCCAAAAGGACTACTATGATCATCTAGCCTGACCTCATATTAGTTACAAAAGTAGTCAAAATAATGATTATAATACAGAACTCAAAATCAGGCACTTCAAATTACCCTCTTCACAAAGGACAGTCAATAAAACTGAAAGGGGCATATATTTGAAATAAAACAGAGGATTTTATTGTATTAAACATGTAATTAACCAGTGAAACTGACACTTGAGAATACTGAGGCCAGGATCTGAGGAGTCAAAAAAGGATTAGATCTGTTTGAGAACAAAAATAAAAAAAATCTGTAGTATATTAAATATAATAAAAAAGAAGGAATATAAACCCTCAATTTGTAAAAGATAAAACATCAACTGCAAGGTTTCTTGCACTCTCTTTAAAGCTCCTGCTGCTGGCCATTGTCTACAACAGGACACTAGACTACATGGACTGGTCTAGCATTGATCCCACCAATTTAGGCATATGTGAACCAGTTGCTGCACAGCAACAATAGACAATTCCTTTATTTCAATGACGTCTAGTTTTACCCCCAATATCCTATTATTTTTGTACAGATTTTAAGTGCACATTGTTTCTATAAGTGTTACAGATTTTTTTTAATGTCTGATCCTTCTGAAAATCCACAAACTACGTTTTCCATCCGAAATGTACAATCACTTATTAGTGTCTGTAAACAACTCAGAAAAAACATCAGCCCCATACTGCATATATATTTTGCCCACTATGAGAATAATGGTTTGGTCAATCTCCCAGTACTCAAGGTCTTGTACTGATGTATTTGATCCTACCTAGTAGCTTTCTCTAATCTCCCACACTGTCAAAACAGTCCAACAAAAAACACCAAGGAGTCACGTCGCACTTTAAGACTAACAGATTTACTTTGGAAAAAAACAGTCCAAGTCACAGAGGCACAGAATTCAAGCCCAGCAAGGACCACCAGATCCTCTAGTCGGACCTATATAGCACAGACCATCAACACCACCCACAAACTTACCCAGCGACCAAAATGAAAACGGAAGTATTACAATTCACAGGAGACTAGATTATTATGAGCCACAGCAGAGAACAGAAGAGACTGAGGCACACCAATGTCTGAAGACCTCGACTATGACAAGGAAATGATTAGGTGAACTATAGTCGGATAACACTGGCAAGTGACATGCTTTCTGGGAAGAAGAAAAGCCCTCTATCACTGCAAATCTGATCTCTGGGAAATTTCTTCCCATCCTTTCATAAGGCAATCAATTAGACCTTGCACATGTGAGCAAGAACCAGCCAGCCATGCACCTGAGAGGAGTGAGTCCCAGGGCTGTTGAGCTCATTCCATGTACTGATTCTGCAGGGTGCAGAGTTTCATCTTTGATTTCAATGGGAGCAGCCACTCACAAATGAGAATCACTTGGGTGTTCACATGATGTGGGAAATGGGCGTATACTAAACATGTTACCAACTCTTTGAGTGTGTTCCTTCAGCTCACATGTAATGGCTGTCTTTTTTTTTAATCTGAAATCTTTTTATGACTTATGAAAATCTATAGATTTATGGAATGTCTTTCTGACCCTTTCAATATATAGCGAAAGAACTTTGCTTTGTAAAGAAGGAGCTGCACGTGTTCAGCTTAATCTGCATATCAGATCAACCGTTTTTACTAAAAACATTTATGATAGTATACACCACTTCCTCTTCATAGTTTTTCTTCATTAGTCCTGTATTTAAGTTGAAACGGCTGTGATGTGGAGTAGACAGTTGCTGTACATACTCAGGTATAAGCCGAGGTTTTTGTGCCTGAAAATTGCCTTTAAAACAGGAATTCACCTTATACACAAGTCAGTAAGACAGACAGGACCAGCCCAGGGGTTTCACAGTACTTCTCCAGCCCTGCACAGAGCATGTTCCCGGCTGGAGTGGCCATGTTAAGGAATCGCCCTCCCCTCCCCCCCCACCGGCTGGGGTTAGAAAAGGACGTGACCCCCACATCTGGAGCAGCCAGGTAAGGGAGTCGGGGGGGGGGAGTAGGTCTGGGGAAGCCAGTGTCAGGGTCTGCGAACTGGGGGGGAAGCAGGTGGCAGGGGCATCAAGGGGAAGTGGGCGGCGGGGGGGGGGGGAGTGGGAAAAGCAGCAGCAAGGGTTTGAGAGATAGGGAGGGTGGCAGAGACTCCAGGGGAAGCCAGCAGCACAGGGGGTGGGGGTCAGCGGCTGAGCCCATGGGTGGATCACGGCTTATACACAGGTCACCTTTTATTTTAAGCACTATTTTGGGGGCTTGGGGGGGGTTGGGGTTGGCTTGGCTTGTGCGGTGATCAGCTTATTCACAAGTATATATAGTAACAATAAATGTCTCATTAGGTATCTAGAAGATTTTTACATTGTTTACTGTGTCAATTCTACTGCAAAATGGCTATATAAACTATTGCGCTTAAGTATAGGAGACAGAAGAAAATTCAGTACAGGAAATAGCACTCATCTTTACCTGGTTTACATTCGTAGAGGTCACAGCATTCCCCCGGCTTCCCTGATGCTTTAGAAACCAATATATTCAAGTAGCCTGGTTGGCAAACTTTCCTCAAGCAACCTGCAGGGTTACACACACAACGGCTAGGAAGTGGACAGCATTCACCTGGAGGAGCATAACCTTCAATCAAGATGGAATCTTCTGGACAGCGAGGAGAAAACTGGACCTCACAGCGGGCCTTGGAGCAATCAGGTTTCTCTTCTGAAAAGGGGAGAGAGACATCAGCACACTGCGTATGTCAGTAAAACACTTTCCTGATATTTAAGTTCCACAGCACTGCTTTGACAATTTGGAAAGCTATTATCCTTGCCACAAGAAAAATAAGGACTGACTTGCATCAGCGAAGTTTAACAGCACCCTTGGATCTAGCAGAAGTTGTAACCATGATATATCTAAAAGATGATAAATGTTAAATATATTTTACTAAAAACTATTTGCTTTTTATTTACACTCTTTAGAACTGCAGAATGCAAGGAAACTGTGTGTTTAGCTCTGATGATGATAAAAATAGGTAGAACCTCTCTGAACTACACAGATGTACCTGGGAACAATATCTACATGTTAACATTACCTAAATCTTTCCATATTAAAAACTGATGTTTAGCAGCTTACATCAGCATCTTTCAGAAACTTTATCAAAACTTCATCCATTTGAACTAAAATTTCTCATGCTGGTGCTTGTTTCATGAAAATGTTTATGTTTCAACAAAAACAGTCCAGCCATTTTCAAGAATAAGACTACAGAAAAATAAGTTTTTTGCCCATGTTAAAAAATTCTTCTGTTTCATTAAGCAGTTCTGATGCTTCCATGCTTTGGAGCAGAGATCTGAAATTTCTTAGCAGGGGCTGGGGACATCCTGGAATCAGGACTATGTCATTTGCTGTCCCCATGAAAATCCATCCACATTCAAAGCCTCCGAAACCAGTATCTCAAACATTTAGAAGAGACTTGCTAGAGTTCAGTAGCTATGTTCTCTGAAGATATCATCTGTACTAGATTTACTTCCACCCAGGGTTGCAGGAGATGAGAAGGGCTTTTCCTGCAGTCACTCTTCCTAACACAGCTAGAGCCATGGAGACTCTCCTCCACTCTCAGTATTGTCCTTGTTGGCATCCAGGGAAAGGAATCAGCCTCACTAGAATGTAGGGGCATTGAAGGGAACAGGGCAGAGAGAAACTGGGGAGGGGATGGGGTAACAAAGCATGGGGTAACAGATACAAGCTGGAGGAAATGGATTAGAAAGGAAGCAGAAAGCAAGGAGGGGACATAGCTATAAAAGGTTATGAGGGGTGAGACAGAGACTGAGAGTTCTTGTCAAGGACAGGAGCAAGCTGGATGGACAGAGACAAGTCTAACTAGTAGAGCACACTCTCCTGCAAAACTTGGGAAAGATTCCAGAGTTTCAGTGTTTTTAACACACAACTGTGGAACCCACTAACAAAGGATGCATCTTCCTCCTCCCCGCCAATGGCTGGTCTAGACAGACGAGCAGCCTGTTACTTTTATCACTTACTCCATCAACTCAAGCAGCAGAGATCTGCAACCCAGTTCTAAAGCACCTCAGTTTAATGAGGACTTAGTAAACTGGTATTTCAGTGGGCTTTCTTTTATTAAAAGTAGACAATTGTATACTTAAAACATGGAAAAAGTTACAGTTATGCTGGATTCTGGCATTTCCCAACTTGAGATTTCAGCCCCTCTCTCTGATCCTCGTATGGATAAAGTAGGATGCCCTGTCCTTATGGGAGAAGGTGGCCTGAGGGGGAGATGAACTCCTCTCGCAGCTTTCATAGCATAAGCCAGGATCCAGGGAGAGTCTGTCCCTCTGGGGAATCTGAATCACTCTCCCCGCTCCCCACATAAGCCAAGATATGGCATTGTAACTCTTTGGGTCACTGTACCCCTCGCCTCATGTAAGCCAGGAATTCCTGCCCTGCTGGAGAGCTGAGAATAACCTGCTGGGTGCATGCGTCAAGAACACAGTGCTGAATCAGGTGAGGTGCTGAGACTAAGGATACTTGATTCTTGTCACAAGCCATTTCTACACTGCAGGTACTGTGGTACCACGATTTATGGTGCCATGGCTATACTCCTGAACTACATACCAGTGGCGTCGCTAGCGCTGGGCACCCGGGGCACGTGCCCCGGGTCCCAACGCCAGTGCCCCGGTTCTCCGGCCCAATCGGGCCGGGGATCCAGGGCCTGATCCCTGGCGGTCCGCGGCCACGGTGGCCACGTCTCCGGCCAGGGATCCAGGGCCTATCTGGCCACCTGGCAGGCCCCGCCCCCTGGCCCAGGATAGGGCCAGGGGGTGGCTACGCCGCCACCGCCAGCTAGGCCGCGCTGCGGTGCAGCGTGGCTCAGCCTAGCCTGGCCCGGCGTGGTTGGAAGCAGCCGCTGGAGGCCGGGCCCGCGGCCGCAGCCCTGGATCCCTGGCCAGGGATGGGGCTGCCGCGGCCACAGCCAGGCCCCGGATCCCCAGCGGGGGACAGGGTTGCCGCAGCCACCGGCGACCAGGCCAGGGATCCGGGGCCCGGCTGGCCACCCGCGGTGGCCCCGTCCCCTACTGGGGATTCGGGCCCTGGCTGCGGCCGCGGCAGCCCCATCCCCAGCTGGGGATCCAGGGCTGCGGCCGCAGGCCCGGCCTCCAGTGGCCGCTTCCGGCCGCGCTGGGCCAGGCTAGGCTGTGCTGCGCAGCGCCGCAGCGCCGGCTAGCTGGCGGCCTCCCCCTGGCCCTATCCCAGGCCAGGGGGACTGTGGCCTTTTGGCTGGGGGCGGGGCCTGCCCTGGGTCTTTCCCCGCCCCAGCGACGCCCCTGCTACATACACAGTGCAGTGACATGACACGACTACAGTGAAGGGGTTTTCTTGTTGCTCCACCAACTCCACCTCTCCAAATAAGGGTAGCTAGGGTCAATGAAAGCATTCTTCCAACAACATAGGAATTTCCACCCAAAAGGTTTGGCATATTATAGCTATGGTGCTCAGGGATATAGATTTTTCACACCTGGGAGTGCAAATTCCTTTGAAGACCAGGCCTCCAATTCCCTGGTGCTGCAAATAAGGGGGAAGGGTGAGAACACCCATAATGTGAATGGAGTACTTTACAGGTCTCAGAGATATTGTTTCAGATTGTGCTGAGCTAAGAACAACAGCTCACCACAATAAATGTGCCATTTTAGTGGTTCCCAACCAGTGTGCCAGGGCACACTGGTGTGCCGCGGCAACATCCAAAGTGCGCTGCAAGCATCGCCGAGAGCTAGAGTTAAAGCTTTCTCCCTGCTCAGCCCAGCCACGTGGGCTGTCCAGGGCTGGGAAAAGGCAGTGGTAGGCACCGGAACTCATTTCCGGGGCCCCCTATTTTTAGGTAGGCAGCGTTCTGGCCCCCCTAAAATAGAATAAGGCACTGGAAAGTGGAGTTCCAGTGGTCCCCCTCAAAACAGGATGAGCAGCTGGAACGCAGAGTTCCAGTGGCTCCACTTTAAACCACTTTAACCCAGGAGGCTGGAAATTTTGTGAGTCTCCGCCCTGAAGGGTAGAGCACCTTGTGTCAGCAGCCTGCAAACAGCCCAGTGTAAGTGTTTGGGAGAGGACTGCTGGGGATGGTGTGGGGCAGGTGTGTGTGTAGCAAAGGTGGGTGGGAGTGATGTGTAGCAGAAGGTGTGTAGCTGGGGTTGTGGGGTGGTTGTTTGGTTGGGGGGGGGTGTCGCTGGGGGGTGGGGTAGCTGTAGCTGTAGCTGGGGGCTGAGGCCTAGTTCTGGCCCCTACAATGATGGGAGGGTCCATCACAGGCAGCAGGGGCCTGGGGGAGGGGAGGACAGGACCCACTGGGGTGGGTAGGAGCAGCAGTGGGGTGAGGATTTGCCCTGGGTGGCAGGGAGCCACTGTGGAGAAGGGGAAACTGGGGCTCCCCTGCCCTACCTTCCCTCTCCCCACATTTCCCCCTGCCCCCACAAAGCCACTCTTGTTCTCCCTTCCTCTCTCCTCTCTTGCCCCCCTTGTGCTGTTCCCCACATGCCTCCCCTTGTCCTTTTTTGCCACCCCTACCCTGTTCCCCACACTCACTACTGCCACTGGATACGACTCCTGACCTCCCCTGTTTTGCCACCCCTGCTCTGCTACCCCTACTACCTCACACAGCAGCATTTCCAAAACACGGTGCCATGGTTCATGAATATTCGTAAGTAATTTAAGTAAATTTGAATATTCATGAGTTTTTTAATGGTAGTGTGCCTCAAAAAATTTGAAGGTATCAAGGTGTGCCACGGCAGAGAAAAGGCTGGGAACCACTGTGCCATTTCACGCCTCTATGAGCCTCCCCTTTTATGCTGCAGGCAGTTAGGGATGAGCCCTTCCTTAAAACATCCCTCTATCCTGCTGACCCTTCTTCCCCCAGCAATTATTCTGTGCTGGCAATCTGGGTGTAGAAAAGCACATGATGATTATTAATCAATTGATTATTAATTTCAGATAGCAAAAAAACAGCTCTGCTAGAGTTAAGGCTGAGAAAGATTTTTCAGTTTAAAGGATGATCTTTGTAAGGGCTGTAAAATCTGCTTGCTTAGTCACACTTTCTTGAAATGTGCTATGACCCATGAAGCCACTGGTTAGGGTTAATGACCCAAATTTGGGGCCCTTTGATCACAGAGTTCCCAAAATACAACCCTTGGGGTGGGGATCAGTTTTTCTTAAAAAGTTTACAGATTCAACCCACTGTTTTCATGGAGACCAGGCTCTCAAAGTCCTAAATGGTGGCTTAAGGTGCATGCTGCTGAGGACAGTGGGAGGATGTCTATGTTTTGTAGTCTGGGTCTTCTTTCAGGTGCTTAAAAAGTTACTGCACTCATCACAAAATAACTATGTCAAGATCTGGGGGCCTAGATTATGCTGAGAGCTCTTTTAACAGCCCTATGGTCAATTAAGCACTCTACCACTTCAAAATATGACCGTTATCCTGCATCCCCACTTCTGGTCTAATCAAGTGTATCAGGTGGGAGGGCACTTGGAAGTTTTGTAACAACTGCATGGCCTAGCACAGTGTTTCCCAACCAGTGTGCCACAGCACACAGATCTGCTGTCAGGCCTGAGCAAGTGTGCCGGAATTTTCTGAAAAACTACCCAAAGCGCTCTGGATTGGCTCATGAATATTCATGAGCTCATTTGGAAACTATAGGGTGGTATGCCTCAAATTAATTAAAGGTAGCAGGGTGTGCCGTGACAGAGAAAATGTTGCGAACCACCAGCCAAGCAGAAACAACAGTAGACTAGGACTCAAAATCTGTGCTTTATTCCTGGCTCTGCCACTAGCCAAGTCACTTCACCTCTCTCATTTCCTCCAGTAGTATAATAGAGATGATGTCTTCCTGCTTAATAAAATCTTTTAAGATCTTCTGATATAAAGCCCTACGTAAAAGCTAGGTATCATAACTACTAGTAGCATCTCAACTGCAAACCTACATGATAAATGCAACTGCCTAAATAACCACACGCTTTTACCAACACCGTTTCTTTTTGCCTTAAAAAAATTTGTTCTATTTTAAGGCCAAGGAAAATTCCTGGACCAAAAAAAAAATTCATTCATGAAGAGTTAAGATTGCCCATGGTATCTCAGGCCCTTTCAGAATGTCCCATTCCACAAAACAGTGGGTTTTTACCAGTAACTGCCCTTCTTCGAGATGGGCTGCTCACATACATCCAGTTACAGGTGTCTACGTGCCATAGTGCACGGTGCCTCAGAAAGTCTTTAGCCTTAGCCTGTCAGGTCAGGGCAAATGGCCAACGCCCTCTCCGTGCCACGACTGCGGCTATATAGGTGACCATGACCTGACCCTCCCAGTCCTTTATACCTTCACCAACTCCGTTAGCAGGGACAGTGGGAGGGATCTGCATGTACGTGAGCAGCCCATCTCAAAGGAGGACAGTTACTAGTAAGCAACCCACTGTTCTTCTTCGAGTGCTGCTCACATCATTCAGTTAAGGTGACTACTTGTGATACCCAAGGATAGTGGGAGGAGTTACAGTCTGCCAATGCTGAGTACAGCTATGCCCAACATGGCATCCTCTCTAGCTTGCTGGATGATAGCGCAGTCCATCGTGAAGGCATGCACCGATGACCGTGTAACCGCCCTACAGATCTCTTGGATCAAGACCTTGGTGAGGAAGGCCATTGACAAAGCCTGGGCCCTGGTAGAATGAGCCTTGACCATCCCAGGAAGGGCCATATTCAACCTTCCATAGGAGTCTTTGATACAGTTTACTATCCATTTGGAAATACACTGTGAGGACACTGGAACATTTCTTTTGTGCTCGGCGACCACCACAAAGAGTTGGGAGGTTTTATGGAACAGACACATGCGCTCGATGTATGTTAGGAGCGCTCTTTCATACCCAGAGTGCACCACCTCCTCTGATTCTCCGTAACCTGAGGGTCTGGAAGAAATACTGGCAAGCAAACATCCTGATTGAGGTGAAAAGGAGAAACTACCTTAAGGAGGAAGGAGGCGTGTGATCGCAGTACCACTTTATCAGGAAAGAACCTTGTATATGGGGGTTCTGAGGAAAAGGCCTTCAGCTCCGAGACCCTTCTAGCTGAGGTAACTGCTGCTAAAAAGGCTACCTTTCAGGCAAGGACCAGTAAGGTACATGAGACCAAGGGTTCATGTGGGGGCTCCATTAGTGCATGGAGCATCACGTTCAGGTCCCAAGGAGGAATGGGTTCACAGGGTTGTGGGAAAAGTCTTTTGAACCCCTTCAGGAACCTAGTGGAAGTAGGGTAGGAGAAAACAGGGACATCATCCACCTTTTCATGGATGGCTGAGATTGTTGCTAGGTGGACTCTCAGTGAGGAAAGGGAGAGACCTTTGTCTCTAAGTTCTAGCAGATAATCAAGGTGTAGGTGGAAAGGAGCTAGTGTAGGGTTTACTCCTTTATCTCAAGCCCAGGTGGCAAACCGTTCCCATTTGGCTATATAAGTGGACCCGGTGGATGGTTTTCTACTACCGACCAGGACCTTCCTAACCCTGTCCGAGCAGAGCCTTTCCTGCTCACTAAGCCAGAGAGTCTCCAAGCTGTCAGATGCAGGCGACCTGGGTTTGGGTGCAGCAGATGTCCCAAGTCTTGTGTCAGGAGGTCCGCCCATGTGGGGAGGCAGAGTGGGCCCTCTATGGACAGGTCTTGTAGGAGAGAGAACCAGTGTTGTCTGGGCCGGTTCGGAGCTATCAATACCATGTTTGTTCCATCCATCTTGATCTTCAGAAAGACCCTGTGTATCAATAGGACCAGTGAGAAGGCATGCATTAGAGGGCCTGACCAGGTGATGAGGAAGGCATCGGTGAATGACGCCTCCTCCAGACCCCTGAGGGAGCAAAACTGCTGATGCTTGTGGTTCTGCCATGTCACAAACAATTCCACTTGGGGTGTTCCCCATTTGTCTACTAGGTGAGAGAACACTGTATGGTGGAGCAACCACTCGTGATTTGCTAGTGGTTTTCTACTAAGCGAGTCTGCCAGCCCATTTGCCCTCTCCCGTTAGGTGTGCTGCCACCAGAGTGAAATTGTATTTCAGGGCTAATTCCCAGAGTTTGCAAGCTTTCTTGCAGAGAGCTGGGGAGTGGACACCCCCTTGCCGGTTTGTATAAAACATGGCTGCAGTGTTGTCCATTAGAACCTGGACTGATCTGCTTTGCATCCTGTCCAGAAAAGTCATACAAGCCAATCTGATGACCCGCAGTACCTTCACATTTATGTGAAGAAAGCTGTCTGCATGAGACCAAAGTCCCTCAGTGGAAAGTCCCCCGAAATGTGGGCCCCCTGCCCCGAGTCCGAGGCATTGGCTAACACTGCTACTGTGGGCATTAGCATTTCTAAGGGAATTCCCCCCCCCATGGCAAACTGGGGGTCCTTCCAGATCTGTAGTGCCCCAGGATACTTCAGGGAACCGACAGTACCTTGGACAGGGGGTCTTTCTGTGGGTGGAACACCATGGAGAACCAGACCTTGAAGGGCCTCATTCTCAGACGTGCTGTCCAGATCACGGAGGTTGAGGCTGCTATGTGCCCAAGCAGCTGTAGGCAGTGACAGGCTGTGGTCACCTGAAACTCCTGCAGCTCCGTAATGATGATGCAGATGGACCGAAATCTTGAGGTAGGCAAGGACACTCTCTCTTTGTAAGCGTCTAGAACTCTATGAACTCTATGCTTTGGGACGGGCAGATTTTTGACTTTTCTCGATTTACGCAGAGACAGAGATGGGATGATCTGTGACAAGGAAAATAAAGTTCCCCACAGTTTCCCTATGTGTTTGTTTAATGCTCTGAGATTTAAAATGGGTCTTAGGTTCCCGTTGGGTTTGGAGACCAGAAAGTGTTGGTAATAGAACCCTTTCCCCTGCTCCAGCTTGGGACCCTTTCTATGGCGTCCAGGAAGAGAAGCTTGTCGCATTCCATCTTAAGCTAGCAATCTAGTTCCTGGTTCCCGAGGTCTGAGCGAGGGGGCGGTCTTCTGACCTGAGGAGTTGATCAAAACCGTATGTGATACCATTCCGGGACTGTCTCAAGGACCCACTGGTCAGTTGTGATGTTGGGCCTCTGGTGTGCGAAGCGGTGTAGGCGGTTGGCAAAGGTTGGGGTCAAGGCTGTGGGTTCACCGCCCTCGCAGTAATCGTTAAAAGCGCTGCTTCCTCCCCATCAAGCAGTTAGTACCCTGCCCTCGCCTGCTGGACTGTGAAGCATGGGCTTTCCACCCTTGCTCAAACAGCCCTTGTCCTTATCCAAGTCCCTAAGTTGTCCTTAGGAGTATTGGTAGGACCGAGAAAAAGAATTCTGCATCTGGACTTGATGTTATAACTGCTGTAGCTACTGTTGCAAGAGCTGATGAGGTTTCAAAGAACATCAGACAGATTGCGGGGTGTACATTCCCAGTGATCTGAGGCTGGCTCTTGAGTCCTTCACACCATGCTGCTTAGCATCTGTGGACTCAGCAAAGAGGTCAGAGCCTTCAGATGGTGGGTCGTGAATGATAAGCTGAATCTGTGGGGACAGGCCCGCCCTAAAGCCAGGCGGAGTGGCGCATCATCACAGCGGATGCCATGGTATGCGAGGCTGCCTCTGATGCGTCCCAGGTAGACATCAGAGCATCCTTGGAGGCCAAGGACCCTTCTTCAACTATCGCCTCAATCTCTGAGCTGGTCCTTGGGGATAAGGTCATGAAACCTCTCCATGGCTCTCCAGAGGTTGAAGATGTATCTCACCATATGGGCTTGATGATTGGAGATACACAGCTGTAGAGCTGCAGTGGCACAGACCTTTCCGCCAAGTAAGTCGAGCTTTTTGGCTTCTTTATTTTTGGGAGTAAAGCCTGGTCGGCCCTCTCTCTCTTTCTGGTTGACTGCATCCACCACCAGAGATCCCGATGTAGGGTGTTGGAAAAAGGAACGCAAACTTGTCCAAGCAGACATGAAGCTTGCGATCTGCCGCTTTTGACACCGGCGGAATTGAAGGTGCGGTCTGCCATCGTGCCCTACTGATTCTGTACATCCTTTCATGAAGGGAACAGATATCTTGGCTGGTGGGGCAGCGTCCCTGATGTCAAAGATGGGGTGCTCCTGGACCACCCCTAGTTCTATGTTCAAGTTTGCTGCCATGCAGCAGAGACAATCCTGTCGTGCACAAGAGTCGTCCTTATATGCGAGGACCTTCGGAAGGTGTGCTCATCTGGGGAGGATGACGACGGGGCCTGAGACATACTACACTGTGTGGTGTCTTGGTTGGCATCATCGGAAATATCCGAGGAGTCCAGAGACTGGGGTGAAGACGGTACTGAATGGTACCACGAAGTTAAGTTATCATTGGCCATCGTGTCTAGCCATTCATGCGACCAGTCATTGAAAGAATCTCTGATCACAGTATGGCGTGGAGGAGAGCAGCCCCTTCCCGCCTGGGAAGCCTTGGCGGCATGGGAGGAACTGGGCCACGGTGCCTGTACCAGGGTTGTCAGGGCCATCTTCCTCCTTGGCACAGGTCTCAGGGAGAGTTTTCGACAATGCTTACCCACCTGTTCTCTGGTACCAGAGATGGTTTTTGGACAATCAGGGGAATGGACAGAGACCAGAGACGATGAAGAGGACAAGTCAGACCTCCGTCTCCCAGGGCCCTGGAAGCACGGTACCGAGAGCTCGCAGGATGAGTGTCAATAGGAGTGACCGTCAGAGTGATCATCAGTACCATTTAGCAATGCCGAGTGGGGGCTCGACGGTACCAGACTCGGAGGGTGGTGCCAATTCTTGCGTTGACTGTTCTCTCAGTGAGGGAGGCGGCTTACTCTTCGACCTGGCTTTCTTGGCCAGTACCGCAGCTGGGTCTTGGAACAGAGCCTGCACTGTTGCTAGGGCTCATGGTGTCGATGGTACCAAAGACAGTCGCCATCCCAGCTAACAAAAGGGGGAATGCAGGGACAGAGGCAAACAGTGCTGGCTGTGACAGTACTGAAGACGATGCTGACCACCGGTTTGAGCTCTGTGCCAGGGATCAGTGTCGGGCAGGCTCCGGTGCAGGAGTCGCCCGGGGTGCCGGCAGAGCACTAGTGGTTCGGGTGGTGTCAGAGGTGGGCACGCAGTCCTCCACAAGAGTGCGTAAGTGCTGCTCTCTGTCCTTGTGAGTCCTACGTTTGAAGGACCGGCAAATAGAGCAATTCACTGCGAAGTGTGACTTACCAAGGCACGCGAGGCATTTCTCGTGAGGATCGTCAAGTGGAAAAGCTTTGGAACACACTGGTCATGGTTTAAAGTCCGACATTTTAATTTTTGAACAAAAAAAATGACAGGCAGTTGCTTACTCAAGTTTTTGACTGATCCGAAATGAGGGCGGAAAAGGGAACTGGGAGGGTCAGGGTCATGGTCACCTATATAGCCACAGCTATAGGCACAGAGGGGGCTTTGGCCATGTGCTCTAACCTGACACGCTAAGGCTAAAAGACTTTCCAAGCCACTGTGTGCTGTGGCACATAAACACCTGTAACTGAATGATGTGAGCAGCGCTCAAAGAACTCAAACTTCTAAAAACAAGGAAATACAGTACAGACTTAAGGTATGCAATCACTCAACTTCAACCCTCTTTGAATGATACCTCAATGCGCCCGTAATAAACTTCCCTACACACTGCCTTTGCACTGTACCCTAACTCAAAACACTTAACCCAATCCACAGAAAGATCACAACATTTGCAAACTTCTCATTCTTATGCATCTAAATTTTTTCTTTCCTTTCATTATACCTGCAGACCTTACTGTGGATAATCCCTGCAGCAAGACAGTTTGTGCGCCCCAAGACAGACACAACCAACACAGAAATGAATCACACTGGATCTCCCAAGATACACCTACACCTCCTCCTTTGATCACACTCACACAGAGGGACACAAGCCCTCTCAAATTACCTCATATCACAATCACAGCTCTGCCAAATTGCTCCAGCTAATCCCTTCATCATTCTGTACAGCTACGTCTTATACAGTGAATGCAGCTGGCATGAATACAGATAATCCCCAAAGGCTACTACCAGCTCCAGGAATTAAAACTTTTAAAAGTTGGAGCTTGAAATACTTTAACTCTTCATCTTCTGGTTCCCTTAACTCTGTGTTAGTTCTTGGTCAGTGAACAATGAAAGCCAAAGTTCAAAATACAGTCTATGCTATGTAAATAAATAGTTCAATGTATTATGGAGCCTTGAGAAAGTATATAAACACATTTGTGTTCCTGTCATCCTGTTCTCTGGCACTGACTTTTTATCTTTACTCTTTTTCTTTTAACAAAACACACCAGAGCCACTTGCTGTCCTTGAATCTTTAGAAATTTTTCTTCCATTTGTGTATTGAGCAAACATTAGATAGTTTCCCAAGGGGGTGCAGGTGGGGGTGCCTAGAGTTGATTCAATGGACTTGGAACTTTCTATAAACTAAAACAACTTCACAATTATTTCTAATTGCATGGCATTGTTTCTGATAACGAAAGGTTTCACAGAACTTGAAGACCCTATTTACCATTTTTATCAGATGCAAGAGAAGATACGAAAAAGACAACGAAGAACAGAGAACTCTGAATACTGGATAAACAGTTCAATTGATACTGTTTGCTTGCCTTCCTTTCCACCATTTTTTACAGGTTTGTCTGTCCAAAAATTGATGGTTTTAATTTGGTATTTTTGGTAAATTTATAGGATATGCTTTTAATGGCAGAATTACCTCAACTGCAAAACATTTATAATCTTGTTTTTAGTCTACCCATCTATTGAGTTATTAAGCTCCAAACATAATAAAGACCAAGCATTTAGGCCCCAATCCTTCAAAGACACACATGTGCTTATTTTATGCAGAGAGAGAAGTCCCACAGATGGAATGGTAAGCATTTTATGCACCAGATACTAACATTTTATTTCTTTATAAAACACATGACTCCAGAACACCCAGGCACAGGAGCTGCATGGGTCTAGAGGAAGGCCATCTAGACATGCCAATGGATAGAGACAAGTAATTGCAGTTTCAAAGGTTTGAAGAAAGAAGTACAGCCATGTCCACCCCACACCCAAACCTGAGATTAAGGAGATCAGATGTCCATTTTCACAGTGACACTCCTGATGTTTGAGGCTTTTGCCTCTTATAGGTGCTGCCTATCACATAACTTCTGTCCTGATTTTTAATATTTGCTATCTGGTCACCCTATATTAGAAAGAAAACAAAAATTCTGAATTTGTAAGTATTGTGGTTATTTCTTAGCTATTTTCATATTTGTACAAATGGTTATGAAAATTTCTTCCTTCACTTTCCACTATAAATTAGGTTCTGCTATTTCAATGTCATTCAGCTGTCATTACTCTGTTTCATTCAGAACTCAAAGTGAAGCAGTTTATTTTCAGAGGAAAAGTATGAACTACATAGCATTGATATTATTACTGTAACACAATTACCTGTATGCAGACAGCTAACCTTATATCTTACAAAAAATTCCTTAAAATTTAAATCTCTCTTGGTAATCAGTCAAGAACCTGCAGTTTCACTTAACTTATTCAGGTCATTAACATACAAAACAATCCCTAAAATGAAAAGGTCAAGTGTGTTTGTGAAATCCTGCTTCTAAAAGCTTCAATGAAAGTAGTCTTAAGCCCCCCCCCCCAAAAGAAGTTGTTTTCATATTTTATTTATAGTGACAAAACCATTCGTATTTAAGTGACCCTATGCAGTGCTGAAAACCTCAGCAGTGCTGGCTGTGTACTGGGATTCAGTTTTCAAAATTACCTACTTGATTTAGGATCCAACTATGACTTCAGTTGGAAAGTCATTTAGGTGCCTCTGAAAATTTTACTTAGGTCTAAGGAAGAGTACTTGCAGAACAGACAACAAATAGAGTAAACCAAAGCTTTATAATTGCCAAAAGGAAGCAAAGAAGAGACAATAATGAAACTTGCTAGGAAAGAATTACATTAATTTTTTTCTTGTTTATAGAAAGGAAGTGTTAGTAAAATAATTTTAACTGACATGTTTAAATGTGACAGTGTCTTCCTTGATAAGTCTTTCGCCCTCCCCCCAAACACAAAACCCACACATGCTGACAAAATTGCTATTACCATACATTGAAATATGTTACCTCCAATATTATTAATTAGCAACGATAAATTCTTTCAAACAGCCCCTAAATGTCTAGTGTTTAGTAAAGTGAGCTATACAAGACATGACCTTACTCTGAGGGTATGTCTTCACTGCCAGTGGCAAAATTGCCACCATCACCCCGATGTTCGAAGTGCGATTAGCAGCAAGTATGTACTTGCTGCTGAGCTTTGGAAGGTCAGCACCAGAAGTCACTTTCATTAATGTTCATGAAACTAAAGTTAAATTAAATTTGTAAATATAAACTTGAAAAGCACCCAAAAAAAGCAGTTAATTCACCTCATTTTTCATCTTCCACAGCATCCCATTTTACAATTCAAAAAAAAAAAAAAAAAGACCTAAATTGTTTCTATCCAGTTCAAATGTGCCCCTTTGTCTTACTTAATCGAACTCTGTTAGCAATTCTATTTATGGTGTACTTTATGTTCCATCATTTTAGCCCTTTCACAGGAAGCAACAAGCTGAACATTTAAAAAGCCTAACGTGAGTCTCTAACCCATGAGACTGTGGTTAAGAGGCACCTTCTCGACCCACTGAGGGCCAGCTAGACACAGAGTCAAGGGATTCCCTACTTCTTACTGAGGACCACCTCTAAGTTCTGCGCTCCAATACCCAGCCACTGGGGGAAGGTTCCTCTTTTTGGCATAGGAACATGGTTGTTATAGGGCTTTTTATTTTTATTTATTTATTTTTTTAAAATTCTACTCATCAGAAGGAAAAAGCCAGAGACAAACACCTATTTTTAGAATGCCTGGAGGATGGAGGACATGAAGGTATAAAGGAGGACATGTTCTCCTTTTGCCGGACGTCTGGTAACCCTTATCAAGGTGGAAGCTGGAGTCACTGAGCAAGAGGCAAGAAGAGATGGAAGGGAGAGTAAGAAGACAGAAGCAGAGAGCAAGGTAGAGGTGAGCAGCCGGTGACAAACATGGAGGGGGCTGAGACAGACTGAATATTGCTGAAAACAGAAGAGGGATTAGAAGTTATGGATGAGAGAATAAAGTCCAACACTTCCCCTACACTCCTTTTGAAATGGTTTAGAGAAGAAAAAAATGCTAGTGAGTCCACATGAAAGAGAGGGATTGGGAGATCATCAAGAGCAGAAAAAGAATTCTAAAAGATAGAGTGGGCATTCCAGAAGGAGCAGGAGGAGACACGTGGGAAGGATACAGATTCACATTGGACAGATGAAGGACTTGAGTAGATATCACAGAAAACAACAAACAGTAGAGAAAGTTGTGAAGGAGAGATGCAAGGGTAGGAGAAAAGGGAGTAAGTCAGCAGAAAATACACTTAGAAGAAGTGGTAGAGTTACGTCTTGAACAGCAGTTTAATTTACGTGAAAAAGTATTTAACGTTCAAACCAAAACATGGTCATCTGAGCGTATTTCACTTGTGTGGCTGGATTGTGCAGAACTACTAGTACATTAAGAATATTTTGCATCCAAGGCTCTCAAGTGACAGAAAAATGTGATTATTTATACTCACTGTATAGATGAAAGGACTGAGCAATAGGGAAATTAATTAGATTGCCCAAGGTCATACAGCAGGTGAGTAACAGAGCAGTACATTAGCAACTAACTAGCTCGCCCTAGAACTGAAGGGAATGAAGACTGTCTTGTTTCATTCAGATTATCTAGTGATGGTCATTGACTTTCATGTAATTCTCCTCTACTGATATCGGACGCCTAAGGGAAACGAGGTACTATATTCAAAAATGAACACCTGAAGTTATACTCAAATACAAACCCACTATTTCTAAAAAATAAGGCCTATGAAGTGCCTGTGCACTTAGCACCTACAAACAAACGTATTAGCTAAAATATACCATCTCCATAATATGATGTCTGGGTGCAATGTACAATATCTTAATGTCTTTGTGTGACTATAAAGTATAGTAAGATTCCAGAGCTGTCATTCTGCATCTCACTCTGAAGCTTACACTGTCTGAGGTTTCACTGTGAAGTAATGGAAACAGATACAAAGCATATCTGAGAACTGTGTCTCTTTTAGCTATCACCAGGTTCACTCTCTACCAGGATTTGTGGCCAGGTAACAAGCCCATTTTTAAGTGTGCAGGCATACTTTGCTTCTTTACGCTTTACAAAATACACCATATGACAGTTTGGCCTAGCACTTTGCATGAATAAAAGCAAGAACCTTTTGTAAATCAATGAGAGTTGGCAGGTGCTTAGCGCTTTTGATGACCAGGCCCTTTAAGTGTCGAAATGTGGACTTAAGCCAACCTTTAATCACTCCATTTAAATAAAGAGCCTTATTTTTGTCAGTTAATATGACATTTGCACTGATAACTTACCTTATCTGGTTTATAGGAAAATAACCTTCTGTAGAAAGAGTATTTCTAGGAGTTACTATGCAAAGCCTAACTGTTGAACTTTCCATTGTCCACTCCAAAAGAGGCAACAAGGTAGAATACAATTTTTCTCTGTAAATCCATATATACAGCTGGCAAACAACAATAATTGTAGGAGACACCCACTAGTTGATAAATGGAAGCATGATATTCTTACTCAGCATCTCCAAATTCAAGCTAGCAATCTTGAGCTTTAATTCATCTTTAATCATCTTTTCAGTTTTTCACCCTGTGTTTGTGTTGTCCCTAAAAACAGGATAAAACTAAGGTGCGATTCTTACACAGTTCATTCCACAAAATGAGGGATCACATTCTTAGTATTAACAATAAAATGAAAAAAGCATTCTTATTCTGTCCCCACAAAAATTAAATTGGTAAACCAACTTCCTTCGTACTTCTGCGCAATGCAAAGTTGTACTTGTGTTCATAAAATGTTTTTCCCCTGCCAACTACTTAAGTAGCAAATGCATTACCCCCATTTTAGATGAGGGAATATTATTCATATAACTGGTAATCAGATTCATCTGATCAGTTTTTACTGCTTATAGTCTCACTACATAGATTAATTAATATCAGAGGAGTTGTTGATTTGTGATCTCCCAGACTGCCTCTCAAAAAAGGACAGCATTAACAAGGATTAAAAGGAGAGTGCCTCAAGGAAATACTCCTGAAACCTCTTACAAGTTCAGATAACACACTCAAATATGAAAAATGCCTTCTAATTGGCTGTTTATCCCACTATCTTGCCTTAAGAAGGCTGTAACACCCATGGTGGCGTACTGTGACCCTACAGGACACACCAGCACCCCCCTTCTTAGCCCTGAATCCAGCCATCCCCTCAGTTCTTGGCAACACACTTACCTCTGTACGTTGACAAAATTGTGTGTCCCAATACAGTTGTTGAGAAACACTGGTCTGAAAGATAAGACCATACTGAAACAAGAAAATCACCTCTGAAAGAAATAGCCCTAATAATTAACATTCTTACTTTCTTTAAATTTATAGTTACTGCTCTTCATGACTACCTACAATAGTTTCTTCTGCAGTAAAAATACACAGAGTTATTCCATGGCCAATAGTGATATGCTGTCTGGTCAAAATCATTAAATAAGTTAGTACTAATAGAGCTGTGGTGATCCCAGGATATTAGAGATACAAGATATGAGAGAAGACCTGAGGTAGAGCTTTATGCAGCTCAAAAGCCTGCCTCTTTCACCAGCAGAAGTTCATAGAGTCATAGAATCATAGGGTTGGAAGGGACCCCACAAGGTCATCTAGTCCAACCCCCTGCCAAAAAAAGCAGGACCACTCCCATTAGATCATCCCAGTCAGTGTTTTGTCCAGCTGGGACTTGAACACCTCCAGAGATGGAGATTCCACCACCTCCCTAGGCAACTTATTCCACTGCTTCACCACTCGCCTAGTAAGGAAGTTTTTCCTAATATCCAGCCTGGACCGCCCCAGCTGTAACTTGAAACCATTGCTTCTCGTTCTGCCCTCTGTTACTACCGAGAACAGTCGAGCTCCCTCCTCCTTGGAGCAACCCTTCAAGTAGTTGAAGGTTGCTATCAAATCCCCCCTCAGTCTTCTCTTCTGCAGGCTAAATAAGCCTAGTTCCTTCAGTCTTTCTTCATAGGGCTTGTGCTCCAGCCCTTTGATCATTTTGGTTGCCCTCCTCTGGACTCTCTCTAATTTGTCCATGTCCTTTTTGTAGTGGGGAGCCCAAAACTGGACACAGTATTCCAGATGTGGCCTCACTAGTGCAGAATAGAGGGGAATGATCACATCCCTCGATCTGCTGGTAACACTTCTTCTGATGCAGCCCAGTATGCCATTGGCCTTTTTGGCAGCAAGAGCACACTGCTGACTCATATCCAGCTTCCCATCCACCATGACTCCCAGGTCCTTTTCTCCAGTGAGTTGGACCAGTAGAAGCTATTATTTCATTCATCTTCTCTCGTTAAATAATGCAGATACCTGACAGCGACCAGGTCAGTTTCTGTGACCCCTTCTCATAAAAAAGCCATACATCAACTACCTTCATATAACCTCAGGGAGATTTCTGCTTGAATGACTCCAACTCTGTTTTTTTGATAGGAAGCAATATTTTAGTAATCACATTAGACATTCACTGTTACTCCTCAAATTTAGGGCAGTAGCTGTAACTGTATGCATGTCCTAAACAAAGAAAAAGATGAATATAGCATTTTATGTAAGACCATTATAAATATTCTTTTCTCATTAAGCTCCACAATACTCAGCATGGCTCACTGCAGTCTCAAGTAGTATGCAAACTGCATTTTTTGGCCAATGTTGAAGACATGCTTGTACCTCTTTTTTTTTTTTTTTTTTTTTGTTAAGTATCAGAATCCCTACTAGATATTAAGTTCCAAAGGGGTAACTGTGTTAATCTAGTTCAGCAAAACAAGCAAGGAGACCTGTGGCACTTAAAGACTCACAAATTAAATTTATTTCATGAGTTTTTGTGGGAGAAAACAAAGTAGGATTTTCTCCCACAAAAGCTCATGTGCTAAACAAATGTGTTAGTCTTTAGAAGTGCCACAGGTCTCCTTGCTTATTTTACTAGGTACTGGTAAACCTTATACTACATGTGATACTATTTTCCTAACAATGCTGTTATTTGTTGCCAACATTATACGACTATAAGTGACACTAATTATACGATTTTCTAAAGTTAGAACAAAGAAAATGAAAAGTGAAGTCTGACAGTATGATCCTCAGATGGACCATCAATATATGCCCGGAGCTTCATGGTGAGAGGACCAGGAAAATAGGATTGAAGAAACTGATATATTCTATCTTATTATACACAATTCACATTTGCCCTAAAAATATGCAAGAATCATACTGTACAGTGTTAAGCATTCCTTTACCAATGTAAAAGTGCAATTTAAGTGTTGCAAATTTCATTCTACCATCTATTTTAATTTTCTAATAGTAGAGGAAAAGCAACTTGAAGTCAGTTTCAAGACAAGACTTTCACGTTTAAGTTAATAAATAAAACTTTGCATAGCTATAGACTTATGGATCACAAAAAAAAAGCTTTATAAATGGTAATTTACCTTCACAATACCCATTATGCTTCAAGTAAATCTGAGGGCACAAATAAGGTTATGAAAATAGTCCCATATTGTAAATTATGTATTTCATAAATTTTATGTTTGGATACCAGTTTGGTTTTGCAGTTTTGTTTTGTTTTTTTTTAAAGGTACACAGTTATGTTGATGTTTGATATCAGGAAGTTACTCTTGAAGAATTTAAAGTAGCCACTGAAAGATTAAAGAACAAACAGGTGGTGATCAAGTTACGTGGAACTATTCAAAGCAAGTCAAGAGGGCAATATGCAAATCTTCAGTTTAATATTGAAGCAGAAATACACCCAGAAGAATGAAAGAAAAGGATTATTATCAAACTGCCTTCATAAAGATTTGAGTACTTGTAACGACTAGCACAGGACTGTACTGTAATCAGTCCCAGGAAAAAGTCCTCTGTACAGTCATCCTAAAGAGACTTGAAAACAAGCTGGTATTTTCACCCAAACTGATTTTGCATAGACCAGATGATCATCCTGCATAGTATCATAGTTCAAGGCAATGAATGGCAGCTGCCAGTCATTCTGAATTTTATGGATTTACAAAAGGCATCCATTTGATACCATAGACAAAATTACTATGGCAGGGAATACAGATCAACAAAATTTTTCAAACTATTAAAAATTTGATCAAAATGAACTAACGGTAAAGAGAACCCAGGAGCTAATGGAGCAATTTAATATTAACACTGGCACCATGCAAGGTTACTACATGATCCCTCCATTTGCCTGGAGTTGATAGTGTTTTTTATACAACAGATGTTAAGTATGGAAATGGGCACTGAATGGACAGATGGTAAACTTGGAAACAGATTCTGCAGACATCTGCTTTATAAATAAATAAGGTAAAGGATGAGCAACAATAGACAGATGATCTTGCAAATTCTATTAGGCAAATAGGTCTCACCAATAGATCAAAGACAGAAGTTAGGAAAATTAATTTTCCTAACCATGATTTTATCTACTCAGAAGATGAACCCTTGATAATCTAACAAAATGTACTTATCTAGGTAGCATCATTCATAATACTGTTGATTGCATATTTGATGTAAAGTCCAGAATAGATAAACCAAATGTTTTAATAGAGAATTATAAAGCAGTACGGAACTCTAACATGATGAGCAACAGCATCAAATTTAAGATACCAGGAGCAACATCCTAAACCCACTTCCATCAGCAGAAGAGTGCTGGAAAAACAAGTCCCCACAATACAAACAGAACAGCTTTCAAATGCAGGTGTACACACAGACTATCCAAAGTGAAATGGACTCACAGAATAAGTAACAAATTGGTTCTATCTACAACAAACAAAGTAAGACAGAAGGACAAACACAATTATTTCAGGTATCTTAATAATGCCCAATAATAGGCTACCTAACAAACATTTCTTTGGCAACTCCTCTGAGAGGGACTGACAGGCCAGCCTGGAGGCATAAAATGGCTGAAGCAGCATAAGAACTTAACATAAAAGACCTGAAATAATTAGCCAAAGTTTAGAGGACTGATCCCATTTAACTTCTGCCTTCTGTACTTTATAGTAGAGAAAGAATAATACACAATTATGGAAGTACAGTTAGGCACCCAAAATGAGTTCTTGAAGAGATCTATGAGATTTTCAGAAATCTACAGACAGCTAAAGACTGGGGAAGACTTAAGCTTGTAGGAAGGACCCTCAACAAACCAAGAAAGTCAGATTTCAATTTATCCTACAAGAAACTGAAGTCTCATAATCGAGAGCATTATATAAGCATTACTGCCCTTTTATTTTAGGGAAAAATGAAAAACGAAGTAGAACTACAGACTTGTAACACCCACCTCCATTGCTTTTCAGGAAAGGGATGACCTTGACTTAACTACAAGACGCCGATAACTATGAATTCCAAGCAGATGAAGGCACCTCCCCTTGTCCCATAGCTAGGTGCCTCACAATCTTTGAGGGTCAAAACTTAGGCTACACCCCTCTCTTTGACATTTCCTACTTGTTAGCTTAAGCAGCTCCCTCACTCATCTTGTTGGCTTTTGTGAATCCTTATTCTTAAGTGCTTAAGGGTATGTCTATACTGACCGTGGCAAATTCACTGCCATCAGCTCGGCGTTCAAGGAGCAGTTCGCAAAGAGACTGAACTTGTTTTGCTGCTCCCAGAAGTCAGCCCCAGAAGTCCTGGAGGCTAGGGGGCGTAGGGGAAGTTGGCCACAAGGGATTTGCCATCAGCTTTTCTTGTACGCGTACCAGTGGCTTACAAAGTTGCTGCCAGTTACACAAGGAATTTTACATTCTTTGCGTAACTGGTGGTTGAGTGCCATTGAAAAGCCCTCAAGTACAGGCCAGGGCTAACTCTTACAGAGCTTGGGCACCTAATTTGTGGCTGTGGATTCCACCAGACAGAGGGATGCCTAAAAATTAGGCACTGCAATGCTGAGTTTTAGTCCCTTTTGAGAATCTTGCCCAAAGCACATACCACATCTGATTTTTCAGATCCACTGCACATCCTTAAACTCTCATGGAAGTTAACTGGTTCTAGAAGTGCTCAGTACCGCTGACTGTCTACTGGTCTATTAAATGACTTGCCCCAGGTCATACAGGAAGTCTTTGGCAAAGACAAGAACAGACACTAGGTCAAGATTATATTAGAAGAATGTGAAACAACTGGATTGAGTTTATTAGACTATCTGTATGTAAAGAACTTTGAGTATGACTGAGATATCTTTGAGCGGGAGGAAATGTTTACCTGTGATTTCACTCATGTACATATATACAACTGAAACTAATGTGAATCTACAAGGGATTCATTTTTATAACTAAGGTCATACTTGAACTGCAGGATGATTGTTCAAAAACTTGCGGCTGAATTACAGACAAGTCATGGAAAAGTAATAATGGACCTTATTATTTGCAGTAGTAACATCCATTATTACTTTTTTGCCATTCTGCACCGTCAGCTGCTCCAGGTTGTAAGGGGCAGCCCAGGGCTTCCAATGTCAGGACTTCAATGCAACCCTAATATTGCAGGATCTGCAATTTTCCACAACATCACAAGTTAAGTCAGGCTTTAGTTACAATGAATAGACAGTTCACCAAAAGCAGTTCAGTCTATTTTAATTAAATGGACACATTTTAAAACAGGACAATTTCAGTCTTATGTTGAAAACTTCTTCATAAGGCACTGGATCCTTGCAAACACACCTGAGTAATGTTACTTATGTGAGTGGCCCTGGAGTTCTCTAAGTGGTAGAAAAAAACAAGCACAAACAATGACGACTTTTTGCATTGATGTATTGAGTTATTAACTGACTGGTCAACCACATATCCCATTTGGAACTGGAAAAGGCAAATCAGGCAGCAAGAGACACGACACCTCCCTGACCCCCGACTCCTCCCCTAAAAGCAAATGCAGTACAGTACTGTTAAATGTAAATTACAAAAGAAATAAAAGGAAAGCAGCATTTTTCATTTACAGAGTAATATTTCAAATCTGTATTAATCATTTTTCATTTGAAAGAACAACCACCACACTTTGTTTAGAGTTACAACCAACCTACATTTCCATGGTGGTTGTAATGCTGAGGTTTTACTCTATTGCCATTTATATACACACCACAGATACTACTCACAAGCTGAAACTTGGCAACTAGGCCTCCCCACTAAAGTGCCACTATGTGGATACAGGATGTGTTCTAATAAACAATGCAAATATCAAGGATAAC
Source organism: Podocnemis expansa (assembly GCA_007922195.1). NCBI lineage: Eukaryota > Metazoa > Chordata > Testudines > Podocnemididae > Podocnemis > Podocnemis expansa. Next base: position 10,219,994 of record ML681972.1, read on the forward strand.
TGAGTTCATTGAATTAAAACATATCTTCAAGAAGGCACATGCAGTGATCATCATTAAAGAACTCAGTATTTGCTAACAGAGAGCACACACTCAAATAATTTCCTTTCCAATGAATCAAATAATGTTTAGTATCTCAGTGTGATGATTTTGCAAACTGGCTTTTTAATGGAAACCATTGCACATTTATATGAAAGTGTATGAAAATGGAGTGCTGGGCATAAGGGAGGGGGAATCAAGAAAAGACAGCAACTGCTCTTTTTAAACAAATATCACACTAATGTTATCGAAAAGAAGCTAGAGGCTTCTAGGATTAGAAAATAAGCTGACACGCAGAGGAAGCATATGCCAAGCTTAGCTAATGAGAAAAGCATAACAGCTAAAGCACTGGTTAGTACAGTACAGTGATCTCAGGGTAACAAAGCAGTGAGTGTGTGTAAACTGAGTGAGGAAATGGAATCTGGGGCTTCATACAATATGATTTTTACCTCAAATGTACAAATCTCTACTCCTTTCGAAACATTTCTTTAGAGTAACTTGTCATCCCGTCACAGGCTCAGATGTAGGCAGAGACACCTTTACACAATTTCCACAGAAACAATTACAGACTGTTTTCATGGAAGCAGAAGGTTAAAGTGAACTATAGATGACCTAGGCCCTAATGTTTCCATGGAGATACTTAAATTATTCTACAGCTGCTCTTTTAAAACACATTTAAGCAATATATGCATTGTTCTCTCCATACCTCAAAAACATCCTTGACCGAGGACAATTTTAAAGATCCCTAAGTTAGAGTCTATACCTGTCATAGGAGAGAAAAAAAGGTTTTGTTCACCCTAGAGTATGGTTCACTTAAGTGTCTGTCCTTTCATTACACCACTTTGTTTAGTCACAGAGATTTTAAGAATACAAACAAAACTCACACTGTTCTTTGCAGTCATGACTTTCAAAATGCATGCTATGCAGCTTTAGAATTTTACAAAATCCCAACTAAAATACAGCTACTTTTGTTTCACTTGACAGTCTCTTGCAGCTGTCATTGAAACAGACTCCAAACAATAGGCATATTGTACAGTTATACAGTATCAGGAAGGAAATATTAAAAGGATTAGGAGTAAACAAGAAAAATGATTACCCAGCTGAAGCAGTCAGACAGACAGGGATCCATACAGGAATGCAAAATACTCAAAAGGATTTTCACACATCAAAAGGCAGTTTTTAATAGATTCTAAAATGAGATTATCTTACATACACAATATATGCAGTATTGCATACGGGTGAAATGGTTCAGAGAAAAGGTATTCAGAGCTTGAGTGTTTACCTAAACCTCAAACTAAACCTGAACTTGACTCGCACTGAATTCTATTTTTTAAAATAGATTTTTGCATGTCTCTCCAATACGTTCTTGACAGTCTTAGGTTTACATCCCTCATAATAAAGAAAATGTTTGTCTGTGCTATTCTGCAAGTCTGATTTTCCTTCTGCATTTATATTGCAGCCTACCATTTACAGGCTGCTGGGGAAAAGGAAAGAGGTCATGCTACAAGTCATACTATTGAAGATCCATCCTAATTGTCAAATTACACACAGGGCAGCAGAAACCAAAGTCCTCAGGCCTGATGTATCTGCAGACTTGTCAACATTTTGATTTTGAAGCTAGAGACAACTGTGTACGCCAGCACAGGAGAAAAAGGCTGACACTACAAATATTCATGCATCTCCCCATTTAACAGAGGTCATAATCAAAAAACACAAAGGCACTTTCTGAAGCAAACATATTAATATTAAGCTGTGCAGTTGGGTTTCTGACCATTCCCAAATAAACTATTTTTTTTCAGGTTTGCCTAAGACTACGTTTATTTTTTCATAATTTTCAACACATCAAAAAAATTTTAAAAAATCGAATTAAATGATTCATTTTGATTTCCAGCTTAATATTTTTCTAAGTGAAATTAAAGAAAAATTTAAAACTAGATTGTTTTTGTATTACAAATTTTTTCAAACTGAACCATTAAATTTTTTTCTCATTTTCTTTAGACCCAAACCAATTCCCTACACAAACTCAAGAAATGTTTGTCACCCAATTATTTATTTTCCCACCAAAATGTTTACAGAGTCAATCATGCGCTATTGTTTGAATCTTTACATTTTCTTCCTATACTGAGTATAATAAAAAAGCAAAAAAAAAAACAAAAAACAAAAAACAAAAAACAAAACAAAACAAACAAAAAAAAAAAACAAAAAACCACCAGCAAAGTGCTTGAACAGAAGGGAGATCAGGCCCAAAGCTATTTTCTGCCAGGCAATGATTTCAACTCAGATAGGACAGAATTTTCCAACAAAATATTTTTGTGTTGGAAAAAGACAGTCATATCAAAGACAAAACTTTTTACAGGAAAAGGTAATTGTCCAATAAATCTTTCAATTAAAAACTTGGGAAAAATATTTCAACATTTTCAAATGAAAGAATTTTGAACCAAAAGAATGAATGTTTAAAAAACATAGTAAGTTTCATATCTGAAAAGTTTATAAATGCAAAAGATCAAAATCTAAATGAAACATTTCAAAAGTTGTGAAACAATGTTTTGACTGATCCAATGAAGAGAGTTTTTTGGATTATAAAAAACTCATGAAAATTTTCAAAGTTTCAAGTTTTCATCCTGCTTCCGGATGGAAAAATTGTCAAAATCTCAATTTCTCACGTGATGACAAAAGAGCCCCCACCCAGCTCTGTGTTGTAATAGTTCTATTTAGTATAAGAATGTCTTCTAAAAGCAAGAAGTATGATCTTTCGATCCTTTTGTTAATCTTTTCAGGCATTTCACTGCATCTTGAGGCACATAAATACTACTGTGTATCTGGCTTTAAGTGACTACCAGCTCAAATCCCCACCTAACTTCAAAAGGAATTAGCAATGATTAAATACTCACAACAGCCCCCCTATAAACAAACTGGAGGATAGGATATTCATGGAGCTGTTCAGACTCCTTTCTCTGAAGGCTTAAAAATCTTCCCATTTAGGACTGAGCATGATGGAACTGGTAAAAAGTTTTAATTTTTTCATCTTTTATTCACTTACTCATAATGGAAACAAGATTGGATTTATTTGTTAACCAAAAGAAATGCAATCTTGTAAAGGTTAATTTGTGGCAGAATCTCTTGGGAACCAAATATTTCAAGAATTCATATGTGCAAAGGAAGGCACTAACTCAATGTGAGAAGGAAAGGCAGAACTAGGCCGGTAGATAATTTAGGCACTGGCTCTGGGAAGAAACCCTTTAATTAACAAAGATCTCAGAACAGTGTCAGACTTCTGTCTCATGCACTGAAGGACAATTTCACTTTTTCCACTACAGCATACTTATTATAAATAGTCATACTCACAAAGGAAGAGGAAATCTCGCAAGCCCTTGAACCCATTCCCTGAATATGGAGACAAAGACCTAGAAAAAGGACTCTAATGGGGAGCCACTATGATCAGAGGACTAGTGTAAAATCCTACTCGTCTTTCTTAGGAAGCTTAGTGCTATGATCTTTAACAGCTGAAGGCCCCCCCCCCCCTTTTTCTTTCCCCGGTGCTCAGGGGTTGTACCTTCATTTTACATATGAATGGGGGGGGTAGTAATCATCAAGATTAGAGATCATGAATGCGTGGGCCATCATGGTCGGATCTGTGTCCAAAGTATGGGGCAGCGTCCTCTGGTCACCTACAGAAAAAGTTGGCAGCAGTGGCTATTTGGACATTCAATAGCAATGAAAACTTGAAAATGTATTCCAAGGTTGAAAACTGAAAATCTGAGGGCACTGCTTTCTAAAAAGGGGACAGGTTATGCAGAAACTTAGTTCTTCAGAGCTCCTTCCTCTTCACACCAACTTCCATCCATCCCCAGTACAGCTTTAAACCTCTGCTCTTTACCCATGTGCTAAATCGGGATAAAAATTCAGGGAACTTGGAGATGCTTCAGTTTACATTTTGTATAAAAGATGTAGCACTAGCCGTCAGTCACATTGCCAGCTCTTGAGTTTGTGTTGGTTCACCATCTCCCTCAGTAGATTTACAAAGCCTATGAATAAGATGAGACACAGTATTTTGGAGATCCACAGGTAGAGGACTATCTGCCCATTGGTGTTTGGCTACGAATGACAGAGTATTGAGATCCTGCCTGAGACCACTCTTCAGTTGGCTTCCCAAGAATTTAGTTTGTTAGACTTTGTTACTTTGGTATTTTTATTTGGAACACAGCAAAGCTACACTTTTTTTATTAGATTCAAATGAAGGAGGATGGATGCAGGGTATATCACACCTTCAAAATTGCACAGAAACTCTCTCCCTTTATATACACATCTTATTGCATTTATACTGCACAAATGAATCATCAGGCTGAACCAAGAAGTTTTAGTCACCTTACATAGCTCAAACTTCTGTTCTCCGCCTGACGATTCATTTACCACCTTGTTCCCATCTTCCAAGAAATGAGGCATCCCCCATGTTCAGTTACTCATTTCAAAGTAGGCTTCTTCTCTTTTCTGAATAACTCTTTGTATTCCCATATTTTTGGAGGGTATTTTCTTTTTATCATCTAGCAATATGCTTTAAGACCATAGCAGTTATTATTTGAACCACCATAAATACTAGTTCTAACCTACAAACCAGGAGAGAGAGGGTATAAACTCATCATTTCCAACCTGGGTATTATTTCATATTATAAGCATGTCCTTCCTTAAAAAGTCTTGTTTAAATTTTTATTTTAATTATATTATAAAAACCAGCATATATCAGCTTTAAAAATTATTACAGGAAATGTAGGTACAAAACAGCTCATAGTCTAACTAAAACAGGCATTCCCTGGGGTCATACCAGAAGTGTGGTCTTGTTTAGCCACTGCACAGTACTTTTATTGACAGCATAGAGAGGTTTGACTTTCCTAACATCCCAACACGTCAACTATACTAAGCAATTTGGAGACTGCTCCCCTCAAGTGAATGCACATGTTGGCAACTGTGTTGGACATGTAAGTGTCCTCCAAGTGCAAACAGCAGTACAAGTCTTTCCAGACCTTGCATTATTTCAATAGACTATTAAAGGAGGAAATAAACTTCTTGCACATCACATGGGCTTGCAGTGTTACCTTTAGGCTACCGGAACCTTGATAATTTCTTATTCTGCATCAACTGCTATTACCGGTTTGTACCTAATTTTTAACTTTTCCATGGCATTAAAAAAAAAAAGAGGGCAAAGTTTCCTCGCTTTGCATCACTTAAGGCCACTTAAACTTTGTCTAGCAACAAGTATCATCTGATGATCATTTATATTAACTGCTTCAGAGGGATCAGCACGATTGTAGAAATATCTTCATTGTCTAGGGACAGCAGGTGGTCATGAACCAGCACAACAAAGGCTGTTTTGTGTACCATATCCTGGGCCTGAAGCCTCTCAAGAAACCAGCAGTCCAGTGGCAGAAAGTAGCTTTCAAGGACATTTGTCATTTGCTTAACTTGTAATTATCAGTATAGAATATAGCACAGAAAATGAGCATCAGTTTGAGAGAACACAAGAGTTTCTTCAGCACTGGCCAGACTACTACATACTTTAGTATTCTTGTCTAGATAAAAAAAAACCATTCAACTGACGTGACAGGACAAAGTCCTTTTAAATCATTTATGGTAAAAAAAAAAAAAAAAAAAAAAAAAAATCTATAAGGTATTCTTACTGAAAATTCAGTACAGCACATATAAACAGATCAAGGAAACTTGACCATAACAGACCACCTAACTCCATAGCAAAATCAGCATTCTAGCTGAATCATTACTCTCTGTGTGTGTGTTTAGGATGAAAAGACAAGACAAAAATGCACCTAATCTGTATGAGGAATCGTGAAGAATCAAACTGGATTTCTCTAATATGATGTATTTATCTATTCTTATGAATGAGGAGGGTATGGCTGGCATGAATTCCTTTATATATGAGTAATTTTGGGCAATACCTGCTACCCTCAGAACGTCAATTAGTCTGACATCAACTGAAACCAAAAAAGAGCATGCATACATAGCTATCTGAGACCATTTCACTTCTGAAGATCTTCACTAAGGTATTCCAGAAAATACACAAATATACCAAGACTTAAGGGGCTAAATTCACAGTTGATGTAAGCGGGCACTACTATATTGACACCAGTGGAACTGCATCAGTTTATACCAGGAGTACATTCGGCTAAAGGAAACTAATGGAGCAGAAAGCAGCCTTTATTACAAAGCAAAAAGCAACTGTGATTCAAAGGGAACCTATATGCAGCATGAGTAACAAATTGATAATAAAGGGTAACTGTCTGGAACAAATCTGTTGTATACCTTTAAGAAAATGCAAGCTAACACACATCCAGAGAAATTAAATGAATATTTACTTTGGATTCTGAAATATGTTTTAGGCATAGCAATGTAAAAAAAAGCCTATGAAGAACAAGCTAAATAATCTAGAATAATAAAACTAGACATTAAAATAAATATTAAGAATATGCACAGGCCTATAATCTCTTATATTAGATTTTTTGGTATCCTCAATTGCTGGAAAACTCAATACAGTAAATGCACCCAAACCACATTTCTGGATCAGTACACAAGATTGTGCCTACAGAAAAAGGTACTGTTCTGACAGACCAAACAGCATTAAAATCTGCATCTCATTCTAATCCATGGTTTTAGCACCACAGGAATAAAAACTTACCTTAGATTCTCAAGAGTCTAATTTTCCCAGACAACCGTGCAAGTGTAAAAATTTTTTTGTACAGTTCAACAGCACCTGACCAGAAGCTGGTATTTTTATTCTATTCACATAATCTTTGGTTTCAGCAGGAAAACATGCCATTCTGCTTGTTATTTCTCTCACACAACTTTTCCAACAGAGCAGTTGTCTACTCTAGGGCATCTTAATCATCATGCCCTAGGTTTCCTCACCTCTTTTTATACATCTAGATTGTGAGCTATGTAAAAATCTCATGCCAGTTGTAAATTCGATGATGTATTTCATTAACATCCACTTGTTTTTGTGCTGTGGTTACGGGTAAACAGTAATGCCCAATTAATTTTCCTAATATCATTTGTATTTTATTTCTATGTCCTCATATTACTTTCCTCTGACCTAAAACATCCCAAACATTTTTCTTTCTTCATATGGAAGTTTTCTCACATTCAAGCATTTTCATCACCAGTCTTGAAACCCTTTCACTCAAATTTTTCTTCTTGTTTTCCAATCTTAGTAAAACTGTCAAGTGTGCAATAGATTTAGGAGCCTACACGACTGTTCTTGGGATACAAGGACTATGAATCACCTTGTTATCCATCCCTCAACCACAGTCTTTAAGTGCAAGGGACTCTTGCCCATGTTAGCTCCCTAAAACCACCAGCCTCTCTACCATTCAACCACTCTCCTCTGGGCTACATCATTAACAAGTGGTGACCCAAGTTCACAAGTGCCTTGAAACACTCCACTAAGATATCTAGCCCCTGAAACTGGCTATGCCCCAAAATCCCAGATCCTCTGTTCTCAAAGGACCAGTGCCCCAATTTACCAGTTTTACCTTAAATCACAACTTCTTTATAATACAGAACACTTGTAAATGCTTTTAACAAGAGTAGGCTTATTTAAGAAAGAACAGAGGTTCTACTAGAAATGAGATTATGCTGGACAAAAATATTTACAAAACAAAAGCAACAACAACAAAGTGAAAGCCCTAGTTCACATTATAACTATCAACCTTCCAATCCTAGCTAATAAAACACCATTAGAAATTAATGATATTTGTTAGCAGTTCCACCACATAATTTTAAAGTTCATTCACAATTGTGTGCATGCCAACTGGTAGCTTGTCTCTAATTCATCATTTTGCCCCATCACCTCCTTTTTGGACCTCTCTCTTAGGATTTTTTTTTACTGGCATCAGCTGCATTATCTCAGCACCTCCCAAAATAATGACATTGGCATGAGGAATCCCCCAGTCAACTCCATGGAGGCTTTACATCCTCTCTTATCCCTGATAATAGGGAGCTCTATTTGTGGTATTATTTTCCTTTTTGGAGTTAGTTGTGGTGGTGATCAAACATCTTTTTGAGTATAAAGGAAAAGCTTCATCAAAGAGGAAAAGGTCCCGTAGTACCAAACTCTAGACAAAACTGATCTCCTTTGGAAGCATATTTCAAATCTAGATTCCTTCCTCATCTCCAGCTCTCACATGCATTGACTTGCTGATCTTCTGTAGAGTTTAAGTAGAGAAGGACACACTAATTTAATTTGCATCTAGTTTATCGATAGCTTAGGATATTAGGGCTCAGGCATCCAATGGTCAATGGAAGCAAACTGGCAGCCAGCAGACAGCTTGGAATACTTAAGTGCTTTACTCACATGGGACTGACCTGTAGAGGCACTCGGTACAGAACAGGAGTTGGAGCCTTTGTACTGGGTTTTATGTTCACCTTCATGCACAATGAATTACTGAAATCCAGTGTGAAGAGACAGATTACTAAAGGTCAGAATCTGATAAAAAGAAGCAGTTTGCTGGCAGGATGGAAGGTGAAGGAATTGCTTACCATTGACATTAACTGATCAAAAGTTAGAAGATGCCAGGCACAGCTTTACTCCATTTTTGGCAAATGGGAACTGAATATTGAGGGGGGGGGGGGGAATCTCCCAGCCACTTCAAGTAATTTGCCTTATCATCTTAATTAACTTAATTCTAGATTTCTGCCTTAAATTTCATGTGCCACAATTTATGTTCTTTTACATTTGCTTTGCTAAAAGTTATATTTTCATTCTCCTAAGAATATTCATTAAGCCCTAACAACCTCTTTAATATGGATATTTAAATATATTTTCTTTGAAAGTTTTGAAACTCCCACCCTGAGCAGCATCTTTGTTTATTTACTAGTTCTTGGTTTTGTTTGTTCTAAATGCTGCTTACTAAAATTGTCACAAGGCTTGTTTTGTAACCTACAACTACCTTTTGAATCAACCCCTCCTGTATGTTACATAATCAAGAACAGCATTTCTTCTTGTGTGCTCTGAAGCCAGTTGTTCCAAGAAGCAATGTGATACTGCAGTGATGTTGGGCCAAATATCAAGGTGGCAAATGACTGAGCTCTTATGCAATAGTTACCCCCAACAAGGCACTAAGCAATTATTTTAAAAAAAACCTTAAATAAATGTTGTTAGGTCTAGACACCAAACACAAGAAAGGTATACACAAAATGGATGATTTTAAAAGAAAAAGCAGCAGAAATTTAAGAAGTCACTGCTAATACCAGACAGTTTTTATATGACTAAAGCACCAGGAAAGGGAGAACAGGGTTTTACTAGCTTTACTTTTTCACAGTGAAAAGTCACTAAACTAAAACCTGGTTACCATCAATTGGAGGACTATGAACACAATTTATTTGTACAAGAACTATACCCTGGAAACACAAATGCAATAGTATGTTCTAAATGATAATATGAGAAATATGCAGAGGAGTAGCCATGCTTGTCTGTGTACAGCAAAAACAACAAGAGCCCTGTAGCACCTTAAAGACTAACAGATTTCTTTGGCCATAAGCTTTCACTGACTCCAACCCACTTCGTCAGATATGAAATAAGTGCACTGATGAAACTACAGCACAGAAAGAAAGCACTTGAAATGGCACATAAGCTTTGTTTATTTTCTGATTATCAGTTATTCAGTTTGTCAGTCACTTCAAATCTTGTTTTTAGTGGTGGCCAATGTCTTAATTTTTCAACGTCCACATAAGCACAAAACACCATCTAGGAGAAGAAACATCACTAGTAGTTTCATTTACTCAATGTGCACTCAAAAGTTTCTTAAGACCAGTACAGAAGAAACTTTCAAAAAAAGCTGTTTAACCAAGATAAATCACCTCGCTACATATGTTTCATGGAAAGAGAATTTAGCCTAGAATTAGAATTGCATTAAGTAACACAAATTGGAAAAGGGAGCAGTCTGGTTATTTATAAACATTTTACTGTTAATACATTGAAATATAGCCATTAGATGGCCAGAAATTTGATACTTTTCTAATTTCTCCACTCTTTTAGCAGCAGTAGTATTCACCCCAAACAACATTCATAATAGTCAGACAAGATCACAAAGGCTTTTGAGAAAAGGATGAGAAAGAGAACTTAACCAGTTACAGAATAGAAATGCATCATGCAAGGAAAGTATTATGGTGATCAGAGGGTGTCACTGGGGAGATAGGTTGTTCCATGCTCTATTACTGTCAAGCCAATCTTAATTATAAATGATATTTTTAAAACATGTCATCATCTATAAAGTGCTCCTGGATTTAATGTGCCATCCCATGGCATTCCTTACTCTACCTCAGAGCAAGAAAAAAGATATATCATCATATAAAGATGGAATTAAAGGCCATACTTGCACAAAAGCAAGGAATTAAAGCTTACACAGCACCGAGCTTCTGTAAACATTAATGCAAGAATTCTGCTGAGTCTGGAGAACAGTCATTAAATTTGAACCCGTTTGTAGACTTGGGTAGATGCCAACAGCTTTCACACAGAACAAAAGGCCATGGACCTGAAAAAGAACAACGGTCTAATACCCAACTATCAAATATCTTAAGTTAAAAGTAGCAGCCAAAAAATGGTCATTTAAATGTGGACTTCATCTCTATATTACTGTTTGAATGATGCAGCACAGAACCAACCAGCTAGGATTCTAAGTTTTCCAAAGAAAACCATGAACTGAAGTCTGCAAAACCTGCCTGCAGATGTAGCATATATATTTACTACATTTAGCTAGTTACATGCCATTATCTATAAGAAGAAAGATCTTGTCATTAGTGCCATTTTTGCCCAAACTTACATCTTTGCTGTCTGACAGGGAAATCTAACAAGGAAACATACTAAAAATTCACTTATTAAAGATTTGCTTCGACTCATTTAACATTTTTGCTTTTTTACTCTTCTCTAGCTCAATGTTCTTCTCTTATTCTTCAGTTCCTTTTAATCTTTCCAGTGCTTATTTCCCTGTTTAAATAAACTGCTTCCCTTTTCTATAAATCAGAGCAGTAGCCTCTTCTCCTCCAACCTTTTGTCTTATATGCCGCTTGCTTCGATTAAGTATGTTCTATAATGTTGATACATATTATCCATGCATATAAGCTGCTTTAAAATATTTCAGACTACCATTTCCTCTCCAACAGTGAAAAACAGTGTCTGGTTAATCATGTTTTCAGCTATCACACATATACTAAGTTATGTTTCATGTTCAAAATGCAAAGGTTCAAAGTTACACCTAAGTACTATGACACAATTCAAAAAGTTTAAGAAAAATACTGTTATAGGAATCCTCAAAATTATGACAAAATTTATTTAACGGTATTTAAATTGCAACTATATAAAAGTACAGGAGTAATTCTACATGCACTGCAATTAGAACAGGGGCATCGCTGGGGCCTGGCACATGGGGCACATGCCCTGAGTGCCTGGAACAGCCCTGTGGCATTTTAAGACTAAGTGCCACACAACTGCTTGTTGTTTTTTTTACTGGACTAGACTAACACGGCTATCCCTTTGGAAATGGAGCAGCCCTGCCTTTCTCAGCTCCGAACCCAGCCAGGAGCTGGGGCCAGGCTGGTGGGCAGCAGCAGCCCGATGCCAGATCGGGCCCAGGTGCCAGATTGTGGCCAGGAAGCAGGGCCCAGGCCCAGGCCCCGGGTCTTTCACTGGGGCAGCAATGTTCTGATTCAGAATTGATTGTTGGTCATAATATAAGCATGTTATAAACCTTTATGTAATATTTGCTATGTTGCAACTGGTTATCAGTATTCAGTATAGCTTAAAATATTAAGATGAGCTGACAGCACTGCCTACAGTTAAGGCTGTCCAATATTTCTCATTTACAGTCATTTATAGTTGTCAAGCTAACTGGACCGAAATTCTCAAAGTCAGGTGTCTGCTTCAACCTGGACACTTTTGAAAAGTTCCAGCAAAAAAATTCAGCTGCTTTAGAGGCTGAGATGGGGGGCAGGGCGTTTTTTCTGTTTGAAAGGGACTCTTTGGCAAGCTTTTAACTGATCAAATGTACCCATGCTTTGGGGCAGAGTCTTGAAATTTGAAACAAACAGAGTCTTGGTGTCAAGGGGTGTGTCTTTTATCATCACATAAAACTGCCCAAATTTAATCATGTTATAACCCTATGTAAAATCCCAATTTGCCTGTACTTGGAGAGATTTGTTAAGAGTTAGAGACTCTGAAGTCGGATTTATAGAAGGGCTGAGAACTTGCAGCCGCAACTGAGGCTAAAGGGAGCTGTGGTTTGGACGTGTAAAAGTGCTGCATAATAAAGGTTCTCTGAAGGAGGTGGGGAAGAAGGAAAAAAAACCCAAACAATAGTATCCAGACACTGAAAATAAGAGTTTGGTTTTCTTTACCTTCCATCTTTGTGTCTCAGTTCTCCACCTGTAAAAATGGGGATAGTATTATCTAGACTCACCAGGTGGTTTAAAATTAAATACAGTCATGTTTATGAAGCACTCAAATATAAATACAACAAGTAGTGATAAATGTCAGAAAACCCCATGAGGAAAATAATTACATATTCAGAGCAGGATATGAATAGCATGTAGTAAATAAATCATGGGGTTGCACATTGAACAATGAAGGTAACACAAAATATTGGAAAAGATGCTCATTCATTCACAGTCCATCCTGGGTACTAAATGAGAGAGAAAAAACATGTGATCATGTAATTAAAAAGACTGTATCCTCATGCAAATGTACTGGCTGCCTTTATTTTGGCATTTTTTAATTTGAATGTCTGATTTTGTAACCCTAATAATGCCTTAATATGATTTATTTTTAATATAATTTTATATCTAGATTCATGACTGTATGGGGTTGGGAAGAGGTCACTGGTGGGCATGTGTGGTGGTTTTTTTTTTTTTGAAGTAGGAAATGGCAATGGCTATATTGTTCACTGCTTGTGAAACAGCAGGGCACCATGGAGGTCAGCCCAAATGAGTTCTGATTTAACCTACAAAGTGCATCACATCATTTGTGGCATAAAATGGAGCTTTTACGAAAAAATATTTTGGACATATTTATAAAGAGTTTTGTAAAACATTAGAGAACCACATCTTGTATTCTCTGTCTGTGGATGCATTGACTACACTGAATCCAGCTGTACAGGGCCTCAGCAGAAGAGACAAATTAAATACAAAACTATGATACCTTTTTAAACGGCCTAAACAGTATTTCTGTCTCTTGCCCTTCAACACACAGAAGTGAATCCCACCTGTGTAGTATCAGGAAGTTAAGAATTTCCTCTTCCCAATGGTATAAAATTCTGTTTTCCTGTGAGAAGAAGAGAAATTGGAGTTTAAACACAAACGATATTCTTCAATATTGAAAGCTTCTCAGTGACTCTTGCTTATCCTCAGACTCAGGCAGGAAAAATAATCTCATCTCTGGTGGGTAGATTTTAAGAAAACGCAGTTGTATGATGCTGCTCAGTGGGTTGAAATACTAGAACAAAGTGTGGTATTATAATTAATGAACTAAGAGACAATGAGATAGTATTCAAGAGCTACATTAATGACATGATTGCAAGTGTATATATTACTCATCTTAGACTATCTCCACATGCATACTATACACAAAGCTGTTATGTTGTCTAACACTTCCCATTATTTAGAAACACACACAGTATAAAATGCATTTTTAAGTATCAGGACAGTTCAAATACTGTATTTTTCATTGCATAACAGTAAGGCATATAACTGCAAATACTACCAGTAGCACCATAAGAACTATGTAAGATTAACATTTAAGAAGGAATAGAATAGGAGCAAGATAATTGGAGGCCTGTGAACATGAAAAGTATCAAAGTGAAGAAGCTTCATTAATGGACTGCCTGTCCTTCTTTTACATTAGTATATAATGAGCTCAGTACTTCCCGGCTGCATTAAGTCAAAACACAAATTCACATACTGATGTCAAAATGCAAACAGCTCACTTTTCCTGATACAAATGAGCACTGAACTGGAAAGAAAAGGAAGATCTATGCCTCCTTCCAGAAACAAAACAAAACCCACCATGAAACAAAAAAAAAATTAATGAAAAGACATCTAAAACAGTTTTTTCACTTCCAATGTTGACAATATTAGTGCACTATACGTTAAATAAGTATCAGCTCGTATTTAATGAAATGTGCTAGTAGGAATTAGTGACAACAAAAAATGTACATGTCTCAATTTCTATGGAAGGTTCTTCATTGCCAAGGAAAGCTATCCTCAGGTCCTTCAGAAAGGCTTACAGCATACCGGAGATTATGCAAAAATGCAATGATTAAAGAGATAGTGAAAATAAAAATATAAGGAAGATGACAAAAAAGCCACTAGGAAAGTCAGAAAAAACAAGAGACGGCAAACCAGAAAGACCATATAGTTTAAAAAAATAAGAATATGTTTCCATGTACTACATAAAGACTTCCTGGATAAATTTCCAGACCCAAACTGCCCACAAGCTCTACAGGGAAGATTCTCAGAAGTCTCTTAGGTGTAGTCAATACTGCCACCAAGAGCCAATGGGAGGTACACAAGACATGTAATGTAATTTGTGTATCTCTTGTCAACTTATGCTGCTGTACTGAGAGGAAACACCCTACAGCCAACACAGCCTTACTCCTTTCAGGGAGGTAGATTAATGGCATTGATTGCAGAGCACTCCCAGGACCAATTGAGCAGGTCTCCACAACTTATTCAGATCAATCACACTGCATCAGTTTCTGCTGCCATAATGATAAAAACATAACCTCAGTCTTGTAGGTACCTAAAATGCCTCAAACTGTTGCAAATTAAGCTCTGCTCCCATCCACGGGAACAGAGCAGTCTTACAGAAGACCCAAGGTAAAATACATTTTCAAATCATGAAACCTTCTAAAAGGGACCACTGGTGAAGGGGAGTAGGGTCACAGGATACATCAGGTGGAGATTGACTTTGATCCTTTTTCCCATTTGCCTCTTGCATTTCAACTGAGAACATGACTATGTTACGCATTATGAAGCGTGAAGCAAGATATCTAATACATGGCACAGTAGCATCAACTTTACACACACAAGACAACTAAACAGCAATAGGGAATGAGTATGACAAGTCAGGTATGGAGGCATCTGGGCCTACTACCCAATCACCATATGAAATAGAAAGAGCCCTGATTCTAACATGCTCCTCTGAAATAAAAATATGTATATTTACATAAATACGCCTGCCATCCACCAGAGAAATGGTGTTCAAACACAGTACAGATCACCATTACAGAAACTACCATCAAAAATCCACCGCTTCAGCAGCCCTGACCTCTCCAGTAAAACATTAAATGCAATTTCTATGTTACTCGGCCAATGTGATCTTTTCGCTCTTTCCATTCCAAATACCACAAGAGGAATAAACTGTGATTTATTTGCTTTTTGGTTTGAGCCTTCTTTGATCATCATGAACAATACAAGCATATAAGATCATTTGACTTTTTCACTGACTTCAGTAGGATTTTGGATCAACACTAAA
Organism: Podocnemis expansa; assembly: GCA_007922195.1. Lineage (NCBI taxonomy): Eukaryota > Metazoa > Chordata > Testudines > Podocnemididae > Podocnemis > Podocnemis expansa. The sequence continues at coordinate 10,235,556 of ML681972.1, forward strand.
TGACCAGTGGTATTGAAAACAGGCTAGAACGTTTGAAAAACTAAGCATATGCCATTTTGTACTATTAGGCTGTCAAATTTTAACCAATGCTTGATTTTTTCGGATGCCTAGAGAAGATAAATTTTGGTATTTTGCAAGTTTAGACCAAAACAAAGTACCTCAGGTGTTTCTCAAAATCCCTCCCCCACCACACACCTGTCATTAAAAGGCAATCCAAACATTCCACACATAAACCAACTGCAACTGAAGTAGAACAGGCATTCAGAACAAAGAATGATCCTTAAACATTAAATGTGAAACAGATTTTAGAAAGAATTTTTTCAAATTATTCTAACAGCACCTACATTTCTTTTTGTATGATTAAACCACTGTGCATTTGATCAGCAATTATTGACAAAAAGTAGTTTGACAAAATAGGACTAAAGGGAATAAAAACACACACGTTACTTTTAAAACATAATGCATTCTCACACTACCAAACCTGTTGAGATACAGGTAGCTAATGTAACTTACATACTATTTCCAAACAAAACATTTAACATAGTTGTTTACAGCCTTCGGTTTTCTAATTGAAATTATTACATTATTGCACAGAAATTTAAAAACACCATAATTCAAAATAGGGAAATTTAGTTGATTTACTTTTATAATGCATAATGACCTTATAATTAGATATCTATTTTAAACTATTTATCTTAATTTCAAGTCTCCTAGATGCAAATTTACCAAGTCAGAACAGGGTCTGGAGGAGATTAACATTCTTAAATAAAAATCCTTACCTTGGCCATGGGAATTTTAAAATAAAAATAGTAAGAAAAACTAAAAACCAACACCAAGAAAAAGAAGGAGCAAATAAACAAGCATTAATCCAGTGGTTTTAAAATCTGCATATTTCAAAAACAGGTAGTCTAATGCACATCATATCTGCAAATAACAAGTAGAATGGCTGGTGTAAGTGGCGGTGGCTCTGGTGGAGTGAGAACTACCCTAAATTTTAATCATGGAGAATTCAAAAGGAGTTCAAGAAAAGTTCAAAATAAATATTTTAAAAAACCCATGTAGCTGTACTATTAAAAAAGGAACATAAAAGAGTTAAACAACATGTCACTAATGAACAGTCAAAGCATTCTGCCTCAGTATTTCCTGCAAGCCACAATAATGTTTCCAGAAAGAAACTGAATATGTGCTTTCACAGAACTCTGGACCAAGAGTATAGACTTACCATTCTGTAGCAAATATATGGTTAATTTTAAGTAGACATTTCAATGTTATCAGAAGTCTTTCATTCAGTTTTAAGCTAACTTAACTGTGAAGGTCACTTTCTTAGTTATACTGATTAACGAATGAATGCAATGAAAGACATCTTTGCCTATTTCAGAAGGGAAAGGTCAGCTACCTTGCATTCTTCATTTGTTCCTTACCCCTCACCCACCACCGTTCTGCTTTGTTTCTCTTTCAGAAAACTCATGTGCTCAGGCACTAACAGGACGAAGGCCAAGAAAACACCTAATAATAAGCATTTACAGAGAGTTCATATGTTCAAATCACAGTATTGATATCAACTTTACTCCCAATAAATGTTCAACACCCTCTGGAAAGAGATGCTTAAATATTATCTTAAATAGGTTTTTCTCCTTGCATTAATGTTTTTACAGTTTTCCCAACTACAGAATAGATCTCAAAACGTTTTACAAGTGAAGATAAACACCATTTTAGATAGCAAGTGAGCACATAGAAATTAAGTGATTTGCACAAGGCTGATGACTGAATTGTGTGTAAATATATATAATTTGTTTTAAAATCAGTAAATATTGATAAATGATTTCAAATACACACTAATAAGTATTTCCATTGACAAATCACTGAAATTCACAGATTGGCAAAGTAAGAAAAATGCTGCTTAAGAACTTGGAATTTGATTTAAATGTTAACTTTGTATAATATGATACCTGATCCTGACAACTTGTATTTCAATGGTTATGAAGCTTTAACTTTTTAAATCTCAGAGTCCACTATAACTATCACCTCCTAATGTGAGACCCTCCCTCTGTAATTCCAACAACAATGAATATTTAGACAGATGAACATCTAAAATATTGCTTAAAAATCAACATGAATACTGTATTATTTTGAAAATAAAACAAAAATTTAATTCTGTCATGCCTATATGTAACACAGGTCTCCTGGCTCACAATCCTGTGTTAAAGCCACAGCTAACATCACATATAATGTCAAGACATCATAACAAGACAGAGGGTTAGTGCATACAAAAGAGATGGTGATATGAATAAACCTTGAAGTCACAGTTTAAAAGGCTAAAGTTCTACTCCTATCAAACAATTTACTAATCAATTATTGGGTTAATGGAGATCCTGGCTGTTTTGCCACTGACATCAGTGGAAACATGATCAAGCTTTTAATACATTACTTTAAATTATTCAAAAATTGCTTGGGAGCACAGACTGTAAAACAAAGCACACATAACCATCTTTATATATAATAGAACCTAAAGGCAATTTGCATATTGGGTGTATGTAAGCTAGAAAAACTGAGCAAGGATCAAAGTTTACTGATTTTGTATGAAACAGCAACTAAAGGAACTGCTTTCTGTGTGATTTTGCATAATGAACTGTTGTATTTGCAAATTAGCTTCCTCACCCCTGAAACTTTTTTCACTTTAATAAGTCCTAGGCATCAGATAAAAATCTTAATGGACTCTCTTTGATTACAAAATTAATCTTAATTATGTAGGACATTTGTCATATTGCATTAACCAACTCCCTTCAATTAAACATGGACCCATAAACTACTTTTCATGTAGCTGAGCAAGACATCATAACAATTAACATCAAGACAATATACATTAAAGAAAGGCAGTAGTCACTCCACAATGAAGGTTCTGGCCACATCTCACTAGAAAGTCCCATTTTATTACCCATGCAAGTTTTTTGTTTGGAAAATCGGTTTCGTTTCAAAACCAACAGATTTGCTCTGAAGATAAAAAATGTTTTATAATGTTTGAAGAATATTTGTCAAGCCAGTAATAGGCTCTAGGAACAACCACAATATAAATAAATGTTAATGTCTGACAGAAGTCAAAATTTCAAATTGGTCACTTTATCTCAAAAAATGCTTATTACCCTTCAAACTTTTCATATAGTTAAGTCTCTTTGAAAATTCAGTCTAGCCTGAACAGAGAGATTTTTGATATTTTATGTCTGGAATTGTTATTTTAGGTAGTTTTGGGAAAGGTTTGTGAACCTCCCTACTAAATCCCATACACTTTGATCCAAGTTAACTAAGGATGCCAGCTACACAGGCAAAGGACATAAGTCCCACTTCCTTTTCTTTAAAGAATACTTTCAAGTGTGCCTAAATTAATTTACCATATGTAGCATAAACAAAAAACTTTATTAAAGGTTAATTATAGTAAAACTGTGCCCCCAGGTACTTCTGAAAACACAGGAGCTGAAAGTCAAAACCTTCAAAATCCAGGAAATATACTCACAGAACAAAAACAGAAAAGCCAGGAAATTCAGGTCTCAGATACTTCTTTCTATACTGTACCCAAAGAGCCTTAATGCTGTTCTCCCTTGATCACTGCCCTAAGGTGTTTCTTAGAGAGATCTCAGCACCATATGCCTCCCTAAAATATGGATGTTAGTGGGGAGGGGAAAGAAGAGCATTTTGGGGGAAACAACGAAGCAGGTATCAATTCCATTCACGAGTATCAGCAATTTCACCTATAACAGTGTAGAACTTAACTGAACTTAAATTATTTGGTTTTGGAAGTGAATCTTGGGGACAGACTGGAGATCAGGTGCAGTTCAAAGACATATGTACTCTATGCAGCTTTTTCACTCTCTTTCCGGGCCTAAGCTCAAAATAAAGCACCACACTTGAGAAGCCTGTCTTTTGGCTCTGTATAATACCTAAGGTCTTAAATAGTCAAGTTTCACAGAAATTATGCTGTGCTCTCTCTCCTTTGGAGTCAAGAGAGCTGATCATTAGCGGAGCCAGCTTCAGCCAATTTTGGGACCAGCTCTATGAAATTCTTCCTCAATCTATCAGCCAGCTTGTTGTCCAGGCCTCCTCATGCACCCTCTTTGAACAGTTTCTCCACACCCAGTATGGTGCTCTGTGCTGTACCAGAACTACAGCAACTTTGGTTTACTTGGAGGTTATTTAACTCAAGTGATACCATAAGGATACAACTGTGCAAATGACCTTCCAAACTAAAACTGGATACATATCCATCAACACTTACAGATATCGAATGAGTAGCAGGTGATTCTGCCAAAAGTTTTGGGTGGAACTAGGTGAACATTTGTTTCCATCCTGATGATTGTGTTTTAAGTATCTGCAGTTTTTTTACATACATTACAAATAGATTAAGAGTGGTTACATCTTTTTGTCTAAGAGCCAGCTTCTGACCCTCTATTTCTATAATTATAAGTCAGTACCAAACATGCACGGTGCAAAGGGCAGCAACTGGCCCTAAAATGGGAAACAATGGTGCAGTTGCTCAGAGCTAAATCCTACACAATCTTATTTTGCTCAGCTTTAGCTGTCTTTAAGAAAATTTCTTGTTCAGATAAATCTGAAAAACTACAGACCTTGTTTGCACAGCTCAAGTGTAAGGCATTTCCTAACATACCAATCCCTGATGTAACAGGTTACATTCTTCCACATACACACTCACCTATGCTAATGAGCAACTAGAGTTAATTTAACAGAAGCCTTTTTTCAAGCTGAGGTGGTAAGCCTGCCATATGTACTAGTGCCAGGTAACAATGCCAGATGCTTTTGACTGAATAATTACTTAGATGCATGTTTATCACTTACCTATTAGTGCTTCACCAAGCTTCAACTGATTCTACGACATCCCCAGGCCTCAAATTCTAAATTTTATATAATAAAAAGCCAATTACTTCCGTCTTGAAGCATTGGCTTTTATTATCCAACAGTTTTGCTTTCACTGAACTATAAAACTAGTAGTAGTCCTCTGCCAAAGACCGCACAGTTCTGCTTTTTTTCCTATGGCATTTATCATGTTGACGCTTTTTCCAAGAAAGAATATTGTTGAATATCTAAGACAGATCAATTCAGTGACCTTCTGAGATACTGCATGTAGATAGATTAACGTTTACTAACACTGGAATTTATGCCATTTAAGCAGTAAAGTAGCCAATGATAAACAAGCAATATTTATTGTGCCATCATAGTTCAAACTGGAAAACGGTGGTAATTTTTGTGTGCCGGGATCTCACTAGTGTTGAAGTTAAACAAAACCCATGATCTGCTTTGCATAAGGTGGGAGATGAAAATAACTTTCCAGAAAATCATTTGCAAAGTAAGTCCATTTCTTGAAGAGATGAATTGACCCATGATTTAAAAAGTCATGTATGATATAAAATGTGCATATTAAAATCTGCGCATCAAAAGACAACTGTATTTTTCTCCTAAAGAATAATAAACAGAACAAAAAAGCCTTCAAACCACTAGAAAAAAACCTGATCTATTACCTATTTCTTGCCATTAATGACTTGCAATTTCACAGAAACTGAAAAATTCATATTTGACTAGGCAGGTGCACTCAGTACAGACAATTAGGCCGCTAGAACCCTGCCAAACTAAAACAAACTGTTCATGGCAAGCAAGCAAAAGCTAACAGATACAGTTGTCCCTTAAAGTAGTACAGTTAAGAAAAATAACTTCCATATTCTAACAGTCCTGTTAGTATGCTAAAGAGTGACTCAACTTTTTGAGACCCATCACCTGATAAAAAAAAAAGGTTCAGAGCATATGATTTAGAGTGTGAGCTATGGAGCACAAAACAAACACAAATGCAAGATACCAGGGCCTAGCACAAATGCAACTACAGCCTTGAGGGAAGGGGAAAAGGGGGGGGGGGGCAGCAGCTTGCAATAGAGATGAGAACAGAAGATTATGCATAAAAACAGGTGTAGATGTTGGAATACAGGCTATAACTAGTTCAATGTGAAATTCACCTCTATGTAGACAGCCATAAATACACCATTTAAGTCCTCAAAACAGGGCTTAAATTCTGCTTAGTTGAACTCTTGCCTTCTGCCTGACCTCTACAAAGGGAGAAATTTCACCAAGAGATGTATTTTAAAAGGTTGCCATTCATACTACCTCCCCTTGCCCTGCCAGTCCAATTCCTCCCTGCACCTCAAACTCCTTACCCCAATCTGATCGCCTGCCAACTCCTACTTTAATCATTATCGCCTCCTGCATTCCATTCAGTCAGTTTCCTACTCCATGCTGCCTGGGCACTTATATGGGTAAGGACAGCAACAGCATGGAAGAAAAAGTCTTTCCGCTCTCAAGCTCCAAATGGGTAGCCATGTTAGTCTAGTTCAGTAAAACAAACAAGGAGTCCTGAGGCACTTAAAGGCTAACAAATTTATTGCATGACTTTTCATGGGAGAAAATCCCACTTCATCAGAAGCGCCTGATGAAGTGGGATTTTCTCCCACAAAAGCTCATGCAATAAATTTGTTAGCCTTTAAGTGCCTCAGGACTCCTTGTTTGTTTCTCAGCTCTCATTCCCTGTGCCTGAACCCACTCTAGTACAGCCCTCAGCAGCACAGAGATACAATTGCATCCCAGACCAAAACAAAAAACAAAAAAAACAGGGATTCGTGTGGCACTTGAAAAATAAATCTGTTAGTCTTAAAGTGCCACACGACTCCTAGGTTTTTTCCTTTTTTTTTTTTTTTTTTTGCTGGACTAAACTACACGGCTATCTCTTTGGAAATCCCAGACAAAGTCCAGTTCAGACTCCCTGAGCTGAAGCATGCCCTGTGGTTAAACAAATCTTGAGAGAATGAAGCCACAAAGCCCTAAGAAGTGTCTACTGAGTATGTACCAAGTGTCATTTCTAACTTGAGAGAACTTTGGGCAGATTTTCATGGGACACAGGAAGGTGCCCGCCCCCCCCCCCCAAACTTCAAGTCTCTCTGCCAGAGTTTTTCAAAGAAAATGCCAGAATTTTTTAATATGGGGAAGACAACATATTTCTTCTTAGCCTCGTTTTCAGAAATAGCCGAGCAGTGTTAGCTTAAAATATTCAACCTGAAGCAGACATCCTGTATGGAAAATTTTAGTCCAGACAATTACAAGTTTACCAAACATTAACCAACTAAAAACAAGATCTTATAATGGAAAGTGTTCAATAAACTTATGCTAGACAGTGCCATTTGTCCTACAGAAGGCAATAAAATAAGGATTATGAAACAAAATATGGAGGCTACTATTCTGTCAAAGAAGGTTGTGAAAAACTTTTGTAAATTTGCTACAGGACAGACGCATAAACATGGTTAAAACGATGCCATAAGTGATTTATTCATTTTTAAAAGCGTGTACACAAAGAAGCATGAATGCCATCAATCAAAAAAGCACCTGAAACCTATGAGAAAAGCAGCAAAATATCAACCGGAGCTTTGCCATAAAGGCACAATTCATCTGACTGAATCTGAATTCAACTGATATGAATTCTCCCATGGTTAATAATTCAAAATTTGACCCTAAAGAAATTGACAAAAATGCAATTCAGACTTCTCTATAGCATGCATTTAATGGTAATTAAATGCCCACATACATACATTTTCAGAACTGGCAATAACATTATACGACTTCCTCTAATTCTATTTTAATTGATCAGTCCATTATGTAAATAACTTTAGTCACACTGTTAAACATTGCTTAAACTCTAATTACTAATACTGCTTACGTGTGTAAAATGTTTGCACAACTGGGTCCTTATTAGTTATGGTGGACTCGTCTCTTTTACATGATGGCTCATATTGCAAAGCATGGTGTTATCCCATGACATCAAGATAACATGTCCTGAAAGCTGTTTTAATACATTCCATTAAGCCCTTCATTTCATCTAAGCAACCTATAAAAACAGTTCCCTGAAACATCTACAGTATCATCAATTTTCCTCTAAAAGTAGTAAATCTTTTCATGTATTTGGACAAGTCTGAGATGTACCATCCCTTCTAAGATCACACTTTAAAAAGAAAAAAAGCAGTAATAATTCAGATTTTTTTTATTGCAAATATTTATCTATTAGGTACTTCTCATTTTACTAAAAAGATTACAGACCCCCTACATAACAAGCTTATCAGTTTCCTTGTTTAAGTGAGAGAAAATCTTTTAGACAGTAGGTTTGTTGAGAGAAGCTGAATAATCTATTGAAGTTACTTGAGGTGTATTTAGGGATAGAGAGACCCACAGATCAATAATTCAAAATTCTCCTGTAACAAAATCAGACTTACAAAGATCTCACTTAAAGGGGATAACAAGCAAAACTGAAAACACCTATCTTGATCCATAGCCTTATTCATGATTGTGACTGGAGATAAGATTGGAGCAATTCAAGAAAAACTGATAAGAGCTTTAACAACTGAATAAGTGCAAGAGCATTTCTCAAAACTAATTTTTCTCCCACTATTTAAAGAAGCCACCACATTTGTCCATTCAGTATAACACACAAAGGGAAAAGTGCTATTCATTTGCTCTAAAAATACATAAGACATTTGTACAATTCTTTAAATCCACTATAAATTAGCTAATTTTATGACTAACAGTTTCAACCAAAATGTTTCAGTACAAGTCTGCTCATTCTTAATCCTGGATGCAGAGACTATGTAATATTTACAGAAATCTACAACAGATTTGGGGTTGTTTGTATGACTGACATCTGCATAAACAAAACCTTTTCCAACCTCTAAATGCAAACAAGAACACTTCAAGTAACAGAATTATGTGATTCTAGATTTCATAGAATAAAAACCTCACAAGTACAGAGGGTTCAAAAAAGCACAGTCTTAGTCTTAAGAACCACACATTTAAGATTTGTGGCATCAGACAAAAGACCTCAGAATTCAGAATGCCTGACTCAAAAGAGAAACCCCATTTTAGTATTGTGTTCACTGAAAAACTCGAACATTTAACATGCAACTTCTGACTTATACTGCTGTATTACCGTCAAATTACAGTGACTATTTCTCTCATTTTGTTAGGTATGAAAACAGAAGTGTTTGTGAACATGCTAGGACTTTTTGAAAAATTGCAGCTATTTACATAAGTAACTACTGTATTTTCCAGACTATAAGTCATACTTATATAAATCACGCTAATGAAAAAGCATCAGTTTTTAAAAAATTCTTATCTTGGTCGCACTGTTATACAAGTCATGCTGCTATATGGGTGCGCTGCTACATCAGTTGCACCCTGTTGTGTGTTGATGTCACTTTAGAACACGGACAAATTGATCTCTGAATGACTATGCTCGCACATAAATTAGAACCAACTGCCAGATAGTGCATTTTACATTAATTGCTACATTTTCTGAAATAAAATTTATTCCATTGTGTGATGTATTGTTATTAAGAAAGATATGATTTAACCTCACCTCCTTCTTATACATCCACCATATTTAACCAAAGAACATACCAGTATATACACTAATGATAACGCAGTTGCAAACTATTAAGGAAACCATTAAAACTTTGGACAAAGACATTTATTGTGCCTAATGGAAGACAATATGAAATAATCATAATCCATAAAGTTCAATCATCTTCATCATCTGAATCAGAGAAGCCATCAAAATCCTTGTCTTCAATGTCACTCTGAAATAGCTTGACTATTTCAACCAGCAGATTTAGGCCCTGATGTTCCCTGTCCAGGTATTCATCTCCTCTTCATTTTCTTGTACTGCATCATCATTTATTATTTTCACTTTCTTGAAGCCTGAAGTGACTGTTTTTGCACTAACACTGATCCAGGCTTCACTAATCCACTGTGCCACCTCTGCAAAAGTTGTGTGATGCATACGACCGGCGGCTGTGAAGCTGTGTTCCCCATCCATTATCCAGGATTCCCAGAGGTGGCGCAAGACAGTCTTGATACTCCGATTAACCGATATATCAAGAGGCTGCACCTCCTTCGTTAGGCCTACAGGAATTATTACTGGCACAGAATTTGCATTTTTTTATTTGTGTCTTTACCCCCTCTGTTACATGCGCTCTCATACTGTCCATGATCAGTAGCACTTTTCGTGTTTTAAAAAACCATCTGGGTGTCTGCTGAAACATCGTTCCAGCCAAAACCCGATCATGTCTTCATCCATCCAACCTTTTTTATTAGTCTGTGTGATGATGCTAGATGGAAACGAATCACGCAGCATGCTCTTCCTCTTAAAAATAATCATAGTTGGAAGTCTCTTTCCATCCGCACAGCACGCCAGCACAACAGTGAAGTGTGACCTTTCGTGACCAGTTGTTCTGACATTCACTGTTTTTTCCCCTTTCTCATTAACTGTTCAGCCAACGGGAATGTCGAATGTCAGCAGAACTTCATCCATATTAATTATATGGTCAGGAGCCACACCATACTTTTCAGTGATGGACTTTACAAAGGCCAGAAAACTGTCAACTTTCTCTTGTTATTCAGCTGGAAGTTTCTGGCACATCATTGTTCATGCCCGCATGCTAAGTTGATGCCTCTGCATGAAATGGAACCACAAGGATGGTCCTCCAACAAATTCTTGCACTTCCATTTCTTGGGTCATTGTCTGGGCCTTCAGTCGCACCTGAACAGTGGACAATCCGCATCCTTGAGCTCTTTGCTCCACTATCCATTGACAGACTATCTTCCAGATCAGCCCACCTTGCTTTTTGTCCGCGGTTCGCTTTCTTTGTCCATTTCACGACTTGAAGTGAATCCTGCATTTTCGCCAGTTGCAAACTAATTTTTCACTTACACCAAACTTCCATTCAGCTGCCCTGTCGCTATTTTCTTTTGCGAATCTGATGACCGTTAGTTTGAATTTGGCAGTGAAACTTTTTCATCCTTTTGTCAGTGCCATTGCTCTTAAAAGTCACGTGGTTGTGGATTCGGTGTTGTTGAAGCTTGGCGGTTTTTCTTCACTGGAATCACAGCTGCGGTGAGATTGACTGGACTTACCTTTGCAGGTACCCCATATATAATGATTTAGCGTGTTTTATTGGTCCTTACCATCAGCGATTACTTAAATTGCCAGAGGGCACACACAAATTAAACTGAGCCAGCCAGAGACTATGTCAAGATGAGGGACTCTGTGTATCCCAAATCTGTGTTTATAGAAACAGTGTTGTGAGAAGATTATTGGTGGAGGGAAACTCTTGCACATCCTTAGTCTGGGGTTTTAATACAAACAGGCATTCATTTCAGGCACTAATGCTTATTACCAGCAGATCATTGTTGACAGAGATGTTACCTAAATGTCGTTTAGTTCAGTTCCTTTATCATCTCAATTTTCCAAAGGCCATTTATTTAATTTTTCTTGTAAATTTGATATATAAGTTGCACCCTTATATAAGTTGCACCTTTTGAAATATTTGTTAAAAAAACTGCAACTTATAGTCTGGAAAGAACAGTAAGTGTTGTGTTATGCATTTTTTAAAATTTATTCAATAAGGTGAACTTATAACCAGAACGAATGGACAATGTTATTAGGGATATGGTTAAGTATAAATGCGATACCCTTAAAATTCCAATTCGTTATAAAAAGTGCTTGAGACTACTGCCACAACAAATTTCAAGGAAAAAGCATAAAAAATTATTAGAGTCAGTGCCTCAGAGACATGGTATAATGCAAGTTCTGAATTTCACATCAACATCTAAACTCAAGTGAATGCAAGTTACAAGGTGCCAATGAGGTAACCAGAGGTGTCGGGGGGGGGGGGGGGGGAGAGAGAGCAGCACAGAATCCCAGGCAGTAATTTGTAAGTAACAGTGAAAACAATGTTTGGTGTCAAATTATGCAGCAGAGACGAAATAGATTCCACCCGTTCATGCAACATTTTTGTATTGAAACTTGAAATCACAAGCTTAGTTCAATCTCATACCTGAATAGTATAAAAAGACCAGTCTCCATTGTGCATTTTATTCCTCTTCAAGGAGGAACACCTAAATTAATTTGACAAAGTAGCTTTATCTAAGCAATCTCAAACAATATCTTTAAGCCTTTCAACATTTATGCCATGATTTCCAGACAGGACTGACTCTCTTCCCCTGCCACTCTCTCCCTCCAGCCCCCTTTAAAAAGAAGAAAGGAGGCACACAAATATATAGTCTCAATGGGAAAAATCTCTTTTCTGAAGAAATATACTAGATACCACTGCATGTCTTTCCCATACAGATCCTAGTTTTCCCCCGCCCCCCTTACAAGAAACTATCTTGGTGAATTCATGAATAAAATATATTTTCTTGTCCTCTGAAACAACTTCTATTTATGAGAATATTCAGATATTAATAGATGGTGATATTAAATTTACTTCCTAGAAATGTAAAGAAAGCAAATTTCTGCTTTTCAAATTGCTGTAATTTTTGCCTTTAGACACAAGAATTTGCAATTCAGTTGTCAGCTCAACTAGTGGATGAAGACACTCTTAGCTAGAGAAGTTCCAGTATCTCATAAGTGCTATCAATTGCTTCATTTCAACTAGCAACAAATGAAGCAAGATTTAACAAAGTGAGCTATGATATGCTTCAAGGACTGAGAAAGAACATTAAGAGTGGGCCAATACAAGTAACCTCAGCACTTTTTCTGGGGCCACACACAAGAACAGAAAGTTAACCAATGATTTTGGAAATCCTGTGGTAGATAGAGCCAACAGCAAAGAATGTAGAGTTATGAGATCACAGAACACTGGAATGCTTGCTGTGACGGAAGTCTGCAGTGCTGATATAGCCAGGTTGATCCCAGGACATCTGAGAAACAAAGGAGGGTGAGGTAATTTTGTTGAACTAATTTCTGACGGTGAAAGAGACAGGCTTTCAAGCTTACATAATTGTCTTGCAAGAAGACCACTATTTGAATTAGACAGTCTACTCTGACAGAGCTGGTCTGACTTTAAAAACTGGGTATGTCTAGCCTTGAGAAAAGAAAACTGAGAAGAAACTGGATTACAGTCTTCAAAGATATTGGACAAAGATGATTTTTTCTCCATATTCAAAGGCAAGACATTTGTAATTTGGCTTCATCTGCAGCAGAGAGGATTTAGATATTACAAATAAACTTGCTAACTGGAAGGATAGATAAAATCTAGAGTAGGCTTCCATGAGAGATTGTGCAATCCCAATTGTTGGATGTGTTTAAGAACAAGTTGGACAATACCTATCCGGGAATAGTCTAAATTTACTTGATTCTGTCTCAGTATAGGGAGCTGGACTTGATGACCTCTCAAGGTCTGTTTCAGACCTACATTTCTATGACTCTTGAGTTCAAAATGGCCCAAGTGCTTTAGCTGATTTTACATGGAAAGGATGTCATAGCGGAGCAACTATTATACACATAAAGTTTGGAGAGTACTAAGATTTTTCTATAAAGGAATGTAAATATTTAAATTGATGTGCTTCTATACTCAAACAAAATGGAAAACGCTAAATGATAAGAATGACCGGATGGATACAGCGGAAAGTTGTTGGGTTAAGTCATATAGCTGCAATTTTAAAACTGATGGGGGGGGGGGACACTGAAGAGAAAAAAATATATATAAATGTGGTTAATTATGTCAGCTACCTAAGAAATCAAAGGAAGTTTGATCATGAGTATGATCCAGTGAAGACTGGTAGTTGGAAAACAAAAATAAAATTTTTTCTCCCCCCATGGAAATTTCTACAAAAATGAGAAAAATCAATTAGAATTTTTTTCCTAAAGAAAAATTATGTTTTGACTTTAAATATCATTTTGACATGGAACTCGGGAGAAAGACAAGACGCTTTGAACCCAAGACCTCTTTCATAATTAGATGTACAAATGAGAAACATTTGGTTCAATTATTTTTAACACTATTTGCTTTTGATCATAAGCACAGATACCTAATTTAGAATGCCCTTCCAAAGAATTCACCATAATTAAACTTATTTTATAACATGGTATGCCACCAAATTCAAAATTCAGGGATTATACAGTTTTACACAATTGAGGAAAATGAAGTCTTTAACAGAACAGCCAAAGTTAAGTTCCCAAAGTCCACACCAGAATGCAAAAGATAAAACACCTTGATAGCATCTTGTTATACACAAACCCAAGTATAGCAGATACAATACTTTTCCTCATCTCAATTTATCATTTAAGTCTTCCAACCCTAGTCTCACAAACTAAAAACACTTTTCCAACATTGTGAAATGTTCTGTGAAACTTCTGTTGCTCATCTGTGGGCTTGAGACACTACTTCTAAATCTTTGGTGGCAGTGGCTAGGGATGGTTACTTTCAACTACCAGCATTGAGACACTCATCTAGGCATTTTTACAGTCCTCCTGCAAGTGTTATGGACCCTATATACACCACAGACTCCACATAACTGAGGACTCATTTACTGATGACTGCAAAACTAAAGCTGTCTTGTAATGATTTTATCAGGTTCACAGGACATTCCGCAACTACTGCCAGCCATACTTTGGTATTTTACTGAATAGGTTGTGTGTGTTTATTTGGAAAGGGAGGAAATGTTTCAAGGCTTTTTCCCTTTCCTGATTAAAATTACATGAACAGCAAGTGGAACTACCACAGAACTAAGGAGGATGCAAAGGTACTGTGAATCCCACTTGATTAGGATGCAGGGTACTCATTTATGTATGGGAAAATAGTTTGTGAACTGTTGAATTCCAGTGGTTCAAAGGGTATCCATTTATATCTCAAGCAGTGCTTCCAGTGACCTGCAAAAATTGAAAAAACCTTTGGCCAATCAAAAAGCAACAGATGGTCTTAAAATATCAGAGACAAAGCAGTGCTGTAGGCTACAAGAAGTAAAAAAGATTATGTAAAGCCATCTATTTTATTCCATGATTCACTGGGTAGGCAGCCCTCCTAAGCACACGTACACTTTGAGACAGCCCTGTAAAGTACTGTAAGAGACCAATCTTAACTTCAAAGACGAAAGTTAGTTAAAAAAAAAAAAAAGTAGTATTCCCACCCTTTCATTCCTACTTGCAAAGCAGGACCTTGTCCACTTTGCTGATGACATCTGAGCCGGATCCGCTGAGAACAGGAAGTGAAGTAAGCATATTAAGGAACTTGTTCCAGTAACAGTTTGAAACATTCAAAGGGCTCCCGTCTTTGTGATCAGGATCTATGGGGGATGGATAGAGAAGGTGGAATGGGTCAGTGGGGATACTAATGGCTCCTTTTGCTGATGAAGAGAAGAAAAAAGCAACTACCAGACTAACCTCTAGTTGCAGAAGGGGTACTGCTCACTTGCACACAATCAAGAGGCCACTATGGGTTGGTTTCTGATAGAGATAAGTCTCAATGCCCTTTAATGTGCTTATAAGGGTGAGCAAACCACTGAACATGGCTGCATGCCATTTTCTTTAACGATCGGAGGGGAGGCACACACTTCCTAGGAAAGATGGAGGAAGAGCAGGGGAAGAGAGGCATTGGTGTCCAGGCCCCAGCCCTGACAGCCTCTACTCACCCTCAGAACTGTTGATGCTGCTCCTCCCCCAGCGGATCCAGCTCAGACGTCATCAGCAGAGTGGGAGAAACCCCACTCTGAAACCAGGAAGTTGGGGAGGGGCGAAGACCTACAAACAAAAACAAAAACAAAAACAAAAAAATATAAAAGGTAAATTTATTTTTAAAAAGAGAAGGACTGGTAAATTTCACTGAGCCTGCTCAAATTTTAAGAGTATGTCTATGACAAAGTGAGACTAAATATGAAGTCGAAAGCAAGACAAAAGGACTTGTTAAAGCATCTGAAGGTTAGAACACAATACTTATGCATTCCGTGTGTCTCGGCTTGATGCATCTTTTGAAATAAGTGTTTTGGGTTTCTTTCTTAAGCAGAGTTAAAATGAAAGGAACTAAACTACAGAAACTCCTGGATAAGTAAAATTAACTAAAAGCACAAACTCCTCATCCCAAACACGCTCCTTTTATACAATTTTTTAAAACCCCATGACTAACAGATACAAGTAAGTTAAAACGTATGAGAAGGAATGAGGACAAAAGAGTTACGGAGTCTGACAGTTTAACAATGCTCAATTTGAAGCAGACAGAAATTTATAGGAGTACCTGCCGCCACATCCCTCTTCAAAGCATAAGCAAAATCACCATAATTTGAAAAACAACCCTTTAGCCCAAGAATCAGAGAAAAAAAGATACTACCTCTGAGAAAGGGGGGATACAAAGATTTTGCACATATAAAAAAGTAATACAAAACATTTTTTCCAAAGGGCATTTCAAGAACTTTCTAAAGTCAGGGAGAGTTATAGACAGACATCAAAAGCAAAGTGACTTTCACTCTCTTGTGTATCACCATGACACAGAACATACGACCTTAAGAAAACTAGGAAATACCTACAGAGTAAACAGTGGCAGAACAGTTATCAGCCAGGATAAGATTCTTAAACATATCATTAGAATTTGTTGAATTCATCTAGAACAAATGTGGAACTTTATTAGAAACTTAACTACTGAATTTCTTGCCTGTAGATAGCATAAAGCTATGGTGGACACTGCTAAAACCACAAGTATATGGATATCCAAGATACAAATGAACTATATTTTTCTACAGTGAAAGCAGCATTTGCCTATTATAGCATTATATTTTGATTAACAGCCATCAAAGTTCATACAGAAAGTAAGACTTCCCTAGAGCAGTGTTTCTCAAGCACCAATCTGTGAAACACTGGTGCTTCTCAGGCACCACGCCAGTATTTTGTGACCCACACCAAATCCTCCCCATTGAGGACTGAATGAAGAGGGAGAAGCAGCAACTTAATGCTCCAGCTTCAGAAAGCTTCCAGGCACATGGCAGCAGAAGTTGATGCACTCCTGGAAGCTTTGCTGAGACAGAGGCATTTGAAATCTCCTGCCACCAGCATCAGCCTTTGAGAATGTTTTCATCAGATGTTCCACAAAGTAATTAATACCTTTAAGCATTCCCCAGCCCTCTAAAGGTTGAGAGACATTGGCCTAGGGCACATGAAAACACCTCTCATAATCAGTCTTACTGTAGGGTTTTGGTTTTTGTTTTTTAAATATGGTAAGAAGTTTAACTAGACGGGCCATTTTGTTCAATTTAATCACAAAGAGACAAGCCAATCTGTTCACACACATTCATGTAACCAGTTAAGCTAGCAACAAAGCATTTTGCACAAAAGTTTCTCTTAAAGTTTGACTGTGCATGGAAAGCATTTTAGTCATTAATGATATGCAGAAGCCTTTTAGATAGATAACTGGCCCTATAAAACAACACAGCACACTACCTGGCTGATGAAGCCAGAAGGATTTGGATATTCCTCAAATATCTGAAGAATCTCATTTTCTAATCCTGCATAAGGATTCTTAGGCCTGTGTAGGGTTACACTGAAATCAGTGAAATTACTATGCAGGTGTAAACATCTACCTGCACAAAATGGTTTTTTGTTTTTTTTAAAATAGAACTGGAGCCCTATTTGCTAAAGCTATTTTGATTTTCCTTTAAGCTGTATCAGCTTTGTTTCTGAATTATACTGCAAATTCAACTTACTACAGAATTTAGCACCTGTTTATTTTTGTCATTGAGCAGTCACATAAGCATTGGTTTATTTTCATGCTTCCATCCAAACTCTGCAAAAAAATTCACACACCTTGGAACAAGTTAATTTTTACTGATCATTCACATTTGCACCTATGGCAAAAATTTAGTGACCATTTCCAGTACTGCGATGTTATTGTATACATTGTACCAACTGTCTACTCACATCATTTCTTCATAAGTAATACGCAGTTCACAATCTAAGACCATAGTCCCTTGAGCCAAATTTACTGCATTCCTAAGTGGACACTAATTGCTTTCTATGGAGTTGCACATGTATCATTTTATTAGTAATCTACAATACAATGTTCTTCTTCATCAAAACTTTCCTGGTGTTTCTTGCTTGTGGCATGTCTCTGCCAGATAATTTAGCTAAAAGACAAAGCAGTTTGCATCTTCCAACTCACATCTCATTTTGTAACACCTCATAATTTCTTACCATTTCAGTAGTGTGCTGCTTACCCCTCTTCCAGATGACCCAAAAAATCCTACATGACTTTACCCATTACAGATTCTTGTAGCACTTATACAATTTACACATAACACAACATTTAGCATTACTTTCTCCTTCACACTAATCATGTGACTAGGCTCTTACAGCCACCAGAGTCACTTTTCCCTGAAGCATTTTATTTTTTTCAAATCCACAGAGTAACTCTCAAGTTTAGGGTTCCAACACAAAATAGTTAGACCTGTAAGGTAGCTAAGTAAATGCATAACCCCTTAAAGATGCATGTCACCTGGACCCCCTAACTGAATGTGAAAATATAAATAAACCTTACCTGTTCTTTATCAATAATTATCTTGCAAAGATTTTCATTATCTCCTAATTATTCCAACCTTTTCTGTGAATATGTACCTTATCTTTTGCTGCATCATTAGTTTAATTCTCCTTAGTATGTTCTCTCAAGTAATTTCCTTGTGGGGTTTGTTAGTTTGTTTTAAATCCTAGTTATTCCCATTCACTATTTTGGTTGACCAATTCATTCTGCCTCTCCCACTTTGCTTCTGGTGTCTTCCCCTTATAGTCCTCAACTTCTTTTTTAACTGTCTCCGCCCTTTGTACTAGAATCTTCTTTGGCAATGCTAGCCTAGGATGTCCACACATCAGACAAAGGAAGCACTAGGAACATCAAAAACTACTGACCCTCACTGCAGATGTGTTCCTTGGGGTACTCCTTTCTTCCCTGCTCCTGGACAGAACCAGCACAGTCAGACATAGGAGCAACTGAAGTGCAAAAGGCTACACATTCAAGGTATGTAGCTCAGCCAGAAGAGCTTAAAAAGAATGGGCTCTACAGAATCACTTACAAATTGTACCACCGCTAACACCTCAAACACTGCACAATCTGCAGATGAATGAGGGGAAAAGGAAACCATTATCAGGAGGAAACACTAAGCAAGAAGGGGGAAAAAAGGACAGTAGAGACAAAAAAGGGGCAAAGATGACAATTCATAGAAACTGGAAGAGTTGGCATTGAGTGAGGGGATGTGTTTGAAAGAGGGGAATTCCAAAAGAAAATGGGTGGCTTTTTTTAGGGAAGAAAGGGAAAGTACACTTTACTTAAGAAAGAAAGAAAAAAAGAAAAAGAAAAAGAAAAAAGGATCCTCCAGACTGCCAGAGTCAGGAAGGTGGTAAGACAGGCCAAGCCCCATGCTATGCAAAACATGAATTATGATGAATGAGGGTCTCTTGATACTGGTTCTGTGACAACTTCTTAATCTGATTTTCTGCCTAGACAAAGGTATACTAATGATTTTAGGTAGGCACTTTGAAAGGCTCACCCACATTTTCTTCCTTACCCCAACTTCTACCGAACCAATTCACCCAGGATCTCACCTTCTGTACCTCCCCCAAGGTTGCTGCATATTCTATCAATTCTAGCTATCCTAGTTTCTCCCAGTGACTTCAATCAGCCACTACAATGTCTCTAAATTAAGTGCAAGACTGAAAGGAAGAAAGATATGCATAAGCTAGATTTCATTCACAAATGGAAACGCTATATACCTCCACAACAGACTGTCTTGAAACCTTAGATAGCCATTCTACAGTCCAGTTGCTGCTTCTTATTTCTGATGCTAAGAGTTCACTTTTTGGAAGTGATTTGTGCCAAGACACTTGAAAACCATTGGGATTAAGGTGGTAGTCTCCAAGTCAGTTAAAAAAATTAAATTATTTTTCCCCCCTTAAACTATGTTAATCACTAGTATGTTTGCTCACTTAGCATGTACTACCAACTCAACTTTAACTCCCTTTAGGACTTCCTCATGAGCCCTTTCCTCTACAGCTAGACTCAAAGCTGGAATGCCTTACTGGAATTACAAAAAAAAAACCAACACAACAACTTCTGTGGAACTTTTAAAAAGACTAACATTTCTTTATCTGAAAAAGACAAAGCCTACATCATGTGGAATGCTTAAATAAAAGAAACAAAAATCCAGATGTAATACTATCAGTGACATTTTGAAAATAGTCAGATGGCTCCTAATTTACACTGACACGGTTTAATTAAAATTGCTTAATATTTCCTTTTAAACATCCCTATTCAATTGCTTACAACTAACTAACTCTTTAAGGCTTATATTCTTCAGGCAGATTTTTTAATTTTAGCAAAGCAGTTTAGATGTTTCCAAGAAGGAAAAAAAATATGTAGTTTTGCCAGCACTTAAACAAAAAACAAAAACCAAAAACAACAAAAAAAAACTGACCATTTTTTGAATAGCTCTGATGCCTCTAAGTTATGGAGCTGGAACCTAACTTTGCAAAGAAAAGCCCAAGGTCAGACTATTTGTTATTTTATTCTATTAGACACGGCTTACTACAGGGATAAAATCAGAAAGGCCAAAGGACAAACGGAGTTGCGGCTAGTGAGGGATGTAAAGGATAACAGGAAGGGGTTCCATAAGTATGTTAATAACAAGAAAAGGGTCAGGGAATGTGTAGGTCCCTTACTGAATGGGGCAGGCATCCTCGTGACAGAGGATGAGGGAAAAGCTGAATTGCTCAATGCATTTTTTGCTTCAGTTTTCACAGGCAGGGTCAGCTCCCAGCCCACTACCATGGACATGGCAGATTGGAGAGAAGAAGAGAGGCCCTCGGTGACAGAAGGTCAGGTTAGGGACTGCTTAAAGAAGCTGGATGTGCACAAGTCCATGGGGCCAGATGAACTGCATCCAAGGGTGTTAAGGGAATTGGCCAATGAGATAGCAGCACTGCTGGCCATTATCTTTCAAAACTCATGGTGAACGGTGGAGGTGCCAGAGGATTGGAAAAAAGCAAATATTAGTACCTATTTTCAAGAAAGGGAAAAAGGAGGATCCAGGGAATTACACACCTGTCAGCCTCACCGCAATCCCTGGAAAAGTTATGGAGCAGGTTCTCAAAGAATCCATCCTCAAACACTTAGAGGAAAATAAAAGTGATCAGAACAGTCAGCATGGATTTACCAAGGATAAATCATGCCTGACCAATCTCATTTCCTTCTATGATCAGATGACTGGTTTTCTGGATGCAGGAAGAACCATTGATGTGATATACCTTGATTTTAGCAAGGCTTTTGATACTGTTCCCCACAGCATTCTCATTGGCAAATTAAGAAGAATGGGTTGGATAGGTGGACTATAAGATGGATAGAAAACTGGCTAGATCAACGGTTTCAGCGTGTAGGAATCAATGGTTCCATGTCTAGCTGGCAACCAGTCACAAGTGGTGTGCCCCAGGGGTCGGTCCTGGGGCCAGTTCTGTTCAACATTTTCATCAATGATCTGGATGATGGAATAGACTGCACTCTCAGTAAGCTTGCGGATGACACCAAGCTGGGGGGAACAGTAGACATATTGGAGGGCAAGGACAGGATTCAGGGAGACCTAGATAAATTGGAACAGTGGGCCAATAGAAATCTTATGAGCTTCAATAAGGACAAGTGTAAAATCCTGCACATGGGACAAAAAAAACCCCATGCACTGCTACAGGCTGGGGAACATTCAGCTAAGTAGCAGCAGTGTAGAAAAGGACCTGGGGGTCATGGTGGATGGGAAGCTAGATACGAGTCAGCAGTGTGCTCTTGCTGCCAAAAAGGCCAATGGCATACTGGGCTGCATCAAAAGAAGTGTTACCAGCAGATCAAGGGATGTGATCATTCCCCTCTATTCTGCACTAGTGAGGCTACATCTAGAATACTGTGTTCAGTTTTGGGCTCCCCACTACAAAAAGGACAGGGATATGCTAGAGAGAGTTCAGCAGAGGGCAACCAAAATGATTAAAGGGCTGGAACAAAAGCTCTATGAGGAAAGACTGAAAGCATTAGGCATATTTAGTCTGCAGAAGAGAAGATTGAGGGGGGATTTGATAGCAACCTTCAACTACTTGAAGGGATGCTCCAAGGAGGAGGGAGCTCGACTATTCTTGGTAGTAACGGAGGACAGAACAAGGAACAATGGTCTCAAGTTACAGTTAGGGAGGTCGAGGCTGGATATTAGGAAAAACTTTTTTACTAGGCAAGTGGTGAAGCATTGGAACGAGCTGCCGAGTGAGGTGGTGGAATCTCCATCTTTGGAGGTGTTTAAGGCCCAGCTGGACAAAACCATGACTGGGATGATTTAGTGGGAGTGGACCTGCCTCTGGCAGAGGGTTGGACTAGATGACCTCATGAGGTCCCTTCCAACCCTATGATTCTATGCTACTGGGGAGGGGTTAGCAAAAGAGAAAAAACAGAAAGGGACAGGCAAAGTTGGGAGAGCTGAGTAAGAGGAATGAGGCTGAAGAGCTGGCAGAAAGCAGCTGAAAGCAGGGTAAGAAGCCAATCAGCATAGAACCCAATGTCCAGATTGAAAACTACAGAAAGCAGCCTAACAGCAGTGTCCAACGGTCCCTTCTTAAACTGCTTCTATAGCTGCTGTGTGCCTGCCACCATGCCTGAGGGGTTACTCCTTGAAGTCCCTTTCCCACAGGCCACATGAGCTGTGAAGACAGAGGGCAATACATAGCTCCTAGTGTTTCTGGGGAATATAGGGATTGTTCTGTCTGATCCCGCAACGTTACAATATGGACAATACCAGATGATTTCAAAGATGCTTATGCTTTAAAAGTATATTTCAAAAGCACAAAAGAAAGCTGCATCTAGGTTGAAATTCCTGTGCCTACTGTACCCGCTCACCAGGCTTTGGAGCACAGAGCTAAGTTTTTAAAACACATTTCTCTTCTCTCTGAAATCCTCTAAAATATCCCAAAATATTACCTTGTAGATACAAGAAATGTCTTTATGATCCATGTGCTGTGGATCTGCAATGTGCCTTCCATTTAAAATAAAGTCCTGAAACATTCAGTGTTTAAGAGTAGTTACAATGAGCCTGAACGCTGAAGAGTTATCTTTTAACCTTATTTAATTAAAGCATTTGTGTCTGTTTTAAGAAGTAATAAAAGATTAGTCAATTTGTGCAAGCCATACTGTTTGCAATGTCAGAATGATAAATTCTGAGATATTCTCATTGAGAAAGGAAAATATCAAGAGGAAGGCTGAGGCCAGCACATTTGGCACATGAGCCTTGACTTAGGACCTTTCACTTTTCATTTGAAATTCATCCTAAAATGGATCACAAAAAATACTCCTTCAGATGTGACGATTTTTGTTCTTGTACTTCTCAGACTATGAATACTGAGATTCCCTTTTGTGATTAGTATCAAATATTTATGTAGAGGTCAGTAACAATTCTCACAAACATGTTAAATGTTTAGATCTATTTTAAGATGTATAATATTAATGTCTTGCTGACCATATAACTTCTTTCCCAGTTTTAAGGTATGGAAAGGCAGTCCCAGTGGGACTTTGAAGTTAAAACTTCATTGATGTGACTAGATGTATATGTACAGGATAAAGCAGATTCACAGACTACAGCAGACTTCTCTATATTTATAGTGCTGCAGTAGCTACTTCAGTGCTCACTGAAGGCATTACCTATGCCAATACAAGAGCTTCTCCTGTCAGCACAGGAACTTCACTTCCCCAAGAGGAGGTAGCACTGTTGACAGAAGAAGTCCTGTCACTGACATAGCACTGTTACAGCAGAGGTTAGATCGCTTAACTATCACTCAGGCAAGTGGATCAGGACTAAGGTGGTGGTGGGGGGGGGGTCTGAAGCAGCAGCAGAACACCAATTCACATGATGAATGTAATGGACCAAAAAAAAAAAAAAAAAACCCTTTTACAATAGAAAGGCTAAAGTTTAAATGAAAATGTACTGTCTATGAAAAGTGTAAAAAGTATTATGGTAAATTATACTCTTAAATGTCCTCCACTAGAATAATAAAGTGCAAATGAAATGGAAACATACTAATTTTAAGCACACTGTATTCTCAATTTTCACACATTTGTATCTTTCAATCTGACGACACCTGAAGAAAACAACGCTGGAGAAGTCATAATACCCGAAGTTAGAAAGGCAATGCAGAACTACGACTATGCTGTATTACAGTCATATGGCAATTATTTTGTTATTTTGAATCTGGGTTGACTCAAGTCAAGCCAGGCTTTGATTGTACTTCCAGTTCTCCATCCCCTTGGCTCAGCAACACCCTTAACAACAACAAACTTGTGAGGGCTTATTTTTTTAAGGAGGTGGCAGAGTAGTGATGAACACTCTTTCCTTCTTGAAGCAGATATTGGAATGTTAGATCCATGCAATGACTTTCAATCCAATCTATGACTATAGCTGAACCTTGATAAAGAGTCTCTAGCTAGCATTTCAGAGGACACCTTTTCTCATGAAAACAGTACAAACTCCACACAGCCATGCTGATTTAAATCTTAGACAAGATTTAATATTGAAGGACAAAAGCCTTAGAGTAATACAGTCACTGAAACAGTCATGTTTAAAATAACACTTTCCCTATGACCTTAGGTTAGCATATTTATACAGAAGGCAAAGAAGTTTATTATTAGACTTACCACATTGGCTAAAATGTTTCAAAATCAGATCCCTCTTTCAAATAAATGAGCTTTTGTTTAGACTGAACAGAGAAAGACACTGACTCCAAGTGTAAACTTTGTATGATATAAGCCCTTAATCATTCACATACTGGAATATTATTTACTATGATCTACAGACATAGTAAATCTCTGTACCTTTTACATAGTGGAAGACGGATTCACAAAAATTGACAGATTTTTCACAATGACTTCACATGACCTCAGCACACCAGATTATCACTGAAGGCCATTTTTCAACAGCAGAAAAAAAGCCACCCTAATAAAGTAACAAGCAAATGAGTAAAAGAGTCTAAATTTAAACAAAAGTGCAAGACAAGGAAGTTTAAATACTGTGTAGTTTAACTTTGTACCAAAACACACAGGCCGAAAGTATTTACTAAAAAGCAGATTTACAGTTGCCACCTATTGTCATGTATGGGTCAACTGAGCCAAATGCTGCCTTTCTGTTGTAATACATGAATATCTCAAAAGCTAAGAAACAGTCAATGCCAGGCAACACTGAAAAAGAGATTGAAGAAAGCGTTCTGAAGAACTTCTGGCCCCCCCCCCCCGGAGAGAAAACACGGAGTTAATCTGCTTGCAAATTGTTACGCTAGTTTGCAACCTTGAATCATTCTGAACTCTACGACGATACTTGGCACCCAAACAGCCATGACATCAAGAACAACCACTTCTACCTGCAACTGCCCCTCTTACCAGACAGATGTGATCACAACAGTGCAAGAATTTTTAACTTCTACCCTTAATTATTGAAATTAAGACTTAGGAATGAATCCAGATGCCCTGCAAAAAGATGCAACTCATACAACATGGCAGCCTACCTATTTACCAGTAAATGTATCCATAAGCACAACATTCCAGTCATCTGTTCTCTGCACTCTGTCTCCATTGACAACAGAGAACAGCCATACCCTGTCAGACGAAATCTTTCATCTAGCATGGTAGCCTGTCTTCTAACAGTGGCTAAAGCAAGGTGTTTCAGAAGAAACAAACAGAACTGGTAATCACCAAATGACCTATCTCAGTGGTTCCCAACCCAGGGTCCGTGGACCCCTGCAGGGGGCTGCACAGCTACTCCAGTGGGTCCATGGACAAGCTTGGTCTGACAACACCAGGAGGAAGCTGCTCTGCCACAGGCTGGGAGTTTCTAGAACTCCCATGCTGCCCTGAGCATGCTCAGCTCAGGCTGAGGGAGGGAGCAAACCTGTGGCATGGCCCTCCCAGATCCACCAACCAGGTAAGGGGGCCAGACTTAGGGACAGACAGCCACCAGGGAAAGGGCACGGGGGTCTGCCCAGCTCAGCAGGAGAAACTGGTGGTGGGGCGGGGGAGTTAGGGATGGGGTTGAAGTGACTCAGGGCCGGATCCTGCTGCCTATTAATTTAGTTTGCTGACCCCTAGTTTTTTGTTGTTATTGTTGCTGCTGCTCTTATTAAGAGGCATAAGCAAACACTTCATTTTTAACTAGTTTCTCCAAATGAGTCATGATTTTATAGACCGCTAACACGTTTCCCATTAGTTGTCTCTTTTTCAACTGAAACAGTCCCCCTGCCCCCCCCCTTTTTTTTTTTGAGATGGGGCAATCAGATCTCCATGCAATATTCAAGGTGTGAGGTTCCATGGGTTTATAAAGAGGCAATAGTTTGTGTCTTTATTATCTAGGCTTTCCTTAATGAGTCCCAATATTGTTAGCTTTTTTGATTGCCACTGCACAACGGACATTTACAGAGGACAATACACAGTAACTTCACCATGTCTTTCTTGAGTGGTAAGAGCCAATTTCGACCCCATCAGTTGGGATTATGCTTCCCCTTGCACATTATTTTGCATTTATCATCAACACTGAATCTCCTCTCCCATTTTGTTTCCCAGTCATCGAATTTCACGAAATTCTTTTAAAACAAGCAAACAAGGAGTCCAGTGGCAATTAAAGACTAACAAATATATTTATTGCATGAACTGTCATGGAAGAAAATCCCACTTTGTCAGATGCTTTGAAGATAGGGGAATTTACAGAAAGGACATGCAATAAATATATTTGTTAGTCTTTAAGTGCCACCGGACTCCTTGTCTGTTTGTTTTACTGAACTAGACTAACGTGGCTGCTCCTTTCGATCATGGGATTCTTTTGCAACTCTTTAGTCTGTTTTGGATTTAATTATCTGACAGTTTTATATTATCTCACTGTTTGTCCCTCTTTCCAGATTATTTATGAATATGCTGAACAGTAGTGGTGCCAGTACAATCCCCTGGGAAACACAATTTAGCTCTCTTCATTCTGAAAATGGACCATTTATTCCTACCCTTTGTTTTGTATCTTTTTACCAATCCCTGATCCAAAAGAGATTTTTCTCACTTACCCCATGACCACTTACATTGCTTAAGAGCCTTTGGTTCTGGACTCTTTCCCAAAAAATTGCATTCATCTACATGTTTTGTACCATCTAATCCTAGTCCTGGCAATTTATTAAATTTATTGATTTGTTCCAAAGCCTCCTCCAATGACACCTCAATCCAGGATAGTTCTTCAAATTTAAATCGCCTAAAAAGAATGGCTCGAGTTTGGGAATCTACTTTACACCCTTAGCCATGAAGGCAAATGCAAACAACTCATTTAATTTCTCCCCAATAACTTTACCTTTCTTGAGTTCCCTTTCAGTATCTCAGTTGTTCACTGACCTCATTAGCTCTTTAACAAACTCTCTCTTTCTGATATATACATTTTTGCTGTTACTTTTTGAGCCTTTGGCTACCTGTTCTTCAAATTTTTATCATCTTACCTATATTTTTATACTTTGCCAGAATTTATGCTGCTCTTGACTTCCCTCAATAGGATTTAATACCCAACTTTATAAAGGATACCACTTTGCCTCTAACTTCATCTTTTAGTTTATTCTTTAGTCATGATGGCCTCTTACTATATTTTTTAATTGGGAGCATACATACATCTTACCACATGCTTCTCATCCATGTGGGAACCAACGATACTGCGAGAGATGATCCTCGACAGATCAAAGGTGACTACAGGGCTCTGGGAGCAAAGGTGAAGGAGTTCAGAACACAGGTGGTGTTCTCCTCGATCCTTCCGGTCAAGGGTAGGGGCCTGAGTAGAGACAGATGCATCTTGGAGGTGAATGCCTGGCTGCAAAGATGAAAGCCCTCCTGATGACACTATTTCCTTGACCATGGAATGCTATTCCAGGAAGAAGGACTGCTAGGCCGAGATAGACTCCATCTGTCGAGGAAGTGGAAGAGCATATTCGGACGTCGACTGGCTGACCTAGCGAAGATGGTTTTAAACTAGGTTTGAAGGGGGAAAGAAACCAAAGCCCACAGGTAAGTGACAATGTGAGAGACCTGGGGGAGGGGACAGAACTTGGGAGGAATGGAGAATAACACCAGGGATAAAAGAGAAGATAGTAGGAACATGGTGTGTGGGGGGGGGGGGATAAAAATAATTGTGTTACATGTTCTAATGAAGCTTTAATACCTGAGGCAGGTGCGGGAGGACAATCCCAGGAGAAAATACGAGGAGGTAGATGCAACAGAACTGAAAATTGACATGAGAAAGTAGCGCAATCGGACTGGTATCGTAGGTGCCTGTACCCAAATGCAAGGAGCCTAGGAAACAAGCAGGAAGAATTGGTAGTACTGGTGCAGACAAGGAACTATGATATAATTGGAATAAGAGAGACGTGGTAGGATAGCTTGCATGACTGGAGCTCTGCCATGGATGGGTATAAGTTGTTCAGGAAGGACAGGCAGGGAAGAAGAGGGGGAGGTGTAGCACTATATGTAAAAGAGCTCTATGACTGCTCAGAGCTCCATTATGGAAGTGGAACCGAGCCAGTTGAAAATCTGTGGGTTAAGCTTAGAGGAGAGAGCAACAAGGGGGATGTGGTGGTGGGTGTCTGCTATAGACCTCCAGACCAGGAGGAGGAGGAGGAGGTGGATGAGGCATTCTATAGACAACTGGCAGAAGTCTCCAGATCACAGGCCCTGGTTCTAATGGGGGACTTCAATCACCCTGACATCTGCTGGGAGGCTAATGCAGCAGTGCACAGGCAATCCAGGAAGTTTTTGGAGAATGCTGAGGACAACTTCCTGGTACAAATGCTGGAGGAACCAACTAGAGGCCTTGCACCTCTTGGCCTGCTGCTCACAAACAGAGAAGAATTGATTGGGGACATAGAAGTTAATGGCAACCTGGGCAGCACTGACCGTGAGATGATGAGTTCAAGATGCTGATTAATGGAAAAAAGGAAAGCAGCAAAACGCAGACCCTGGACTTCAGAAAAGCAGAATTTGGCTCCCTCAGGGAACTGATGGGGAGGATCCCTTGGGAGGTGGGTCTGAAGGGGAAAGGTGTCCAAGAGAGCTGGTTGCATTTTAAAGAAACCCTGCTAAGGGCACAGGAAGATACCACTCCAATAAGCAGGAAGAACAGCAAATGCGGAAGGCACCCAGTGTGGCTTATCAGAGACTTCTGCACTGAGCTAAAGCATAAAAAGGAAGCTTACAGGAAGTGGAAGCTTAGACAGATGACTAAGGAGGCACATAAAGATACTGCTCAGGACTACAGGGATAAAATCAGAAAGGCCAAAGGACAATTGGAGTTGCGGGTAGCAAGGGATGTGAAGGATAACAGGAAGGGGTTCTACAAGTATGTCAATAACAAGAAGAGGATCAGAGCTGGTGTAGGTCCCTTACTGAATAGCACATGTATCTTCGTGATGGCGGATGAGGAAAAGGCTGAAGTGCTCAATATTTTTTTTTACTTCAGTTTTCAGAGGCAGGGCCAGTTCCCAGCCCACTACCCTGGGTATGGCAGATTGGAGAGAAGAAGAGAGGCCCTTGGTAACAGAAGGTCAGGTAAAGGACTACCTAAAGAAGCTGGATATACATACACAAGTCCATGGGGCCGAATGAAGTGCATCCAAGGGTGCTGAGAGAGTTGGCCGATTAGGTAGCAGTACCGCTGGCCATTATCTTTGAAAACTCATGGTGAACGGGGGAGGTGCCAGAGGACTGGAAAAAAGCAAATATAGTGCCCATCTTCAAGAAAGGCAAAAAGGAGGATCCAGGGAATTACAGACCTGTCAGCCTCACTTCAATCCCTGGAAAAATCATGGAGCAGCTTCTCAAAAGAATCCATCCTGAAACAGCTGGAGGAAAATAGAGTGAGCAGGAACAGTCAGCACAGATTCACCAACGGTAAATCGTGCCTGACCAACCTCATCGCCTTCTATGATGAGGTGACTGGATTTGTGGATGCGGGAAGAGCCATTGATGTGATACACCTTGACTTTAGCAAGGCTTTTGATACAGTTTCCCACAGCATTCTCATCAGCAAGTTAAGGAACTATGGGTTGGATGTATGGACTGTAAGGTGGATAGAGAATTGGCTACATCACCAGTTTCAGCATGCAGGAATCAATGGCTCCATGTCTAGTTGGCAACTTGTAACGAGTGGTGTGCCCCAGGGGTCGGTCCCGGGGCCAATTCTGTTCATTATTTTCATTAATAATCTGAACGATGGGATTGACTGCACACTCAATAAGTTTGCAAATGACACCAAGCTGGGGGAAACGGCAGACACGCTGGAGAGCAGGGAGAAGATTCACAAAGACCTTGACAAATTGGAGCAGTGTACCAACAGAAATCTCATGCGGTTCAACAAGGACAAGTGCAAAGTCCTGCACTTGGGACGGAAAACCCCATGCACTGCTACAGGCTGGGGAGCGATCAGCTAAGTAGCAGCATGGTAGAAAAAGGACCTGTGGGTCCTGGTGGATGGAAAGCTGGATATGAGTCAGTCTGCTCTTGCTGTCAAAGAGGCCAATGGCATACTGTGCTGCATCAGAAGCAGCATTGCCAGCAGATTGAGGGATGTGATCATTCCCCTCTGTTCAGCACTGGTGAGACCGCATCAGTGCGTCTTTCGCTTCTGGCTACAGAAGACTGGGCTGATAGAGATTTAAGGCATTAAGTCTACCGCCAGTGTCCCCCTAGACAGTTTCTTGATATGGATTCTGGTCTTCTTAGCCAGTAGTGTGCTCATGACACTAGAGGGAATGGGCACTTCAGCAAAACCCATGTTGCAAGAGCTCCTGAGCCTCAGCGCAAGGAAGGAACTTTTTTCCCCCATTCTGGTGAATGGGGTCTTCATTCTTTAGAGGGCCTGGGAAGCACCAAAGAACTGCTAGGGTCTTTGATTACCACTGAAATAGATGGTTGCTGGATCCAATGTACAGAGGTAACTCAGAGCCAACAGGTCTCAAGGAGTGCTACGTCTCAAGTTGCGGGCAGCTGAAAAGGAGCTCTGCATACCCTCATGCCACAGCGTAAGTTTGCCTAGGCAAAGGCACAAACCTGTGGACATTGCTAACAAAATTCATGGGTGTGCTGATATCCTAATTTGGAACACTCACAGAAATGCTAAATCACAGAGCAACCTTTGTGATGCAAGTGCAACCTTTAGTCAGACATGAGTCCAGGTAGCTGGACTCGCATGTAAGTGCAATTGCCTGTAGTTTTGAACAGCTCTAGAGTTACTCATGAACTTCTCACTCCAATTTTGCTCTGCAGCAAAAGTTCACTGTCTCTTCAGTTTTTGTACTCTTCCTCAAATGGAATCCCCCACAATTCAAAGGGGGCGGAGGCTGCACTTATATCAGACTACAGCGACAGACTACAGCAGGGGTCTCAAACTCAAATCACCACAAGGGCTGCATGAGGGCTAGTAAGTTAGTCCGAGGGCCACACCACTGAAACCTTTCCATACAACAATATCGCAAATATCCGTAACAGTAATATTGTTGCGGGCTGCAGGAAATAGCTTTAAGGGCTGCCCACGGGCCGTGTGTTTGAGATCCCTGGACTAGAGCCTTCTAACTCCTTTTCCTTAAAATCTGCCTCCACTCCTGTTAGCATTAGAACATTTAGCATTTTCCATTCTAAATGAGCTTGGTCTTCACCAAACCACTGTTAAGTACATCAATTTTATATACAAGGAATTCGAGATCGAAAGATTAAGTTATTTGCACATGGCCCAGAAGAAAGTCAAAGAGACTTGAGGAGAAATCAAGACATTTGTCAACTGCTAGTTCATATTCCTCAAGACTCCAGACTAAGCAGGTCAAGTCTTAGCATTACCAAAATGAATGCTTTGGAAAGTCAGAATGAAAAACAGGTAAACTTTGCATTAACAACTGTTGCAAGCAAAATCAGGCATGAGCAAATCCAGGCAGCAGCAAACCCTACACCACTCGAGTAGTATTCATGGAATTCACATTCTAAAATGTGCTTAATGGAGCCACCTCAAGGAGCTTTACGATGTTAACTACTGTTTAGTGTTTTATATAATTGAAAGTCAAGTCGTTTTTGACGTGTGAAAATAGCTAGTTTATGCTGAGACTTTTATTTTAGATTCATTAATTTAAACCCAAGACCACCAACAATTACTCATACTCAGTGTCTAAGTCAGATCCGTAACAAGAACGTGCTCCAAAGTGTAAACAAATAAAACAATTTAATAACTAGAACCTTTTTCTTTAGTTGTTTTCTGTTAAATACACATACCCACAAATACAGTAGATTGCAACTCTTCAGGTAAACTGGTTTCTTTGTTTGGTCTACAATGTCTTCTTGATCATCATGCAGACAACCAAATGAGGCATAATTTTACTTCCTCAGGCAGATTTTACCTCTGCTTGCCAACACAATCCAGATATTTAGTTAACTAAAGGGTTGAATTGTAAAGCATGTTCTTCAACATCCTTTATTAAATGCTTGTGAACCAAATTATTGCCATTTTGAAGTACTGTGAATGATTGCATGCTCCTGCTTTTATGATTACCAACCCTGAACATAACTTAAAAGTTTAGTAAGTTTGAAGGAGTAATGTATGAAACATTCACTGCTCTGTACCATCATTTTTTGTATAGTCTTGACAATTAATTTCTGTTACAAGGTCATCAACACGCTGGTGGCAACCTGGCTCCAGCAACACCTATCGCCAATATTCTTAGACTCTTTCTAATCAAGTATTAGACCTGGTCACAGAGCCTGAGCAAAGAAACCTCACTGTGCTTCTCTTCACTGCCATAGAGAGCTGGATGACATCTTTGTTAGATTTTAAATTGGCTACTTCCGCTGGAAGTACCATGTGGCTGACTAATTCTAGAAAGTCATCATACGGGTGACGGAAGCTGAAATAAATAGCTTCAATCGCTTTTCTCATACCCTGAAAGCCATGATAGAGGAAGTTCTTCCCCAAGAACTCTCAGCTGTAAAGTCACTGTATATTCTATTTGGTGGTCTCACCCTCAAACTGCATCTTAAATACTAAGATTAACCAAACCCATGGCAACCGCCTTATTCTGTTAAGAACAGACAATGTCATTATCTAACTGCCTCAAAAGACATTAAAACAAGAATTTGTAATTAAAATTAGCAACTCCAGTGCTATCCAGGTAATACGGAGGTGGTGATCTAGCTAGGAAGGCCTATCATAACCATGTCACTTGATGGGTGGGAGCTATCTCGGTTAAGATTGTGCAACATCAAAATACAAAACATCCAAGTTGGAACAGCGCCCACAAGCATTGCTATCCGTTTTCAGCTAGCCCTAAAGAATTTGTTTTTTCAGCTACTTTTATCAAAAACGCTTGAAAGCAGAGTTCTTGTTTTACCCAAAACAATTTCTTTATCCACTTTAGGGTTGTCATGGACTCATCTGACACACAAATCACATACTGGACAATAGGCCTATGGAGCTAAATCTTGATTTTTTTATTTATTTATTTTTTTATAGAATTCTCTCAGATGTCCAAGGGTCCCTAGGTAGTCCTTTACTGGAACTGCCTCTCAGCTACTCCCACTATCTAGGAATCTCCTTGCAGAAGAGTAGAGAGAGAATCTCACAATTTTCTTTAGGAATGGTATGAAATCTTCCAGAATACCTGAAGAAACTGGTGCCTTTTAACTGGAAACAGTAATTCTTTTCCAAGATGTATACAATGGAAAATTCTGGAGGGTGAAGAAGAGATGAAATAAAACTTACCAGTAGCTCTATCTACTGTAGTTGTCTTCTTCCTTCAGCCTGTAAGAGTCCTTATACTAAGCGTTATGGCTGCACCTACCAGGAAGCAAAAGAACTGTCAATCAAGGACATTACAGGAAGTACCAGTCTGCCCACTTCCACTCTAAAATTTTTTTCTACACCATGGATTCCTACGCACCACACAGATACTTAGAGAAAAACTTCATCCCTTAAACACAATAAGTATACGGAGAAGAAAACCAGGGATTTGTTACAGGGCTTGGGAGGACAGGGAGGAAAAGCTAATAGATTTTTTCCCTTGCCACACAGATCCTTCCCTGTGATAGAATAAAGAGCTTATGAAACAGATCTGTATGAGAAGGGATGCTAGTTACTGGAAAGACAAATTTCTCCCTAAAGATTACATCCAAATCTGTGCAGCTTATCTAGAAAGAGAGCAAACAAAACCCATCTAAGGGCTTGCCATAGTTCAGTGTATGAGAACAGGACTTCAACTCTTTTGCAGATACTCACTGTTTCCTCTCCTTTGCTAAAAGAATATGCCACTGACAAACAAGTTTAGCTTTCCGCAAATTCACATATCTGCAATCCTAAGAACATGCCCAGATATGAAAAGGCTTTTGTGTTTTTCCCCCCAACAAGTAGTTTGTAGAAGAGGAAAGAAAGGTTGCACAAGAGAGCCATGAATATCAAGCCTCACCTTAAAGCTGTTCTCACCCTCCCATACCTGGGTATAACTGAACAGTTTAACTGCATTGCATCCAAGAGGACTTCACAAATCAGGGCAAAGAGCATATTTCACCTTCCTGTTTCTCTGGTTGGAAGTGATGTGAATAAAGCTGGCTAAATTAATCCCACCATTCCACTGAGGTATAATATACCTATTCCTACTCTCTGAAGAAGCGCAACCTAATGGTTAACCTAAAGCAATGGGAATCAAGAGTAGCTAGGAAAACTTCCCAGTTCACTGTATGACCTATGTGCAAGACAACTGAGCTTAGTTTCTCAGGCTACAATGAAGACACCTATTTATTCACAAGGCCACTGTAAGTATTTGTGTTTTAAAAATACCATGTAACCCTGAATATGTATACCATGTCAAAGAACTAAAAATACTTTAAGACTTAGAAGAAAAGATCCTACTTCCCTACCTTGAAGATATCACCTGATGTCTAATTCAGATCTCTATGGAATTCAGTCAAAATACAAGGTCATACACTCTTAGCTAGTAAGGAGAGGCAAGATGTGATGGTATGTAAAGTGACTTACTGCAGAGAAAACAAGTACGAGGCCCTTCCTCAGCAAAGAATCACCATTTCTTGAATTAATAACTAGAGAGAGGGAAAAAAAGAATTTTTCTTTGCAAGGGAGTTTCTCCATAAAGAGCCTTTCCAACGGTTTCTGCCAGAGACTAAAGAACCAAAATTTAACTGTTGAACTGAACATGACATTACAATACTCAGGACTGGCCACATACTACCAACTGCATTATATGCAGAAACCATGCCCCAAATCAAGAAGTTCAACAAGAAACAGCACCTGAACACCTATTTTTGTTTTGTGCACTATAACATGGGATGTAGACCAGCACAGAGACTAGCATGTATTGCCACATCAGTTAAAAAGAATTGGAGGGATGAGGGTAAACTATGTGCACAAGAATTATAGGGGAAAAAACTACTATGGAATGTTCTTTTTTACATCATGCCAACAAATCAAAACTTTGCACAAGAAGTCGTTGATTGCAGATACCTGAGAGTGGCCCTACAGCGTGTAGTGAACATGGCAAAGATAGCATCCTGTTCCCACATAAGAAATTTTCCAGAATGATGTTCCTTCTCAGAGAATCCCAGAATATTTCCTCAGAAAATATCTTCAAAAAGGAGGAGAAAGTAATGTAACCTCAATCCAAAAAGGATGGATATCTTCTATAAAATAGAAAGCAACACATGTCCTAATTTCTGTCCAACTATGCTCTAATTAAGTGTGTGTCAGATAGAGCTCTGACAGCAATATTTTTCTGAAAAAGGAAGGCTAAGAGGAATGTTAATGTGAAAAGAGGAAAACTGGTATCAAGCCTTAACAAAAGCCCATCTAGAAAAAGGCAGGGGAGCTCAGAAACCTGTACACTTTCAGAAACAGACATGAAGATTACAGCCAGGATCCTCAAAGGAGCACTTAAAAGTTCTCAGTCTTCTAATTTTCGACAAGCTAAACACATCATCAAGCTCCCTAAAATGGATGTCCTTAGACACAAGTCCCAGCTGCCTTTTCTTTTTTTAAAGAGCAGAAGTGTCAAACTCACTTACTATTGTTGACCAGATGTGACTTAAATGTACTTCAATGGGCTGTACATATGATAAATTGAAATACTGGGGCTCTTTCTCTATAAGGGAAAGAGTGTGGTCCCATGGAGTGCAGTCTTGGGCCAGATGGAAGAGATTCATGGGCTGCATGTTACGTACCCCTGGATAAGAGCGTCTTCCATGAGGTAGCAGGGGCCCACAATACAATGATTTCATTTGGAGCATTTCTGTGATAAACATTAAAATTATAAATAGATACTCCCAAAAGAACAGAAAATGGGAAATGCTTATCCAGAGTAACCTATCCAAAAAAAATGAGAAACTGACGTATAGAATAATCAGATGTAAGAGAAAAGACCCAATACAAAATCCACCAGACGCACAGAGGACAAGATCTGTACTAACGTCAGTATAAAGGATCATGATCAATAAATTCTGGAATGCAGAAAAAAATAAACTTTTTGTTAGAAAGTTTCTATACTACACCTAGCCGTAATCCAAACATATATATCATTGTATATTAGGGATGCCTTTCACAGATAAATTACACTCTGGTCTTTCCAAGGCATTACAGTAACATGAGGCTGTTAACTAAAGAACACAGCTAATCAAACCATCTATTTGTATGCCTCGACTGGGATGGGGAGTAGAGAATGAAGACAGTGTTTGGGGGGGACGGGACGGACCCACAAGCCAAACAGTTTACCTTCCTGAAATCTACCAGACAGTAGCACACAACTACACAATATGGTTGTGCAAATGTATCTGCCCTTCTAGTTCTGTGTACTACTTGGTCAAACCAGTCAGACTGATTGAGGTCAGTTAGTAATCTCTGCTGACAGAATTAATAAGAAAAAACACTCTAGAGGAGTTACTAACTGATTCCGCAGCACACAGACTAAATCTTAAGATAATATTTTTATTGACTATTTCATATCAACTGGGAGAAAGCACACTGAAACCAAAATCTGGATGCTTATAAATTCTCCCATATAAATGACAGCCAAACAGCACTGTACGTTCATAAATCTGATGCTGCAAGCATCAGGCAGAGATTACAGAATGTATACACAGCCAATGGGAATCCATACAGAGCATGTTCTCCAGGAAAAAAAAAAAAAAAAAACTGTATACAACATTCAGACTACTTCTGTAAAGGAGGACTAGCCTTCAGGTGACACTTTTAGAATGTTTCTCTCATCTCGTGTCCCTCCCTCCACGTAGAATTCTCAAGACCAGCTATAAGCCGTTAACAGTAAGCATCTATTTGTTATGCCATATGAGACTGACAACATAACCAGAAAGAGAGGTTACTCATAACCAACACAATAACAGCATCGCCCATATCAGATGTCCTCTGGACATGCCTGACAAATACAAATGCCAAAAGCACTTCCAAAG
Source organism: Podocnemis expansa (assembly GCA_007922195.1). Lineage (NCBI taxonomy): Eukaryota > Metazoa > Chordata > Testudines > Podocnemididae > Podocnemis > Podocnemis expansa. The sequence continues at coordinate 10,272,920 of ML681972.1, forward strand.
GCATATTGCTCTGCAAGCAATGTCTCCCTCCACTCCCAAGTAGTAGTGTTACCATTTAATTCTATAGGATGTCAACATTTTGTCTGCAGTGTAACACCAAAAACAGCTTGAGTTCCAACTAATGGGCTAGACTATTTCACAGCACCCAAACCCAATTCCTGTGCACTCTGTCATCTATCACTTTCTCAGATGCCTGACAGCAATCATTCCACAAACAAAACCCCACTTTTATCTTCCATCAGCAGTGATGTGAACTAATACCACTTTTACACTGCTCCTGCAGCAACAAATTCTCTACAGCCTTCCTTTCAGCCCTGATTTATTTTGGTTTCGCACCACGACTCATGTTTTTCTCTCCTAACCATTGCTTTCCTCACTCACATATCTGTTCTTCCCTCTTCAACTCTCCATGTCTCATCTCATCTCCATTTCTTTGTTCTCATAAGCTGTTATCTTCAGTCAATTTAGCATCACCTTTTCCCCTTGCTCTCATGTTCTCACTTCATTATTTGGCTTCACACTAACAGCAGTCAGTTCACACCCTTCCTCTTCTCTTTGTTTGATGCCCAATCCTCAGGCTCTATTCCTGTCAAGGCTTGTTCCTCATTTTCTGCGTTTCCCCTTCCCCTCTTTCAGCTCCATTCACACCTTAAAGAAGTTCAACTTGCATCATATCATGACACTTATTCTTAAATCATAATTCCCTATGAGTTGGGAGCCTTGGGTTAACTCATACAATGACCAGATCAAAAAACGTGAAAAACTGGGACATACAGAGGGGGTAGCAGGCACCTATATGAGAAACAGCTCCCAATATCAGGACTAACCGTATAGTATCAAGGCATCTGGTCACCCTAGTTCACCTATCATCTTGTCTGTACACAGTCAGTCATCTTCTACCACTTACTGTAGACAGAGGGTGCTAGTTAAGTTTAGCATCTGTATGAAACAACTCTAGCTTCTCAGCGCCTCACTTTGCTTACTTTAAGAGAGACTGGAGCAGTTTTGGTGGCATGGCAGCAGCCTGCTTTGTAGAATCTGCCTACATTCTGCGTTTTCATGATTTAAAATCAACTTCAGTCAACAACCTTCATGGGTAAAGTAAGCTCCGTAATGCTTTAACTTTCAAATACATTACCATCTCAAAGTTCTTCCAATATGACAACAGTAGCTGGAAACAGCAAGGGTTTCATATGAATGTTCTATAAAGCTTTGACAAAGAAAAAGTTTTTCTTATTTCCCAAGTCTCACTTTATTACAGGACATGGGTGACTAGACACTACTAACATTGCACCATGAGTACAGGGGAAATTTCCACTAGGAATGACAACAGATCAGAAATTGAATGAATAAATAAGATGAAGGCAAATGAGTCCAATAAAAATTACAGGGAATATGGACAACTGACATTCAAATAGCTGTTCTTAAGTAAAAGCCAATTGATAAAACTACTAATATGAGCAAATGCTGCCTTAGTGACAATAAAGGAGCTCACACAATGATATATACATACATGTTTCAGTTTTCTACAGGAGGCTATTAGAACAGTTTAGAGTCTATAGATGGCAAAATTGATCAATACTGTTCTCTATAAAAATTAAAGTGCATGAGTGATAAATGTTTTATTGGGACCCTATAATTATAGAATCATTAAAGATTCTTTTGCAAGAGCTCACAGGTGTAAAGCAGGGACAAAAAGGTCGGAGCACATGAGGAGTTAACAATGGAAGACAAATTTGTTAGTCTAAAGTAATAAAGATTACAAAAAAACTGTGAACATAGACTTGACAATGACTCTAAATAAGTGATGGCAAGACGCACAAAGCACACCAAGCATCTGATGAAATGCATGTAAAATACAATGAAACTTCCAGACCTGCTTTTTCCATTAAGAAGTTTGGAAGAGAACGAATAAGCAAATTCAAGAACACAACATAGCATATATAAGAGGAAGTCAGAAAGCATTGATTTTATATTTACTGGAGCAAGAGACAGAAAGATACCAAAAGCACAATGAGCCATAAGAAGTCCACCAAGACAGCATTATTTAGATGGATGGACACTACCATTTTTACCATTACAATACTTACAGCAAAACTAAAAGAAAATTAAACCTGATCCCAGAATGATGCAAGAACTTAAACATAAGCCAAATATAATAAAAAAGATCATACTGAAAGCCAGCAAATAACAGACATGACGACTCTACAGATTAAGAGTACAGCACACATGATGAATATGGACATTTTCTGTAATAGCACCTAACTGAAAAGAATCTTTGCCTTAAGATCTATGAATAACTGTAGCATGCACAATCTTTTTTTTACTAGGAATAAAACAGATGACACAAAGAGCAAGGTGGTGTACATATTGAGCAAAACAAAAAAAAGCAGCAGCCTCGGAAAAGTAGTTTCTTGAGTTGTTTGGAATGGTTGATGTTTACCTTTAGGTTCTAAGTTATATGAAGAGAAGAATTAGAACTAGACAATTGAAGTGACACCATCAATGTAAAAAAAATTATTTACCTCTAAATACTGTAGCCATGTTACAAAGCTATTGAACTGAAACATTACAGAACTTTCTCTTCATTTTACTTTCTTTCCACATACGGCAGCACTTGCGTAGAAAGTTTTACTGATTCAGAGATCGTCAGTTACACCTGCTGTCTGAATTGCTTTGAGGGGAGCTCATGTTAATGCTCTGCCCCCAAGCTCTTCAGCTGCACTGAAATGAAGAGCCAGCAGCAGACAATTAAACAGGAAGGAGGGTCCAAACAGTTTGACGTTGCTTTCCAGTGCACCTTTCTACACATAGCAAGGAGACAGGCAATTCCTTGAATTTTCTCAAAAAAAATCTATTCACTATATACTATTTAAAGAGTGCTTTAAAAAAATTGATACTTTGGAATTTTATTTCAAGAACTGAAATTGGTAATATAAATGTGTGCACGGACAAACAAATATATAAAAAATAAAAGCCAATACAGCTTCCCAAAGACTGCCAAATTTAAAGTGTGTTTATGAAGAAAATAATGGGGAAATTCCCCATATGAGTAGTCTAGGATCTTTACTTGGTACCAAAAGTTAAGAAATGCCTAAACAGCAGGAGCACATCGTTTTAGCAAACTTATGCCAGTAGGGTTAAGGGCAATAAATGATTTGGAGCACATACTGCTGCCGCCCCACCCCCCAAGTAATCCTGACAATGATGATATGTAAGTGTATTAGATGAGATGGTAAGATTGTCAAATGACAAATGCTCGCTATGTTATTTTAGTTCTATATTTGAAAAGAATATGAGATACATTTTTATACTCTACAGCAATAATGAAATATTTTCTACTGCAAGAGTAACTAGGAAAGGCATTTAACATCATCTCCTAAACTTAAAAAATATTAAGCCTGCAGGGTCAGATAACTTGTACTCAAGAATGTAAAAGAACTGGTTAAGAAGCTCACTGGATTGTTCATGTTTATTTTATTGATTTTAATACAGAAGTCTTGGCACTATGACTTCCAGAATGAGCTTTTCATTGTGCCAATAGGTGGAACTTCTCCCATGTCAAAAGGTTATGGAGTACTTGAGAAAGCCAAATACTCCTTGAACTTCAGAATTCTGTGTATTATTACACTCGTGATTTATTAGCATATTATATAACTAGAATTATGCAGTTTTTTTTTTAAAGTGGCAGTAGGGAAAACACAAAACTATTTTCATTTTATAAAGATCTACCAGTCTTATGGAAGGCCACACAGTTCAACAGCTGAAAAACAAACACAGCTGTGCTAGAACAGAGTACATCGTATGAATTCATTTTATTCTCTCCCCATCTTGCATAGTAGGGTTAAACACAAGAGTGCTGGTTATGATAGGAAACAGTGCACAATAAAGACTTCCACTCCTTAAGTATTAGAAATTTACTATTAAATATTCTTCACAGTTATCTTAAACAGTACACTATTTTTTCAGTAAAATGATTTCATACAGAGACTTTACAGATGACAAGAAGTCAGACTCCTTATGCTCCTGTATTTACTGCTTGGGAGAAGACTCTGGTTGAACAATATGGCAACTTTTTGAGCTGGCCAGTGCAGAAGTGACAATAGCATTATGAACTACAATAGAAATTCTCCCTGAAAATGCAATACAATGCCAAGAATAGGGCCTAATTCAACACCAATACAAACAGTAAATTTGAATCCATTTCATTGTCTTCAAAAGGAGATCAACAGGAAGAGATCTCAGAATGAATGTAGTTGGCATCCCAAGTACAGACGCCAAACTTGAATTAGTTACAGCAAACATTAGCCTCCTCATACTGGTGGACGAGGTGTACAAGCTCAGCTGACATTACCTGATGAAGAGCACCCAGAAGAATTTAGTAATAGAGAAAGTAAATTCCTTCACAACCACTGCCATGGTAGTAGGAATCCACCTAGTGGGAAAAGTGTAAGGAATACAAACAGAATGGGAAGTAGATTGATATGCCCCCGTTGACAGAAAAATAAGACTTCTGTGGTGGGTGGCATGGAGGAAATTGCCAAGTCAAAGCTCTCCAAAGCCAACAGAAATCACAGATCATGACAATCTTGTATTTACTACAGAAATACTACAGCAGCTATACAAACTCAGTATCCACAAGCAGATAAGATTTAGTATAGATTCTCTATGCCGAACAATATCTTGCTAAGTCAATTGTTCAGAGGAGCAGCAGCTTGAACTCCATGCAAAGCAAGGTCCTACAGGCTCCCTGTATGCATGACTGGAAGGATAGACAGTGAAATATTTCATCCTCAAAATCCTCAATTCTTAGTCTGTAATTTTCTTCTTCACATGTTTTCTTTCAAGCTATAAATGAGAAGTGTTAGAAGAAGCTTAAAAATCAAGGTATGGTTGCACTCCATGCTTCCAAGGTGGAGAAAAAGAAATCCAAGGAGGACATGGGTGGGGGAGGTGTCCAGTAATATTCTTTGCTTCCTGGCAGGCAGCCAAACCAGTATGCTCACCATAAACATAAGGATCATTTGTAGGATGAAGGCTGGAGAAGTACAAACACCTAGCCTGCTGTCTTTAGAGATAATGGGAGTTACTCCACCCTTTAATTGGGCTGTTTTTAAAATCAAGGTCTACCATGACTGTTATCTGAAGTATTCTGGGGGGAGAGGAAGGAGTAATTCTCTTAAATAACATCAGTGAAGGCATTTCATGTTCTCTCTCACAAGACAGCTGTAAATGCAGACTGGAGCAGAGAGCTAATGACAAGTAGGATAGGCAAGTTCTTGCTTGAGGGAGTCAGATTTCTGCCACCATCTCCATAATGCACTTAATAGCTGCTTGAGAAAGGCTAGTAACCCTAGGCAATACCCACACCTTGGGCACCATCATAGACATTAAATATGAGAGACCGGGCTGCTGGAGGGTTATCAGATAAAAGGGAACTTCTGAAAAAGTGTGGATCAAGTCCATCCTTCATAAAGATTAGGAGCTCATGGCACATGAACCTCAGTTTCTTTCCAGAAATCAGCATAATTTACTCCCTCCAACACTATTTGGAAGTGGCGGCTTTCATTCAAAAGAAAAAATCCCATCAGGGACTTACCTTCTCCAGCGTCAACGAATCCACAGCAAAACCTGATGGAAGCCATGGGCTGCAGGGTTGGACGAGTCTTAATCCACCTGCTAAAAAGGATCATTCTGGAGCTGGTAAGAACCACACACTGCACACCCCAAGTTTAATAATCTACTTTTGGGAAGAGGAAGCAGAACACTGTATTTTAGACTCCAGTTTTTGGGCTGGGTAGAGTCAGGGAGAAATCTAACTAAGAACCACAAGATTACAAGGTGATCTGAGTCATTCAACCAGGGGAATGACACACACCAGACCACTGCTTTGTTCCCCCAAAAGCACTCTATGGACCAAGGAGAAAGGAAAAAATATTTGACAAGTGGGAAGCACACAGCTAGGTTGGTTTTTATAGCACACAGCCAGGTCAGGTTTTAAGGTATATCTGGGAGAAAAATTAAAACAGCTAGGTACAGTCAAGGATTGTGGACATATTCACAAAGTCCTTTTGACTTCTTATCTTTATAGGCTGGTAGAATATTCCCATCATCACAACTGACATGCAGAATACCATAGATTTTTTTTTGTCTAATTTCACCATAGTTTAGTCCCAAAGCTATCTTTAGGAATTTAGCTGACCCACAGAACATCCTATAAATTCAAAAAGAGCCTGTTTCAGGAAAGCCCAAGTCCTGATAAGAGTCTTAATTAACACAAGTTTTAAGTAAAACCAAACACAATGTTCAAAAGCCATCCTCGGTCCCTTCACAGAAACATTTCAGTCAACCACACAGATATCGAGCAGAGTTTTATACAAAACTTGCTTTGGAAAACTGCCAATAATGGTCCATAGATACTCCCAGTTTGCACTATTTCATCACTGTGGCTTTCCAGCTCCACTCCCTTAATAAAAGTTTACCAAGACCACATGAAAATCCTCTACCAGTGTCCTCACCAGGGAACACATGATCAGAGCAGTATTTTTTTCTTCCTCACCAGTACACAAGGAAATACTTCCCTAGCTCTACCACTACCTTCCTGAATACACAGGTGTTGCACAGCGGAGTGATCTTTTTGCACTGTTTTCTGAGCATTACCACCACTTTTTTTTTTAAAAAGATCTTCACAGAAGGTACATGATTTACATTTTCTGTATTTCTTAAGTATGTCTGTTTTCCAGCTGATAGCATGTTGTCCAGAGCAGCTAGACACACACACAGTGTAGCCATGGATTTTAAAAGCAGCAGCTGAGGCTAGACACCCAAGTACAAATCTGTCAGGACCCCTGAGATGCACTCAGCTAGCCTGGGCTGATGCATGTGCTACCAAGAGCTACACTTGTTTTTTTTAAAACCCATGCTCAAGCAAAGCTAGAGTGTGTCTCTATCCACAGTGGGAAGCACACTATCAGTTACAGAGTGGACATGCTGCTAAAGACTTGCCTAAAACATGCCATACTGCAACCTCTGTGGTGTATAATGCACAACACACCCAGGCGCCGCTCTTTTACTCCCATGAGGGCACCACTTGTGCAAATGAAATTATTATTTTTGTGTTAACACAGCCCTCTTTCAAAAAAGGACTATATATTAATGCAAACCAGCTACCTTTTAGTTTGTGCCTGATGCACCCACATAGGGCAGTTAGGGTGCAATACTTCAATGCCCTCAGCAATCCACATCCAGTCCTCTGCACTGCAGCACAGTAGACACTGCCTAAATACCACGAGTCACTAGTTAGCCACCCCTACTTTCTTAAAGGGCTTATCTCATCTCTTCTCTTGTTTTTCCTAATTTTAAATAGATGTATTTCTTTCTGAAAGAAGCAGTACTTCCTACTGGGAAGTTAGAGTGTGAGTGACTCATTTGTTATTTATGTAAAATTCAAAGTTGAATTACAAACCCAAGATATAACAAATAATCTCACTTTTGGAAAGTGTGTGTGCACTTCTCACCACCATAGAATTTAAGTGCCTCGCAATCTTTAATTTTATCCTTGCAATGCCTCTGTGAGGTAGACAAGTGTTATCCCTATTCTATAGAGAAATGAAGGTGCAAAACAACATGAATGTAGTTTGGAAAATCAAGCTCATGTTAACTGTGTTTATATACAGCTGTAACATCAGGGTTAAAATAAAGATAATTCTCCCCACAGGTGGCCAAGAAGTTGGCTTAAGAGGGCCAATTTTTGTGACCAAACAAGTTCAAAGGGAAACATGCTATGCAAAACTAGCACGTCTACACTGATGGTAGCAAAGCTGTTGCTGTCATATCAATCTTACCACACGGACTTAGCAATCAGTTCAGACACACTCAGTCAATCAATCCGGAAACTGCCTTAGAAAATTCACCTTCTCAAGTGGTGCATCGCATTAGGAAATTAGAAAGTCGATGAGAGTTTTGCAGTCTACTCTTCATAGCTTGCATAACTCCTGTCGACTGCCACCTAATTCTCCTGGCAGCACAGACTAGCCCTAGAAGGCTTTAAACCATAAATTTTGGTGTCAAAGCTAGGTACCTAGATAAGTGGCTGTACTGAGCTGCACCTGCAACTGTACTTAGCAAAATGAACCAAATATGAAAAGCCTTTTAAGGCAGATGTCTGACCCACAAGACCACCTACAGGCAGCCACTTCCAATTCTTCTAGAGATGGTTAGGGAAAATATTTGAGAGCAGAGAAGTACTTCAGCAGTCTGACACCAATGACCATCCCCTCACAGAAACTCTAGATTGTCTCTCAAAATTGCACTCTTGTCTTAGGGGGAAGGCATAACCACGCCCATCAACATCCAACTCAGAGGCAACAGAAGCTTCAACTCCACAGGCTCAAACTCACCAGTGGTGTTATGTTCCAGCAGACAGATGGCAGTGTTAAGTGACTCACTCTCTTTCTTGCATACCCTGCTCCAGCGGTTTGGAGAATCTTCGTGGTGAGAATCAGTTCTGACAGAATCGGAGATTCTGGGTCTGTGTACATGGCAGCATACCTATTTCCCTGATGCAAGGACGCAGGCTGGGCTTCTTTCATTGCATGGTGACAGTGACACAAGTCTTGTTGCAGTCTTCAATACCAATAATTCCTTATGTTGTATTGATACCATCCGTATAGAAGGTTTCTGCCTTTGTTTTTCTCCCTCAACAGCACCAGGGACAGTACTACTCCTCTGATTTGCAATGGTTTCAGGGGACCATTGCCCCTGAGACCTGGGAGAATGATATTGCGTCTCTTGTGAGTTCCTGACACTCCAAAACCATGGCACAGAGTCTCAGATTTGGAAGATGTCACAGAAGTGGACTTCTCGGAAGACGGCCTGGAGAAGGATTTCTCTTGCTCCTTCTAATGGTGTTTCCTTCCTTCCTTCCTCTCTCAGAAAGAGAGCAAAGGACTCCTCCAATCAAGTCCAGAGCCACAGTCACCATGCTTGAGGGGTGCTTCTCTGTGCCTCTCCCAGATGCACCAGGGGCTGGGCAGGTGTTGTCTGATAGGCCACAGTCAGACTAGGGATTCAAAGCCCAATCTACAAGAAATCTACAGAACCTGTACACTCAGGCTTGGTGGGTTTGGATTGGAAAGGATCAGCAAATGCTGCATTTTGAGGGACTGCAATCTTTCCCAAGGAATCCAGGGCATTTGAGATGGCTCTTGCTGACTGGGAAGGCCTGAAGACAAGATAGAGAGTTCTTGGACCTCAGCACCCTGGACACAATAGTCACCTGATATGGGGGGAGGAATGGAATGAGAGCAGGCAAGGGAAAGGCATCCCCTCCCCAGGTTCTAGCAGTAAAAACAATAATTAAGAAAGCTATTTACAGATAATTACCGATATAAGCTGCAGCAGCTCAGAAACACTCTGGACACTGAAGTTCAATCTCAGACCATGTGGAGAAGTAAAAAACTGGAGAGGCAGTCTTGCCTTGCTCCTTATGCTCTCAGTTCACAGTACGAGCAAGGGTGCAGACGTGGACCACACACACTCAGAAAGCAGTACAGACAGGGACCATCACTCAAAAAACAACATATCTGCTTAGAGTCTCCTCACAACCTAAGGGATATGAAGCATGCCAGTCACTACATGCCTTCTGTAGGCTGCAAAAACTAGGAAGAAGCTGTTTTCTTGATTGTTCAGTTCCACTGTCCACAAAAGAGAAAAGAAAGACTTTTCCCCTCAGGCAGTTCACCTGATAAACTCAAGGGAGTTCACCTGAGGAACATCATACAGCATGTGCTAGCCTCCTAGTGTCACCATTCTTTTCAATTTACAGCAGCACATCTATCCTGACCCCTTAGTTTATCACCTGTGACTTGAGTGCAGAGTGTTGCATCTTGCCTCCCATAGCTTAAGGGATGTAACATGGAAGGCAGATTTCTTGAAGGGCCAAGATCCATAGGCTGAGAAAAGGCTCAAGAAACTTCCCACCTCCAAAAACTTATATTTCAGAAGACTCCCCAATTAAAAGGGCACCAGAGATACACTATTCTGATGTCCTTCCATCACAGTGCTGGTATGATAGAGAAAAATATGTAAGGTGATATGACACCCTACATCTGAAATATCACTCAGTTAAATGAGATTTAATTTCTCTTTGGCCTGCAATATGACCTATATCTCACTTATCTCTTAAGAGAAGATTAATAAGACACCAGTTCTGGTTAAAATGCACTCCTGCAAGCAGACACGTTCCTCAGAAAGTACTGGACAATTCTTCTAGATTAATAGCCATCTCTTCCCAAGTAAGGTACTCCACTGACTCTTGAACCCTCGTTTGAGGAATAAGTGCTGACTGGGCCTTCACAATTCAGGAATGAACAAAAGAACAACATATCCAACTGCCTTAAGCAAAGAGATTCTGTACTCTGATCTTTGTGAAGCCACAGGATAAAACAGCAACTGCAAATGATCCTCACTCAAACCAAAGTTGAAGTATTTTATATAAAATGGTGCAATTGTAGCTCTTGACCATTAAGACCTCTGGAACTTCTTACTGAGGCAAGACTTGAAAGGGGTATGTGCAGGAAGATGAGCAACTGCTCAAACGACTCTGAAGGTCTGGGTTCAGATAAAAGTATTAACACAGACTCAAATCCCTTGAGCCAAGAACTCCCTCATGATTGCTCTCCCCTAGTTACAAGGCAACATAAAGACATTTCACCTGGTTTGGCATTTTTGGAACCTGCCTTCTGCTCTTAACCCTCTTCAGAAGGTCATCTTCTAAATAAGAAAAATAGTTACACTCAAATCTTTCAAATATGGATTGAGAAAAAAAATCTGAAAACTGAACATTTTTTCAGGCCTTTCACATCTGATAGGAACTTTAAGTTGAAACTGTACAAAAACAGAAAAAAATCTGAGACTCTAATGAGAAGCTTTTTTTGTTTGTTCTTTTTTAAACAAGCTCTATTCATTATAGCAAACTACCAGCTCCACTGAGTGTAAGGCTGAGCTTTGCCTTCTGTTTAAAGACAGACTCTATAACGTCTATGTGTTTTAAAATCAGCATGCTTATTCAGCATCTGCCTCATTAAGATGCTGGCAAACTGGGACAAAATTTAAGGTCATCTGATCAAGGGGTTCCAAGCATGCAACACCCTCAAAGAACAAACTACTGTACAAAACAAAACACATTCCTTTGATGTGGGGGGCATATCTGGGCTTCAGACCATAGCTCTGATTTTCCCCAAATGGATCTCAGGACTTATCTGTTCCAGCATGGCAGCCAGTTCCTCTCTGGGGTAGGGATTTATGTTGAAAATTTCATTCATGCTCAAAACTAGGGAAAAAAAGTATCAGTAGCTGGAGGCAGAAAATGAAATATTCACGTGCAGAAAGACTAGCATTCTTTGGAAGAAAGAGGGATTTCAAGGCAGCCTGATAGCTGGACAGAGCTTGCCACAACCTTTGAACCGAAGCTGTATCTATTCAATGAATGTTTAAGTGCTGCCTCTGGTAGAAACCCAGGAGTAGACTGGTGGACATGTTGGGGGTTTGATAATTCTGTGAAATGGCAGCCAGGGTACTTCTTCAGAAGTTACCACTTTTTTTTTTTTTTTAAATTACACATTCTCTACATAGACGTGAAAAACCTGCTAGGTACATTACTACTTCTCTACGTAAACCAGGACTGAGGGGTCTCCACCCCTTCCCCCCCGGAACTGGGATTCTGAGCCTCTCGCTGTCTCCACTTCTGTGCCCACCATTCGGGGCCTTACCCCTCTGCATAGAAAGATGTGAATAAACATGCTCCAAGCATGTCATCGGCTCCCAAGCCACATGGAGAAGATCACATCTAAAGGCAATTGTTTCAGGCAATGTTTATCTCCCGATGGAGTTCTCATTCAGCCGAGAACATTTCATTGAGATGAACATGCTATTTCACATCCCTGAGCTTCCTATTCTGTACAGGATGTGCAGAGCCCATTCCACATACAAGTCTAGATTTAGGGAACAGACTCTGCATCGCCACTCTGACTCCAGATGGCACGTGCTCCCACCACAGCCCAATCACTTTCCACTGCTTCAAAACCCCTCCATGCTTACCAGGAGCATGGAAGACCAAAAAGGAAGGACTCAAAGCAACAGATGTCAAGACTTCAGAATCAGTGCCATAGCTCTCCCAAACTCTTAGTTTCTTAAATACATTTCTACAAAATTCCCGCTTGCTGTGGGGCCCTTAGCTTCTTGATTAATCCCTTCAGGAACAATGTGGTAAACAAGCAAGGAATATTAAAAAAAATCAAAGAAATCTCTTAATCACAAACCATTTGCTCTTAAATAGCATCCACGAGTTACATCTCTCTGAAAAACAAACATCCAAAAAACACACACCTATGAGTGTCATTTCAAGCTTCTCTTTAGATGAAGTCTGGTTTGTATTTCAGGCATGGCACATCCTTCGTGTCTTCTCTGTTCTTGGCCTGGACACCTAGCATGACAAAGCTATTTATTTATTTTGGTGGGAGGGAGTGGCGTCTATCTCAAAGTCAAAGGCCAAACCTGTAGAAAATAATTTGTTCCAGCAAGAAAGAATTATTCAGTGTTGATGGCCCTTGTTTAGTCTATGCTAGCTTCTTAGTCATTCAACTATATGTCAAACACCTACCTAAGCAATGACATTCTATTCTACTCCACAATGAAGGATGCAACAAAGTGAAGACCCTGAAAATAGATAATATTCACAAAACAAATAGCGTTCACAATTTGACACAGGTATTTTACTATTTTAACCCATCAGTACCAACCAGCAGGCCTCAGATTTGGAATATCAGATACATCCCTTACAGACAGAGGAACCGGTCTTTGCAGACAGTGCAGTGCTAATTTTTTCTTTAATATCCATGTTCTTACACAGAATTCACTGTGATATGAGAAACCAGGCTACTGAAAATTCTTTTTATTTTATTTTATTTTTTTTTCCTTAAAAAGGTGGGTTATTCTATCCAAAAATATCTGGGAACGCTACTGAAAGTTTTAAACTGTAGAGTCTGGGTTCAGTACTGAAATAAAATTCAGGCTGGACTTCCAAGCGCTTTGGGTTTTTTTTTTGTCCATACCACCCTATGAAACAAGCCATTCAATTATATCCCTGCCGTGAGCAGACAGAAAAGACACGTTGCTTTGGGGATCATAACTGTTGCATATCTACTTCTGCAGAAGTCTGCAATGACTACCGTGGAAAGAGAGAATAGACCTACTGATCTAACTGTGCCAAGCAGTATGAAGACTCAAACCCAGATGCTAGAATGTTAGGTATTTCCTTTGGTACAATATGTATCCATTAGTTAAAGGTCAAAAGAACATTTTAAGAAGTTCAGTATTTTTTACTCAGGGTAAATATTTTCTTTGCCTATCCAAAATTGTGTGTCAGTGCCAAGCATGTTTAACTAACATTTAATATGTTGAATTAATTAATATTTTAGAAGCTGAGATTTTTAGCATGTGTATCTTACAAATCATTTAAACTCTGGCACCTTAAATTAATGTAGATTCATTTGTCACTATGACAACCAATCTATCTGTGTATAAAACTCAAGACTACAAAGCCGTCCATAAACCCACTTGATTATAGAAGTTCACTATTTCGCTTTCTTCCAAAGAATCTTTATAGCTCTTAATCTGGAATGCACTGTTTAGTTTTTCTGTGCTGAAAGTTAAAATTAATGTGACTTAACACACGTTGATCTAATGTAGCTAGATTCTTGCTATCTGATGGTACAGCACACAACCCAAAGACTGCAACTATTTCAACTATCTTCTTGATAATATGACATAATGCATAATGAGATGGGAGGCAACACAAGAAAGAAGAATCTCTGAAATGCCAACACTGGCATCAGTACTACCTGAAGTACAAAAAGATTGCAATAATCAAAGGTAGTAGGTGGAAGAGTACAATATGGAGTTCTTAAAAGGGGAAGGATGGTCTTGCTATAGAACTACTTTGGGACTCAAGAGACTACTTCTGTGCAATCTTCAGGAAAAAAAATCTGTGCCTTAGTTCCTTATTTATAAAATGAGGACAGCAGATTTCTCCTGAATAGTCTGTCTTGTCTATTTGAATTATAAACTCTTTAGGACATCGGCTGTTCCTTACTGCGTGTACAGCATCTTCTATAGCGGGACCCAGATCTTGTATGAAACTTCTAGGCACCAGAATACAAATACAAAAGCAAAAGAAGCAAGGGTAAAGTCCTCACAGGCTATAATTTAAACTACACTTCTCCTAACATACAAGTATTCAAGAAATAAGCTGAGCTTTGAAATAAGGTAAACATTTAAATTTAGAGTAATGTTTTACAGGCAATCCAATTCTACTCCAGGCAGACAAACACACAGTCCTTGAACATGCTTAATTACTGATCCCGTGAACAGTTACTTACATAGTTTTAGGTGCATGACTAGGCCTTTGAGTCAAGAGACTTAACCAAGAGACAGCAGCGGCTGCAAATAAGAGAGGTGGTTGCAACCTATCAACTGCCTCATAGCAAGATACTTGAGAGTAAATGAGACACTCCCATATTTAAAATAGAAGCACTTTGCATAAAAGTGAAGGGTCACTTTGAAACCATTCAAAAACATCTCACCAATAATCATTTGGCCTTTAATAAAATACAGTAGAATCAAGCTGGGGTGGGAAAATATATATTGTAGAAGGGGAAACATACTACTTTCTCACAGCAGGTTATATCCACAAGTACACACACAGTGAAATTCAGGGGACATGGAGAACACTTGGAAGAGCATCCTCTTGTTAGCCCAGTAGCTCCTCCAACTTAGATTTTGAAATCTGCATTCCATTGGCCCCTTCCTCAGATTCAGAAAAACCCCAAAACGAACAGCGACCTAACATACATATTTTGAGGCATTGTAATTATCTCTTAATCAGCTGTCCACAACTAATTCTGTACTGATTATGGTCACAGAAACATACAAATGACAGGGAGACTGGACCTTGTGGCTGGTTCCTTACTCCTCAGATGAGGAATTTTCCCCAAAACGGCATCATCTCTCAAAACCAACTATGTTACTTTCCCTACACCTTCTCCTCCAACGTCCCTAAGTAAAACATATTGGGGGAGTAGTCCTTGTAGATCTGCCATTGTTGATAACTGTCTGACTTCTACCTGCAGGCCACAAACTCACCATCTTTCCAAATGTACTGAGTGCTAAAAACATCTTCTGAGAGGTCCTGTGTGTATGCGGCTAGAAGCTGAATTAGCCAGCTACACTTCAAAACATCATTACCTCAAGCATTTTGGTGACATCATTGATTTTTTAATTCCTCCTTCTCATTGAATTTGTGCTAGACTATACTTGCTCACAAGTACAAGCTATGTTTGCCTTTTTTCAAGTAGTTTCTCATTTTATGTCTTGCTCATGTTACTAGTGCATAGCTCTCTTTGCATTTGTAACTGTTACACTTCCCTACTTTAATATCTTCTATTTTCACTGAATTACTGTTTACTCCCTTCACTGATCCCTACAAAATCCCACTAAAGTTTGACAAATTACTACTTATGGTTGGGGAGATATTAATTACCCTTTATTAAAGGCCTTAAGTCTGTTTTCAATTCATGGTCAGATGACTTTACCCCCACCAAATTTGAATTAATTTTGAGTATAGGATTTTATAACAATATAAATGGCTTCACTACAGTCCAGATGGTTCTTGTTGGCTCTTATTTTTAGGTTTAAGTTAATGTTAAGACTTAGTGTTCAGTAGAAAGGGTCCCTGCTCTCATTAAGCACACCAGTCAATGTTTTTCCACTGCTAGAAAAATGGAGAAGATAGAAAACCAGAGTGGGAACCATAGGGTTAGTAGCTCAGATTCATTGAGAAATATCTTATAACTCAGTTCTGTGATATTTCAACAAGACTACAGCAGTGTTATTTAAGTATCCACAATTCCTTATCAGAACAGCTGACATAGGACAATGAAAATTAGCCTGCTTCCACTTTACTGAAAGGAAGTTTTAAGTTTTTGGAAAAATTTAACACTTTTTCCCTGAATTTACCACGATATTGAAATCAAAATGTTTCATAAAGATGTTTTTATCAGAACCCATCTTTATCTCCTGCCACCTCTCCTAACAGGCTGCCAGAGACCCAAGGGCATCAATGGTCTGCTGTTTCAGGTCAACCCAAATCTAAACAAAACCAATATTTCAAAAATACTCCACAAAACAGAATCCCTTTCTCCACCCCATCGTAGCATCAAGTGAAGTACCTTCCAAAATCTGACAGCATGTTTCACACCTCATCCACCTGAGATTTTGGAAAGCACTTCAAATTCCTAAACCTTGAGTCAACTGTAGTACCAATGTGAGATTTCTAAAACACAGCTACCTTCTTTGCATCTTGCTCATTTTAAAGTGAAAGCATTCTGAAACAACATGTGCTAGGTCATCATCTGAGACTGCGATAATACAAAATACACAGGATGATGCAGGTAAAAACCACAGAGCAGGAGACATACAATTCCCGCATGAGGAGTTCAGGCGCAAATTTAATGAAGGCACCACTTTTTTAAAACTAGCATCATCAGCATGGTAGCATGTTTTCTGAAATGGTGGCGGAACCTTACAGAAGCATATGAATGTTTGGCATGTGAATATCTTGCAATGCCGACTACAACAGTGCTATCCCAGCGCCTGCTCTCACTTCCAGGTGACACAGCATACAACCATGCATCATCATCTCCAGTCAGCATAAACAAACTTATCTTAGCAACTGGCTGAACAAGAAGTAGGATTAAGCAGACTTTTGTAGGCTCTAAAGTTTTACACTATTACATAACTGTACTCAAAAATAAAACAGACTTTACATTTGTAAATTGCACTTTCAAGGTAAAGAGCATACTGCAGTACTTGTATGCAGGGAACCAAAAAGTATTCACCTTTTTACAGCAAAGGTATTTGTAATAAAAATAAGTGAGCATTATACACTGTTGTGATGTTACTGAAAAAAACTGGATTTAAAAAGCAGAAAATTTACAATGAATCGTATTCATTATTGCTTAACAGTACAATTAAAACTGCAGTTAATCATAAGTTAGTTTGTTTTCTTCAAATCATTCGACAGCCTTACCCAAAAGTGTCATCCGAGTGTTCAGGCCAGACAGCAACCTCACATAGCTTTTGGAACTCCAGCCAGATTTTATTTTCCTGTAAAGCACAGATAGTGAGAACTTCTGATCTCAGCAGTGGCTGCTGCAGCCTCCTGTAAAAGACTTCGCCAGAGGCAACTACCCTGAAAGTGAAGTTTAAATGTAGTTTGATTTCAGGGTGAGAGAAGAGAATCATACGTCTCACAGCATTTGCTTTAGAACTTGCCATTACATATAAAAGACAGACAATTTGCCCAGGTAGGAAATTGAGGTATGGCTGGCCAGGAAAGAAGAGGACCAGGCATTAAGTGTGCTTGAACAATACTGGCAGCAAGCTGTAATGGTAGCTTGCTTCTATGTTTTCATTTTGATGAGTCTGGAGACAATTCACAGTATCTGTACAGAAGCCCTGGAGCATCAGATGGCATGGATTTCTGCCAATGAGAGCTTCAGATAGCTAAAAATGAGATATGATCTGCACCCACTTGTCTCTATGAAATGTTAACAATGAATCTCAAGATGAAAACTTAAATATCAATATTATTTCACAGCTAATTATTTTAGCAGAATGTGCCTCTCCTACTATTCCAACCCACATCCCATGACTGCCTGAGTGCCAAAGGTTCCAAAGCTCCCCTAGCCAGCTGCTTCAGCCTCTCACTTTCCTTTCCACCCCCCAAACAAACTTATACAATGAAGTTATTCATCATCAATAAAATTAAGTTGCAGTACCTAAGAATGTAAGCACAATGCTGCAATAAGTCAAACTGAACAGAAAGGAATACTGTACCAACAATTCTCACATTTAAGTCAATTTAAAAAAAGCATCAGGTTTTTTTTTAAATCTACCTGAAAGCTGCTGCAGATTTTCCAGACTTTGCATAAAATTTACATTCAACTTCCTATAACATACAGAGGTCATTGTCTAGGTCAGGACTGGGCAAACTTACCAGCCTGAGGGTCACATATGAAATTGAAATTGTAGGGCAGGACACACAGAGGGGTGAGGGGAAGGGACAGAGCTGTGCAGGGGGGCAGCCACTGTGCAGTGCTGCTTAGAGTCAGGATCAGCTTCAGCAAGCACTGAAAAGCCCATGCAGTGGGAGGGGGCTGAGGGGAAGGGTGGGGCCAGGAGTGGTAAGTGGCTACCACACTGCAGCCACGTCCAGCTGAAGGACCTGATGAAAGGTTCAGCGGGGCCATAGTTTGCCCACACCCGGTCTAGAGATAGAGAAGATGAGGCTCACACCACTGGCCCCTGACTGAGGGAGCCTTAAACAGAATGCATCTCTCTTGTAAATAAATATTTAGCTGCAGTTCCACAAAACTCTTATTGGCTAGAACAGACTAGTAATGCAGTTAAACATTTTGTACAGTAATCTGCATTCACAGATGGGCTCTTGTGCAAAGGTGGTACTTTTAATTAAATCATGTTTGGTACTGATTTAATTTCAATTCCCTTTTTGCACAAAATTGAGAACACTAGCAGTAGCAATTTAAACTGCTCATTGTTCTCTCCTCTGACTGTGGTGCATGCTTTTGCACAATTTAAAATGTACAGATCTACTATACAGAAACATACTGCTGATAAAGGTTTCAAGTTCCTATCAAAATAATTTTCTGCCAGACTTTAGGCTAAATTCCACCTTCAAATACATATATTTGGCTCCCATTTTAGCTAAAACACAACACAAGCACATTCAAGGGCAAGATCGGGCCCTTTGCCAAAAATCGCATTCCTCACTGAAGATATATGCCAAGTTTTAAAGTTCAGCCATTTGAGTTATTTGAGCAAAAACATACATGATTTTTTTTAAAGTGGAAGATTTATTCCAACACTCATAATTCAATAATAGTTCAAAGTATTTAGCTCTAATTTCTCAAGAATTATCAACCTTTGAGACCACACAGGTGAGGTTCCAGCCCAGAAGTCTGAAATTTATGAACAATTGAAGGCCCAATATTTAGAATGAAGCTGCCTTCTCAAATTTAATGTTATAGCAAATGCTGTAATACCTGTTAGACCAGCCTTCGAGCTATTCAGCTACGTGTGAGAATAATGGAATGCAAAAAGTATGTTTCAAATAACTTCAGCCATCGTAATAATCAGCAGATTTCAGGAAGTTTAAAATAAATACTCAGGGGGTATGGGAGCAGCAAAACAAAAGCTTGTACCAAGAGTCCCCCCACTTCCTCAACAACAAAAAAGCAGCTATATGAAACTGAAGTTTATCAACATCTGACCAAAAAATGTGTGAAAAAACTCTCTGTTCTAGAGTGCAGTTTGACCACATTTTCCACCGGAAGATAATGTCTCCTTTGGAGATGGTATGCACTTACTTGACCAAGTATATAATTTTAACTAAACATTTTTATGAAACTGTTTTGATCTTCACACTTACGCACACCTTCTATACCTTATCAATTTGTGTTCTTTAATACCAGCTTAATAAAAAAGAGGTGTTTAGGAATATTTGAGTTAAGGGCTTTGGAAAGATTTCTTTGCATCTGGCAGCAGTCTCACTGCTCAGTGTAAGTTACTGTTTCCTAACCCACAGTCTGTATGTGTTACAGTAATACTCAAACCCAGAATCCAGGCCCATTATGCTTAACACATCACAAAAGATCATGACACAGAAACCTTGCAGTCTAATTAACATATACAAAGATTTCTTTTTCCTTTGTTATGCATCAGAATGCTGAAGGGTAAACTTAGAATATGCCTCTCCTTCCGCAAAGTACGGTTTGCGTGAATGGACCGTAAAGTGGATAGAAAGCTGGCAAGATCGTTGGGGTCAGTGGGTAGGGACCAATGGCTCAACAGTTTGTTGGCAACCAGTAACAGCTGGAATGCTCCAGGAGTTGGTTCTGTTCAACGTTTTCATTAATGATCTAGATCAGTGGTTTTCAAACTTAGGGTCGGGACCCAGCACTGGTTTGCAGACCCTTAGGGACTGGATTGCAGCACCCGTGCTGCTCCCTCCAAAAGACTGGAATGTACTGCTAAAAGATGTGGTTGTTGGGTCACGGACATAGATGGATTTTTTTCAATTGAGTCCTGAGGAAAAAAGTTTGAAAACCATTGATCTAGACGATGGGACAGATTGGATGGTCAGAAAATCTGTGGATGACACCAAGCTGGGGGAAACGGTAGATACACTGGAAGGCAGGGATAGGATTCAGGGAAACCTAGACAAATTGAATTTTTGGGCCAAACAAAATCTCGTGGAGGTTCCGCAAGGACAAGTGCAATGTCCTGAATTTAGGACAGAAAAATCCTGTATTGCTACAGGCTGGGGACTGACTGCTTAAGTAACAGCACTGTAGGAAAGGACCTGGGGTCTATAGTGGATGGGAAGCTGGATGAGTCAACAGCGCATCCCTGTTGCCAAAAAGGAGTGTTGCCAGTAGATGTGATTATTCCCCTCTACTCGAGACTGGTGAGGCCACATCTGGAATACTGTGTCCAGTTTTGGGCTCCTCACTACAGAAGGGACGTGGACAAATTAGAGAGAGTCCAGCAGAGAGCAATGAAAATTATTTGGGGTCTGGGTCATGTTAATTTCAAGGAGAGACTTGAAGGAACTATGCTTATTTAGCCTGCAGAAGAGAAGACTGCTGGGGGGGGGGGGGGAATCTGCTAGCAACCTTCAACTACTTAAAGGAGCGCTCCAAAGAGGAGGCAATTAGGCTATTCTCAGTGATGACAGAGAACAGAACAAGGAGCAATGGGTTCAAGCTGCAGCTGGGGAGGCTGAGGTTGGATAGTAGGAAAAGCTCTCTCACTAGGGTGGTGGTGAAGCACTGGAATGGGTTGCCTAAGGAAGTGGTAGAATCTCCATCTCTGGAAACCTTTAAGACCCAGCTGGGCAAAACATTGGCTGGGAGGATTTAGTGGAAATTGTCCTGCTTTTAGCAGGGGGTTGGACTAGATGACCTTATGAGATCCCTGATTCGATGAAATCACGGAGGACTGAGGATTAGGGAGTCCTTTAGCTAGAAAACACTGCAATGAGTTTTCACAGCTGATGAGAACAAGCTGTGAGGAATTCCCCACCCTCTGGGGAAGATTTCTTGAGATGCTGAGCTCTCACCATGTTACCATTAGGAATTAATAAAAGATGTGGGGTTTTTTGCACCTCTGAAATTTAGGCCCTATCAGTAGATCTCAGTGTTTAGCAGAAAAGAGGAGGGGGAGAATACCTTGAAGGAAATACTGCTCTTTAGCTAGTCCATCTGCTAAGAACTTCCTCTTTTCTGCTAGGAAAGACTTGACTCTTCCCAGGTTTGGCCTCTGAAAACACACCCACAGATCTGTCACAACTTCCTAGTTATTGCATCAAACTGTCATCAACCAGGTCCTCCAGAAGCTGAAGAGCATTACTGCCCTGAGATCAAAAACACAGGAATTCCACACCAATCAAACCATTGGTACATCTAGTCTGGTATCCTAATTACTATGATCCCAGAACCTGATGCTTCCTTCTTTCAGAGGAAGATGCAAGAAATGCCTATATTCATTCACATACAAACTTGCTCATAAGCTTTTTCTAGCCACAAATCTATTCAATTGTCTCATGCCCTGGAACATACAAGTTTATGACTTAAAATTTTAACCATAGCCAATACGAACACTTATAAGTGAGACTGGTTGCCAGATAGCTCCTATGACAGATCCTGTTTTCAACTGTGCATAGGTATCTCAAATCAACCATTCAGACAGAGTTTCTCCATGCTGGGTACCCACCTCAGGCCAAATTATTCTGAAATCTCTCACAGCTCGTCCTGGTGACTAGACTGTGCAGGTCTCTTCCCCACAGAAGAGACTGAGTGTGCTTTAGCTCAAGGCAACAGCTAAAGGTAGCTTCCAGCTGTTTCAGAAACTGAGTCTGAGGGGGAGCCAGGCACCCACCCCTCAAATGACCCTACCCCTGGCATGCGGAAGAAGAGGAAGTAGGCAGACAGATGGTAGGAAATGGGTAGCATGAAACAAGCAGTCTAATGAAAGAGAGCTGGCAATCAGGGTTTGGAGGGGAGGGGAAGTTATGCCAAAAACCTCAGAGAGAGGGGGAACAAAGACTGGATGGGAAGGAAGGGGCAGATGGAGTGACTGACTAGACAAAAGCCTGAAACTTGGAACCAGTGGGTGAAGAGACTGACCTGACAAAAAGCTGGGCTGCAGGGAGAAGTCTGGGACAAGCAGGGACATGAAACTGGGACAATGAATGAGGGACAGAAGAAAAGTGGGAAGGTCAGGGAATTGAGACTAGATGAAGAGCCAAGGGAGGAAGACAGACAGAGCCAGTTGGGAGGGGGGAAGAGAAAGATAGGTGAGCAGCTGGGAGGGACTGGCTGGGCAAAGAAAAGGGGAATGAGCTTGGAGAGACTGGAACTTGGGCAGTAAGCCTGGAAGAAAGATAAGAAATAGGATGAGACAACAGAGGAACTGAATTTGTGGTGAAAAGAGAAGACTGTTACAGAGATAGGGCAAAAAGTGTCAAGCCTGTAGGAAAATTGACAAAACAGTCCGTGCCCACTAAAGCATACTCCACTAAACAGCCTGGAATGGCTCCAAGATACAAGTCTCACCATTCCTCTAGTGTTAGCAGTTATCTGTGAAACTACTGGCAGAAAGTATTTCATCCCCTCCTCCTGCTGGTCCACAAGGATGACCTACTAGTGCTATGATTTACTCCATTAAATTAAGTGGTAGATGATCTAAACTTTTAGTCTTGATCATGATCTAACTTGGATATCAATAATGACACAAAGCAGTTCCCCCCATCCCACCCCCCATTTCCTTTTTAAAAACCTAGGAACTCTTACACACACACACACACACACACACACACACACACACACACACACTCACTCACTCTCACCTTAATATGAAAGCTGTGAAGTCAAGCAGTCAAAAGTTAGAAGATGACAAGGAAGCTTACCTTTGTTTGGCAACTTTTATTCAATCCACTGTGCATGCATTACGATGATGAAAAACTAGTTTTCCCCACAAGATCTCTGCCTCATTCAGTGCATCAGATGGACCTGCTTTAGGGATGAATCCAGGTTGTGTTATAAAAGGAGACTTGCCTGAAGGAACTCTGCTTCATTTGTTGCAAAACTCATAGGCATAATCTGAGTCAGAGCATCAGAAGACAAAAGGACAATCTAATGGCTCAGGCATAAAACAAATAAATTCTACTCCTGCCTCTGCCACTGAGTTTCTATGGGATGCTGGACAAACCGTTTAAGCCTTTTTTTTTTTTTTTTTTTTTTTATAGAAGTAGGCAGTAACTGTACAATCCTCAATTTCTGGGGAGCCAGACAAGGTAACTTGGAATCTGACACACAGAAGCACTGGGTCAATATGAGTTGTAATTTCAACTCCTATTATAGAATACACAGCTAAGTACTCAGACAATCAGGTTCCAGGTGCCTCAAAACTGAGCACCTAAAATATTTTGATTTTAATCTCTCCCTGCCCCCAACCCTCTGCAAAACAGGGATAATACTGCTGCCCCACTAAGTGTAGACAACCCCTTTTGTCTCTACTTTCCTTAGAAGGGCAACAGGCCTATCAGACACTGAGTTGTCCTCTATAGTGACCAAGATGCACATTTCTTCCTCATTTACACGGTCTTTCATTGGTGAAACAGAGTGGATCCATCCCACAGGATTTCCCTGTAACCCCCAAATTCATTGTCCAATCCTGATTAGGGAATGACATGCTGACTCTTGGTCCACTTTCCGGATTCTGTTTTTAAGATACCCTTTCTTAATCACATCCATGAGTCTATGCTTGCCCTAAATAAGCAATACTGAAGGAATAACAGAAGGTAATGACTATCAGGATTACCTAAACACACCGGTAAGTGGCTGAGATCAACAGCAGAAACTCTTTTCAGTGACCTCTTGCTTATTGGAGCAGGTTGCCTTCCCGCTCATAAGTTAAGACCCATTGCCTTGATTTACAAAAGTAGGTCCTTACACATTCATCTCTCTCATATTTAAACTTAAACAAATACAATAAGTATTTCCCTGTCACACAGGATACTAGGTGAAAGATTATTTCACTGTATCGACACTCACAATCACAAACAAAAAAGGAGTTTTGTGGCACTTCTAAAGACTAACAAATTTATTTACTACATAAGCCAAGGGTCAGCAACCTTTGCTGGGCTCCCAGGCCAGCCTCACCCTCCCCAAATCTCAGCAGATGCCAGAGGCAGGGCCAGCAGGGGACAGGGACCACAGTGCACGCACAGCACTTGCACCCCAGACCCTGCTGGGTGAGGGGCCAGCAGGGAAGAGCAGCTGAAGGGCTGGGAGTCCTGCATGCTGCTGTGAATAGGTGCATGGAATACCTTTAGCAAACGTGCTGGGGTTTGCCAACCCCCAGCATAAGCTTTTGTGGGCACAGTCCCAAAAGGCATGTGATGAAATACGATTGTGTCTGTGAAAGTTTCTACAATAAATAAATTTGCTAGTCTTTGAAAGTGCCATAAGACTCCTCTTTTTTTGTTTTGCTGAAATAGACTAACACAGTTACCCCTCTGGAACTAATAACTCCCAATCACACTGTTTCAAAGCTACTATTAAAAATATAGCCAACTGAAGTTTTACCTTAATGTCTACATGACCATATGCACATGTTCTATTACCTCCTTATTTCATAGGGGTGTTGTGAAAATAAATTTATTAAAATGTCTGTAAAACACCCAAATACTGCAGTGATAAATGCCACAGGAAAGCCCATAAGAAAATAAACAATTCCGTCTTTAAAGCAGGATTTGAATGGTGTACAGTAAATAAAACCTGGGACTACACACTAAAACAGTGAGGATAAAATAAAAATATTCAATAGCTGCTCATAATTTGCTAGCCATTTATTTATTTCTATAATCTTTAATTACTGTGTACTGGTTTCTTTACTTAGTGTCCTAATTGTCAGTTGCACAAAAATGTGTTTCCATGTCATTAACCAGCTAAAGTCAAAGACTGGAAGAAAATGCAGTTATCTGTGCACCAGTGTTCCTGGAGTTAGTGCCGAGCAGTGAAATTGGGCATGGGAAGTTACAGTTTTGTGTCTTGACTTAAGTAATAAGTGACATTATATTAGATTTTTACCTTCCTTTATCACTCCCTCTCCTCCCTTAAAGAGACTGTCCGCAAAAGTGCCCTGCAGCATCCTTATATGAAAAGGGAAGGATATAACACAGCACACTTTTCATCTCCCCTACAAGTCCCCTGGACTACAGCTGCCAATAAGAGTTGCACCTCTACTATGTGAAACAGTGCGGGTAATGCTGGTTTTCAATCACCTGCCTCCTCCTTCATGATAAGGGGTTACAGTGATTCCGGTACGTGATGTGTCTCTCTCTGATATGTGAAAAGGTGAAGTTTTAAGGAGGGAGAAAAAAAAAAAAAGGGGGGGGGGGAGGGAGAGAGATTCTCTGTTGGGAGGGTGTCCTTCCTCATGAAGCATGCTGATTTTTGGGGGTATGGATGGCTTTGTTGTATAATGAGAATGTAATCAACATGGCTCTGCAAAAGCCAGGTCTTGTCAAACAAGCACCATTTCATTTTTTGATATTACAATTTTGGTCGATAAAGATAACTGCATGGACATAACATACTTAGACTGAAGCACCTGACAACCCTGCATCATCAGGATTTAAAAATATTGGCACTGTACAATGTCAATAGATTATATATTCCATGGATAAAGAAATGGGCATATCTCAAAAAGTAGCTGTCAGTGAGAAACCAAATGGGGATGATTCAGTGGGGGACAGGTACTAGGCCCGATTCAATATTTTTTATCAAAAGACCTAAAAAGGAAGTCACTGCTGATGAAAATCTGTGGCTGATACAAAAGGTAAGTGGAATAATAAATAAGGAGAGTAACAGAATTATCTGGATTGCTTGATAAGCTGGACCCATTAAAATATGAATACAGCCAAATGCAAAGTTGTCTCAAGGAACAAAGAACAAAAAAACATACCTACTGAATGTGAGACTGTATCCTGGACAGACATGACTGAAAACAATTTTGGGGTCACTGTGAATGTGCAACTGAACATGAACCCCCAGTGCAACACAGTGGCAAACCAAGCAAATGCAATCCCTGGGAATACACACAGGGAAGTAGGAAGGTTTTTTTTTTTTTTTTTTTAAACATGTATACATCACTACTGACATTAGAACAGCACACTCAGTTCTGATGTCCACATTTTAAGAGGCATGAAAAAAATTGGGGAGTGTGAAGAAATAAACCATGCAACTAATTCAATACTTTCCATTGAGAGAATCTCAGACCTGGCCTACATGATAGTTAGGTGCCTTGTATCAAAAAAATCTGTGGAATGACCTTCACTTCAATTTGGCTCATGCCTCCATACATCAATGTAGTAACACCACCTCCTCATCCGGTGTAGTTACAGTTGACATAAATTAGGGCAATGCAGTGTCAGTTTAGACACTGTGTTGCTTATACTGACTGTTACCAGCTTTCAGAAATCACCACACAATGACAACACTGACAATACAATTAATAAAAACTCTTCGGGTGAGAAGACAACCGCTAAAACCAAGACCCAACTGTGTACACGCATACACACAATTTAATAACTGCAGTGTTATATACCAGTGCAAGTTAAAACAACTTAATTTTGTAGTGTAAACATGCCTTAAAAAGCTTGATCTGTTAAATTTATGAAAAACATTGATGGGAGCCTTAAGTGTTGTAGCAGACCTGACGCAATGAATCTGTCAAGTAAGAGTCCTGTTCAGAATCAATTTTCAAAAATACTCAGGCCACAACCTAGCAGGCAAAAAAGGATGTTTTCCATTTTTATTTCAGCCCCATTTAAGCCTAGATAGGAGCACAGTTTAAGCAAAGGCTCAGGCAGATACTTTATTTGACCAAAATGTTTCCTTAATTCTCAGATAACAGCGAGTCACCCAGGGCTTGTCTGCAGTTTCTGTACTGCTTTAAAAACCAATATAATTAAACAAGCATAACTCTTGTGCAAATGCAATCATACCAGTATAGCTTATTCCTGTGTATTTATAAGAATAAACCCTAAAACCTAAAGAATATATTTTATTTGCATTACAAGTATATCTGGCAGCATACATTAAATAGCCTTTATTTCAAGAAAGTCTGTTGTGGATATCACTTCTCTCCCCTTCCCCTTTTGCTACTATTCAAAAGAACTAGGCTTAATCTGTGGAAAGTCAGATGCTGTAAATCATGTTCTATATCAGGCATGGCCAAACTGTGGCTTAGGAGCCACATGGGGCTCTTGAATGAAAAACAGTGGCTCCCAGAAGAACATCAGCAAATCAGTTTAGGAAAGCAGCCCCAACCTAGCCGTTCAGGAGGGGGTCGGGATGGTGGGGATAAGTACAGCATGGTCTGGATTTAAAAAAAAAACACTCTCCACTAGCCTCAAGTCTTCTACATCGAGCAGCAGTTAAGTTTTTACTGTATAGGCCTAGTTTTCATAGTAACCTTAAGTAATTATTAGAATCTGATATTAGTAGGATCAATATTTGTCCTCTTTTTATGACAAACTGTGCAATGAATTTTAAACTTATTAATTTTGGGGTAGGTAAAATATATGGCTATCTGCCTCAGGGCAGCTCTTGAAGGTTTAATAATCAACTTGTGAGGCTCGAGTTCCATAAGTTTGGCCATCCCTGTTCTATATGATGCTCTGAGTAGTCTGCCATCATCAAAGAACACCTGTTAGGAACCTAGCCCAAACATCTTGAAGAAAATGGCATTAGAGCTTTGTCATGAAGTGTCAGTAACTTACATGTTAACTATAATTTAAGTGTTCTATGAGAGAATCCTGAATGTTTCTCTTTTCTCAACATATTCTCTGTTCAAAATAAACAGAACACAAACCAGTGAAAGACAACACTTATTCTATTCACTTTAAAGTATTTAATGTTTCTTTAAAATTTTCCATAGTTTCATAACTGAAGAACTTCACAAGCAGTAGAAAGAACAACACTGGCTAAATCACTTAAAAAGGAATTACTCATGATAGCAGACATCATTTGAAGCTTGTTAGACTATAAAGGATCATGTCCATTGTTATCTCCCAGAAATACAAATAGTCTAACATTAGTAACTTTCAAGATTAGAAATTAGATGTTTGTAGTGGTACTTGGCTTTTGTTCACAAATTTTACAAACATTAATCCTCAGAACACTCTTTTTCAGAAGCCAGATCAATATTATACACATTTTCAGAGACAGGCAAGTCACAGCTTCTCAGTGGATGTCTCTGGGCCACAGATACTGTCTGTGTCAGAGCTGGTATCAGAAGCTCTAAATTCTCTCTCACTGTATCAGACAACATCCCTGTCATTTCCGGTCATGAACTAGAAGACAGCAGATCAAGTTTGAGCCTGTTAAGTGATAGCTTCTTTTCTGCCGTTCACAGTGACATCCCTTGGGGCCTACTACATTACTAGACCAGAGCTAACCACAGATTTTGCACCAATTTTAAAAACTTTTTCAATTAATAGGTACGATATCCAACAATGGTGGCCATCTCCTAGCAGCATAACCCCTAATGTGGGTGAACTTCTAAAAGAACAGACTAAGCACAGTTTCTAGTTGGAGAACCTTAGATTTTCAAATTACTGTCATTTTCCATTGCTTAATTAAGATTCAAACATTAATGCAATTCTCATAAAACATTTTGTTTTACTGACAAAATGTATTTGGTTACTTATTTAAACTACTGTGATAACCCAAATCAACATGACTTTGGAGTTTTTAATTCAGGCCGAATCACTCATTTGAAATAATCTCCTTCTATAATCTTTGGGTGTGTTGGAAAAATAAATGTTATGACAAAGTAAAATTGCACAGACAGCTATCAAGAACTACCACATTTTCCACCCCAGCTCACAGAAGTACTTCATGCAAATTGCACTGCAACACGATATCCCTGATCTGACTCTCTGGCAGAACTGCAAACTAATTTAAGTATCATGAGATATAGCAATATCACAAATGCTACAAAACAAAAACACACATGAGCGAGCAAACCTACTCATACCAAAAAAAAGTTGATTTAAAGCAAACTAGAACAAAGGGACTACCAGTAACTGAGAACTACTAGCATGAAAGTTATTCAACATTATATATTTCGGGGCGGGTGCGGGGGGAGATAGTAGTAATTCCAATGTCACACAGAAAATTGTGAATCAAGAACACCCTTGCTTTTTACTGCTCTTTATTAAAGGACGTTTAAACTACCATTGTGTCTCTATTATTTCATGAGTATTGCTTTAAATTTAACAGTGTAATTTTGAATAACTTGCTTTTCCAGAACCATGAAAGAATTCTTGAAGCTACACAAAGGTCAAAAGGGGACACCTAAACAGCACAAGTTAGGTTAGTTTTTTACATGTCAGCAATAAAATGCATTTTAAAAGACACTTAGCACAAAAAATTATCACTCATTCATTTTTCAAATTGTGACTTATTCAGTTTGAAACAAGACCCCCTCATTTTCCTCAAGCTCCAGAGTTAATATTTTTAAGACTAAAGAACAAATACACCTGTTTCACAAAGGTTAAATCAATTACTCACTGAAACCACCAAAATTTTTGTAAGGGTCAAGGATTACCACCTATGCCTTAGTGAAATATACACAGTAAGGAATTACAAGTTGAAAAATTACTGAAAATCAAGTGCTTACCTTCAATCCTTTTTAAAGCTGACAGGCAAGTATCCTGGCTTGGAAACTCAAATGGATTACTACAGGTGCGAATGGTGTCACATTCACATTTCCCACTGATTATGTTGCAACCTGTTACAAGGTTTTCATTGCAAGGTTCAAATCCAAGAAGTTGATCATCATCCCAATTTTCATCTGAGAAAGAAAATTAAGTCACTATGTTTATTGTGCTTTTACTTAAGTCCATTTAATGGCATTACAAGTTGCCAATGGTGCTAACTTCAGAGGACTCTAGAAATTTTCTTTTAAAAAACAGCAAAGTATAGATATATGGTTAAGCTCTACTGTACCCTGGAAACCCTATATTTGATATGCTGCTACTTCTGTATATTAAGATATGAGGGCCACATGCAATAAACTTACTCAAAAAGGCTAATCCAAACAACATGAAGGCCAAGTATGGCATCATTTGTTACATTTCCTTATTCTACTGCTAGTATTAACACTGAAGAAATAATTTGCATGCAATGAGATCAAATGCACTTGAAAAATGCATACCTTAAAACTGAACTCATTTGTGCACACTGCAATACCTTCAAGCAAACTATCTGAAGTCAGAGTGATTTAGCATGGAAATGAAGTACTGGAGACAACCTGAATAATCAGGATTATAAAGGAAAGAGTCAGAATTGTTTCACTGAATCAGGTAATGAAGGGGATACTGGAAACTGATAGAAGTTGTAGATAAGCCAAATTAAAAGACCCACTCCCCAGTACATGTAGTCTGTGGAAATTCATCAAGAGAATAAGTCAAATAGGCTAGCAAATTTAAGAGAGGTCTGATAACATTCCAAAGTCAATGGTATTATCAAAAGGGACCTTTCTACTGAATGCTGCTGAGGAACCTGGAGACTACACGGTGAACAGGTACACTCATTTTAAGCAGCCAGATCACCCCAATGTCTATTCTTTACCATGTGGACTTCTAAGGAGAACAGATTAGCCCCAAAATTTAAGATGTAAAGGGTACTCTAGGAATGCAGTGATCCCAGCCTAACACAGAGTTAATCCTTTACTAGTGTCACAGATGGAGAACTAAATCTTTTTCTGAGTATGATTTAGATTGGAACAATTCCTGGACAGGACCCGGATGGCTTGGATTCTGAAGGGTTGAGAATCCACATTAATCAAAAGATTATTCCCCATGTTGCCAGATGGAGTGACTTTTGGCTGGGATGCAGGAAACTCCCTTGCTGTTGAGACAGGATGCCCAGACCAGAGAGAGCATTTCAAGGAGCTCTCTGGCCACCTCCAAAAGCAAGGGTACCAATACTGGTGAGGCAACATTAATACAACACTGACTCTGCCACACCTGATCTTTCTGCTTGCTTCTAGCCTGCTGATACCCAAAGTATACAGGAACTATTGGCTCCTTCTAGCCAAAATGTATGCAAGAGTGAGCTTCTGCCTCTCTCCAAACCTAGCATTTGGTGTGTTGTTTGGATGCAAAGATCTCTATTCCTGTGGTAGTGGATAAACCAAAACAGATTCTGAACCAATAATGTCTTGTCCCTGTGCAGAATCTCAGGTATCTGACGAGACTAATAATATCAAGAAAGGAAGTGCACTCTAAGTGGAGAGCCACATAAAGGGATAATGCCTCACTAAGTTTGCATTTTGAATCTGAATGTTCACAAGCGCCTGCTGACGTTTCAGAGGCAGATTTCAGAAAATGGCTCATCCTGGAGACCAGGAAGTAGCAAGAATAAACTGTTTTACCCCAAAATTCCTCTGGTACCTCCTCTATGGATCACTTCTTGTCTTGCAGGCCTCTCTAGTGAGATGAGTCAATTTAAAAGAAAAAAAAAGTAGGGGAAGGGTGGAGGTGGTCATGTAGGCTGATGCAGAACTGAGTAGATGTCCACTGCAGACGACATCCAGAAATCAGGAGGAGTCATGCATCAGGAGGAGTAACTGGGTCAAAAAGGAGAAAATGAAGAGTGGATTGGCTTGAGATATGGGACAAATTGGTATATGGCTCTCAAACATGCAATCTGAATTGCTGCTTGGAGGAAGATGCTGTGAGCTGCAAGGAATCCCGCTCCTGTACTAATGAGGTTGTTTGCTAGCAGCAGGTTTAGAACATGCCACCCTGGAATGCATTCCTTGATGTGAGGGCGACTGATCCTAAGGTAGAATTCTCAGCTCAGAGAAGGTTAGAGGGTGGGCGCTGTCACTAGGGAGGCAGCTACCCTCCAAAGAGAGGCCTGATTTTTCCCCTACACTCCAGTAACATGTCAATGCTATAAAAGGGATGTATGGTACCTGGCACAGTGGTCTCAGCCATAATGGATCTTATGGCTTCCAAAAGAGTCTTCATAGAGCTCTGTATACAAAGTCCCATATGCCACTGGAGTGAGCCCTGGCACTGTATTCTCTGGAAATCTGGACCCAAGGCGGGAAAGGAGTGCAATGCCCCAAAGGCTATTCATAGTATCCTAGAAGTTTTACTCCAAAGAAATTGAAGGCACTCCAAGGTAGCTCTGGAGCAGAACCTGAGAAATCACTACAGGTGCAGAATGATGTAACACAAAGATTGTGTGTCTGAGTGACTAGCACCTTCAGTGTTAGGCCCCACTCAGAACACAGACTGAAGCTGATACAGTGTCTTTGAACAAGTGAGGTGTTTAGCCTGCTCAGTGTTGAAATCTCCACACTCCTCCAGTGCAGGAAAGGTGCATAAATGCCATCTTAAGGGCCTCAAAATATTCCAGAGTTGGAAGGTAAGAAAGGAGACAGTTGGCATCTCTTGCACTGGGAGCTAGACTATTGAAGTATCATAAGATTATGCTAAGAGGGTGAATGATTCTGGCATAGCATGGGGTCAAGGAGACTATGGTCTCCAGCCTGTATGGGAATGAAGCCACAGCATACCTGGGGTCCTAATTAAGAGAACTTCAGCACAGAAGCTGGACTCAGTACAGTCAACAAGTTGTTTAAGTATCAGGCTGAAGGCACTGAAATGTCACATTAGCTAGAAACTTCTCTCCGATGGTTAAGGGAGTAAAAGTGTGGCATGCTATACAGGTAGTCCTCACTTAGTGACCGGGTTCCGTTCCTGAAACCCGGTTGATAAACGAATTGGTCACTAAACGAGGAGCAGCCCTTGCCGGTATTTCAAGCATAATGTACTTTACTGGTAGTGGGTTTTTCAACCATCGGTAGATAGTTTTAATGTCACCTTTGCATCATTTATAACATTTTTAATATATATTTTAAATGTTTTAAGCTCTAATGTACTGAACTTAGTTTGCATAGTGTACTGTAAATATAGGTAATCTGAGAGAGTTGATGCGAGTTCTCGTACATCGCCATAATACCAACTCATCAGAGAGCTGGTCATAACTCTGAGGGGTCACTAAACGAGTAGGTCACTAAGTGAGGACTAGCTGTATTGTGTTACAGAGTGACAACATAAATACGACCAAACATGGACATCGCTTTTTGGTCAAAGCCTTTGCAGTACTATAGCCCAGCAAAGGGTCATTGGCTCAAGCAGTTTGACAACAGACTTCATTTTAAGTAGTACTACATTTACAATGCTACATTAAGGCAGGGGTTCTCAGCCTTTTCAGGCACGGGGAGGCTTCTCACTTCTGTGTGACACATCAAGCCCCCCACCCCCAAGCTAAGGCTCCCCTCCTGCGCAGAGCAGGCTCCAGTGTAGTGCCAAAAACAATGTTTCAGCAGACTTTGTTAGTTTGTTTCAATGGTAACAAAATCTGCCGAAATAGGATATTTGACACTACACAGGCTCCTCTCGCCCTGCTTCCGATTGGGACAAAGGGAACAATCAGGCACTAGGGTTGGAAGCCTCCCAGGGATACAGGGACTGCCCCCGCCAGCTTCCCCACTGCAAGGAGCCAGCAGACACTAGAGTGGGCACCTCCCCTGGCCACAGAGAGCTCTGCAGCTTCAGGACTTCCCCCAGCAGAGTGCTGCTGCTGCCAGCTTCCCCTCTGCCTTCCTTCAGGAAGAGAAACTGGAGGCAGCAGCACTCCAGCTGGAAGCAGGGTGGTGTGATGCCAATTTCTAGCAACACACCTCCCTGCTTTTTGCCACACAGCAGTTGAGAACTGCTGCATTAAGGGAGGGTCCAGTCCTGTAGACACAAAATTTCTGTTCCATGGAGATGAAACAACTGAGGTAATGCATACCTTGTGTCATCTTCCTGATCTGTGTATTCCTCACATGAGAGCTTCCAAGTGCATATACCATCCAGATGGAAAGCTTTACAAGGTACTTAGGTAGTCTGACACCAGAAGAACAAAATCTTATGAATAGAAACTCAGAGGTCTTCAGAGATTATAAGTTTAGATAAGTTTCCTTTACTTCCTTAGCCTTGCTTAGTGCACTGTTCTGTTTATACCCCCTGTACTATATAATATGCAGTATTCAAAAGTTTCTTCTTCCACATCTAGGCAAACAACTCCCCACTAACCCAACTACCCATTGGGGAAGGAGACATCTGTGTACCGTATTTTGCAGCTCATAGATACTATACAGATCTCAAAGGTGTGGAAGCAGCCATCTGCAGCTCACAGCCTTTGAGATGGCTTCCCCGCCTTTGAGACCAGTGGGATCCACAGGGCTGCCAATCAGCTGTTTGGCGGCCCTGTAAATCTGGGACTTCTCAGGCAGATGGCCTGGAAAGCTGAAACCATGAACAAGAGCAGAAGACTTGGGAACAGATTGGAGCCGAGCTCTCAGGAACGTAAGCTAGAAGGGACATCCTGGGAGGAAGCATGGCAATAGTTGTGAACTTTTGTAGTTTGGGATTTTGCAAGAATGTTCAGGAGGGTTCTGAAGACTACTGAACATTCTGCTAGACCAAGACAAGAAGGTGCACCTGTCCTGAAGTGACCTGTCACAAGGGAGCACTTGAGGCAGGGACCATCTTGTCACAATGTACATCAAAAATTCACTCTACAAAGTGTAAAACAGCAAGCATGCTTTGAGCTGGCAGGTTTACTTCCCACCAAAAATAAAAAGTTATTTTCACACTACTACTGAGAGTAGGCAGTACTCAGAGTGGTGTGGTATTTAAAAAGTAATTTATACATACTTGTATATTATGGAAACCCACTGAGCTATATGCATCAAATGCTTGAACTACGGAACACAGTCAGAGAAATCCTGCATTGTTGACTTTTACTCAAATCAACCAACCAGACCTTTGATACATCTCCGATTATTTTCTAAAAATGGGCACTTCATTCTCAGGGCTTATCTAGACTTGAAAGACAATTTGGATTAAAGTAGGGTGTGAATTTAAAGCAGAACATCTATTCCATAAAGGTTCCATGTGGAGACGAACACTAGCTCCCACAAGTACAATCAAAGGAAAAATTTATGATGGTGAAATAACTTTTCTCCTGACCGCTTTACAATATCTAAGCACTTAATGACATACTTAATTGAATACCATTCTAGTGTTTGGGCTAAATATAGCATAGGCATTGTAACGTGGAGTAGTCTCTTCTAACTCTTGTCTGGATTACACAAGAAGTATGACTGATTGTTAGCAACTAATCTGAAGCTCCATCTTCATTTTTAAAATGATGCATGTATGTGCAATGTACCTGCTATGATGAGAAAGTGACTATGCCAGCTATGACTATATTACTGATGTTGAAAGGACAATGAAATATTACATAGTATGAGAACAAACAAGGAGTCTCAGTGGCACTTTTAAAGACTAACAAATTTATTTATCGCATGAGCTTTTGTGGAGAAAATCCCACTTTGTACGATGCTTGAAGATGGGGAACTCACAGAACGGGAGCAAAACAACCAGAGAGAACTTCAAGTCACAGGATTACCATGTATACTCACATAAGCCAAGATTTTTGTGCCCGAGAATAGCCCTTGAAACAGGCACTCTGCTTATATGTGGGTCAATACGGTAGACAGCCCCAGCCCAGGACTGAGCATGCTCTTGGCTGGAGCCCGAGCACGTGGCCAGAGGGGCCATGTTAGTCAGTTGGACCCCAGGCTGGGGTTAGAGGAAGGGACCTTTGCGTCCACAGCAGCCAGGTAAGGGAGCCCAGGGGGAGGCGGGGTCAGCCTGGGGGAGCCAGTGTCAGGGCCCAGGGATGCCTGGGAGGCTGGGGAAAGCAGCGGCAGGAGTGTCGGGGGAAAGGGCGTCAGGGAAAAGCAGCAGAAAGTTTGGGGGACAGGGAGGGTGTCAGGGACTCTGGGGGATGCCAGTGGTGCAGGGAGGGGGGGTTAGCATCTGAGGCCACAGGTGGACCTCAACTTATACGTGGGTCACCCATTTTCATGGCTCAGAAGGGGGGGGGGGGACTTACGTGCAGACTGGCTTATCCGCGAGTACATATGATAGGTCAGTGCCACAGCAAATCAAAAACAGTTGTTAGGATTCAAACAGTGGAGTACAGCAATTAGTAGGGATGTAGGAGGGAAGGAATTCAAAATTACCTGTTGTAATGGGAAAAGAATCCATAGTCCTTATTTAGCCCTGAAACAGTCATATTTGCATACAATTCCAATTCTGCAGTTTCTCTTTGAAGCTTTGTTTTATTATTCATTTGTCTGAATATGGCTATTAACAGATCAGAAGGGGAGTGATTAGGTAGACTGAAGTGCTCCCCTGTTAGTTTTTTAATTTGGTTATTTCTGATGATTTATATTCATTTATTTTTTTGCACAGAGACTGTCCTGTTTGTCCAGTGTGTAAGGTGCAGG
This sequence comes from Podocnemis expansa, assembly GCA_007922195.1. Taxonomy (NCBI): domain Eukaryota; kingdom Metazoa; phylum Chordata; order Testudines; family Podocnemididae; genus Podocnemis; species Podocnemis expansa. Next base: position 10,309,559 of record ML681972.1, read on the forward strand.
GGGGGAGGAGCATTTCTGGAACATGATGGCATAAATCACATTGGTGGATGAGCAGGTGAACGAGCCCTTGACTGAAGTAGCAGGCTTGACTAGTTATGAAAATATTTGACTGCAAGTTGGTGCATTAAGATGGAGGAAAAGCTTTACTACATTAATACTATCCTTCTTGCCTCCTACTCCACCTCACCCAAAGTTTCCAACCTCTCCGCATTGCTTTTCCTGTATTTTCTTTTCCTCCCCCCCAACCTGCATGCTATTTCTGTCACTTCTTCCTCCCACTGAATTTTTCTTTTACATACCAACCCTTTTTTCCTCCAAAATTTTTCTTGTACAGACACTGCTTTGGCATAGCCGTCACCAACATTTCTCCCCCATTCCATCTCTATCAAGCTAACAAAAATGATCATTCAACCGTGACCCCCCTGATACAAGGGTAACTTTGCACTGTCATTAATATACCTTTATCTTTACATAATAGATGCACAAGAGTTTCCAGTGTATTGTTAAAATATGAGCCAATACTGTAGCTGAAACTGCACTTCTGAAATGGTCACCTTTGGGCTGAATTTTAGGAGACTAAGGTTGAACTCTAGGCAAGACCCAGAGAAGAGATGCAGAGTGCAGGGAGTTGAAAAAGAGTGGTTCTGCAATTTGAGCACGAAGAAAGTTTTTGTTAAAATGAAGTCTTGTGACTAACTTTCTCATCTGACCCCCTCAGTTCCATAGCCGAAAGAGGTGAGGGATGGAATACGGAAGTGGCACAAAGACAGCCCTCACTGAGGAAGCCTTGCCCTGTTCCAGAGGAAGTGGATTTTTGAAGGTTTATAGCTGTCAAATCAAAACTAAGTCCTCAGACTGTGCATTAAGTTTTCCTAGTCTTGCAAAAGTGTAGCCCTAAAGAAAAATGTGCTGCACATGAATGGAATAAATACAGCTACGGATTGAAACAGCCAGCAGTTTGCTATGAATCATTGAGAACACTAGGGACCAAGAAAAAAAAAGATCCTGAAGACATTCTGAATTTAAGCAGATTGAAGAAATGGTTACTGCAGACATCCCTTTGACTCTAAAGGAAGAGATAACCCAAAGAAATTCAAATGTGGAATGGTGAAGAATTCAGACCCACCTGTTAAGTAGATGCAAGACCAGCCCCAAACCTAGAAAAGCTACAACAGGAAGGGCTATCAATGAAGAGAGCTTGTGCTTCTGTACTGGCTATGTTCCCCAGCAACACATTTCCACCGAACCAGAGACTGGAAGCAGGGGTGTCAAACTCATTCAGTATGGGGGGGCCCACACTGGAGGGCAGGACATCTGACAAGGGCCATGTGTCCACACAAGCTGCTCAACCCTTTCCCCTGCCACATTCAGAGTGGAATGGGCTCCCCTTTCCCCTCCCCTACCCCGCAGGCTCAGACACCTCCCCTTTTCCCTGTCCTGTGGGCTCCTCTTCCTTATACTGGCTCCTAGACCCTCTCCTGCTGGGCAGCTCACAGACACCCCTTCCCTTCTCTTTCTACTTCCCCTACTGCATGGCAGCAGGCAGTCAGTCTGTCACAGTCTCAGACACAGGCAGGCTGGGCTCCTGCCTCCTCCACTCACTGTCAGTCATTCAGCATGCTGGCCTTTGACTGGCTCATTCCCAAATGGGCCCCTGCTACTTTTTCCTTTCTTATTTGTGATCTGTCCAATGTGCTGTCAATCAAATTAGCATGCTGTAAGACAGTGAACAGTTGGGGTGGAATGTGGTGAAGTGGATCTCCAGGAGCTCAGCCGAGCCTGCTGTGACTGAGACTCTGGTTGGTTGCCAGACCATAGCAGACCTAAGCCAGGATTGTCCGGAGCGCTTCCTTTGTTCCCCTGTGCTGTGACTCGGATCTGACTACCCAGAATTGAGCATAAATAAGTTGCAATGGAAAATTAAAAAAGGAAACAAGGGGCGGGGGGGGGCATGGGCCCAAGTATGCTTCCTTAGACCAGGGGGCTCCAATTCAAGGGCTAACGCTTTAGGACAAATGTTTCAATACAATGGATTTAATTCAAACAGCACTCAATGCATGGTACTTATTTTCTTAGGATAGTGAGCTGAATTAGCAGAGTGCAGGCTGGTGAATCTGCTGAGCCTCTTTTCCTTTTGCTCAGGAAAGTGCTGGATTGCCAAAAGGCAAAGGTTCTATAGGAATTCCGACAACTGGGTTGGAAAGGCAGCGTGTCTGAGGTCCTAAAGGAGAGTGGCATTTGATGAGTTGAGAAACTATACTGGGCCCCTGCCAAGTCTTATGGCAGATAGAGCTGCACTGAAGTACCTGAGGTAATTGCCACCGTTTTCATGCACACAAGGATGCACTACCATAGAAGGAGTCAAGATAAGGGCCAGTAACACCTTGCTGCAGAGGCCATGAAAAGACAGATAGTTACAATTTGTTTTACACAATGTAGCCAGGCCGACACCACGATATTAGACAGATAAGAAGCGTGACATAGTGACCAACCTCTTTCTGTTAAAGATCCAAGCTTTCAAGCTTATACAGAGCTCTTCTTCAGCTCTTCCCTAGAATTATTACCTAGGTCCCACCTCTTCGTGGCTTTAAGAGCACCAGATATCATTTGGCATACATCTACACAACAACATTTTGGAGACTATGGGAGCAAGCTCTTGACAGACTTGGACTACCTGGGCCCAGGGCCATCCTTAATGGGTGTCAAGTGGGACAGTTGCCCAGAACCCCATGGTATGGCAAGCCTCCTGCCATTCCCCCTCCCCCTGCTGCCTTTGGTGGCATTTCAAACTGGCCCACCCCCAAGGGTGGAACAGCCAACCCGCGGATGGGGAGGTGGAGGAATGCAGAGTCCAGCCTATGGGGTGACTGATTGACCCTGGGCCCCACCCGCTGGTAGGGATGGCCCTGGCTGGATTCATGCTAGCTCTGCAAAACAGCTGAACAGACAGCGCTTTGAAGTTGCAGCTCAGGTTCAGAAACCTAGTGAGTTCGTATGACACAAGATGGGAGCTTCGCTCCTACAGGCTCAAAGTGCTGTGAAGACGTAGCCTCGTCCTCTCCTGTACATACACAGTGCTGCTCTGTAAGTAAATGATCACTTGCCACAGCCCAGAAGAGTCACACATGCATCCTCTTTCGCATGGCCTGCTTCCAGGCCCTGTAGGTTTGTGCTACCTCTTCTTGGTCATTGGCATTCACCACTTCACAAGAGCCAGGGATGAGTTTAAAACCATGGTCAGACTACATTCAACCACCCAACACTGGCTAAAGACTTGCTGCTCAAAGACCCTACTCCACAAACACAGACTGTGTCTGAGAGATCTCATTTCTATTGGAGCTCACTCCTCACAGAAACAAACCCTAATACTTAGAGCCCACTGCAGACACAACTGTGTGTCTGTGCACATCCGATCTGCATCCACAAGCAACAGTCTGCTTGCTGATAAAGCATGGAATTGCAAGGCTCTACTAATACTCTCCACAAGCATCTGAAAGAGTCACAGGAAGTCAAAACTATTAGTTTTTATACAGTGTTGCAAGCCATAATCTTGTTGTGAGTCTTCATATTTGCTATTTCTTAATAGCTCCAAGAGTTGGGGCTTTGCAAGATAATCTGTTTTGTTTTAAAAAAAAGTGCCTGTTGGAAAGCTCACAAGCCAATGCTAGATCAAAAACTCCAAGTAAATTTTGGTTGATGCCTCAGGGTTTAAACCAATTAATTTTTTAACCTGTGGGGTCAATAGTGCTACATTACGCCAATCCTTCATAGGAATGTCCATGCAAGAGAACCTTTTCCAGGGTTTCATTATGCAAATGAGACCCCCCGCTTGTACTAGAGGGGAGCACAGAACTCATGTGGAGTGGAATTTCAACTGCCTTAATAGCTTTTCTTGCTTATTCTAACTCCAGAAAAATTGATGGGTGGAAAGATAAAATCCTAAGAAGTGGAGCCTTTCCAGAAGTTTTCCAAACCAGCCTCAAAACACTAAGTCCACTTACAGATTTGAAAGAAATCTCAGAACACAATGTCCTAACAGAGGTCTAGAGACTTCTTTTTGTTACATGTTGATATTTTTTCCTAAACATAATTTGAACCTGCTGATTTCAGAAAAGGTTGTTAAGCTGAATTTTGACATTAGACTCTCAAACTTTCAAATAAATATAGCCTTCATATATATGCCACACAGCTTGGTAACAAACATATTTGGATTCAGCACAAACTAAATATCTTAAAAACTCTTGTTACCAACTTTTAACAAAACAAATGCCTCTTACAGCTAACTTTTGAGAACATAATAGACTTGTTGGGTTTTCAGAACAGTACATTACACCTGACACTCAAGCACAAAAGCACCCACATACAAAAGCCTAACCCATATTACTTGGCAGTGCAATGAAAGGCAATCTACTTTAGCAGTCTACTATATGCTTCCTGCCAATTTTGCTACCAAAAATGTTGCTGTCTAGTATTTTCCCTAAAAATAGCAATAGAAGGTCATAGCATCACAGATTTACCGCTCAAGAAAACACAGTATTCAACACTATTAATAAAGTTCACACTTTGAATATTCAGATAATTTCTACCTCTGAATTATTCTTGCAAAGTAAGTAAGTACTATCAAGTTGCTCCATGAACTGAGATTGACATTGAATATGTCAAAATATTCAAATGAAGCCCCCAAATAGGAGGAAAGGATTTACTTTGTACTGGGCAACGAGTCTTGTTTTAGAAAACCTGGAGGTTTGCATGACGAGACAAAGAAAGAATACCATGCCCTATAAAGAAAGCCTCTTTGAGCCCAAATCTTTCAGAAGGGTCACACAATAGTTCCTCTTTGTGAAAAGCTTAAGTATTCTTCTACAAGTGAAGAATCTACATGGTCTTACTGCCTAGAGTAGTAAAAGGAAAGGGCAAAAGAACTACTTTTTCTTCTGTACTCCCAGTCGAAGCCTTCCACTTGCCTTGGGATAATAGCCCATCACCAGACTCACAGCAAGGAGCCCACCAGTCTGTCAATTTCATGGCTGAGGTTGCTCAGGCTCAGAGCAGAAGCTGGGCTCCAAGCCTGACACTGACAAAATAACCAATAGACGTTGTGCTATGAAACTGAGCCAGCATCTGATTAACAGCTTGGGGTGGGGGGCACAGGCTCCAACTGTACAGCTGGTCTGGGCTGACAGCTATAGGGAGCCAGTTGTGAGGCTGGTGCCAGGCTCAACCAAACAGTTCAGAGTCTACCAGCCTGTCTTGTCAATTTCTCAGCTCCAGCTGTGAGCCCCTGGCAGAGCTGTGAAACAGACAATAGTCAACAGCCCATGCACCTAATGCAATGTCTGTAACACATGGAAACTGTGTCACCCTACTACACTGACATAAATGCTATGTCTCTTGTGGTTGTGCAGTGTTTACGATGGTGTTGTACTAAGGCATGTACGTCAAAGGGAGACGGACTGCAGTGCACACGCTGACAATTAGGTCAAAATAAGGGCCTTACATCAACCTATTTCTGTAGCATAGCTTAGGCCTATGTCTTCTGAAGCATATAAAACTAAATACAAACTATATGCTAGGGAATTAATGTTTAAGACCTTAAAATATATTTAGTAGTATGCAGACTATAGGCCAAGAGGTCAAAGAAAGCATGTGTTTGTCAATTTAACTCCAGAATAACAAGAGAGTGGATGTCAGCAAAGTTGCCTTCTCCATTCCATTAAGGAAGATGGAACATTTCACAGTATTCCATGTTAATGAAAAACCTTAACCCCACATTTGGAATATCAGCTTATAAAACTGCTGTTTCTCACAGATACATCTGGAAAGAACTGGACAACTTCCTGCTAACTTCTGACAGGATGTGCAAAGTTCAGAATACTTCTTTTGTTCTAGAGATGAGCAGACCAGCAGAAAGACCTGCCAAACCTGATGAATAAAATTAAGTTAGAGATATACTCTGCGGAATCTATAAATTAGAAGCAAAGCCGCCATCTCCACATGTGAGTTTGCCACATCATAGAATCAAAGGGCTGGAAGGGACCTCATGAGGTCATCTAGTCCAGCCCCCTGCTAAAAGCAGGGCCATTCCCAGTAAATCATCCCAGCCAGGGTTTTGTCTAACCAGGTCTTACATGTTTTCTAAGATGGAGATTCCCCCACTTCCCTAGATAGCCCATTCCAGTGCCTCACCACCCTCCTAGTAAGAAAGTTTTTCCTAATATCCAACCCCGACTTCCCCAGTTGCAGTTTTAAACCACTGTTCTCTGTTACTACCAAAAACAGCCTAACTCCCTCCTCTTCGGAGCACACCTTCAAGTAGATGAAGGTTGCTATCAACCCCCCCCCCCCCCGGTGTTCTCTTCTACAGACCTAATAAGCCTAGTTCCTTCAGTCTCTCCTTGAAAGTTATGTGCCTCAACCCCCTAATCATTTCTGTTGCCCTTCTCTGGACTCTTTCCAATTTGTCAACATCCCTTCTGCTGAGTCTAAAACTGGACACAGTATTCCAGATGTGGCTTCACCAGTGCTGAACAGAGAGGAATAATCACATCCCTTGATCTGCTGGCAATACTCCTACTGATGCAGCCTAATATGCCATTGGCCTTCTTGGCAACAAGGGCACACTGTTGACTCATGTCCAGCTTCCCACCCACCATAAGCCTCAGATCCTTTTCTACAGAGCAGCTATTTAGCTGATCGGTCCCCAACCTGAAGCAGTACATGAGATTTTTCTGTCCTATATGCAGGACCTCTCACTTGTCCTCATTATACTTCATGAGATTTTGTTTGGTCTAATGTTATAATTTGTCTAGGTCTCCCTGAATCCCACCCCTATCTTCCAGCATGTCTACCATTCCCCCCAGCTTGGTGTCATCCCCAAATTTACTGAGCATGCAATCAATCCCATCATTCAGATCACTAATGAAGATGTCAAACAGAACCTGCCCCAGGACCAACCCATGGGGCACTCCACTAGTCTAGTTCACAACCAGGAACATTGAGCCATTAATTGCTACCCACTGAGCCCAATGATCTAGCCAGCTTTCTATCCACCTTATGGTCCATTCATCCAAACCATATTTCCTTAACTTGCTGATAAGAATGCTGTGGGAAGCCATATCAAAGGCTTTGCTAAAGTCAAGGAATATCACATGGATGGCTGTTCCTGCATCCACATATCCAGTTATCTCATCACAGAAGACAATCACGTTGGTCAGGCATGATTTGCCTTTGGTGAATCCATGCTGACTGTTCCTGATCATTATTTTCCTCCAAGTGTTTCAGAATGGATTCTTTGAGGACCTGCTCTATGATTTTTCCAGCGATTGAGGTGAGACTGATTGGTCTGTAGCCCCCCCAGCCCTCCTTTTTCCCTTTCTTGAAGATAGGTACTATATTTGCCTTTTCCCAATAATCCGGGACCTCCCCTGCTTGTCATGAGTTTTCAGAAATAATGGCTAGCGGCTCTGCAATCACGTCAGTCAACTCCCTTAGCACCCTCAAATGCAGTTCATCTGGCCCCAGTTTAACATTCCTAGTTCAACACTGCAAAAGGGCAAATGGGGGTAGCGGGAATCAAGTTTTAAAGTAACTCAGAGCCTGGTGGCTGCTTTGTGACTCACTCCTCCCCCCCATCAATTTTTCTTCCTTCTTTTAATTAAAGCTTAAAAGCTCTAGCCATAATGATCTTGAATAACCTTCAAATGCATAAACTATGGTTTGAAAACCACTGCCATGGATCAGTACCCAGGGCTTGGCTGCACACCCTCGGGTACTGGATCTCAGTGCTCCTAACTGCAGCCACCAGAAGACTGGAACGCACTGCTAAAAGATGTAATTTTTGGGCGTAAATGAGTTTTTTTTAACTGGGCCCTTAAGAAAAATGTTTGAAAGCCACTGAACTATGGGTTGTATGTCTACACTAGGAATCCTACAGCAGCATAGCTGTAAGACTCTTACTAGTGATGGAAAGAGGTAGTCTGTTGTTTTAGCAAATCCTCCTTTCTGAAGGGCAATAGCTAGGCTGAGGGGAGAAATGTTCTGTCAATCTGGCACAGCCTACACTGCAGCTTAGCTTTACTCCATCTCTAAGGAGGGTGTGAATTTTTCACACCAGAGTAACGTAACTAAGTTGCCCTGAGTTTTAGGTGTACACCAGCCTCAGTCTACACTCATGCAGGAGCGTCTCTTGGAGATCGACTACATGAAAAAAATAAAAAAACAGCTCGAAGGAGATAAAGAAGAGTACTTCACATCTCAATGGATAAAAACCTCAAAACCTAATTTCTGTTTAAGGGCTTCTTCTGGAATATAATCAACATATCCAAGAAAGGACAGAGCTAGCCATGCAATAATTGCCAAAAGCAAGCTTGAGTAGCGTTTTGTTGTACCACAAGGGGCAGAACTTGGGAAATATACCATGCTCCAAGCTCCCATTTGACTTTGTCCAAATAAAGTAGTTTGAACATTTTCAGAGTACAAAAAAAAAAAAAAAAAAATTAAAAAAAAAAAAAGCAGAAAAAAAAAAAAAAAAAAAAAAAACATGTGTCACTTAAAAGACTAAAATTTATTCATTGCATGAGCTTTCGTGGATGAAAAATCCTATCTGATGAAGTGGGATTTTCTCCCATGAAAGTTCATGCAATAAATAAATGTTATTCTTTAAGTACCTTAGGACTGCTTGTTTATTTTACTGAACTAGACTAACATGGCTGCCCCTTTGGAACTCACTCAAGTAAGTATTTAAACTGATTTTGTTCCAGCTTAAGTTTTTTTTTTAGACCAAGAACAAAAGCCTTCAACACAAATTTGAATTAAAATAAAGAAAAAAATACTGGAATAAAAAAGGATGAAGAGAGTTAAGAATAGACTACCTAACCTAAAGTTAATTTCAACAGCATTGTACAACTAGGCAAGAGGTCTCCAAGCAAAAGCAATGAACTAGATTAGCATCATACAAAGCTCAGACTTTTAAGACAAAAGCTATTTCACCTACAGAAGCAAACTCTCATACACTAAGAAGTTACCAACATAATTGCACTAGGCAAACTGGAGGGGATTTTAAAAAAGGACAAGTATTACTGAAACTGGAGAAACAGAGAGATAGTAGATAGCCACATACTCTAATTAAGCCTGAAGATATTTGGAAGGATTCTTGCTAACGGAGAGTCTTGGAAAAAAATGAGCAAAGAGTAAGAAGATTTAGCAAGAATGTTCTAGCTAACTATCAGCAAAATAGGGGGTTGTTTTTTGTTTTTTTGTTTTAAGAGAAAAGTCCCTCTAACTACCCTAATATCGAGAAAGTGTTCATATCCTGATTCCTACAGCTGGGTAACATATTGCTTGTTCCTCTCTCTCTCTCTCTCTCTCACTCCCCCAACTGGTGGTGTCCTTCCTCCATTCATGGTCATTCTAGAGACTTGTCCAACACAGAGAAAATGTGTTAAGTAACATGAAGGAATAGTGACGCTTTTGTTACAACAGAATTTTCCACCACTATATTTGTACTCTTCATTTTTTTAAAATGCCCTGAGCAGGGGCACTACTACACCTAAGGATTAGCTGGAGCCCAGGCCCCACCGGCCACCCAGGCCCCGAACCCTGCTGTACCCCTCTCTGCTGGTTCCCCGAGCAGTTCCCTACCCAACCACCCCCACCCCTCCATGGTCCCCCGAGCCCTTCCCTAACCCCCTGGTCCCACTGCTGGCAACTGCTGCCCCAGGCCAACCCCTCCCTCGCACCCATTTCTGCTGGGCTGGCATGCCTGTCCACCCACCCCCACCCCTTATCTGGCCGCTGGAGGTGATCACGGCCATGGCTCAGGCCAGGCCAGGAGTTTTTAAAACTCCCAGGCCCAGCCAGGGAGAGCTCCCCACCAGCCAGAAGATGCAGCGGCTGCCAGCTATGTGCAGCCAGCAGTGTTCCAAGTGGGGGGCTGCGTTCCCGTGCCCTTTAGAAGTGTGTTGCTCAGGGGCTGGCCTTGAGTTTCAGGGGGACTGAAGCCCCAGAGCCCCACAGTAGTGACATCTCTGGCCCTGAACTTAACTACCTAACACCATAAGAAGGGTAAAAAGACTGACAGTTTCTGAAGCTACTTAGGAAAACTGCAAGTCATTTTTGAAAGCAGGACTCCGGCTCCCAAACCACTGAGGAGCTTCTGTTCATTTTATTTGAAAATTATACAGCCCTTGCTCTTGATAGCCATCTGAAGACAGAGCAATGCCACAAGTAAGGATCAAACACAGAAGAGAAGCAGATGTGTTTTATATCAAATGTGAATAGGTCTCCTCAAGAAATCCACTGAAAGTTGGAGAAACAAGTTTCACATTTGTGACAATGATTCCGTTGACCCTTGATTCTATAAACGGCACTTGGACCACAAAATGAATAATGGACAATTTAAGAGATGCAAAATTCGAAGCTACTGAAACAAGATTCCCTTCACATTAAAATTATAACACCAATGGCCCTGAAGAAAACCCTAAAAGCAGTCCCTGGAAGCAACACTGCCTTTGTGTTAGAAAAGAAAAAGGACAAGAACTCTGTTTTAGTCTAGCAAACAATTTAAGTAAAAAAGAAACCTACAGTTTAATCCCTTTTCAGTTTTACTGAGTTATCAGTGGAACTTGTGACAGCTATTTGAACAATTCAATTTCCTTTATCAGTTTTAGATTTGCTATATTTCAGTTTTGCTGTTGTAGTCTTGTATTGTTCAATTCTTATATTTTGAAAAAGGTAAGTTAGGTGCACTTATTTATCCATCGCTACAATGTAAGTTTGATGCATGGCTGTCATGTTTCCTCTCGAAACTAAGTAGTTACAATATTTCTTCATTTGAAACTTTTGTAGATATGTCATAAGATTTCTGCTGCTCAGTCATATTACAGTTTCCCAAGAACCAAAGTGATTACCCCAAATAAAGACCAGCCAGTAATGCTTAAAGCCTTTAGCTCATGTGTCTCAAACACACAGCCTGCAAGCTGCATGCGGCCCCAAAGCTATTTCCCTCTGCTCACAACACCACCACTGTTACCGTTATTTGCAATATTGTTGTATGAAAAGGTTGCAGTGGTGCAGCCCTTGGGCTAACACACTAGTCCTCATGCGGCCCTCATGGTGATTTGAGTACGAGATCCCTGCTTTAGATCTAGCAACTTTTAATTAAATCCCCCAGCAGGTACAGAACAAACACCCTCCTTATGACGTAACAGATTTCTAGAAAGCCTTCCTCAAAAGGGAAAAAGAAAATCAATATAACACAATGTACATACTAACATGTTATACCTATGTATGTATTACTCAGTTTAGTTACCTAGGTGAAGATTTATCTCCTAATCCCAAAAGGCTGCATGTACCTTCTTAATACAGGCCACATTTGAAACAAGTAATGGACAGCTCTAGTCTTTTCTACTGAACGTAGAGAAATCTTCCGACAGCTAAAATGAACAACAGATGATGCTGAAGCGGTCAGCATATGAGAAGCAAAGATCAGTTAAAAATAGAGAATGAAACCCAACACGAGATGCTTGTACAGCACACTGATATGATGAAGTACTCTCCATTAGTCATTTTCACTCCAATACCTTACCATCTAGACCAGTGGTTCCCAACATCTCTGTTCAAGGGCAACAGATACCACATTTTACAATCTTGAAGCACCACCAGTAGCTCCGCCTCCCACTGCAGCCAGAACGAAGGAAGGAGTTCAGCAAGGAGGTTGCCTTCTCACACATCTCCCATCTCCCTGGCTGCAGCAGGGAAACTGCATACATCCTGTAGCCTTGTGTGCACCATCCGGGTCCATTTAGCAGTGGCTTCCTTCTGCAGCTAGGGTGATGGGAGATCAGTGTTCCCCTCCCAGTGGCACCAGCACGGACCCTAGCATGTAGGGACCCAGGCAGAGCACTTTGCTACCTGTTACAACAAGAAGAAGGTGAATGCTGATCTCCACTCCGGATGGCTCCCAGCACATACAGGACTACATGGAGTGCTTCGCCATACTCCCTGCTACAACCAAAGGGATGGAAGCCCTGATCTCCAGCCCCTTGATTGCAGCAAGGAGCCTGCACAGGTCTTTCAACCCCCAGAAACGCAGTCTGCTCGGGTCCTTAAGCTGTGCTTGCTTTTGCAGTCAGCAGGACGAGATCTCTGAAGGCCCCTCCAGGCCGCAGGTTGGGAACCACTGACCTAAACAGAATGTCCCTGGCTAACAAAGGACACGATATATTTGGTCATACTCCTTAAAAGGACTAAAAATATGGTAAAGACAACGCAATAATTCAGTTATTTCAACTCCAGCTCAGCAAAAAGCTAATACCTTCCTCACTGAAAACAATCCATCAAAGCAACTGCAATTCCACAGATAACCTACTTATTTAGTATTCTGCAGCCATGTAAATTTCCACTGATTTACTTTAAGACACTTCTGCAAAGTGATCAAAACCCCTCCCTAAGAAGAGCAACCATGGGAGCTAAGACAAAGTTTAAAATATTCTAAGTTTGCAAGAAAAAGAGCTAGCTATAAGCCAACAGCAAAAATTAGGTGGTTTATGGACAGGAAAAGATGCTCTTACTCGTAAATGGTAAGGGCAATGGCCCGAAAGAGCAGTTCAGCTCCCTACCCTCAAATCTGCCTTCACAACACTGCATTCCTGCTTCAGAGCTGTCCCTAAAAACAGGAGGACTCCATGCACTTCTGATTGCTAACAACTTGATAAATCTAGCCACATATCCAGTCAGTGAGTGCCCTTACGAAAGCAGGGAGATTAACAGCTATACGGAGGGAGAATATGCACATCCACAAATAGGTTAAGTAATGGCAACAGTTCAAGCTTTCCCAAGCAACTCATGTGTTCTCACGCTGAACCGCAGGAACCAACCTTGTTAAAACTTTAAACAAACAAAACAAAACCACAACAATACTTAACTCTTACCCACAAAGAACTGCTAAGCCTTTGTGATATGAACATCCCTGCATTAAGGGATAAATGGAGAAATGTTATTTCATGTTAAACATTTTCAAATTCTTCTAATTAAAAAAAAAATACAGTTCTGAAATCAGAAAATAAAGGCCACATTTTAAAGTTAAGATGTTTAGGTCTCGACACCTAGTTCATATTTAGGAACTAAACAAATCAACACCCTTGTATTCAGGGGTCTAGGAGGCCCACAAGGCCAAACTAAGTCAGAGAAAGTTTCATTTGTGCATTCATTGATGGAGAACAAGCCACATGACAATAAAGTGCTTGAACACGTATTCGGGGAAGCTGGCTTCAGGCACCTTGCTTTGACCTTGATATATACATAGCAACATACGCATATGTAAACAAAAAAAACAAAAAAAAAAAAACAACCACACCAGAACAAGACACTCCACAGTTCTGCCCAAGGAGCAGATGAAACAACGTGACAGATGCTAATATCACTTAATACACTAAGACACCACAATGATGAGCACAGTATAACAATCTACATAAAATACCCAAGTTTGAGTTGACCAAAACTTCCTAATGTAAGTTTTTTTTAAATTATCTTAATTTTTCTTTAATCTTAGAAATCTGCGTATGAGATGTCTGTTTCCCCAAAGTAAATAAACTAAATGGAAAAACAATCCATCCATCAATTACATTAGTGACTCATTACCTATACGTAAATAGCTTAATCAAAACAGACAGTTGCTTATCCCTCTAGGTATTATAAAATGTTTCCAATTATTGTTCTCACCAAGCTATCAAGTTAATTTTAAGGCATCAAAAAAAGAGTTACAGTAAGACTTTTCATTGGTGCTACCATATTTTCCTCTTTTAGTCTGAAGAGTCAGTGGATCGAGCAAATTAATATCTGAATTGTTCGAGTGTAACTGGATCCAATAACTGCTTAATATCCTTAAGATTTTAATATTTCAACCTTGATACACAAGATTACATACCAAAATTTACAATCTTGTTTGTGTGCTAAAAGGCTATAAACAGGTCAATATTATTCCAAAGATTGCAAGAAATTGCTTTCAATGAGACTTTTGTCAAAAGGTAAGCCCCCTTCTGAAATAAACACAGAATTCTCATTTTCCTCCCTAGGTCTTGTTTTCATTAGGAGAAGTATCATTCACTAAAATTAAGCAAGCTCAACCTAAAAACTCTGAAGACTACAAACCCTTTTTGGTTATTTTTTAAATTTAAAATCAGGGGGAGGGAGTGGCACCTTGAAGTAGCACAGCTTATTTTAACACTATGTTGATGCATTGGTTCAGCACAAATTCATGAAGAAGAATTCACTCTCTGAAGTAACAGTGTCACCAGTAAGCAGCAACACATTTCAAGCTCAGAAGCAAGATCTGAATATAAATTCCTCCACTGGAACAACCACCACAAAAATATTTTTCCCATCAGCAGTGCAGATCACAAAGATGTTGTTGCTCTTTGGAGAAAATGAAACCTGAAGTTGCTCTAATTAACAGCAACAGGCATAAATAATATCAGTCTCTGAAGAGAATTATAGGATCCTGAAAATATCAATAGGTTTTGTTCTGTTTTGTTTTCTTTTTAGGTCAGAAAGAGTCTATGTTGTCAGGGCTTTGCTTCAGCAAAGCAGTTTATGAAGCCACAAAAATAAAAAATTCTACACTTACAGTTGTAACCAGTAGGGGTCATTTTAGTGTAAAAATTGCAGGGAAAGAAACAGTAAAAAGTAATAGATACCAGTTTCTATTGACATGATTACTGGTTTTTTTAGTCAGATTTTACTTTTATTCCAGTGCACCTTTTGTAGAATAATTGTATGCACTGCAGACAGGAGATACAGTAATCATTTCTTCCACCCTATTAGCTTGTGAAAAAGAGAACACTACACTTAACATTAGGAGCTAGTGACAAGGCAAACAACCTACCCTGTCATACTTCTTCTTGCAAGTTATATATCTAAACTATCTGACTATTTTAATCAAGTCCTTTCATCAGTTTATAGATGAAATATTAAAATTCTTCCATCCCCAACAAAAAACCCAGGCCAATCACATACCGAACAGTTTCTTTGTTTAAGATGAGACAGTTACAAGTAGAACTTTACATAAAGCAGCATCTATCCTTGTAATACCTTCTAAATTTGTTAACAGTTTAAGCAGTTGCTTTTTTTATTTGAAGTACCCACCCAAAAAAAGTTCCTAAACTGTTTTTGATGACTGCTACAGAAACTAGTTTATAGCCACAAAACTAATCGAAATATAAACTTGCCAACAAATGCATCATTCCATGTACTCTGTTAAATATGGTATGTATACACTGCACCACTTCAAAAAGAATGAAATGCTTCCAATGGGTCAGAAAAGTCCACACTGTGATACTGGAAGACAGCTGGATCAGGAAGACACAATAAGCTTTCCTTATTCCACTCTCCCTTTACCAACAGCTCAAGCTCTGTTTATACTTGGAATATGCAAGAACAGGAACCACTATCCAAACAACTGAAAAACATTTTAATCGTGGTAACCTTCTACGTAGTTGTAATTTGTTCTATAGGTAGATACGTCCTACATCCAGTTTGTCTCTATGTACGTAAGAAATGAAGACTAGCGAAAAACTGAATGAATCAAGCAATCCCCCAACAAATTTAGTTCAGAACTAAATTTTATTTAATTTTATAAAATACACAACCCAATTCTGACTTCAGTTATGCCCATGCAATCCCACTGAACGAATTCTGAGGCAAGAACTTTATTCGATTAGTTTTTATACGCACGAGACACACCAACTTCTCTCAGTTTTATGTGGTGGTTTACAGATCACTTATGGCTAACAGTTGTTAAAAAAATACTGGAAACTAGAATGTTTACCAGCAAAGAGGACACTTAGAAGGCTGTCATTTTCATCATGACAGAAGTCTTATTTTACGGGTGGTTTCTTTTTTTTTTTTTTTTTTCTGCTTTGTTGTTTTCAAACAGCTCTTGGATCAGTGCCTCCTCCTCAAAAGATATTTCCGGACCCTCTACTGCCCTCTATCTCGAAAGTCAAGAACACCCTCTCCTTTACTTTCCAGAACTGTCCAGTCTGGGCTATTTAAAGAGAGAGAGAGAGAATCAACAGAAAACCCCACCGCATAAAAGAATGCATTATCCCACACAGAGCAACTATTTGTAATCTCTTAAGGTCACCATGCGTTTTATCTCCTTCCATTTTAAGCTTCTCCCTTCCCCAGCTATCTGACGAATGATACAAAGACTCCAGATCTCCTTTCTGCTGCCTGGAATCAAGTACAGTACAGGGAAACTATCCCTCCCTTTCCCTGGTACCTAGTCACCCCCACCCCGCATGAGGCAGGCAAAGTGAGGGCGGTGGGTTGGAAGAGAGTTGCTCGCATGGGGATTTTTTCCTTGCAGGAAAGGGGGAAAGGCGCATTTCCCACAAGGGGAGGGGGAAGAGGTGTTAAATGACAGGAACAGGAAGGAAAAGTTTGCAACACACCATCAGCCTTTGTGTTTCCTTGCACAGAAGGAATCCGGACTAAGCATCACGTGCATTATTGATCTGTTTATTCCCCGAGGGCAAATTGCCAGCTTCTGGTTTCAAGCACTTTAAATCTCAGCGAGAAATTTGCCAAGGACATCCGCAGCTGGCCGAATTGACCCTAATTAACGTGATCTAGGAACGAAAAAGCCCTCAAGATTGCAGCGGGCTGGGAACTCGTCATGCCCAACATCAAGTTCCGTGCAGACCATGCCTCGCCGCCCCCAGCTGCAAGAGGCAATTACATCAAGTCTGAAAGTTGGCTTGAGGGCAGAAGAGTTAGTTGCTCCCCAAACACTCCTACTGATCTAATTCTCCTCTGCAGACTCAGAGAAGCAAAAAACAAAACAAGGAGTCGTGTGGCACTTAAAGACGAACAGATTTTTTTTCCCCCCGCAGGAGCTTTGGTGGGAGACCAGGCTCATGCAAGAGGGGCAGAGCCATTGCTAGGATGGAGGGAGGCAAGAAGGCTACAGAGGAGAAAGCCCGCCGGGGCCACTACCTGCTCAGTCTCGCCTCCCCCAGAAGCGACCCCCCGGCTGAAAACTAAAACAATCGCCCGGACAAACTCGGGCGCCCGGAGGGCGGCACAGCACCTCTGCGGGTTAAGAAAATAAGGAGGGCACGTGCCCTTGGGCGTGCAAAATCCTCCCGTGCTGCTGCTCCCTTTCCCACTGCGTGCAAATGGGATGGGGGAGGAGGAAGACGAGCGGGAACAGAGGCGCTCCCACCAGCCGGCCTTCCCCCTCCCGCCGCCCGCGGGCTCGGAGCCGGCTGACGGACGGACATTTCCCAGCCGGGCCTCGGGGCGGCGGCTGAAAGTTGGCAGCCGGGAAGGGGCAGGAGGAGGAGGGAAGGAGCCGCCGCTGTTACCTTCGCAGACGCCCACTTCGTACTCGGTGATGGAGTCCCCGTTGAGCGGGGGCCGGATGACACAGCGCAGCCCGCGGTCGCAGGCGCCGTGCAGCCCGTAGACGCCCCCGCAGCTCTCGTTGCGCTGGCGGGCGCACATGAAGCAGCAGCCGCAGATGCCCAGCACCACGCTGCCCGGGCAGTTCTTGGGCTCCTCGCACTTGGACTCGTCGCAGGGGAGGCAGACCAGCGCCCGCGTCCCGGACTCGCCCAGCAGCAGCAGGAGCAGCAGCAGCAGCAGCCGTCCCGCCGAGACCGCTGCCAGGTACATCCCGGCCCGGGGGAGCCACGCAGAAGCCCCCGCGCTAAGTCCCCGAGCCCAGCGCCGGCTCCCGCCCGCCGCCCCCTCTGGAAAAGTTTCCTCTCAGCGGCGGCGGCTAAACTTCGGCGGCGGCTCCCCTGCGGGAGGCAGCGTCTGTCTGTCCGTCCGTCCCTCGCCCGCCTCCTGCGAGCGCTGCGGCTGCGGCTGCCCGGGCGGGCGGGCGCGCGCGCGCGCAGGTCCCGGGAAAAGGGCGGCGGTGGCGCGTCTCGCGCTGCTTCGCTCGCTGCCCGAGCCCGGACTCCAGCCGCTGGCTGCTCGGGGCTCTCCCCGCTCGGCACGCGCCCCCGCCCCGGCCCCCATTGGGCGGCGATGGCTGTGGCCCCGCCCCGCCTTTCCGTCCGCCCCGCTCATTGGCTGGCTGGCTGGCTCCGCCTCCCCTCGCTCGCGGCGTTCTAGAGCTCGGAGCTCCGGCGGCGGCCGCCTGGGCCCCAGCGCGGTGAGCGTCTCCCCCGCCCGCAGCTCCTCGGCGCGCGGCGGGAGGCGGAGCCAGGCGAGGGCGGAGGCGGGAGCTGGGCAGCGCCGCGCCGGGCCGGCGGAGCCTCGCCTGCTTCTTCCCTGCGGCGTAGGAGCCGGGGCAAGGCTCGCCCGCTTTGCTGGCTCAGGCCCGCGGAGACGGCGAGCGCGGGAGCCCGCTGTGGGCTGCCAGCCCTGCAGCCGGCGGGCGGTGCTGCTCTTGCAGCTTTTCTGGCCGAGGGTGGTGTGGAAAGGGGGCCAGGTGTAGGGTTACCAGATACCAAGTATGGAAAGGAGGAGAGGGGAGTAGGAAAAGGAGGACTTTGGAGAAAATGTAGTAGTGATGTTCTGCTCTCCTGTTTCCAGGGAATGCTTTCGCCTAAAAATGCAATATTCTGTGGTGTTCCAGCCTACCTGAACCCCTGTAAGTAAAAAGACAGACAAAATCGCGTGTTTTTAAAATGCCTGCGGGCAGAGGACGTGTCTTCCCTTTGCCAGATGGGAAATGTCACTGTCCTGCCCCTAACTTCCTTGGCAGCACCTTGCCCCAAAGGGCTGGGAGCAGGGCCGGCACTAGGGATTGTGGTGCGCTCCCCTGGCCCCCCACCCCCCGCCCCGCAGCAGAGTGACACTGGTGCAGACGAGTGATGTCATCTGGGAGCACCACGGTGCTGTCCCATTTTGGTGCCCCTCAAATGCCAGCGCCCCCTTGCAACGCAAGGGCTGCTTACTGCCCAGCGCCGGCACTGGTTGGGAGCTCTCCCACATGCAGGAAGGTGAAGCCCGCTGCTTCTTCCAACCCGGGGGTGAACTCTCCACTGCTCATCAGTTTAAAAGCCTGAGCTTTTCACTTATAAATGACACGAGAGACCCAGAGCTTACAGCTCACGTGTAAAATGCTGCGCTTGAAATGTAGACCCCAGGCATGGTCTCCACTGGAGCAAAAATATTACGCTTTCCCACTTATCAGTAAATCTCCCTGTCAAACTGCTGCCCTTCCCTGACTGAAAACAGAAGAGCATTCCTCAAAAGAAACTCAGGGATATGAAATAATTAAGCTGGCGAGTGTGTGTGTGGGAGCTAGGGGACTCGTTGAATTAAATAGCTGAACTGCAGCCCAGTGGAGGATCAGAGAACAGTGAGTAATAGAGGTGGGAATTACAAATAAATAAATAAAGAGTTTGCCTTGCTCTCAATAAAGCATAGGGAAAGGAGCCAGCTAACTGACAACCCAGGAAACCACAGCTTCAGAAGGCCAGCAGCTCTTTAGACTGGGGTGGGGATTAATATACCTAGAATGCTGCGGTATGCCAAAGGTACAGGCTGAGCATAGTGTTTATGAAGCTATGCGTGCCAAACGGGAAGGGGAAGAGGGAAAAATTAATGATGTGGCTTACGGGGATATAGCACAGCAAGCCCACCTCAGAACTACCTGTATCACTACTCCAAGGGAAGAACCCAGTACCCTGCCAGAGGAGACCAAAGAGGAATGGAAGGATATTATCCATTACAAAACAAAACAAAACCAGTCCTTCAGTCATTCCAAAGGGAAAGTCATGTCAGTGTAGTTCAGTAAAACAAACAAGGAGTCTTGCAGTGTTTTTAAAAACTAACATTTTTCACATTAGCTTTCTTGGAGAAAGATCCCACTTCATTATACGCTTGAAGATGGAGAACTTACAGATTTGGAAGAAGATAAATTCAGGGAAGTATAAGTCATAGGATCAGGTCAGACTGTTTCAGCAAATCAAAGTAGGTATTTAGATTCAAACGTTATGGAACACCAGTTAGAAGGAGGTGAGGTGGCGAGAAGGCAAAATTACCTTTTGTAATAAGAAAGCCAGACAACGTCCTTGTTTAAACCTGAAGGAACAGGATGGAAGACTGCTCCAGAAGGTTCCTACCAGTCTGCTTCTCAGTCTCCTCACAGGCGCTGCAGTGGACGCTCCAGCTCTTCTGGGTCCCACTCACACTCCTGCACACATGCGCAAGTATATGCAGCCATGGACTCCATACACTTCCATTGTCAGGGCGTAGGCCTATTGACCTCTACTCTTGTCACCCCAAAATATCAGGAACTAAAGATACCTTAAGAATGTGTTAGGCCTATTACCAGATGGAGAAGATAAACATTGATGCTGAAAAGGGAGATGTTTTCAGTAATAAATATTTTCATATTTGAAAGAAATAGGTTGATGTACTCATATCACATGAAGATGGCAAAAAATACTTTCCTGTTTATTAGTAATTGAGGAGGATGTTAACGAGCATTTACTAGGGATAACAAATTTTAGATCAACAGGCCCACATAAATCACACCCAAGAATCTTAAAGTTGACTGAGGAGATCTTGGCCTGTTGATGTAAATTTCTAATAAATCATGAAATAATGGAGAAATTCAAGAAGATTGGAAGAGCATTAATTATATGAGGGTTGGAGAAAATGCCTTGATTTGAGAGACCTTAAAGAGCTCAATGGATCAAAAGGGAGATTGAGAGATGACTTGATTACAGGTTATAAATCTCTTCCAATTGAGAAAACATTGGGTATTTAAAGGGCTCTTTAATCTGTTGGAGAAAGTCACCTTATGAACAAATGTCTAGATGTTAAATTGGCCAGATTTAAATTAAAAATAAGGCACAAATTTTTAACAGTGGGAGGGAACAGCTACTGGGACAAACTACACAAGTAAGTGTGGATTCTTCATTTCTTGTCTTCATATCAAGATGGGATGCCTTGCTAAAAGATATCCTTTAGCCTAACAAGTTAGTGGGCTCAACATGGGGAAACTAGGTAAAATTCTAGGTTTCTGTTATACAGTTCAGACTATATGATTGGTCCCCTCTGGCCTTAAAATCTACGTGGTAAAGAAGTTGTATAGAGAAAAACCTGATTCTCTTCTACAATATGTATCACGAGTAGCTCCACAGAAGTATATGTTAAAACTGGTATCCAAAAGAAAAACAGGCTTCAGGTGTTTGTATTCATTGCCCTCTTATGCAGGAAGGAGGCATCTATACAGAAGACACACATTATTTCTTATTTATTTTAACTGAAGCACCCGGAAGTCCTAGAAGTGGACCCTTTTATGCTAGCTGCTGTACAAATGCGAACAAAAAAGCCTTCCCAAAATCAAGGCTCTCCCAATCTAAGTAGGAGATGAGACGACAGATGGTTATGGACAGATAAATAGAAGAGTACAAGTAACCAATGAGAGAGTTTATCTTTACAGTGTACCTGCACTGTTACACAATCTCTGCCTGTACAGGTGGACTGACAGCGAAAACAGGCTGCATTTTGACTGAGTCATACAGTGTAAGCCATAAGGGATAACTAGATCATCTACCCTGAACAGTATATCACAGGCCACCAACCACACCCAGCAGCAATGAAAATAGGCCAAAGTATTACAACTAACAGGAGAGTAAACTTCAATGTGCCACAAATAGAGAGTAAGAGTGATCAAAGTGCATTCATTTCGTGAGGCCCCTACAATGGTGGGAAATTGATTAAGTACGATATACTGATTTAATCCTGGCAAGGTACCCAAACCCTATACTGCAAAGGAAAGTGAAAAACCCCTACGGTCACTGCCAATCATTCTGAATGAAGGGAAAAATTCTTCATGACCCTTCATATGGTGATCAGTTAGACCCTGCGCATTTGAGGAAGAGACAGGCAGCCAAGTACATGACATGGAGAATGTCCCATATCTCATCAGTACATTGGTCCATCCTGTTTAGTGTTCAGTTTCCATCCACGGTCATCTCTGATGCTTCAGAGGAAGGATGAAAAAAGGTCCCTGCAGGTGACCAGCTGAAGCCCTGAAGCATGAGCTTCTAGAACATAAGACATAAGCCAGAAGGAATTCACAAGTTTGCTGAGCCCTGCCCTCAATCATCACAAGTAAACCCAGGGGCATCGCTATACATAAGTATATGGGGGGGCCCCGACTGCCAGGGCCCTGATCTTTTCCCTACCCGCCCCACTCCCCCCGTTGGTTCCCCAAGCCCTTCCCAGCCCCCTGGTCCCACTGCTTGTCTCTGGCTGCTCCGGGCCACCCTCCTTCCCCGCATCCTTTCCCCACTGGGCTGGCGTGCCTGTCCCCACCCCTCCCAGCTTCCTTACCTAGCCACCAGGGGAGACTGGGGCTGTGGCAGTGGCTGAAGCCCCCAGCATGATCCTGCTCTGAACATGCTCAGAGTAGGGTCATGCCAGGGTGGGAATTTTAAAAACCTCCCAGCCCAGCCTGAGGCAGCTCCCTCCCAAGCAGAAGACTGTCTTCCGGCAGGGTAGAGGCAGCAGCTACTGGCTGCGTTCCCTGCATGGGGGCGTGATGGTGCACCCCCATGCAGTTTTGGAGCATGCTGCTCAGGGGCTGCCCCTGAATTTTAGAGGGCCTGAGGCCCCCTGAGCCACACACCCCCCAGCAACTGTCCATCTGTCTCTTAAAACTAATTAACTTTTGTCTCCACAACTGCTGTGGAGAGGCTGTCCCAGAATTTCACCTTTCTAATAGTGGGAATCCTTTTAATTTTCAGTCTGAGTTTGATCATAGCCATTTTACACCCTTTTTTTCCTTGTGCCACCTATATCATTGCACTTAGATAGCTCTTCACCCTCCATGGTGTTTATCCCTCAATATAGTTCCAGAGAGAATTCATATATCTTCTCAGCCTCCTTTTCACTACTCAAAACAAGCCAAGTTCTTCCAGTCTTCTGTCAAAAAATAGGCCCTCTGTTTTCATTGTCATTCTAGTAGCTCTTCTCTGCATGTGTTCAATTTTGAATTAATCTTTTTTGAACATAGATTCCCAGAACTATACACAGTACTCCGAATGTGGTCATTACTATTAGAATGTGGCACAGTAACTCCAGTGCCTTCTACAACAGAATTAATTCTTCTCTGTCTACTAGAAATAAATCACCTGATACTATATATTACCTTTTTTGCACGTGCAAGCTTCGTAGTCATCCTATAATCAGCCAACACAGCCAGGTCTCTCTTCCTCCTCCTTGCTATCAACAAAGGGGCTGCCGGTTTGTAGCAGAAATTCTTATCATCAGACCCTATGTGCACTAGCTTGCACTTTGCAGTATTGAATTCCATCCCATTTCTGTTACTCCAGTCCTCAAAGTCATCCAGATCTTCCTGTGTGACATTCCAATCCTCCTCCGTATTGAGGATGTCTACCATCTGTGTATCGTCAACAGATTTCATTAGCAAGCCCCTGCTTTTTGTGCCAAGGTTATTAACAAAAATATTGAATAAGATTGGCCCTAAGGCTGATGCTAGAGGTACTCCATTAGTAACCTCTCTTCTTCACTTTCCAGTATAACCCGTTACTTCTGCCCATTAGTCAATTCCTTACCCACCTTACAATCCTTGAACTAATTCCCATCTTCTCTAATTGAATGAATAATTTTCCATGTGATATCACGTCAAATTCTTTACTCAAATCCAACAATATTAAATCTACTGCATTTCTTAAAAAAAAAACCAAAAAACAAAACAGCTATTTTCTCAAAAAAGGAAGTGAGCTATCTTTGGTAAACCTGCAATGCATAATATCCTTTTATTACCAAGAATTTAGTAATTCTTTCCTTCACTATTTGTTCTAAACAATTGTGTACTACTGAAATTAGACTAACAGGTCTGTAATTACCTGAATCACTTTTTTCCATTTCTTAAATATAGTTATGATGTTTGCTGTTCTTCTGTGTCATATGTTGCTACCCCCAAGTAGAGAGATTTATTTAAAATCATTGTTATTGGCCTAGCAATTTCATGTGCTAGGTCTGTCACAATTGTGGGGTGGAAATTATCTATTTCTCCTAATTTAAGCACACCAAGCTCTTCACGTTTCTCTTCCACTTAAAATGGAAGATAAATTCCACTTTTGTACACATTTCCATCAACTATCCTGCCCATGTTCCATATTATCATCCTTACTGAAATCCAAGGCAAAGTGTTCATTTAGTTGTTAGACTACACCTAGATTATCTTTAATCTCCCCACCAAGCCTGCGTAGCAACCCAACCTTCTTCTGGTTTATTCTCTTTAGATTTATATAACTAACATACCTATTTTAATGCCTTGGCAACAACTAATTCAGCTTGATTTGGGGCATTTCTCTCCTTATTCCTACATTTTCTAACCACCACTGTGTAGCTTTCATTACCGATCAACCCATTTTTCATTTCTTCTAGGCACTCACCTTACTTTTAACAATCTTTTTGACATGGCTGTTCATTCAACTGAGTCTAGGGCCTTTCCCTACAATTTTCCCCCCTTGCTTGGGATGCATTTTGCCGATAGTTTTTGTATAACCGATTTAAAGAAATTCCAAGGCTCCTCCACATTTGGAGCTTGAGCTCTTCAGTCCAGTTTACTTCTTTAACTGATTCTCTTCATTTCTCAAAAGTCTGAAGTTAAAAAAAAAGCCATAATAAACAACTTGATTTTGATCATCCTTCCATGCTATTTTAACATTATTTTTGTGATCACTCGATCCAAGGTTATTTCCTCTCACCAGTTCTTTAAAGTTGTACTCTGCTTATTGAACCAGATCCAAAATCACATAACCTCTTGTTGTTTCAGTGACAATACTTTAAGTGTCTTCCTGATTCTGCATACCAGACAGCAAAGATGAAGTGGCACGAAGGGGACAATCCACTAAAAACTGGAAAAGGCCAATAGCAGATTACATTTTCCACTGGAAAGGAATTATGATACTGGACTGACCAATGTCTGTACCACCCCTAATTTCTGGTCCTGTGTATTATGTCAGTCTGTCTTCCCTGGATAAAAGGCTACAATATTTACTAAAATGTATACAACACTGTGATGATTGGAGTCCTAGTATGTCACAGATGCCTATCTTGTTTGAGGAAATCTCCTTTTTGAAATCTTTCTGAATGTTTAACAATTGTGCACAAAAAAAAAACCAGCCTGAGCAACTGGGATCCATTTCTACTGCAGAAAGTGGAATGGAGACTTTCAATGAACACATTTTTTATCTAAAATGAGTCTAGTAATTTCAAAACAAACAAACAAACAAACAAAAAATCTCACTCCATTAAATCCAAAATCTTCAGGCAGGCCCTGTGTAAAATGGAGTGATCATGTTGGACTTGTGTATTATGTTTGGAGGAGGAACTCTGCCAAAAATGCTATGATTGTATTTGTACATATTACAAATAGAGACTAAACCGGTCTGTATATAATAATTTACTGTGTATCTGTTGTCATGGCATCTGATTGTATTACTTAGATTAAACAACAAACAAGCTATTAGAACTACATAGATGAAGAAATAATCCCTGAAAATCAAACACAGCAATATATCAAAGAAAAAAATATCTGCTGTCTTATAAAGTGAAGCAAACACTTAGCTGAAAAGATAAAAGTCTTGCACAGGGCCCTAAAGAGCAGCAATCTCAGGCTCTTGAGGACAGCCAATAAAACACGTTTAAATACAAATATGGAAAGAGATTCATTGCCTGACATAGAAAAAATATTGCAATATAACTAATTTTTTCTTTTAAATTATTTTTTGATTTACAAGAATCTTACTATAGTAGAGTTTGTTCAGCAAAGAATTATGATAAAAGTAGAAAATCATTACAGACAAGGGGACAATGAGTTGTGACTTGGAAGTCAACAAATTCAGGCCAGAGAAACAAACAAGGAGTCCTATGTCACTTTTAAGGACAACAAATTTATTTATCGCATGAGCTTTCATGGGAGAAAAGAAAGCTCATGCAATAAATAAATCTGTTAGCCTTTAAAAGTGCCACAGGACTCCTTGTTTGTTTTGATTAACTAGACTGGGATCCATTTCTACTGCAGAAAGTGGCCCTAGGCCACACCCCTAGCCTGCAGGCCCCACCCCCTGGCCAGGGACAGGGACAGGTGCCACTGCACCGGTGCGGGCAGCTAGGCCTCGTATCCCCAGCCACGGACGGGGCCGGAAGCGGCCGCAGGAGGCCGGGCCCTACATCCTTGGCTGGGGATGGACCCGGAAGTGGCTGCAGCTAGCGGGGTCCTGCATCCCTAGCCAGGGATGGGGCTGCCGCCGGTGTGCGCAGCCAGGCCCCAGATTGCCCGCCACAGCCACAGGCGGCCAGGCCCCAGATCCTTGGCGGGGAATGGGGCCGGAAGCGGCCGCAGGAGGCCAGGCCCCACATCCCCAGCTGGGGACAGGCCCACCTTGGCCACCGGCGGCTGGGCCCCGGATCTCTGGCCCAATTGGGCCAGAGATCCGGGGCACTGGCTCTGGGATTCAGGGCACATGCCCCGGGGTGCCCAGTGCCAGCAGCACTTCTGACAGATACCCCTTTGAGACTTTAGAGAATTTTCAAAAGGACAATGAATTCCATAGTCAGATCCCCTGCTTGAAAATTCATGGCTTCTTGCCCCCACCTGACTCAGAGGTCAGTTGGTCCATCTGTCTCTCAGATTACCTAGTCCCAAAATCCTAAATTACACCAAAAATGGAGTAGCACATAATGTAGATCACTAAATATAATCACAAGCAAAAACACACAGACAAAAATTCCAAACAAGCCCAAAACATCTTTTGTCAAATATTTCCAGCAGATTAAGCTTCTGGGATTGTTTCTCCACCGACGGTGTTTCACTGGTATATCTTCAATTAAGTGGAGCAGAAAATCAAGACTTCTTAGTGGTCTGATATTCACATTCAGTGCTTTGGAGATATTTTAGCTGATTTTATGACACATTGTTTTGGGTTGGTGAGAATACTTTTTTGTAGTTACAAAATACTGAGTTTTAAGAGCACCTTTTTTTTTTTTTTTTTCAAAATTTAAAAAAAATCTATCTCAAATTCTTATTTTGTTCCACTGCTAATATATCAGAACAATGGTTCAGCTACTGCTTCTCAAAAGTTTTTCAGAGGTATCATTCATTTTAGTCCCAATACTACTTTTGCACACAAATTTAGGGTCTCCTCATATGTTTTTGGAAATTATTTACAGAAGAGATAAAGGATCATGAAAATAAATTTATGGAAAAACAAACAAGGAGTCCTGTGGCACTTAAAGACTAACAAATTGATTTATTACATGAGCTTTATGGGAGAAAATCTCACTTTATCGTTGTGTGGATTAGAGGAATGAATTTTATGTAAATTTCTTCCATGTATAATTTTTGTCCCCCTCTTTTTGTGTCTTTGTCATATACTATATCCCAAATTTATGCTTTGGCAGGCTGAGAGGTATTATTTGTGCCTTGCACGTAGCATGGTATACCCTTGATTCAAAACTTCTAACCTAAACAGATTAAATCAGGTGAGCAGTCTAAATCTCCAAAAAGGGTGGGAGGTGAAGACTGTCACTGAGATAAACAGCAGCGAGGGGAGCAGATTACAGTACCGTAATAATGCTTTCCTTAATCACATGTATATTGTGAACCGTAGTTCATTAGTGAGAGAAACAAGGCAGGTGCAGCAATATCTTTGGCTATCTCTACGCTTGGAATTTAGTTCAAATTAATGAGGATTATATCAAACTAAACTAGCACATGGCTACCCTGGCTTTCTTTACTTCAAACTAAGGAAGTCTTTAGTTCGAAGTAATGAACGTTTACTTTGAAGTTATGAACCTCCCTTAACTTTGAAGTAAAGGTTAGTTCGAACTTATATAGTTTGATCTAACCGAATAGAGTCACATTAATTCAAACTAACCGTTAGTTTGAATTAATGTCGTTTGCCCTTCCTGCTCCCAGGGTGCCTTCCTCTTTCTATGTCTTGGGTGGTGGCACAGCCCTTCTTGGGTGCCATGTTGCCACACTTGACATGGTGCCCCCTTCCTAAATCAAACTGGCAAGTCCTGTCTACGGACGTGCTAGTTCGATTTGGGTTTCTAGTGGGGCCATGTTAGTTTGAATTCACTTAGTTCGAATTAACTATTATTAGTTCAAATTAATTAATTCAAACTCAGTTCAAACTAAACTTCCTAAGTGTAGACATAGCCTTTCATTGGACCAGTATCTATTGGTGGAAGTACAAACTTTCTAATCACACAGACCTCTTCCAGTCTTGGGGAGGAATCAGTGTGTCTGAATTAAGAAAAAGTTGGGTCACATTGTTAAGCAGGAGTAACACATGCTGGAAGGCGGTCACTTGAAATGAAGTGGGCAATTGGGGGTTAGCTTTTTACGCATAAAGCATTTGAAAGTGGGTAATTAAGGGTAGCAGACAGTATGGTATGTTAATTATAGATTACTAATATTAATACATTAAAGTGTTTTGAAATCCTATGGAGGATGCTTCTGAAGTGAAAAATGTTACTGTTATATGGGAAATTAACAGGATTAGTTCCAACAGTTAAGGGGATTTATTCAACTTTTTCTCTTTCTAAGCTACTGTTTAGCCAGTTTATATTGAAAAATAAATATTTTAATCAAATCTTCCCTACTTGTTCAATTCTCTAGAGCAAAACTCTTTTCTACCAGTTGTACCCCTACGTAAAATGAGGCCCTTTGTTTGAACATACATTCTGCTAGGGCTGGTGGAAAATTAATGTTGTTCATAACTGTTAGCACTGGTGATACTTCGAATTTAGATTTCTGTAGCTTAATATGGCACCAAATGGCAAAAGGCCCTGATTTTTTAAGAAAGGATAGGCATTCAACTATACATGCAAAATGGGTATGTAATTGATGTCTAACTTGCCCATACTCAGGGATGGATTAAGAGGCCTCGGGGCCATAGGCTGCTCCCCACTGGTGCTCCCCCATCAGCCTGGGGCCCCAGCCCCCCACCAGTATCCCATCCACCACGGCGGCCTGTGGGCCAGAGATGTAAAGAGGGGGAGGAGTCCTGAGGCCAGAGGCTGCTCTCTACACCAGCCCTGGCCCTGATCTGACTGGTCTGCTCTTACGGGCTGGCTGGCATGCAGCGTGACTTTCAGTGTGGCTCTCCAGGGCCATGGGCCCTGGAAGGCTACACCAGAGGCCGTAGCAGAGAAGTGACAAACTCATTCAATCTGGGGGCCCACACTGGAGGGCAGGACACCCGATCCGGGCCATGTGGTCTCATGGTCTCCTCAACCTTTTCTACTGCCATGTTCAGAGCGGCATGGGCTCCCTTTTCCCATCCTGTCCCCTGCAGGCTCTCGGACACCTTCCCTTTTCTCTGCATTGTGGAGCGACCCTCCCCCCACCAGCTTGGCAGCTCCCAGACCCCCCTTTTGCTTCCATTGCCAATTCCCGTACTGTGTAGTGGCAGGCAATCAATCTGTCTCAGTCACAGCAACAGGTAGACTGGGCTCCTGCCTCCCCGCCTGCCCACTCACTGTCAGTGATTCAGCATGCTGGCCCTTGATTGGCCCAGTCCAAGCTGGCCTTTGGTTGGGTTATTTCCACGTGGGCTCCAGCCTCTTTTTCCTTTCTTACTGGTGGTGCAATGTGCTGTCAATCAAATTAGCATGCTGACTGACTGGCTGACAGTAAACAGGTGGAGCAGGGGGCCTTATGGTGACTTTCTGGGAGCCCGGTCTAGCCTTCTATGACTGGGACTTTGATTGGCTGGCAGATCACAGCCAAGCTGAGCCACGATTGGCTGGAGTGCTTCCTTTGTTCCCCCTGTGCTGTGATTCAGATCATGTGAGTCAGAAGCATGCCTGGCCCTCCTCTCCCAGCAGCCCGTCTTTGCTGTGTGCTGCTGCAGAGAGGTCCCAAGCACAGACCAGGCAGCAGCTCTGTGGGCAGGATCAGTGCCCTTGGTGGGCTGGATCTGGCCCACAGGCCATGAATTTGAGACCCCTGCCATACCAGATGCCAGTCAGCCCTGCCCCTGGAGTAGAGACACCACGCACTGGCCTGCTCTGCTTCAGGGGCAGGTTAGCCAGCCCAGAGCCGGGGCAAGAGCACAGAGGCCAAGAACCCCCCAAAACCTCACTGGCACTGAGCAGAGCAGCGGGGGGGTGGCAGTTCAGGCAAAGGCCTTAGGGACTAGAGCTCAGGGCTCCCCTAAATTTGTAAATCAGGAAGAAACAGATGCCCATGACCAAAAATGACTATTTTGTATAACTATTACACCTCCACAAGAGGTGGAAATTACTTTGGTGGTGCTGAGATAGCACTTAGGTAACAGTAACTTGTTCTGTTCAGGGGGCGTCTTTTGTACATTGCTGAGTGATGTAAGTTAGATCTATTTAAGAGGTAATATAGATCTGCCCTAAATCTCTACCCACTATAGATTTGTTGCTAACTGCAAAACCCAGAAATATTTTAAATTTGAAACTTGAATCCTCCTAGAAGCCATATTTGTTGCAAACTTTTGAGTGTGACGCATTTTTGTGTTGCCATATAAAGACAATTTGCTGCAGATTTACTGAAAAGGAAAGATATTTCAAAGAGAAATAGGTATATTTAATTCATAAATCAATCCAGAGAATATATTAATCTGTATTACATACATTCTACCTAACAGCAAAATAGGTGGATTACTTTGTCTGTCTAAATCCTCTTTTGTAGTTTTTCATAGTGGAGACATATTTAATTTAAATAAATTTTTAGCTTAACCTGGATCAATTTTCCCCAGTTACTTTATGTGCTGTTTAACATTTTGGAAGAGAAAAAGAAGCATTCACCAACCATGACTGCAGACACAGTCTAAGAAACTAGATAAAATAAGACCATGTGGGCGGGATCAAACATGCTAGACATCAGTTAAAATTTGCCATAGTTAATATTATAGTCTGAGACATGACTGAAATTACTAATAATACTCACTAAGGCCAGGAGATTATCTTCATAACATGTTAGACAAAGTTCTTCTTTTCCTATAGGAAAAATGTGATTTTTTTATTCAGAATAGTGAGATGTTACCACCAGAAGCACCTCATTGAGGTCAGTTGAGTAACTTCCTGCCAATATCAGTAGATGCTTTACTATCTGTCCCAACTGAGACACCTTTTATTTCTTATGAGGATCATTTGACTTTGACTGGATGGTTGGGATTTCCTCACTGTGGCTCCTCGGTATCATGTAATAAATAGAATTTTGTCAAACAAATCACAACCTGGGTCCATGTACATTGTCTGAATCTAACACTCTTCAAATTCAGAATTTTTCAAGAACATTTAAGTATATATGGCCATTGGACATGTCCATGAAAATAAAACACATTCTAGTTCTATATTTCTAAGATAAATATATTGTAAAACATTTCTGATGTACACAGGGATTAAGGTAAGCCAAAATGCGACAGAACGCCATTGCAGGGCCCACTATTTTAGGGGCTTAGCATTCCGGGGCCCCTAAAAATAGAAAATGGAGCCAGAACATGGTATTCCGGGGCCCACCATTTCAAAATAGCAGGCCCTGGAATGCAGCATTCCGGTTCCATGTTCTATTTTTAGGGGCCTGAATGCTGGGCCCCTATAAATAGTAGGCCCTGGAGCAGTGTTTCACCACTTTCTGGCAAGTAGGGGCAGGGGCCAGGGGCATTGTTGGGGGGCTTAAGCCCCACCCCAATCACCTCCCCTTCCACACCGTGCCCCAACCTGGGGCCTGCAGCCTCCTCCACAGTTGTGCTGCTGCCCTGACCCAGGGCTTACCGCCCCACCTCCCCAGCTGTGCCGCTGCTGGTAAGTACAGGGGTGGCCCGGCTCATGCTGGGTAGGGTATTAGGGGTGCTGGCATGTGGGGGGCAGGAGCTGGGGTCCACGGGGCCCACCAGATTATACTTTAACCCCTGGATGTGCACCTGCTATGCAAGAGACAAATAGTGCTTGATCAGGTCCAAAGGGGCAGCAGTGTTAGTCTAGTTAAGTAGAACAAAAAAACAGGGAGTTCTGTGGCACTTAAAAGTCTAACAAATTTATTTATCGCATGAGTTTTTGTGGGAGAAAATCCCACTTCTTCAGATGCTCTGAAGATGGGAGAACTTACAGAATGGAGAAAATAAATGCAGGGAAGTGTAAGTCATGGGAACAGATCACATTGTAACAGCAAATCAAAACAGTTGTAAAGATTCAAACACGAGGGAACAGCATACAGAGGGAGATGAGGTCAAATCACCTATTACGATGAGAGAAAAATTCAATGTCCCTATTAAGTTCTAAAGCAATGCAATCAAATTTGCAAATAAAGGCCATTTAAGTAGCTTCTCTTTGAATCCTTGATTTAGTATTCATCTGTGTGAGCACAGCAATTAGCAAATTATTAATGGGTGATCACGAAAATTACAATGCTGACCCACTGGTTTTAGTGTGTTGTGATTTCTGATGTCAGATTTGTGCCCATTTATTCTTTTGTACAGAGACTGTCCTGTTTGTCCAATATATAAGGCAGAGGGACATTTCTGGCACATGATGACATAAATCACATTGGTGGATGGGCAGGTGAATGAGTCTTTGATGGAATAGCTGGTTTTATTAGGTCCTGTAATAGTGTCTTTTGTGCAGGTATGTAGGCAAAATTGGCAGCGTGGTTTTTTGCAGGGATACGTGCCCCCTTTAATGGTTCTGTTGTTACATTTGTAGTTGCTGGTACGTATCTGTTTAAAGTTGGGGGGCTGTTTGTAAGTGAGGAGAGGTCTGTCACCCAAGGCTTGAGAGAGTGAGGAATTGTCTTGAAATGGAATTTATTTGCAAATCCAGTTGCATTGCATCAGGACTTAATAGGGCCATTGGATTTTTCTCTCTTTTACGACAGGTGATTGGCCTCATCTCCCTCTGTGTGCTGTTCCCAGTGTTTGAATCTTTACAGCTGTTTTGATTTGCTGTTACAGTGTGGCCAGTTCCCATGACTTACACTTCCCTGCATTTATTTCCTGCCATTCTGTAAGTTCCCCCATCTTCGAAGCGTCTGACAATGTGGGATTTTCTTGCACGAAAGCTCATGCAATAAATAAATAAATTTTGTGCCACAGGACTCCTTGCTTGTTTATTGTGCTTGCTCAGGATGTAATAAAAGGAGTTCTTTTTTCCAGGCAGCACGTGAGGAGCAATACTCTGGACTGAGCACAGAACCTGGAGTGTTTAGTTATCTTGAAAAAGATATACAAAAAAAAAGGGGAGACAATCTAGCAAAAAAATAATGCTTGAATAAATTACTTTTGAACTTTGATTGTTCTCCATCAATTAATTTTTTTTATCAAACCACCATGAATTTGAAGTGCTCCGATTTTTATTCCATATTTTGTTTATTTGCATTTCAGTGAGATTTTTGTGAAATACAAAGTCCAAAAGGTCTTGTTAAAGTTGAATCAGAAGTCTTCAGATTAATGATGGAGCTGTAAGCAGCACCTCCATAATAATGAAAGAACATCTATGATTTGTTGATAAGGATCATTGGAGTTAACTGTTCATTATCAAAGACATTGTACATGTTAAATGATTAATCCAGTGCTCCCTGAAGTAAATGAAAAGATTCCCATTAACTTCAGGAGAACAAGCAAGGAGTCCTGTGGCACTTGAAGACTAACATCTATTTATCACATGAGCTTTCATGGGAGAAAATTCCACTTTGTCAGATGCTTTGAAGGTGGGGGAACTTAACAAAGGGGATGAAAATAGATGCAGGGGAGTGTAAGTCATGGGACCAGGTCATACTGTAACAGCAAATCAGAGCAGTTGTTACCATTTCAAACACTGGGAAACAGCACAGAGGAAGAAGTCAAATCACCTGTTGTAATGGGAAAAGAATCCATAGTCATGATTTAATCCTGCTTTCACACAGTTGAGTCTGCATATCAGTTCTAGTTCAGCTGTTTCGCTTTGAAGTCTTGATGTCTTATTGAGTTGCTTGAGCACAGCTATTAACAAATCACCCACAGAGTGATTAGAAAGATGGAAGTGCTCAGCAATTGGTTTTGGAATATTTTTATTTCTGATGTCAGTTTTGTGCCCATTTATTCTTTTGCGCAGAGACTGTCCTGTTTGTCCAACGTATAAGGTGTGGGGCATTAACTTCAGTGGTCTTTGGATCAATGGAAATACTTGTGGGGAATAATCACATCAATAAAACTAAGATTTTGTTTTATCCATCTTTCTGAATACAGTGACATAACCTAAACTTCACTATTACAGAACTAAGGTACAACACTGAAAGTATTTTTTACATTATGTCTGATCTGTGTAGGTGTTTGCATATAAATGTGAAGTCTCCAGCCAGATTATTGTCCTGGACAGAGTCTGTTCTGTGCCTTAGCCTCTAACCACTATCCTTTGGGAGTGCTCCCTTTAGTATGCCAGGCCATAAGGACTCCCACATCTTCACAAGCACATTCTTATGGCCGCCTCAATTCCAAAACTGGGCCTTCATTCACAGCAATCTCTCTCTCTCTCTCTCTCTCAATGTGTCTACCTGCAGAAGATGCCAAAGAAGCCATGCTCCTGTGGAAGGCTTGTACCATATTCCTTCAGGGAGTAATGCTTTCAGTGTGCATGTGCCGTGATTCTAGGTAGCCATTTCAAAACAAGATAATTTATTAGTCACTTGGCATGCAGAATCTGAAAGTCCTTAGGTTAGATATTAAAACATAGTCTGTCAAGACATAGTCTGTTCTGGCCAAGCCAGTACAATCAGTCAGCCAAACTGTCTTGGAATACATTTCAGTTTCTGTCTTGTTGTCTCTTGTAATCCCATGTGAGAGCTCCTGACTTGCTTCTACAGCCAATTCACAACTCAGTATCTTGACACATTTCACTCTATTGTTCTTAAACTGGGACCTTTGCTCTGCTGCCCTGCTGAGAATTAAGGAAAAATTTCCTTCCTCTTGTTTTTGGGTCCCTAGGTGTGAACATCCTGACCATTGATATGGGATTAGTTCCATCTAGGCCTTTAATGGCCCATTCCTTTCACCCCAGACAGTTATATGACAAAACACCTCATATCTACAGGAGTGCTCCAAGAGCCACTCTCTGCACTTTTTGCACTCAATAAGCAGCAATGTAAAGTACAGAAGGAAACTGGAGCACACATGGGCATAAAAAGATTACAGAAAATTCTCACTTTGTCACAACTATAATCATACCATTGCTAAAATGCCTGTGTGGAATAAAGAAGATACACTTGCATACTTAACTTGAAATAGTCAAAAGCTTTATATGGTTAACATGCTATTTGCAGTTCAAAAACATGCCTGCAACATATTTTTGTATTTTTTTTTCTAAGATTGAAGATAGTGAACATGAACCTGCATGATTCTGAATGCTTCCTAAGAGAAGCTAAATGCCTAAAGTTCACATTGGCTGCTGATGGAGTTGGAAGTACTCAGGCTTTCTACAGTCATATAGCATCATGTAATATTGACGTCTAGTCTCTAATCTGATGCATAATGTTGTCCAATGGATAGGGCATTAGGTGAGGACACAAGAGGCTGCATCCAGTTCTGCTAGTAACCTCAAGCAAGTCACTTCAACTTTTTTCCTCTTTCTGTCTTAACTATTTAAATGGTAAGCTTTTAAGGGCAAGGGCATCTCACAGTATAGGCATGTTCAATGTTTGTCACAATAGGGTTGTGATCTCAGTGGCGCTGTAGGTACAATTGTAATACTAATAGTTATTAACTGGGCAATAGTTCCCTTATGCAAAAATACTCTGGCAGGGGTGTGTGGTATGAAGATCCTCAGTTTGCCTATACTTCCGTTCAAGTTCAGGCAATTGTACTGAGTTAAACTGAGGTTAATTTTTTCTTTCTTTTCTTTTTCATTTATGATTGTGGGTCAACACCCTCATTCTCATAACTTTCATACACCAGGTATAAAAGATTAAACCTGACTGTTAGTCTTTTAAGATCTCTTTTCTTAAGAGTTTCAGTTTATCTTGCCTCCTTGTGGGAGAGGCCTTCAACTTCCTAGGGAATTATGTGGACTTCTTCTTTGAGCGCTGCTTGGATACATTCAGTGTTAGGTGTCTACATGCCGCAACGCATAATTGATTGGAAGCTTTTTGCTCTAGTCTGTCAGAGCAGGGTCGGTGGCCAATGCCCCCTCTGGCCATTCCTGTGGCTACATATACGGACCTGACTCTGATGCTCCCCAGTTCCTTTTTCCTCCCTCAGTGACAGTCTTGGAACAGCCCTTTCCTTACAAATGCAACTGACTGTCGTTTCGCATTGTATGAGCTGCTCATTTAGATTAGAGGACCTTTTCGTGGACATCATTCCACCAACAATTGGTGCTTCTACGGAATGTGCGAGATCAGAGTCGGAAGATTGCTCCCAACAGCCGCCTAAGATGCCAGGCTTCAAACCCTGTGTTTCTTGCGGCAAGGCCTTCCCATGGGATGACCCCCGTAAGAAGTGCCTTCAGTGCCTGGGTGAGTCTCACCAGGCCACTGACTGCTCCATCTGTCAGTCTTTCAAGCTGAGGACACTGAAAGACAGGGAGAAAAGGCACCGTGTGTTGGCCCTGGAGTAAGCATGGCAGCCTATCCCCGGAGAACTGGGGTTGTCTTTGCCGCCAGCACTGTGTGCAAGGTCAGCACTGGAGCTCTCTCAGCACCACTCCCCTCAGGAGCAGAAGACAGCGTGGTCAGTGTCGACATCGGTGCTGAAGCATGCCTGCCAATCTAGCTTTCCCCGCCCGCACCCTTCTCAGCACTTTGGGCAGGAGACAGAGCAGATCCCCACCACTCCAGAGGCTTTCAAGGCAGAAAAGGCTCTTCTGCTTTTGCCCATGCCTATCCCTCCAAAGCCCCCTAAGCAAAGAGGAAAGCCTGCTTTCCTTTTGGGAAAGTGGACTCCATTTGAATGGCGCCACTCTCTGGCACCTAGTATGGTGCCAAGCTCCCCGACACTACAAGATGAAGCTCCCCCAAGAATGCCGGGTGGCACCACCCCAGGCCCTATTCTAAAGTG
The DNA here is from genome assembly GCA_007922195.1 of Podocnemis expansa. NCBI lineage: Eukaryota > Metazoa > Chordata > Testudines > Podocnemididae > Podocnemis > Podocnemis expansa. Next base: position 10,346,575 of record ML681972.1, read on the forward strand.
CCCTAGATTGCACTCGACTTCTCCCCGGCACTGCAGCACCACTACATCGCCGGCACCACCTACTCAGCCCAGCACCAAGTCAAGCCCTCCACCTGCACACCAAGAAAGCTCTCGGTCCCCAAGTCTGGAGGTGATTACTCCCTCCAGAAGGAGCAGACGAGCTCGGGGAAGGTCACCAGCACTGAGTGCCTACTGGTACCAACCTCATGAATGGTCTGTACCAAGAGAAGTCCCATTACAGTGGGATCACTGTGGTACCAAAGAGCCCAGAACCATGCACTTAAACCCGGATAGGGCGTTGAACCCCAAGCCAGGGTCAAATAGGGAGGACACCGCGGTGCACTTTGACCTTCTATGCTGGGTAACTGCCACATGGGCATAGAGGTTGAGCCCATTGGGGGACCAGGACCCCTTATTTGACCCCGGTTTAACATCTCCCCTGGATGCTATAGCAGTGCCACTGCACCCCAGCGTGCATGAGATCCCTTTGGCAAAGTCCCGCCTCCATCCCTCCGGTATTGAACATAGCAGCACACAAGTACCAGGTCTCACAGAAGGGCTTTCTCTTCCTTATCCATCACCCCAGTCCAAGTCCCCAGGTGATCAAAGCTGCCCTAGGGTATACAACTCTCCCCAGATCCCATGCCAAGATCCAGAGAGGCTAGACAGCTGGAGGTTCTGGGCAGAAAGGTATACTCAACCTCTGCCTTCCAGCTCCACATAGCTAACCACCAGGTGCTGGTGGGTAGATATACCCTGGACATATGGGACTCTTTAAGAAGGTTTGGAGACCTTCTTCCTCAGGAGCACAATGAAGATTATGAATCCCTCCTAGAGGAGGGTTCGCTGGGATCCCAAGACTTGCTCCTAACTGCATGGGATGCCTCAGACACGGCAAGCCAAGGGATTGCCTCATCTATCGTTATAAGACATGCGGTGTGGCTATAGGAGGCAGGCCTGCCTCAAGTCACTCAACAGGCCATCCAAGACCTCCCTTTCGAGGAAAGGTCCTTATTTGTAGAGGACACAGACCTCCTATTAAGTGGCACGAGGGACCCCAGATCAGATCTTCATTCTTTGGGCATGCTCTTACCTCGAACACCTAGTCCCTCTCCTAGCCTGCACCATCATAGGGACGTGAAGGGCAACACTCTAGACCCTCTCAACTGGGTGGGGAACAAGATCAGTGCCTCGGGGACCCAGAATCCTTGCCTCCATGGGGTCCCCTCCTTAAAATGCCAGGCTCTCTTGTGAAAACCTGCCCCAGGTGCACACCAGCCTAACCTCCCTGCACCGCCCTTTTATCTTGCCTAAAACCCCTCGAAATTTAGCAGCAGCGTTCCTATTTATGGCCCTCCCACAACTAAGGGGTGGGAGGCACTATCTCTGTTTCTTAAAACAACTCCTCCCTAAGCTAGAGAGCTAGCTGACCAGTCATAGACTTCCATATCCCTACACATCAGAGCTCTTTTTCACAGCATATCTTTGCCTTTCAGCCGGAAAGGCCTAGGCCTGCAGACCAGTTCTGAGCACTCGTGACAGATGGCCCCTCTCTACCATCTGGGGTCTTATTCTGCCTATACAAATTCCCTCAAAGTTTAGTAAGGGCCGACATGTTTCAATCACGTTCCTATATACCTCCCTTCCTCATCTTCTCATAGTCTCACAAATTTCGATGATGAAAACTTCAAGAACTATTGTCTCGTCCAGATGCCAGCACTCGCCAGAGCACAGATCAGTTATTATTAGGAAGGCCAAGATAAGGACATATGTCCAACCAGAGAGTCACAGCTTGGCATTTCCAATCCTTAGGGCCAACCCTATCTGGCTCCAAAGCATGAACAATGGCGCCCTCACAGCATCTTGTAGTCCTGTGGTGGGATCCTCAAAGGCCCCCTTTTCCAGCTATTCCACCCCCTATCGTGAATGCAGCTGCAAGAACAACTCAGATAACCAGATAACAACACAGATCAACGAGGTCGTCCACCACCATGTTATTAGGTGAACAATGTTCGTTCGTTCTCTTGGAGGCTTTTTCCATATGTTTTCTGGGTGTGTGATATATATTCTACCCCCCCCCCGCCTTTCGCTCTGCAGTTTACTCCATTTACGGGTAACAGGGACCAAGTGACCACAACGCCAATCAGTCGGCACCCTAGTGTCATCCACTTAAGGACCCCTCCTCCCTTCCCTGCAGCGAGACCTCCTCAAAAAAACCCTGGGATTTTTTTCCTATGGTATTCACAAGGTAGGGATACCTTGATGATACTCCCTCATCTCTACTTCTCTTATGGCATACCCTCCTGGCAAATTTGCCTGACTACCTCTGCCCTCTGGTAGGAGTTATCCCTTTCTCGTCAGAGGGGTATAACCTCTGGGTCTTTTTCAATTCCTACTGTCTTTCTAAGGCCCCCCCCATTTCTCTCTTCCCATGGGAGCCCCACAGGGGCCAATGGAGAGGAGCCTTCCCCTAAGCTAAAAGCAGTAGGGCATTCCTGCCCTCAGGGTTGCCATAAGCAGGCACCTCCCAGTCCTGTGTATTACCCCATTGCTCTCCATGTAAGTGCATTCGAAACACAAGAGAATGGGTGTCCCAGATGTTCATGAGCTGCATGCCCTTGAGCGTACAACTCCAATACAGCCACCTTCCCCCTTCTCAGACGTACCCCCCCCCATCTGCCAAAGGGCTCCCTCGATGGTCCCCCTCCTCCATCCTGTCTCCTTAAGGTCTTTTGGGGGCAATATCAACCTCCACAAATCGAGCAAAGAGAGATAGATGTTCTCACTCTTGCAGGGGGTTTTGCTATAAGGAGACAACTGATCCAATTTACTTCCTCCAATAGGACTGAGTGACCAACAGGAAGAGTAGCCTCATTTGTGCCCAGAGGACTCCTCGGGACACCCCAGAGTCCACCATGTGACCAGGCCCTGGTGCTGGTATGAGTAGATTAGATAGTATTCTCCAGCTTCATCCGCTTCAGCTCTAGGCCATTCCTGTCTTAACTACTAAAGGCGTTTGAGGACCTTGAGCCCCTGTACATTCACCCAGAGGTCGGGGGGAGTGGGGGGGGGGCTGCTTCCCAATGTAACTCTCCACTTCCCATCTTGCATGGTGCAAAGGAGTCTTAGTATAGGTGAATGGCAGCCTTGAGCCGCTGGCCGTATTTCTTCCCTACTCATTGGGGTTTCCTTCACTGCCTTGGAGCATGACCTCAGTGTCCTGGGATCCACTTGCACTCTCCCAATGGAAAGGGAAGGGATGGAGTTTAAAGACTCCCCTCCTCCCTTTCTCCGGTTTCTCAGGATTTTTTCTCGTAAATCCTCCTTTGCCACTCCGGGCTTGCTTCTACCTTAAGGGAGGGACCAACCCTAAGTTCACATCCAGGGACCCTAATGGAATTATCCACAGAAGTCACGAACCCTGCCCCCCAACCTTAGCACCACAGGATATTGCAGATCATGACTACCCCAACCTACAAAGGGAACTGAGGGGCGTCTTTGTTGTGGAGTGCTCGACTGATGTCCATTAACCCCTGGGTCCCTGAGGTTACCCCACTGCTGCCCCTGAGGTGACCCCTCTTCTATCAGGACCACCCCACTATATCCTTTCCCGGTCTTCCATCCTGCTTAATGACACTCAAAGGTCATAGTGCTGCTTGCCTCCCAAAATGAGTGGGGTAGGCTTTTGCCCAACCCTCTCTGTGCAGGCATGACTCAGTCTTTCACCTCAGAATAGATAGCCCGTCTTTGCAGCTTCCCATCATCGGGACCATCGCTACCCCAGGGAAAGACCCAGGGCACAGGCATGGGCCATGCCCCCTGGCCATGGTCCCACTCCCACAGCCCCGATTCTGTGCCTGGGCCCAATCTCTTCTCGGGCTCCTCTTGCCACCATCCTGGCCCTGAATTCCCAGCTGGAATTGGGCTGGGAAAGGCAGGCACCAGCATGGGCAGTTGGGCCCCGGATCTCCGGCTGGGGTCAGGGCTGGGAGAGGCAGGGGCTTCCCTGGACATTTGGAGCACTGGTGCTGGGACTCGGTGCACGTGCCTGGTGTGCTAGGCGCCAGCGATGCCCCTGTCCATCATCTGCAGTTTTGCAGCAACAGTTGGGGTTGAAGAGCCTGAAGATATTCAAATAGGCCCAAGGATCAGGTCCCACCTTTAATGCAGTTGGCAGACTTCCCTCACAAGTCTCCCTGAGTGGAAGCCTCCCCATCTCCTGACGTTTCGCGCCATATCTACTATTGATAGGCTTTCCTAAAGCACTTAGCAGATCCCAGTTTCTACAAGGCAACCTACCAATTGTCCCCGGCATACAGTATCTACGTCCCTGTACAGTATCTATGCCCACCTTCAGAAGGGATGGCCCACTTCCCTCCAATTATTTCCTGGGATGTGCTCGTAGAACAATTGAAAGGTATAGTGTTATTGCTACAGGGGTGGAGAACCCTCCCAGCCTATCAGACTTTCTCTCTCATTTCCCACAGTTGAGAACTTTCTAGGCTTAGCATAGCCAACATTACACTTCTCACCCCAACACATGGTGACACACAGCCTCCCTTGGATCCCCTCACTCAGTGTTTTTCTGGGACTCTGGAGAGTTAAAGGATATTCCCTCCAGGTAGGCTAAACAGCCTGCTTTCCAGGCACTGGTCCAGGTTTTTGGAGCTTGCTGTAAGGGGATAGCCGTTCTGAAGGCAGAAAACTCCAACTCCGCCCACCATCCACGGTACAGCTAGTAGTCACCTAACACTGAATGTATCCGAGCAGCACTTGAAGAAGAATAGCCGGTTACTTACCAGTAACCATCCTTCTTCGAGATGGGCTGCTTGCATACATTCAGGAACTCCTACCGTCCCTGCTATTCAGAGTTGGCGACTTAAGGGGGACTGGGGAGGATCAGAGTTGGGGCTGTATATATCGCCACAGGAGCAGCCAGAGGGGGCGTTGGCCACCGACCCTCCTCTCACAGGCTAGGGCAAAAAGCTTCCGACCAATCATGCACTGCGGCATGTAGACAACTAACAGTGGATGTATCCAAGCAGCCCATCTCAAAGAAGGACATTTACTGGTAAGTAACCTGCCATTGTGATCTCTCAGAATTTCTCAGATTTTGTATTTAATCCCATAAAGAGACTTCAATCACTTAAAACAACTGGGACTGATTCTCTACTACCTTGTACCTAATTTTGGATAGACTGTGCATAGGTAAGTGAGTAAATACAAGAGGTCTGATTTGGAAGCATTTTATATCCATTGATACTACTCCTGTATGAAGTGAAATGATTGCATGACATACAAAACAATGGGGAACTCAATATAATATCTTTTGCAAATGTAACCCTTCTGCCAGGGCAGGCTGGCAGGAGAAGGGCTGGTTCTATACCTAGGGGTTTCCCAATAATGTAACACCACCAACTGGCTCGAGCCCCACTCAGATTTCTGGGAAATCCTACACTGTTCACTGGGCACCCCAAAAGAAGTAAGGCCTCCCCACTCGCAAGCACGAGTCTTAGTATAGTAAACAGAACTTTTAGTAGTAGTAATACAGAGTGTAAAAGGCCAAATAACAGAAATCAGCGCTGATCTAGCAAATCAGTACAGACTGCAAGGTTCCCAACAATCCATACCGCATAACAGAACATACAAGACTTAATGGTAAACCGGCACTGATCTGGGGAATCAGTGCTAATCAGGCTTCCAGGATGATCCCACATATCATAACAGCAAAGGTAAACTCACTAGCAAAATTGGCACTGATCTGGAGAATCAGTGCTAACTAGGCTCCCAACCAACCCTAGAGTATGTAGGGAGTGTCTTTCACGCCAGCTGTCTGCCAGCGCTGCCTACTGGTCACTCACTCCATTCAATAGCACTGTCCCTTGGCTCTACCTGCAGTCTACTGGCTCCACCCACTGGTCACTTATAATACCCAGCTCACTGCTGACCACTCTCACTGTCCTCTGGCTCTGCCCACTGTCTGCAAACTCCGCCCATCAGTCACTCATGCCACCCAGCTCACCACTGCCCACCCTCACTGTCTGCTGGCTCCACCAACTGTCTACTAGTTCCATCTACCAGTCACTCATGCCCCCCAGCTTGCTGCTCTCACCTTCCACTGGCTCTTTCATCTGCTGCTCTTCTTCAGTGATTTCAGCTCAGAGAGAGAACTTCTCTTTAGTAATTTCAGCTCAGGGAGAGATTATTTCTCTCTTGCAATTCCAGCTCTTAACTTCAAGTAGCTGTAAACAGCTACTTCTATTTAAATGACAAAAACCTCAGAAGAAGCCTAGACAGCTCTATTATTAGAGAGAGGAAGCAACAAGAAATGAGGCAGAGATAACCGCAACCATGCAAACCCCCACCCCTATTATCAACTTCTTTCAGGCTGAAACATGCAGTAGCCTCTCTTACAAATCTTTTTTTTAAACTAAGGGTGGCTTTTACCCTTTAACTAACCCAGACAGATTTGAAACAAACAGAGAGAAGCAATTCACAAAAAGACAATATTTCATATTTCCCCTCAGTAGAATTACAGATATTGAGGGATTTGTGATCAGATAAACTCAAATACCATTACCCATATTGCTCTGCACCCATAGTTTGAATATACTGATGCATTCTTTGTGCTTATGCAAACACAAAACCCACACCCATTAGTGTCCCCCTTCAGAAGCTGTTAGGCCCAGCTCCTAAGCCTGCCTTACACAAGACTCACTAGTCACTTCAAAATGTTATTTTTAACTGTACCTGTTTTCATCACTTTCTGCTCCTGCACTTTATGAACCAGATCTTTGGCCCCTGTAAGCCATTACAGCAATGCAAATAGACTGTAAAGCTAGTTTAGCTGACTTCCTGTGGATTCCTGGCAGCATAGGACTGGTGTGAAAGACTGCACCACCTTTCTTTGCAGCTCCTTGTGTTGGGGTCATGGGAATACCTGGCAAGTTAAATGTTCCATTGATGACTGCAACTTTAAATACTGCGGCAAGAGCAGGGGGTGAGCTACCCAAGAGTCCAGAAAGCAAGCTTTGCCTGCACCATGCAGTTGTACTGAGCATTCTATAGCTTATGATGAGGCCTGAGCTCTTTATTTCCTCTTCCTTTCTCTCTTGTGATTCCAAAGACCACCAACAGGTTTATAAATACAAAAGGCCAATTGACCAGCATTAAAGGGAGTCTCACAGATCAATAGTTTTCAAACTTTTTATTCCTGGACCCAGCTGAAAAAAATTATTTATGCCCTTGACCCAACAATTACACCTTTGAGCAGTGCATTCCAGTCTTTCAGCAGTGTCAACAAAGGGGCACTGCAAGCCAGTACCTGAAGGTCTGCTACCCAGTACTGGGTTGCAATTCATGGTTTGAAAACCACTGTCACGGATTATAAGGTCAGAAGGGACCACTATTCTGGGACAGATATGTACATTTTTCAGGGATTAATGCACCTCATAGACTTTAAGGTTGGAAAGCATCAATATGATCATGCACTCTGACTTCCTGCGCAACACAGACCACAGAACCTTACCTACTCACTCTGGTAATAGACCCCTAGTTTATGACAGTTATCAAAGTCCTCAGAAAATGTTTTAAAGACAAGGTATAGAGAATCCACCTGCAAGTGACACATGCTTCATTCTGCAAAGGAATGTGAAAAACCACAGCTTCCAACTTCACTGACTAGGGTCCAGAGAAACCTCACCGTTCTGTAGGTGACCTCTTCTTGGATTTTAAGGGAAACCCTAATAACTATAGACAGAAACTCTTTAAATACAGGAAGCCATACTCACTGAAAGCAGAACTTTAAGGAAAATGCCTATAAATAGCTGCATGATATCTTTCTAGTATTCTAGTTGCTCCCATTTCTACCTTTACAACTGCCTCACCCTTCTTTGCAATCCTGGCTTGAATCTCGATATGAAAGTTATGAAGAGATTGGTAATAGGCCAAGCCCAAATGCATATGGATTTTACATACTTCCTAGTCTTGGTTCAGACAATAAAATGCAACTAGAATCAAACTGAAATTAGAGCTGGTTGAACACTGCACATTTTTTTCCACAAATATTCTGAATATTTAAATGAATTCATTTCTGGATGCAATTTGCTTTGCCAGTGATAATATTTAAGGCCTCAAAAGGGACCTTGTTATCAGAGGAACCAGTTTTTTCTTTATATATCATCACATCATTTAAAATTGTCTTGGAAGCTGTTACTAACAGGATAAAACTCTCCAGCATCAGTGCTAGGGCTTTCTCAATTGATGCCCACCTCAACATTCACCTCTTTGAAATTAATTTCCCTTAGAAGTTTGCTAGTACATAAGTCTCATGAGCTTTAGTGCACAACGAAAGATACATTTATTTGGATGAGGATTTAATTTTCTATTATATGTGAATACCCAGTCACAAACTAATTGAGCTCTAAGATGTGCAAAGTAAAAAAGAAATGCATAACATGTTCATAAAGCGTGCACAGTAGTCTTAATAAAGAATGTGGAATGACTGGCAATATTATATAGTAGTAGAGGAGGGGATTGCACTAGCTTAGACTATGGAAACTGAAGATGAAGTTTGGAGCACATCGTTCTTGGACTCCAAAAGTCTAGAACAGGAGTTCTCAACAATATCCATGTCATAATACAATTGGGAACATTCCCAACCATGCGTGGCACAATGCCCCCACAGCTGAGGCTCCTTGCTACTACAAGGAGTTTCAACAGCAGCAATAACTCCCTGCCACTGCTGGATCTCTTCTTAAAGAAGGAACCTGCTGCCAGAAGAAAGCCCTTGCCACTGGAGAATGACCTAAGCAGGATTGTTTTGATAGTCAGGAGGTTTCTTTCAAAGGCAGGTTGCCTCTAGACGGCACACTCAACCATGTGGCATGATACATGAGAACCTCTGGCCTATGGAAAAGATTCAGAATTGATGTCAGATGACAAAAGAGACAGTGAATATAATGAATCATTCTACAATACTAACTGTATCCATGTCACATCAGACAAAGGTGATAGATTACACATGGAAGAAAAAAGATAGTGGCTGAAAAATGTAGCATTAATTATCATCATTTGATAAATGATGCTTTTGCTATGAAACACATATTGTAGCAGACAACGTATTTTTTCCAGATCCTGGGAAAGAAAGGCATGTTTGCTCAAAAGTTACATATATCTCTACACTATGGAAGCTAATATCAAGAAGCACAAAATGGGGAAATAGCATTTTCTTGGGAAGTAGAGTTACAGTGAAAATATTGTGCCTTAGTGACCATTCATCTGCATGGGCAAATGTCAATGGGTAACCTTGCAGGAATCTAGTGCAATTTTCACGTCAGAAGCAATGTCAATGAGAGTTTTATTTAACTCCAAATTACTATTGTATCTTCATATGAATTCTTGATAATTCAGAAATATTAAAATAAACTAAACCAACTTTTATGGGCTTCCAACAGAACAAGTAAAATGAATTATTCAGCACCATTTCAAATCAAGTTTACATAGGAGGGGATGACCACATCTGTTTCATTGCACAAGGAACTTCTAGACTGTTGGCCTCACCACTCCATACTCAGAGCATAATTTTTTACTACAAAGCACTCCAGACTACCTGGATATACTCTGAATGGCATACTAAAATAGACATTATAAAAAAAAAACACAAAACAAACAAACAAACAAACAAACAAGCTTGAAGCCCCCCAAAATTCCAGAAGAATGTAAAAACATTACAGCTCTACTATGTTATATTTCTGGTAAAGCCCCTTTTGTTATTTTTGATGTAGTCCAGTAATCCACTAATCTTCATAATAATTAAATTGTTAGTAACAATTGCTCATCCCTTTATTAGAAACAGTTAATATATGTACAGAGCATCTTAACTCAAACCAATCTCTCAGCTTAAGCTAAAACTAACAGCGTCCTCCAGCTGTCAGCTCCCAGGAAATTCTGTTCATTCTCTTAATGCCACAGTAACATCATAACTTTCAAAGGTATTAGTGGGAACCGAATGGGCCTGGAACCCACAAAGTTTAAAACCTGAAAATTAGACTGGATTATACAGCATGAAAGCTTTCTCTTCTTTGTTCAGACACATATTGTCCCAATGGATTTCTTGTCATTTGAGTGTGGACATATCTCTCATGGACTACGTCTACACTGGAGGCTTAAGTCAAACCTGAGCCCTGTAACATAGACATAGACATGGATTTCTCTCTTCCTCTGTGCCTTAGTGCAGTTTTGTTACTCCACACCCAGTGGTTCAATTTCCTTTCTCCTTTGATGGATTGGGTCAGGTCAGGTCATGTACAAGATGATTTCTCAAGTCAACTGTGGTCTATTTTAGTCATCCCAGTTATCAATCACTCTCAGCTTCCCCTGATAATGCTGGCCAGCACACCATCCTCTTGCAATCCTCTGCATGTTAGGGTGACCAGTTCACTTCAACAACACATCCTTGCCAAATACAGAATGTATATCAGACTAACAAAATAACCTGATTGTAACCATTTTAAACTGAAGTCAACATTAGTGCCTTAGATATGCAGCAGCTATTTGGGTAGGCACATTAGTAAACAGATTTATAGACACTAGGACCAGAAGGGACTATTCTAGACTTGAGAACACATCTAGTATATCTAAAAACAGTTAATTCATTTCCTTCTTTTATTTTCTTATATGTAGTGCCAAGAATATTAAAACAACTACCTCTCACACCTGACTGATTTTTAGTAAAAGATAAAAGTTAACCTTCAATGGTGCTGAGAGTGAACAACATTCTGCAAATGAAGTTTGTCTGGCTAACTTTTGAAAACAATCACTTTCTATTTTACTTCAAGAAATTAATAATTGTGCCTTTTTGATCCTTTCATTCCCGCATCCATACGTGGTTGACAAGTAAAAGATAACAATGTATTCAAGATATTTAAATATTTTAGTTTTAAGGTTAATGAATTAAAAAAAAAATACACTATTGGAAACTGGAAGAACTTCAATGATCTACCTAGTCTTCCTAGACAATCATTTGCAAATAGTTAGCATGACAATAGTTCATCATATACAAGTGAAAAAAGATACGAGAGGAAGTCAGTTCACCAACTTTAGTATAGTAATGTGGCAAAAATGAGCTGTCTTACTCAAGCTGAAAATGTGTCATTTATTCCTTTCAGCTTATTATTTTAAAATGTATAAAGTAAAAATCTACTGTGGGGTGTAGGCCCTAAATAGCGAGAATAAAATGTGTTTTAATGAAAAAGGAATCAGCTATAATCATATAGTTTTGATGAAAAGCTGAGCTCTTTTCAGAAGACTTCTAATCATAATAAGTCTAGAAGTTGTGGCTGATCTATGTCGTCTGACATTTCATGCTGAGGATTTATTGTTGATAGGGGCTACTCTGCCTCCCATTTAAATTAATGGCAAAACCCTTAGGCTATGTCCACACACAAGCCCTTGTTTCTAAACAAGCTGTTTTGAAATAATGCCTTATTTCGAAATGCCTTATTTTGAAATAACAAAAAAGCTATTTCGAAATAAGAAAAAAAGTGGGAATCGAAATAGCATGTGGACATGCTATTTCGAGATGGGAAGGGGAGGGGCAGGGAGACTTGTGCTGGTCTGGGGACGTCCTGCCCCGGGATTCCCCTGCCTCCCCCCCGCCACTTCTGCAACGGGCAGGGGAGCTTCCCCTGTCTCTCTGCCACTCCTGCCGGGGTGGGGGGGCTTGCCCTGCCCCCCCGCCCCTGCAGGAGCAGGGGGCGGGCGCCGGGCAACCCCGGGGGCAGGGCAACCCCAGCCCTGCCCCCGGCAGGAGGGGGGGCGCCCCGGGCTTCGGGGCAGCCCCAGCGGTGGGGGGAGCCGCCCCTGGAGCGGCCACCCTGGGGGGGGGCTGCAGTCCCCCTGACTGGGCTGCGAGGCCAGGGGTAGGGGGGGCGAAGGGGGCTGAGGCACCCGTCCCCCTCTGCTCCCAGCAAGAGGAAGTGAGGGGAAGCTGGCTGGGGCACCCTCTGACCCCCTGCACTCCACTCAGCACCCTGGCCAGGGTGCTGTTCCTGGCCACGGTGCTGGGGGGGGGGGACCTTGGAGGAAGGTCCTTGTTATTTCAAAACAATCCTTGTTTCAAAATAACATGTCCAAACGGCGTTATTTTGAAACAACTGGTTTCGAAATAACCCTCCTTTCGAAAGCAAAGTGGTTTAAGCTGTTTCGAAAGGAGGGCTCTTGTTTCGAAAGGAGGAGCTCCCTGCTTTCGAAACAAGAAAACATTGTGTGGACATAGGGACTTTTATTTCGAAACAACCGGTGTTGTTTCAAAATAAAAGCCCTGTGTGGACATACCCTTAGTGTCATCAATGAAAGCAAATTTAGAGTCCACAATTATATAATTACGGTCTCTTGAGAACCTCAAAAGCTCTGCAATTTGTGTCAGATATCCCAATAAATAAATGCATTTTACCCAGTGATGAAACAAGAGAGAAAATATTCAAAAGCACCTAAATTCGATGTTAAAACATGCCTCTGGCATGTAAGATCTTAAGTTCCATTAGCTTTCAATGAGACATAGCCTAGATTTTTAAAGATCTTAAGGCACCTAACTTCCATGGAAATCGATGGAGGGTAGGCACCTAAATAACTTCTCTAATCTGTGTCTTAAATCCTAAGGATTTATATCCACAAAAAGGATTTAAAGTCAGCACTGCCACACCTAACTTTTAGGCATCTTGCCACCTACTGGAATTCACAAACCCTATGTTAGGTGACTAGACTCCCAATACAATGCATAGTGAGAGTTAGGCCCCTAAAAATAGAATTAATATCTATGGTTATGTCTACTAAGTCGACTTAAACAAAGCCCAGGCTACATTTAGAAATTATTAAGTCATCTTAAGTGTTTGCTAAAGTTGACTTAAGAACTCTAATTTTGAAGTCGACTTAATGGTTTAGTTGACTTTATTAAGCCGATTTAAGCCAATGTAGCCTGGGAGTTGGCTTAAATCAACTTAATCGGCCTCCAGGCATCAGGAAATCTGCCAGGCAACCAGGAAGTGCCTGCACTGGCCAATCCCAGGGCAGGCAGAAGCCCTGCCAACCTGCTGCACAGCCAGAACTAGCCAGGACTCTGGCTGAGGTGGAGCCAAGTTGCAGGCCAGACCACAGCAGACCAGGAAGCGGTCCCTGTCCTGGACACTCCAGGAGATCCTGGATCTCCTGGCACTCTGGGGGGATTAGGCCATGCACACCTGGCTCCAGGGGAGCCAGAGAAACAGGGAAGTCTACCAGGCTACGTCCCAGGGCCTGGCAGAGAAGAGCCACACCTGTGACACACAACAGGTCCGGGTGAAGGTGAAAAACCTCTGCCAGGTCTACTACAGGGCCCGAGAGGCCAGGCATTGTGTGGGGACAGCCGACACCACCTTCCCCTACTTCAGGGAGGTTGACATGTCCCTGGGCCAGGAGTCTGATGTGGAGCAAGCTCACACCCTTGACCCTGCTGAGCCCCTCTCCATTGACAATGACCCAGAGGAGAGCTCAGTGGATGAGGATGTGATGCTGAGCCAGGAGGACAGTCGTCACCAGGAACGCACCATCACATCAGCCTCGGACAGCAGGAGCCTGGAGCTCATCCCGGGAACTGGGGAGGAGGCTACTCCTGCCCCAGAGGACTCTGGTGAGGGGACAACACAGCAGACCCCTCCTGCACATGCCACTGAGTGCTCCCTCCCTGCGGATATGGTGGGGCAGACAGGTGGGAAAGGGATTGTGTAGGAGGGTACAGTCCCGGGGACAGGGTGCGGAGGCCGTCCCACAGGGGTAGAGGGACAGGGAGCCATGTGGCCTGGGGCGACCCAGAGCCAAGCAGTGCAGCGGCCTGGCAGAAGATGGGGGGGGGGGCACTGTCAGTGGGACAGACATGGCCAGGCATCATTCTCCTGCCAGTGTTGGCACGAGGCTTCAGGAAAGACCCCCAGGACAGGGCTGCCTGGACCTCACCAGCCTGGGCACTGTACCCACCTTCGTGCATCACAGTGGTGTATTCTAAGGGGTTGCTTTCCCAAAGGACAGGGGGAGTGGGAAGCAGAGGGGTGGACGCAGAACAGTAGCTGCTGTCAGACTGTGCCCCATGCTACCTAATGAGGGGAACCCCTGTTCTTTCTCCTCTCCTGTATACCCAGTGAGCTGGACACAGTCATACTCGGGGGCGCCTAGCCCCGACCAGGTGAAAGAGGGTCTGTTGCTCCAGGAAGGACATCCTAGAAGACCACCTGCAGGTGTCTGAACAAGCAGAGGCAGATCTCCAAGCCTGGCAGGAATGGGAGAGGCAGGAAGAGAATGCCTACTACAGGGTCAAGCAGGCCCATATGGACTACCTACTAGACCTTCTGGAGAAACAGACCCAGGCCCTGGAGCACCAGACTGAAGCCTGGAGTACATGGCATAGGGCTGGGGAGCTCAGCAGGCCGTGGATTCTCCCTTCCAGAATCCTCACAGCAGCACCCCCCACCACCACAAGGCCCGTACTTGGGGTGGCCGAGTGCAGGCCTGGGACTTGCAAGCCCTACGGTGCACGGGACCTGCCCCCCCCCCACCTCGCATTCTCCAACCCCTCCTGATTTCCCCCCAAACCCCCTCACTTCCTCCAAATCCCCAATCCCCTGCAGCTCCCAGCCTCCCATCCCTCTCACCTCCCACCACATCTCCCCTGTAAATAAAGCCCCTTTTACATCTTTTTCATGTGTCTTGTGCATACTTTTATTGTGTGAGTGATGGGGGTGGTGGGCATGGTCGAGTGCAGGTGGTAATTTTGCCCTGGGGACTCAGCCATCAGCACCGTCAGTGAGGAAGTGGTCCTTCAGTGCATCATGGATGAGGACCGCTTGCTGCTGGGCCTGCCATGTCTGTGATACTGTGTCCTCAGGCTGCTGGAACGCAGCACCAATGCATTTGGCCTCTGCCTCCCAGATGCGGGAGACCCTTTTCCCCTGCAGCTCATGAAGGTTGTGCAGCACACAGCAGGCACTGACAACCTCTGGCAGGGTGGTCTCGGTGAGCTGCAAGCGGGTGAGGATGGCCCTCCACTGTGCCTTCAGATGGCTGAAGGCATGCTCAACTATTGTCCGGCACCTGTGGAGCCAGCGATTGAACAGCTGCCTGCTGTCATCCATGTTCCCACTGTATAGCTTCATCAGCCATGGCATCAGGGGGTAGGCGACATCCCCCATAATGAAGACTGGTACCTGCACATCCCCAAGGGTGATGGTGTGGTCTGGGAAGAAGGTGCCTGCCTGCGTGTGCTGGTAGAGGCTGGAGTTCCTCAGGACATGGGCATCATGCGCCTTCCCTGGCCAGCCCACAAACATGTTTGTAAACAGCCCCCACTGGTCCATGAGGGCTTGCAGCACCACAGAGTTGTAGCCCTTGTGGTTGGCGTAGGCTGCTGCCTGGTGGTCAGGAGCTTGGATTAAGATGTGTGTCATGTCGACTATTCCCGCACAGTTAGGGATCCTGAGTGCAGTGAAGCCATTGAGTGTGTCCTGCAGGTTGCTGGAGCAGATGACATGGCCGAGCAGGACGCTGTTGATGGCCCTGCACACCTGCCTCAAGATTGCCCCTATGATGAGTTTGCTGATGCTGAGCGGGTGGGCCACAGAGTGGTACAAGTCCAGTGTTGTGAGCTTCCAGCCAGCGACAGCCACTGGTGTGTCCATAGGGAGGGTGGGTTGGAGGTGGGTGTCAATGTGCTGTGGCACTGGGGTGAGCTCGCTGACAAGCTCGAGGAAGGTAGTTTTTCCACATGCCACTGGAGCCACTGCTCATCATCTCAGGTGGTGAGGACAACGCGCTCCCACCAGTCACTGCTTGTCTCCCATGCTCAGATGCATCAGGGCACATAGAGTGGCATGAGCACAGCAGCTGCTATGTTCACCATGGTGGTCAGCCTGCTGAGGCTTGCTCCCGTGGTGACAGTTGCCCTGTAGCACCTGCTTTATTGCTGCAAATGTGTGGCCAACAGTGGGCCACTGTAGAGCACCCCGCTGGCAGATTGCTGGAGCACATTGGGATCCATGGCCACACGAGCCTCCATCTTGCCAGACGTGGGCAGGGTGCTGTGGTCACTTCCTGTTTTATAGGAGTGGCTGGGAGAGAGGGGCATTTCTGTGATGCACTGTGGGCCAGCTACCTACAATGCACCACTCCTAGGTTGCCCTAGCAACTGCCAGTGTGGACATATGCAGTCTCCTGGCATTTTCAATGTGGACTCTTTAAAGTCAACCTTGTTAAGTTGACTTAACAGACCCCTGTAGTGTAGACATAGCCTATGAACCCTCTCCTGGAGTTAGGTGCCTATACCAGGCCAGTTATTTCTTGAGAAGGAGGGGTGAAAACACTGCTGGAAAAGGCAGTATTTCCTGCACGCTTAATAGCCTGATGGTTACTGCATTCAGCCAGCAGATAGGAGATTTAGATTCAAATTCCATGTTTAGCTGCCATGGAATGGGGACTCGAACTCAGGTCTCCCATCTCCCTCGTATGCCCTATCATTTGCACTGCACTAGTCTCCAAATCTTCTGCTGGAGATGCTCAATTTTGTGTTTATATGAAATAAGATACATTGGGCCAGAAAAAAAGAGTATGAGAGAGAATGACTGTGGTTTAGTGGTTCTTCTGGGAAGCATGGGTTTCATGCATTGCATTGATGAGCATTTAATTATTTTATTCAAAAGAGAGACCTGCCCCAGACTAGCCCACAACCTGGTAGTTAGGTCATTCAACTAACAAGAAAGAAGTTTGAACCCCCCCCCCCCAATCAGGCAGAGAAATCAAATCAGGACAGTTGTGCCTAAGTCTCTGATACCCTCAGTGAGTGCTTTAACCGTGGGAGCTATGTTTTGTGCATCTGGTTGGTAGCTATACTCTGAGAACACCTACTGGATCAGGCCCTAAAGGTGAGGTAGGTCAGGCAGAGGACTGAGGAGGAGGGGAGAGAACACCTAGTTTGTGAATCTGGTCAAGTCTTACATATGAACAGGGCATCAGGACTGAAGCAATTAAGTTCATGCCCACAGAAGAAATTTAGGTTCTGTGGTGACTTTACCAACAGAAACTTAAGTACCTAGGGAATTAAGGCATCTACAGGGTTAGATGGCAGCTGAACAGGAGCTATAAGGATCTGTATCATGGATTTAGGAACCTAAAGTGGTTGTTAGGCACCTAAATCCCTTTATGGATCTAGCCCAGCGGCTCCCAAACCTTTTGGCTCAAGGGCCACAGATATTTTTACAACCCTCAGGGGCCATCATTCTCCATCAGCAGACCCTACACAGCCACTGCAATCAGATAGGAAGAGTTCAGCAAGGAGATCTCCCATTTCCCTGTAAGTTGCAGCAGAGAAACAGCACATGGCCTGTAGCCCTGTGTACTCCACCTTGGTGTCTAGACAGTAGCTCCCTTCTTCAGCTAGGGGAATGGGAGATCAGTGCTGCTCTCCCTCTGGCTCCAGCAGGGACACCAGCACCTACAGACCCACACAGAGCGCTTTGCTTTCTGCGGGAGCCAGAGGAGGGGAGTACTGATCTTCCGTTCCCTTAGCTGCAGCATCATCCTGACCTTCTCCCGGAAGCTCCTTCATGAGACTGGAGATCTGTCACAGGGAATAGACAAGGCCAGGGTCTCACGATTCCAGCAGACATTCTACAACTGTGTTAATAATGAGTGGCTGTGTTCAGATGTGAGTTTTATTTCGAAACAACAGCCGTTGTTTTGAAATAAAATTTCTCATGTCCACACCATGTACCGTTATTTCAAAACAACAGGACCTGTTGTTTCGAAATAACGGCAATTGTTTTGAAACCGTTAAACCTAGCAGGAAATCGAAATAGCTGTTGTTTCAAAACGGTTGTTTCGAAACAATGGTGTTTAGACACGTTGATTCAAAACAACACCATTGTTTCAAAACAACTGTTTTGAAATAACATGTCCGAACGGCCTTATTTCGAAATGACCATTTTGACATAACAGCTGTTTCGAAAGCAGACTTTCCCTTAATTCGAATTAACAAACTGTTAATTCAAATTAACTTATTCGAAATAAGGATTTTATTTCAAAATGAATTATTTAGAAAAGGGTTATTTTGAAATAACAGTTACCGTGTAGACATACCCAGTAAGTTGGCATTAACTTTGGCATTCATACATTCATGTTAAGAAAGTTCCCTTGACCTCACAAGTATGGTCTCAGGGAGACAGCTGCTAGTTGAAGAGTCCTAGACACAGTGCAGAGCAATAGTTTTCAAACTTAGGGTTGGGACCCAGTAGTGGGTCATGGACCCTCAGCTACTGGGTCACAGCGCCCCCTGCTGCCCCCACCAAAAGATTGGAGTGTATTGCACAAAGATGTAACTGTTGGGGTCGCGATCATTAGTGATTTTTTTAGTTGGGTACCAAGAAAAAGATGTTTAAAAACCACTGGTGTAGGGACAGAGGATGACACTGAATTCTGGCAAATTCCTCAAGATCAATTTGAATGGCAACCCTTGCCAATTCTCTGAGGATACAAATCCCTCCCACCCTCTAAGGGAATCTTTGCTGCTACTTGTGATTGTTTTGTAGAAATAATTAATATATTTTAGTAATGTTTTCACAAAATCCCTGTGAGTGGACAATGCTATATATGGGTGCTATATATATATGATATTTCCAGGCGCAATCCAAACTAGTTATAGACTGTGTCATCCCTGCCCTGCAACCTGTGGAGCCTCATTATGCTTTGCTAATGTAGCTTCCAACTTAGGTTCCTCACAATCAGCCAGACAGCTTGCAGGAGGCACCCTGAGTGCCTCTGTATAGCCACAGACTTGATCCTCTTAGCAAACACAAGTCACACTCTGGCTTCCAGCAACCTTTATTATTACATGCCAGATGACCTTCACATGCTTCTAGTCACATATTCCTCCCCCCGCCCCCACCAAAATATGTGTTCTGCAATGTCCAGCTCTTTCCTGGACAGTGCAGATATATTAAAGCTGTTGTCCCACTAAGAACATCCACACACAGCTTTCGTCAAACAATTTACAACACTGGATTAATTTTGATTAAAGAACAACACAAGTTTAACTACTAAAGAGGGACAGATTTTAAGTAAGTACAAGTAATGAGGTATTAAAGTCAGAAATGCCTACAAGAAAAACAAAGATAAAATACACTCTAAACTTAACAAATTAGATTTGATTCAATGTGAAGTCCCTTACTACATATTTTTAGTATATTGCTGACCAAGCTCTCAAGCCAGGATCTGATCCCAAACTCTGATGGCTGTTTTTTTCAATCTTGTAAGGTAAAGGGATAGAAATATGTTGGGGGAGTAACTTGAAGTTGTGTGGCACTTTAAGACAGATTTATTTTTTGCATGAGCTTTCGTGGAGAAGATCCCACTTCCTCAGATGCTTCGAAGATGGGTGAACTTACAGAAAGGATGTTCACCCATCTTTGAAGCATCTGAGGAAGTGGGATCTTCTCCCACGAAAGCTCATGCAAAAAATAAATCTGTTAGTCTTAAAGTGCCACACAACTCCTTGTTGTTTTTTTTACTGGATTAGACTAACACGGCTATCCCTTTTGAAATTGGGAGTAACTTGAAGTGTTTTTGCTTCTCAGTTTTATAGTTCAGTCCCCCTTTGAAAAGCATTTTCCTGAAAATGACTCCTATGTAAAGTTTCTCTCAGCTGAAAGTATAGAGACATGGAATGTGGTGTAGAAAGTTCCATGGTGTTTATTTTCATATGTGTAAGCTTCTACCTTTTCATGCTAAAGAATGGCTACTTGACAGGTGATGACCCACTCACTACCTGTGATGACAACTAGCTGGAGGTGTCAACTTGTCCTTTGTTTTTCTGAAACAGGTTTACCAACTTCCCAGACTTAACTGGTAAGTATACTTCAGATTATTACAACAGTGTTATATATTATTACAACATAGTGCCTAAAGAAGGTAATGTTCCTGTATTTAAAATATTATTGTCTAGAAGTTGTCAAGGACAGTATTAAATCAAGAATTGCCAAGGTGATTTATTATCTAAAAACTAATGGCATGCATATACCAGAATTCCTATCTTCAAACTCTGATAAGCAAAGGAACAGTAGATATAATAAGAGCAGGAAATCACATGCATTTTAATAACAATCATTGAAGACTCAATTACATCTTTAAGACACAGCCCTGCATTAGATTAGGAAACCACACTGCGTTGGGCAAACACCCTAAGCATTCTGTTTCAGGAAGGCAGCATCTGTTCTGGAACTGTCCAGCACAAAAGCATTTTGCATTTTACATTTGTATAGTATTACAGCAGTCCTACCTGAAAAGCAGAATTCTAATTCCATGAGCTACTCCTGTTCCACAAGCCAATGCAAAGGTGAGATTCTGGGAAAACCTGGAGAGGTGGCAACTCTCTGAGCACAAGACCTATAATGCCTTCTCCTTGAAAGAACCACACAAGAAGAGGGAAGGGCCCAGGATCTCAAATCTTCCCTTCTTGCTCCTTCATCCAGAACTGTGCATCTGCATAAAGATAGGACACAGTCTGATGCCGAGGAAATAGTAATAAAACATCTTTGGCAAAACTGAGATCATTCTATTGACTATGACAGAGTTACTTTAGAAGAAATTTGGCCCAGAGTTTTTTTAACTTTTAAAAATTAATCATAAAATCAATTGAGAACATGTGCAATCTGATTATAAAATTTATTTATCACATGAGGAAGTGGGATTTTCTCCCCAGAAGCTCATGCGATAAATAGATTCATTAGTCTTTAAGTGCCACAGGATTCCTTATTTGTTTTGCTGAATTAGACTAACACAGCTACCCCTTTGGAATCTGATTAGAGTTTGTTACATAGCAAGTTGTTCATGTTTATATATTTTCTTCTTAAGGAGCTCAGCATATAACAGTAAAAACCATGTATTATAGGTAGAATTGATAGTGGGTCCCACAGTTATGGTTATTTAGTGCAGTTTTTCCCAACCAGTGTGCCATGGCACACAGGTGTGCTGCCAAGCCTCAGCAGGTGTGTCACAAATTTTTTTTGAAAAACTGCTTAAAGAGCTCTGGATTGGCTCACTGGCTCATGAATATTCATAAGTTCATTTGTAAACTATGGTGTGCCTCTAATTAATTAAGGTAGCAAGGTGTGCCACAGCAGAGAAAATGTTGGGAACCACTGATCTAGTGGTTTCCATTACATCCCTAGGCTTTCAGTTGCTACTCATTTTGCCAGCTTGAACCATATGCACTGAAATGTCCATGCGTGTTCTCTCCCACAGGCTGAATTTTAAAGTTTCAGTTTAAAATTTTTATCTATTTCTGAGAATGAAGTTAGGGGAAAAATAGTTTTGCTAATTTTATTTTCCTTTCCTCAACCCAAACAACTCTTTGAAGAGGACTAGCAATCTCATGAGTTGAAGTAGGAATTGCAAATTTATCAGGGGCAGACCAGGAGGAAGATAGGTGAATGTTGTTTTCAGGAACTTTTAACCACAAACTGGCTAAGTTGTAAACCTCTGAAAAAATTACCGCTTCCGTATGGTTAGTAGGGCTTGTTAGAGGCTTCCTGATAAAATGTCTCAGCATTCTGTATTTATTTAGTATTCTCTACTCCTCATTAATTTTCTTCATGATTGGGCAGAGATCTGGACAGGGGCAGGGCCAGCTCAAGGGGCTGTGGTGCCCCGATTAGGCTTTCACTTTTGCACCCCTCTGGGCTGGCTTGTCCCACCCTGAGGGCGGGGAACAGCTGGCCCAGGGACAGAGCAGACCAGCCCATGGAGCAGACTCTGTTTTCCCACCCTTCGTCTCAGCTGGATGTTCTGCCCTAGGGGTGGGGAGGGCCAGCCCAGAGGTGGGCTGAGAGAGGAGTCCACCCTATGGGCTGGCCCACTCCACCTCCAGGTGCAGAGTGGCTGGCTTGGCGAGGGGTGGAAGCGCAGGGTCCAGCTTCTGGGCTGAAAAAGGGGACTGCAGCAGCAATGGTTGCTATCATAGAGGAAGTTATCCTGGGCTAGGAGCCAGGCAGAGACTATATTTAGACTACCTTGTGTATGTGATTTATAATATAGATTTTAACTACTGGATCACATTATTTCTTCTATAAGATCCCCCCCTTCCTCCTCCAGAGCAAAATATGAAGAATGCCTAAGGCATAGGTTGCAGAGTAAGGATATTTTACTGTGTTTAATGAGAGACATCTAGTAGAGCTGAGTTCTGTCCTTTAGTTCAGTGATTCTAAACCATTGTGTCAGGACACATTATTGTGTGTCACAAAGAGCTAGGGAGGTAGCTTGATTTGGCCTGGGATGGGTGGGCTAGTGTATCCTGTAGGGTCATGATATTTTTCCAAGTGTGGCATGACCTGCAAAAGGTTGAGATTCAATGCTGTAGTTTGCCAGAAGTGTCATACATGCTAAAGAAGGCTATCCTAATGTCTATATGCAAGGACACCTAATGAAAGTACCTTAATTCTGACACTTCCTAACTTCTAAGTGCTTGACTTTGCTATTTTACCATTCTTTTAACATCAATTTTGTATGGTATTAAAAATGTATTCTGTTTACTTCTGATCAAAATGTGGACTTACTATTTCAATCAATAAATAATAATATATTATTTAATTGGCAGGGACCTCTTTCTTATTTTGGGTGGCTATAAAATAAGGCAATATGTTTCACATTCAAAATACTTAAAAATTTACTTTGCATCTTTCTTGTTGGACAGGTAGCCAAACAATAAGAAATTGCATAAAAGAAAAATAATTGGGCTAGTTCTCTAAGCAATATGTTCTGCTAACTAACATGTTTCCGTGACCGAGTATACATCCTTTTGCAGACTATCCTCAAATTCATTTGGCGCATGTTGTTTCCACAACATAAATGTCTAAACAGTTTGAAATCAATCCTGCGTGGTCTGTCATGCCTGTGTAGGTGGTGTCCAGAAATGGCTTCCTAATTTGGCTATATTTTTGACAGCACCTGTTTTCCCTATTCCTTGCACCTGTTCTCCTAATGGGGGTATTAACATTTACTTCAATGGGAGCAGGATCCAGTCCATAATTTGTTGATGTTCTTGTACCATTTGAACAGCTATCTAACTAGAAGAACACTATGTACTTCCTCCATCAAAATAGAACAGTACATACAGAATCCAAATACTGCTTGTTTTTATCATGTTATTTCCATTGGATTAAATGAAACTACCAGTGTGAGAAAGGGGCAAAGTCCTCCTCACTTCTCCTTGGCCTTAGAACTCTTCATCTTTGAAATTAGTGTGGTTTCACCATGAAATATATGGGGACAGGATTTGTGGATCCTATGCATGGGTTATATACCTCAGCCTCACTTCAGAATCCCATACAGCACTGATTTCCTGTATCTCTGCACACAGCCAAATTCACTAAGGGCAGGACTGGCTGGTAAATCTGTAAATACTGTATTCTACCTTTTCACTTCCAAAGGGGAAGCTGCGTTAGTCTAGCTTGGCAAACTTACTTTGCTGTTAATTTCCTCACCAGACCTCACTGAATCTCTAGTGCCTGTTCAGCTCAGTTATTGACAGCATGGTGAGTTCCAGGATTTTGCTTTTAGAATTAATTATAATAAAATATTGCAAACATTTGAAAATATTATAACTGCATATATCAAATTAGCATGCTCAATTATGGACGACTAATGCAATCTGGCAAGTTCCAAAGGGGCAGCCATGTTAGTCTAGTTCAACAAAAGAAGCAAGGAGTCCTGTGGTACTTAAAGACTAACAGTCGATTTATTTAGCATATGAGCTTTCTTGGGAGAAAATCCCACTTCGTCAGGAGCTTTGAAGATGCGGGAACTTACAGAATGGGATGCAAATAAATGCAAGGGAGCATAAGACATGGGATCAGGTCATATAGTAACAGCAAATCAGAGCAGTCGTTAAGATTCAAACACTGGGAAACAGCACATAGAAGATGGTGAAGTCAAATCACCTGTTGTAATGGGAAAAGAAGCCATAGCCACAATTTAATCTGGCTTCCACAGTCAAATCTGCATATCAATTCTAATTCAGCTGTTTCCTCTTTCAGACTGTGCTCAAGAAGGTGAATGGGACATCAAGATTTCAAAGTGGAAACAGATGAATTAGAATTGATATGCAGATTTGATTGTGTGAAAGCAGGATTAAATCATGACTGTGGCTTCTTTTCTCATTACAACAGGTTATCTGATTTCACCCTCCTCTATGTGCTGCTTACCGGTGTTTCAGTCTTAACAAATGCTCTGATTTGCTGTTACTGTATGAGCTGATCCCTTATCTTACACTCCCTTGCATTTATTTTCATCCCATTCCATAAGTTCCCCCATCTTCAAAGTGTCTGATGAAGTGGGATTTTTCTCCCACGAAAGCTCAGGTGATAAGTAAATCTGTTAGTCTTTAAGTGCCACAGAACTCCTTGCTTCTAATGCAATTTTGGTAATTTTATGTGGAAGTGATCAATGTCTATCTTTTCTGAACATGGAACTAGTCCAATTATTTATAACTATTGTAATTGCATGTGTAAAGTATGCACGTTTGTTTTTCCACTGAAGAGCTTTCATAATGCTCCAATGGTGTAGGATGTTCATAAAACTTAAGACCATTTTACAGTTTAACTCTTAAGAGTAAATAAATAAGTAAACAAGAATCAATCTCTTAAAATATGACTTTAACCACTGCATCACACATGCTTATTTTATTGAGATTTGATAGATTACTGGGGAGAAAACGAAGTCAGCATTCTTGAACCTACACATGGTTTGTGGTACTAAGGTATTACTGTTATTGTACACAGACATTTTTGTATTTTTCCTAGGTACCACAGTGTGTTATTTTGATGTAAAGTAAGGGTGAACCTGCATCTTCGAAGCACTGTTGCTATATGACCCTGAATAGCCTGAGAGATGATCAGGGATAACTTAGGTGAACAAACAAACAAACAAACAAACAAACAAACAAACAAACAAACAAAC
>ML681972.1:10371610-10408397 GCA_007922195.1 Podocnemis expansa
AACAAACAAACAAACAAACAAACAAACAAACAAACAAACAAACAAACAAACAAAGTGTTCTATGAAAAATGCGATTAAAGGCAACTTAAAAAATATTTTTTTTTATGGACCTGTGCCTGTAAATTCGTGGTGAAAGGACTGGAGTGATCTATTAACTTTGACTGGATTGATATACCTGTAGGCTGTAGGTGTTTCTTGAAAGAATTGCCAAGCCTGTGATTTGCCTGTCAGCCAGCCACCTTGTGGCTGGACACAGCATTAGAAACTTTTTCTATTTATATCAGGGGTTGGCAATCTGTACTGACCCCTCCCTGTGCCAGCTCCTCCTCCCCAAATCTCAGTCAGTGCCAATAGGCCCCTCTGCTGAAAAAAGTGGCTGCTGCCTGAAAATTCAGCGGCTTCCATGACTGAAGTGTTTGTGCAGGACGGGTGGGGTGGTTTCAGGTATGCAGCAGAAAGAAGCTAGCTGCCCCAACTGACTCCTCTCTGCAGGATACCCAGGGATGAGTTCCCAAGCAGACCCTGGAAAGAAGCCACCCAGAGCGGCTCCTTTCTTCAGCATACCTGGGGCAGGGGCCCCCAGGTATGCTGTGGAAAGAAGCTGTTGCAGGTCCCAGTGGCTTCTTTCCATGGCATGCCTTGGAACTATGGGGCGCCTAGGGTACTGCTGCTTGCTTTTTGGGGGCAGGAGTGGCACTTTAGGCAGAGGATGCCGCATACCGCTCCAAGTCATTTAATGTGCCACTGCTGGCACATGTGCTGGGGGTTTGCTGACCCCTGATTTATGTCATTTTGGTGGCCAATGGTGATCCTCTCTGACTTCAGCTCAGCATGGCTGGCCAAATCATACTTAGCTTTACCCCACTGGGGTAAGTCAGAGTCCAGTAACCTTGCTCTCCAACTGAAACCTAGCCCCTCCAGTCCTTAACAGCACTTGTCTGAGGCCTTCACCAGAGCTTTTCTTGATGACCTCTAGAGGAAACCAATCCCACCCTCTATCCTGATTTCCATCCCAAAGGCTCTGTAGCAGCTGATTAAGGTCGGCTTCTTCAGAACATCTGCTTCTTTTCTGGACTTTTCCCTATTGCGGCCTGCCTCTAGATATTCTACAGGCCTTGAAAGAAAGATAACAAATGAAAGGGATAACACATAAATGTGTTCCTGTCCTCCTCCTTTCAGGAGATATCTGATCAACTGTGGTCATGTTTAGCTCCAGAAGACCAATCATGCAGTGTTCACTTGGCCCCTCCACAGTGCTCTTTTTGGAACTAGTGAGAAAAGGTCTGTTTACCTCCCCAGGGCTGACCCGTCTGAATGGGCTTCTTTCTAAAGCTCCTCCTCAAGCCTAACAGGGTTGACCATGAGTAGTAGCAACACAAACTTCTGCTCCCTCATCCCCTAGCTTTCTGTTTGCGAAGCTCAGGCACAGTCCCCAATACCACAAAAGGGAAGGAAGGGCAGGGAGGAGCCAAGCCCCATTCTGCAGTAGCAGACCAATGTAGAAAGATGGACCAAGTGCATAGCACATATAATGGTGTGTAACAGCAATGTACATGCCCCTGCATGTCAGGCAACTCAGGGTGGCGTTCTTATTTCGTCTGACCCAATGCCTTCCCGTGTTCACCAGTTACCATGAGGTGGCACTATGCCGTATCTCCCATTACTAGAGTCTGTACCTTACCCTGTGTTATGATTTTACTACAGGGGGCTGTGCTGGGTCCTCTTTCCTTTCATGGTTGGTCTACCGCATTTTGTTCATTCATTTCTTTTTATAAAAAGAATCCTTGACTTTGGATGTATAACCCTTTTATGAAACATATTAAGCCTGTTATTTATTATTACGTCTTGGATGCCTCAAGTGGCAACACAATTAGCCTGCATTATGACAATTAATTATTTAGTGAAATTTTGTTAAAATAAAATGTGATGTTAAGTAAAATGTTAGTTGAATAAGGTGCCTTTTAATAGCAATTATATGGATGGCTCTGATGCCATAGGCATATAACAGGCTTGCTGATGCTTGTTTGCATTGACATTGATTTTGGCAGAAACAACAAATGTGTGTTTGGCCTGAGGTTGTTCCTGGACCTCCCCATGATCGTGAGAGGGAGTTTGGAACCATAGACTCGGAATGAATGTAAGTTAAGTGTTGCTGGGGAAGAAGGGAAAAGAAATCTGCAATTGTTTGACTTATTAATTTATGGAAGTTATGCTATATACTCATGATTCTTAAAATAGAATCCCCCCTCCCCTCCAACTTTCTTAAGTGTTTCCCTACTGCAGTACTGATTGTTCTTCACAAAGTTTAGTCTCTGATTGGCATCTTACTATAGTCATGTTTGAAATTGCCTTATTTTGGCCAGTTTCTTACTGCTTCAGCAAACAAAAAACATTCAAGACCAGGGCAAGTGGAGAGGGAAAGCTCACCAGTCTTGAATTAACTCTTTCTCAGGTAAAATTCAGTGGAGGTTTTGACTGAGTAAGAACTGTAGGATTTGATTCCCCGAGTGGATTTCTTTTCAAAATAGTCTCAAATTGGAAGACTAACAGGAAAAGGAAACAAAGCTAAAAGTGAGACAGGTCAAATTGATTTAGAAGCAATAATAGCAAACTGTATGTAGTTTTCGTATTTTTGTTTCAGCTGAAGTTTGTCAAATTTTTATTAAGAATCTACCCTGCATGCTCATCTGGGACCAGAGAGAACAATCTTTTAAGGCCTGCTTAGTGAGTGAGTTATATTCATAACTGGTGTTGGGGTCATACTTAATGTTGACAGATACGGTTACTGCCTTTAAACATTCAAAGACCAAGACGACTCACCACATACCAAGAATATAATATAGCAGAAGGCAAAGGGCCATTAAAAAAAAAAAAGCTCAAGTATATTTCTTGAGCATATTCTCTATTTATTACATAGAGAAAGGGTCTAATTTTCTCTCCATTGATATAGGAGTTTTCTGATTGACTTAAATGGGAAAAGAATCATTACATTTTCATAATAATCAAACTCAACAATGCATATTGTTTTAATTTGCAGAGTGATATCTCAACTCAATGGATATAATTTATGTTCTTGGATTAAAAGAATTCTAATATTCTCTAGAAATTAAATTGCCAAATTTCATTTTATTACAGGAAATACACAGATCTGCTTAAGAATATGAAAAAGCTGGGTGAATTTGCATGAAACGTGCTTTTACAGTCATTTATTGGGGAAGGGGGGAAATTGTCACTCATGAAAAGGAGACACAGAAAAGTTTAAAATACAGTCCCAGCTGAGATCAGTAGGCACATTTAAGCCTCTCTGTATAAGAGAATGAGTTGCTGCCTGGTTGCTCTCTGCAAGGGCCCCCTTACTTTAGAATTCACTCTCCCCTTCAGTCCAAAATAGCCCAAATATAATTTTTTGGTCTTCAGAACATGTAACAGGCATTTGAGAAGGGCAGAGGTGGCTTTATTTAGGCATTAAGAGGTGGAGAGATTTCAATTTGATCCTATGTTTTCACCACCTGGTGTGCACACATTTATAAATATATAATGTACTGCTGTTCTGATTTTCATTTGTGTAATGATTTTTGTATAAGATTTTTAAGTGATGGCAAGGGTAAATAGATCTCAAAACAGGCTCTCTTCTTACTTGTTTATGCAAATCTTAGCAAATAAATATATCATTATGTTAATAGGAGGACAGATGTGTATGTACTAGGGACTCCTAATGAAAATTATGATCCATTCTTCTGCAAGATAATTCTAGAGACTTCTTGTGAGACAGAGAATATAGCTGTTTTAAATGGTTATATGGGTATAAAAACAAAACTCTTTCCTAGGAAGTTTTACAAGTTCCAAAATGTTGAAGCATACAGAATTAGATTTATCTGATGTGGGAAGGAAAATACACCTGATGTTTAGGGGGATTTACTTTACTAGACTAACATGGCTGCCCCTTTGGAATTTAGAATTGATCTCAGTCCTGATTTAGAATATCAGAGTACTGTAAAAGTAAACTTTCATTTTGTATTGATCAACACAGTGAATGTGTTGGGAGCTAGTTCAGTCTCTCCTCAGACAAGCAGTTCCTTAAAAGTAATTCATGCAAAAACTTATGAACATAGTTAACTCATACACCATGCGAAGACCCATGTCTTTGCAGGAACAGAAACATATCAGGGATTGCTCAACAGGACTACTCACATACTTAATATTAGGTACATGGTCAAATACTGCTGAATCAAGTTTGTTATTCTTGTGCTAGATACTGTGCATACATGGTAAGGACAGTTACTGTCTCACCTTGTTCACCGTTCAAATAAACAAAACAAACAAAGGGTGGGACAAAAAGATTAATCTCTATTTTACCTATGAGAAATGGAGGCACAGAGCTCCAAGGGCACTAAATTCTAACCAGTAAGGGCACAAACAGCCAAAGCAGAGACTGCTTTGCTAAGGCAGAGGGTAAAATGGGACTCGACAAGGGTAATTCCACCTCATCCCAACACCACCTACATCCAGAACAGTTCAGAGGGGACCCCCCATTTACTCTGGAGGCGTAGGGTGGTGCTTCCCCCACCATTGCTGTCTTGAGAGTAAATTGCAAAGAGAAGGCAGACAGTAGGGTCAGAGGCAGCTAAAGCAAGGCCCTTCTATCTTCTGCACAGTCAAAATTGTAGGAGGTTTCTGATTTCCAGCTCTCCCCTTCCGTTAGTCTCTTTACCTCATCTTTATGCCTCACCTCCCTCTCTTACTCTCTTCGCCCTATCCTCTCCCTCTCACTCCACTTTCCTTTCCAGCTGATCTTCTTTCTGAGTCTGAATCCCCACGTAGCCGGTGGTCTATGGTGTAGCAGCCTCTTCGGCTCTGGCACACTCTGTCACTAGTCACTGTGAGTCTACAAGTCTTTCACAATCAGCTATCTGGCTGGGTCACCCAAGTTATACCTATATGGCATTTTGGAACTTGCCTCCCAGTCTGGGTCAACTGACTCAGGCTAGTGGGCCTCACATTAGCACTCTCATAGTGGCTCAGGCTAATATGTCAAAGCTCTGGTTATTTTCAGAGCACTAGTACAGGTCTGTCAAGCCAGGCTGAGAGGCTCGCTATAATTCATCATGTAGACCTATCCTTTCCAGTCTAACAAGAAGTCCAGTAAAGCAGAGTCTAATGACCCTCTCCCAGACCTTCAGTCATACTCTAGGTTCAACAGTTCTTATCTGCCTTTGAGTTAGAGGTTTTTACCTTCTTTTCTTTCATGTACAGGGGTGGGGAAAGAAAGGAAATAAGGAAACCTAGGACCTCCTTCTTGTCTAGACCAGTTTTTCCCAACCTTTCCTCTGCTGTGGCATAGCGATACCTTTTACTGGTAATTATTTTGAGCACACCACCATATAGTCTGCAAATGAATTTATGAAGATTCATGAGCCAATCCAGAACTCTTCCAGTAGTTTTTAGAAAATTCCATGGCACACCTGCTCAGGCCAGAGGGCATACGTGTGTGCCATGGCACACTGGTTGGGAAACACTGCTCTAGACTCCAGAGTAAGGATCCTTAAGCAAGAAGAGTCTGCTTCCATATGCTTGCTGCTCTTTTGCTAGGCTACATCCTACTTTCAGGTGTATAGATCTCTCAGCTGCCCGGCAGGCTGGGCCTCCTCCAGCCACTGAGTAACATTTCCTGATTTCCATGCCCTGGGAGGTCTCCTTTAGACTGAGAGGCCTTTTTCTCTCTCAGCTTTTGCTCATCAGCAGCTTAGGGCAGATGCTGCTGTCTGCCCATTAACCCCTGCATGGCTGCCACAGTTTGCGGTTTATACTTCCCATCACCCCACCCAAAAATAAAATTAAATCATGGAATTAACATGCCATTGGCTGCCATCAACTTGTTCACTCTGCTTATGAGTTCCACTCTTGCCCCTGCCCTGTATCTGACAGGTCTATTTAGAGTGTATGCTTATCAGGGCCCGAGCCATCTGCTAATCTGTGTATTCGTAGCACAAAAGGCCCCCATTCTTGGTTGGCCCTTGGGTATTTCCATAACAAATGTGAATAATAAGGACCAAGGATGGATTCTTATGCTTTTAGGAGTCTCATACCACTGAGAAAGCTAGCTTCATTCAATCCTTGTGATGAAGGAAGACAAGGCCTGTAATTGTGCCTAGTCTTTGCATGGAATTGATAGGGTTTTCCCCTCTCTTCACTACTTATGAACTGTCTCAGGGCTGGGCAAAATCCTTAATATCTCATATTGATGCAAATTTGATCTTTTTACTTTCAGAATTTCTGCATTTTACCTCTTTCTTTGTTGCTGAATATTTATTTCATTGCTTCATAGCAGGGGCGTCGCTGGTCCTGGGCACCTGGGGCACATGCCCTGAATCCCAGCGCTGGTGCCCAGGGTCTGGCGGCCTCCCCCCCATCTGCCGCCCGATTGGGCTGGAGATCCAGGTCCCAGCTGCCTGCAGCCGTGGCAGCCCCATCCCCAGCTGGGAATCCGGGGCTTGGCTGTGGGGGCCGCTCCTGGCCCTGTCCCCAGCCAGGGATCCGGGGCCCAGCTGCCCGTGGCCGCAGCCGCAGCAGCCCCGTCCTTGGTGTGGGATCTGGGGCTCAGCCACCTGTGGCTGCGGCAGTCCCGTCCCCCACTGGGGATCCGGGGCTCGGCTGCCCGCAGCAGAAGCAGCCGCTCCATCCCTGTCCCCAGCTGGGGATGTGGGGCCCAGCCACCCTGGCTGCTTCTGGCCCCATCCCTGGCTGGGTATGCGGGCCCAGCCACCTGCAGCGGCGTGCGGTGGCTTCCAGCCCTGTCCTCGGCCAGGGGGCGTGGCCTGAGGCCAGGGGGTGGGGCCTATGGGCTGGGGGTCAGGGCCTGGGGCCGTGCCCTGGATCCCTCCCCAGGGCTGCGATGCCCCTGCTTCATAGAACATTTATTGAATTACTTTGGGCTGAACACTACCTTTTTAAAAGCTTAAATTCCATATGCATTTGTAAACAGCAGAGTTGTCAACATCAGAATCAAGCATGTTAATCTAAAGTACAATAGTGTATGGATTCCTGTAATAGAGAATCCTATTTTGTATCATAATGTCATGGTGATTTGTCCTCCACTGACATCTGCTAACACTTTGTAAAGGTGAGCTATAGACCTGTTACACAGCTTTAAGTCAAAACAGTGCTCCAAGTACTTGATGGCTTTTGTCAACTGCTCTTTGTTGATTTGGTTTGCTTTTTCCCCTTTAGATAGTGTTGGTTGTACCAGACTGTCTCTGCAGGTTAAGATCTGTTGACATGAAAGAGAGGATGTAAACTGTGAGCAACAAGTCTGAACTCTTGAAAAAAGAAAAGATGGGAATTGAAAACAGAAGTGAACAAAGAATAGAGAGGTAGTAATAAAAACGATCAAAGACAATGTAGTAGGTCTCAAAGGACAATACTTTTCCACTTAAGCCCATGGATCTAACCCATAACAGTCTCAGTATGCACTTCCTCTGCCAGAGTTTGCACCAGAGAGAAAAGATTAATTCACAATGAATAATTTATCTGACAAACTTGGACTCTTTTTCTGCCTAGGATTTATATCCAAGCACATCACAGTTTCCTGCAAATGTATGTCCCTGGAATGTATTCAACATATTTAAAAATGTTTTTTTTCTTCTACAGATTGGTCACTAACAAAATGCTGCAAGTATTTTATATTTAATATTCAAAATATGACCAGATTTGTTTTGTTGTGATTGAACATTTAAATGGAATGGTATTATTTCTTTTCCCTATTAGATGAGTATACAAGCAATTCTGAAAGAAGAGTCCAAAAGTATAATTCCATTTTTTATGAATCCTCAAATATGCAATATTTAAAGTCGCTTTTCATAGATGCTAATGCCAATAAAATTAAATTGCCTGAATATTCACAGAGAATGTTTATCAAAGCACATTTTTTTAAAAAAAAATGTGATTAACTGTACATTGAATCTTTCTTTCTTTCCAATAAAAATGTATTAGTAGCATACATCAGGTCATAAATCTGAAAAAAATCTCCCAAAGAACTAATGGAAGCTAACTGAAATTTTCAGATAAATATTATGTTACACTATAGAATTAGTAGTTTGTGGTATCTAAATGTTTTAGTTAAGTTTTATTAGAGGAAGCTGAGATGAAGCTACTATATGCCCTGATTCACCAAGGCACTTAAGCACATACCTAAGTCTAAACCACTAAAGTCAGGGCTTGGCCTGATAGAAAAATGCGGAAAAAACATATGTGAAAACTTTTAACCTTTTATGAAAAATTATCAACATTTTAAATTTTTGAAAACTGTTGACTACTCCATATGCTGCTTAAAAAAGAAAACAATTTGCAAAACATTTAAAAATTCTTTTAAAAATGTAATTGAATGTTATTAACCAGCTCTAACTGGGCTTTTATAAAATACCCTTGGCTGTTAGTATAGTGTAGCCTTGAATAGTTTATGCTAGCCCTGAATATTCATATTTGACCTTTACATTTTTTTAACACAATACACCAAAGATGAAGTTTCAGAATCACATTCAACAGTTGCTTCCTGTGATGCTTCCCCTGTTTTCATTAGCACATGTTGCCAAGACGCTGCCTCTTTTTTCATTAGTGGCTGTGACAATATGAAATTGTGACATATCCCCATCCAACATTTTGCTTGTGATATGTTTCTTGTTGTTCACATCACAAATCGTACTTCAGTACAATTTAGAGAAAGCAACTCCACTGCAACTGTTTTTGCTGAAGTCTCTCATGACCTCTTCCTAACCAAAGCTGAGAACTACTATTTCATCCTTCTCCTCCTCTTACCCACCTTTGACACTATCAGTCATGCTCTTTTCTTGAATTCTTATCCTTCTTTTGCATCTTTAACTCTTCCCTCTCCTGGTTCTCCTCCTATCTCTCTAACTGCTCCTTCAGCATGTCCTTTGGAAGATCCCCTTAACCATTTCTCTAATTTTCAGAGGGGGTTCCACAGGTCTCTTTCCTTCATCCTCTTCTCTTTTTTTCCTCTACATCTTATCTCTGAATAAGTTTATTCACAAACACAAATTCAACTACCATCTCCATGTTGATGACTCACAGATCTACTTCTCCAATCCAGACCTGTCTCCTTCTGTCCATGCTAAAATCTTGACTGTTCTTTTGTACAGGGAGATTTTGGTAGACTAGTAAAATGGCCAAGAACCACTTGATAGTACAATATTGTTGCTGGCAGCAGCCAAACTTGGTTGCTCTCTCTTCAGGCTTGTGCAGTCTTGGCATGACAAAGTCAAGAGGGGAGCTTCTTGCTGAATCTTTGAATGACCCTGTACCCCATCCCTGATGCTCTGGTGGATGTGCTGGGATCTGTGTTGCCTCAAAAGACCAAAAGGCTTATTTATGCATGTGCTCTGGGAGATGATTGTTGAGGCCTCAAGATATGCAGGTTCCATAGGAATACCTCTAGTTAATTAGTTCTCTAGTGGCCTTAGCAGGGTCGTGACTATGGCAGGGCAAGTGGGCTCTGCCCTGCGTCTGCCAGACCGGCTCCATTGAGCCTCTCCATTAAAGGGTGCATTCAACGCGGCTCACCCAAGGTGCCGATCGTGGTAAGAGGCATGTTCTGATTGGAATGCACCCCAGGCACTGTAAACAGTAGTTACGGGTCTGGAACTTAGGTCTAGCTTTTAAAACTTTTCTCTTCTTTCTTGGTGTATTATTGTGCATCAAACATCAGGTCTGTGCTCTCTCTTTGAAAGCCATAACTATTCCCCACATCTCACATTCACTATGAAGATACTGACTCTTGCTTCTGAGTGGTCCATGATGCTAGCCTCCATCATCCACTTATTAAATTTTCGGCAAGCACTTTTACACTTTCTTTCATGCTGTTCCTCATCCTTTGTCTTGTCTCCCCATAAATATCTGCAGAGCTACTTCATTATCCTCCTTCAAATGCCTTCTAAAATATCTTTTTGCTGTGATGCCTACACAAACTTAACAATTGTTAGGCCATTGGTGTGCTGAGATTCAGGGGTGTTGCTGGCGCTGGGCACACAGAGCCCGTGCCCTGAATCCTGGTACCAGTACCCCAGGTCTCGTGGGGCCCCGCCTCTCCCGGTTGGGCCAGAGATCTGGGGCCCAGCTGCCCGCAGCGGCCTCTCCTGGCCCCATCCACAGCTGGGGGCATGGCCTCCGGGCAGACGGTGGGGCTTGGGCCAGTGCCCCCCAGTGCAGCGACGCTCCTGCTGAGATCACTGTTTATCATACTAACCAACACTGTTTGTGATATATGCTATCATGTGCCAGCAATGCCCCCCTGCCATTGGCCAAACTGGACTGTCCTTGGCTATGTCTACACTAGAGGGCTCAGTGAAGTTGGCTTAACAACGTTGACTTTAAGTTGACTTAACAAAGTTGACTTAAAAGTTAAGTCAGCTTAACAAAGTCTACTTAAAGGCTACATCCAAACTGGAGGGCTCTGTTAAGCTGACTTTGTTAAGTTGATTTAACAAAGCCTACAGTGTAGACAACCCTATCTACAATGTGTTAAGTTGACTTAATAAAGTCAACTTTAATGTTTAAGTTGACTTTAAGGGCTGGAGTTATTAAGTCAACTTAAGCAAGTGCTTAAGCTGACTTAACAAAAGTCCAGTGTGGACATGTCTTTCCTTAAGGGAGGGTAAGTCAACTTAAGGCTCCAGTGTAGACATACCCCTTGTGTAAAAGGATAAATGGATGCAAATGGAACATCAAAAACAGCAACATCCATAAATGAGTAGGAAAACACTTCAATCTCCATGGACACTCAGTAGTAGAATTGAAAGGTGCAATACTTCCACAAAGAAATTTCAAAAACAGACTTTAGCATGAAGCTGCAGAGTTGGAGTGAATCTCCAAGCCTGACACAATCAGACTGGGTCTGAACAGGGACTTGGAATGGTTAACACATTACAAAAAGGGATTCATCTGTTCATCCTCTCCCTTTGATCAACTGATGTGAATGGGCCATATCTGGTCTCTGAACTGACTCTGTTCTTGCCCTCCTCCACCCTGGTGTATGTTTATATATCTCTCAACTGTAGTTTCCACTTCATGAATCTGACGAAGTGGGTTGGAGCCCACAAAAGCTTATGTCCAAAGAAATCTGTTAGTCTATAAGGTGTCACAGGACTCTCATTGTTTTTATTGTTTGGTTGTTTTTTTTGCACTCCCTGGTAAGCCTGTATTTATTTGTCTGTTGCCTTTTGTTTTATGATTAGGTTATACAATCTGTGGGGGCAAAATAAAGAATTTTTGTTCTATCTGCACAGCGCCTAGCCTAATGACATTCTGGTCCAGGGGCAGGACTCCAAAGTACAATGGCAATAAAAATAATGAATAATATTTTGTTAGTACAAGAACATTGCAAGCAATGCTCTTACCTCTGTCATTATTGCTCTAGTGATAAACTGTAATTGTACACAGACCATCCTTTCCAATTAATTAAAAAAAAATTTGTAACTTGCCTAATGAAAAAATGTTACAGCAAACCTAGGAGCTCCAGATAACCTAAAGATCTAGCATGACTGTTTCGAATTAGTGACGTAAATGGTGACTATTGGGCAAATTTGTCAATTGTTGCCACTAGGTGGTGCTGCTTGTTGTATAGGGACAGGTGCTCTATTTTGCTGTCTGTCCTTCTTTTGTACAATCTTTGGTTCCACACATTACAGCCACTGCTGTTTACACTATTTAGATCATTGTGGCTTTGACAGCTGGGTTGTGGCTGTTACCTAGCTGGATTTGTGTCAGGGAGGGATTTCAATTGCTGCATCATCTTTTCTTTTTTTCAGTCACACAGGCACACACATGTACATTTGTATGTATGTATGTATTAGTTTAAGGTTACTTAACTTACCCCGTTCTTTCCCTTTCTTTTTACAAGCAGAAGCCTGCACTCTCCTGTACATTTAATAATCATATTATGGGTGAAACTGGCTATAGACTCATAAATTCTATCATTAGAAGGGACCAGTATGATCATCTAGGCTGACCTCCTGCACAATGCAGGCCCCAGGACCTCATCCACCTCTCCTGCAGCAAACTTCTAACCTTTGATTTAGGTTATTACAGTCCCAAATGATGATTTAAAGACTTAAAGGTACAGAGAATCCACTAGCAATTGAGTCACACCACATGCTACAGAGGAATGTGAAAAAACCCAAAAGCCTTTGCCAATCTGTGTGGAGGGAAAATTTCTTCATAACTTTAATATGCTGATCAGCAAAACACTGAGCACCCAGAAAAGACTCATCGGTCAGACACCCAAGAAGGAATTTGCTGTAATAACTCACAATTCCTCTCAGTCATCCCATTGGTATATCTACCACCAGGAGCCAAGATCAGTCAACTGTCAGACTTTGTTGTCCCATTTATATCATCCCCTCCATTAATTTATCAAGGTCAGCTTTGAAACCAGTTTGGCTTTATGCCCCAATGCTTCCTTTGTGAGGCTATTCCAGAACTTCATTCCCCAGATGCACAGAAAACTTGCATCTAATTTCAAGTCTAAAGCTCCTGTTGGCCAGTTTATACTCATTTGTTCTTGTGTCCTCATTGATGCTGAACTTAAATAATTCCTCTCCCTTCTTTGTATTTATCTGTCTGATGTATTTATACAGAGAAATCATATCTAGCCTTAACCTTCTTTTGGTTAGACTAAATAAACCCAGCTCTTTGAGTCTCCTCTGCTAACACAGGTTTTCCATTCATTGCATCATCCTGGTAGCCCTTCTCTGCACTTATTCCAGTTTGAATTCATCTTTCTTAAACATGTGAGACCAGAACTGCACACAGTATTTCAAATTAGGTCTCACCAATGCCTTGTACAATGGTATTAACATCTCCTTATCTCTACTGAAAGTACCTCACTAGATGCATCCAAGGACCGCATTAGCTTTTTTTCATAGCCACATCGCATTGTCAGGTCATAGTCATCCTGTGATCAACCAATACCCTCATGTCTTTCTCCTCCTTTGTTACTTATAACTATGTTCCCCACTTTATAGGAAAAGTTCTTGTTATTAGTCCCTAAATGCACAACCTTGTGTTTTCTACTATTATATTTCATCCTATTTTTATTACTCTGGCTTATAAGGTCATACAGCTCTTTCTGTATGATACCCTGATCCTTCTCTGTAAAGGCAATACATCTCAACTTAGCATCATCTACAGACTTTATGAGCACACTTCCACTTTTAGTGCCAAGGTCAGTAATAAAAAGGTTAAATAAGACTGGTACCAGGACTGATTCCTGGGGAACTCTGTTAGTAACCTCCTTCCAGCCTGACAGTTGAAACTTTCAGTATGACCCTTTGCAGTCTTACCTTTAACCAGTTTGTTATTCACCTTTCAATTTTCATATTGATACCCATCTTTTCCAATTTAAGTAATAATTCCCTGTGTGGAACTGTATCAAAAGCCTTACTGAAATCAAGGTAAATTAGATCTGCTGCATTCCCTTTGTTCTAAAAACCTGCTATTGTCTCCAAAATGGAGATCAGGTTGGTCTGACACAATCTACCTTTCGTAAAGCCATGTTGTATTTTATCCCAATTACCATTAACATCAATGTCTTTAACTACTTTAACTATAAATGCAGCAACTGAAGGGAGTGATGGTGGTTCAAAGTATAGGAGATCAAAGGCTAGCACAGTGGGAAAAAAAGAACATCCCTGTGACTTTGGAGCCTCTGGAGTAGTCCTTGGAGTTCACTTGGGAAATATACCTTTCTACTGCCACACATGCGAGAGACTGAGAGAGAATCTGTCTTCTGACACATGCGACTTGTAAATATATAACCTCAACATGTCTGCCTCTTCTACAGTTCAAAATGGGGTGGCGAATCCTTTCCATAGAGGGCTGGGATGAGAGTGAGGGGAATACAATACAAACCTTATTTTCTCTCCCCAGCCTTTTGGCAATGGATCAAAGGGCTGCTGAAAATGAAGTGCAGGTGGATATACAAATGGGAATTGGATGAAATTTTATGGCCTGCAGTATGCAGTAGGTCATACTAGATCTAATGTTTCCTTCTGACATTAAAATTATTTGAGTCCATGAATATGGGTTCCTGGAAACATTTCAGACATCAGTGGGAAAAACAAGGAGCTCAGCATTTTAGGATCAACTTCCTTATAATCAGTCAGCTGAGCTCCCCTACCATGTCACTCCCACACCTACTCCCTTAGTGCAGCAACCTTTTCATGTGTGTATGTTTTTCACTGCTTGAGCTGTCACACATATCCAGAAGAGGGGCATAGATACTGCTTCTTTCTCTTAGCTGTGTCTCCCATGTGGAAGGCTAGGGGGTTCCCAATCTCCATATCTGTTATATTTTGCGGAAAACGTAGGTTCTCCTCTCCACCCATTGGTCTTTAGCCTGTCATTCTTTGAAGTCACAGCCCTTTCTTCTTGATGACTGTTATTCTAGTCACTATTGCTATGACCGGGCCTACTCCCTGACATCTGGGCACTCAAATTCTGCATCACAGAAATATAGGGCTGACTGGAATCTCAAGAGAACATCTAATCACTGCCCCCCTGCCCCATGCATAGCTAGAACATTGTGGAAATGACTGTGATAGAAACACATTGATAGATGGAAAGACTATGATGTACAAACCTAGCTGTGCGGGAGCAGGCATCTCTATATGTGAAAAAGCAAGAAAAAAGTGAAAGCCTACTAGGTGCCCTTAAATAACCGTAATTAGCATAAAATAGATATGAAAAATAGACCAAGACTTGCCCTTTTCTTCTCCTGACCCCTACTTTTTTTTTAAAAGATGAGGGTCAGCAAAATATATAGTCCATCTGACATTTAGAATTTTGGCTGATTTCTAACATGCTGTATGATCTTCATCTCCTGGTTCCATATTTTCTCAAGCATTTTATTTAACTCAGTCAATTCCTTCTGGATATGAAGAGAAAGCTTATGAGAATGGCTCATAACCTTGACATGGAGAATACATCACTTAACAATTTTTTAAAATACACCATTTTTAAAAATATACTTAAAATATATACTTAAAATATACAATTTTTAAAATATACTTATGAAGGGGGAACATGGAGAAATAATTTAACACATGAACACAAGTAGAAAGTTATGGACATGTGAACAGCCTGAAGCAAGATTTTTGAGCTGCCCAACAAACCATGATATCTATGTCCAGTTACTTAGTTTAAATTTACACTTAGATTTGGTATTTATCGATTGTACCATGGCCAGTCTCCTGCTGATTATATCACTAAAGTTAAATATTTTTATGTCATGATATATAGTCTTATTTTGTTCAGAGATACCCTAGTGTCATATTTAAAGTACGTTACATACAGCTCCCTCTCCTGTTTTGCCTTCATTATCTTCCCAGCTCTTTGCTTGTACACAGCATGACCCTATACTTTGCATGCCTACCTGCAAATGGGGAGTAAAAGATTAAGTTTGCTCTCAGGGCAGGTTAAAAGACTTAGGTATGCATGTCACATCTCTGTCTGGGTGGAATGAAGAATTGTCTAAGGAGATCAGTCTGAGAGTGACACACAAAGCCTGAAAATGGATTTCACTGCAGCCTGGCTGGGCTCTGTGTTAACCACCATGGTCTATTCCAGTCGTTCCCAACCATTTCAAGGACCCCTTTTGAATGGCAAAAAGTTTTGTGGCCCTCCAAATGATAATAATTGTATTTTTAGTATTTTATTGATAAAGAAAGGACATAATAACAAAAACCTAATGATTCAGTAATGCTTTTAAATGCATTTATATTTTGTTTATCACAACAGCACTTTGAATAAACATTCTGAGTTTGTCAATTTGCAGACAACATGCACCTAATTGTCAAAGGAGAAAAAAAATCCCAGAAAAACGAAAAAGAGCACACATGGCAACTGTCAAAGAAAAATAGTAGGTCAATATGAGTACAGCTGACACCCAGCCCTACCTCAGCAGGGAGACAAGGAGCAGCCACTGCCAACAGTGGGGTCCTGCTGCTGGAATCTGGCCCATGCCAGGACCAAGTGCCGCCACTGCTGGGATCTGTTTGCTGTCACTGTCATATAGCCCGGCCAGGGAGCTGTGCTGCTGCCATGCTGCAAGCTGTGCTGCCACAGGGATCCAGCCCCGGCTGGTGAGTGGAGCCACTGCCTGGAGCTGGGACCGGCTGGCAAGCAATTCTGCCACCACCATGGCCCCCAGCCCCTCCAGGGGAGCGGTGCTGCCGCTGCCGTGGTCAAATCCCAGCCTTGGAGCGGAGCCGCTATGTGGCCTGGCCACACTAGGGAGCAGCACTGCAGCTGAGATTTGGCCTAGCCAGCGAGTGGAGCTGTCGTCAGGATCTGGTACTAGCTGGCGAGCAGTGCCACTTCCACCAGCAGCTCCACCACTGAAATCTGGCTTCAGCTGGAGAGCAGTGCCACCACCACTGGCCAGCCCTGGCCTGGGAGAAGCCCTCTGCCTCTGCCATCAGGCCCTCTCCAATGCCTCCATGGGTCTCATGAGGGCTCCCGCCTGCCCTCTGCCCCCCCATTGGAGCCCTTACCAGCCCCGCAACCCGAATGCCCCTTACCCCCCAATGTTATTCACCCCCCTTTTCACACTTACCTGCAGCAGCAGATACAAACTGGTCTGCAGCAGGCCTCTCCCACTCTATGCAGCCCACGGGCTCGGGCTGTGCAGGGAAGGAGGCTGTAAATGGTCC
This sequence comes from Podocnemis expansa, assembly GCA_007922195.1. Taxonomy (NCBI): domain Eukaryota; kingdom Metazoa; phylum Chordata; order Testudines; family Podocnemididae; genus Podocnemis; species Podocnemis expansa. Next base: position 10,388,332 of record ML681972.1, read on the forward strand.
CACCTCCCAGCAGTGTCTGCGGATCCCTTGCAGTAACTCTGCAGCTCCCCCTGGGCCCACCAGTTCTCTATGCTAGTGATTTTCAAAGAACGGGTCGAGACCTAGTACTGGGTTACAGACCCTCAGTTACTGGGCTGAGGCAGCCCCTCCTATCTCTGCTGCTGCTGCAAGACTGGAATACATTGCTCAAAGATGTAACTGTTGGGTTGCAGGCATAAATGATTTTTTTCAACTGGGTCCTGAGGGGGAAAAAAAATTTGAAAACCACTGCTCTCTGCTAAGTTAAGAATTTCCTTTGCTGAATACCTGCTGACTAACAAACCCCACTGTTTTGAAAATGCTGCCTGAATGCCATGCTAATGCTTTGTTGGATGGGCCGGTGGGGGGGGGTCACCTTACTTTGTAGCATGGGGGACGGGACACTTGCTGGTGGATTCTTGATACCCTGAAGTCTTTATAGCATGATTTGAGAACATGAGATTCTCAATCATAAGTTAGGGTTCTGTTACAGGAGTGGGTGGGTGAGGTTCTGTGGTCTGTTGTGCAGGAGATCAGACTAGATCAGGGGGTCTCAAACACATGGCCCGGGGGCTGCATGCGGCTGCTAAGGTATTTTCTGCGGCCCTCAATGACACTGTTGTTACCAATATTTGCAATATAGTTGCATGAAAAGGTTTCTGTGGTGTGGCCCTCAGGCTTATATACTAGTCCTTGTGCGGCCCTCTACTAGTCCTCATGTGGCCCTTGTGATGATTTGAGTTTGAGAGTGCTGGACTAGATGATCATATTGGTCCCTTCTAAACTTCAAGTCTACAAGATGCATTAATCCCTGAAGAGCATACATGCTTGTCTCAGGAATCTGTCCAAGGTGGACATGCTGAACAGGGCTCACGGTGTGAAGCAGGTATGCTGAAGCTCAGAGGCTGGGGAGCAGTGATGCTGCTTGGCCTATCCTGAAGGAGGAATGAGATCCTTTGGGCTCTGGCATATTGAAGTGTTCTTTCAAGAGGCTGCTCCAAGAACGGGGCATAGCACTAAGTCTGTGAATCAATGACAATAGTTCTATAACTAAAATCTATCTGACAGCCCTCTACACAGCTGATTTTGGAAGAAGTGTAACTGCCCCACCTCAGATTCCTGATTGTTTTCTCTTCATATAAGTTTTGCATTGTTGTAATGCAAGGCACTTTCTACAACTTAAAAAGGTTGCCTCTGAGAGCCTCTGGCATATGGGTTTTATGTATTAGTGTCCATAAAGGAGGTACCACTTGGGTTTAAGACTGTGTGCCAGCTGGTAAAAGCCATATGAATTGCTGAGTCCTTAGACGGTTTTTTTTAGTTTGTTTTTGTTTATCACAGAGAATACATTTCTAAGGTTCATAAAGTTTCAGCAGGTTCTGTGTCCTTTGTCATAAAGAAAAGCATTAACTCTGTCCTTCTTAATCCAGGCTATCAGGAACTGTGGTTTGTTTGTTTGTTTGTTATAAGCAGGAATCTTTGAAATAAAGAAAGGTAGAGAAATGCATCCCTCATCATTCTTATGTGGAAACATTACATTGCTATTACTTAAGTACAGCCATTTTCTCTTTAGTACATACAAATTAAATAACTCACATATGGGTCTGAGCATTACAAGAGCTAAATATCACATATGTACTTTCCCAGCCACACTAGGAAATAATTCATATTATTTTAAAAGCCTCTGTGATTTGAGAACACAGAACACATGAGATAAAATAATTGATAGAGCATATTGGACTCTAACAAGAATTCTTAATATGCTCCTTATGGTAGGTGCTGCATTCTGCAAGTGCTATATCAACAGTGTACATTTTTACGACATATTTAGGACTGTTTAAACCCAGCATTTCTGGCACAAAATTTACTTCATCAAGGGTTTTCACTGGGTTGTTTGTCAGTCACCTTGTCTGAAACTAGCCAACTGCACTTTTGGAAATTCATCCCACTATGCTGACAAAGAAATGGTACCCAAGCATACATAGGCTATGGCTACACTGCCCTCTTTTTTTGAAAAAAGCTCTGTCGCAATAGCAGTTTCCTCACTATTTTGAGAAAGGATGTATTGAAATAGAGCTTCCACATGGGACACTTATTTTGAAATAAGGAGGACATCACTAAATTGAAACAGTGAGTCCACACTAGGCTTGCTGTGCCAAAAATAAAGGGGGCAGGGGTGAGCAAGGAGGAGTGCGTTGTGGGAAGTGTGGCATCAGGGCACAGCTGATGGTCTCCCCTCCCTGTCCAGCACTATAAAAGAGGAAGAGCTCTGGCATCTCCCTTGCGTGGCTGGCAAGATGGAGGGAGAGCAGATCATGGGCCAGACTGCACTGCAGCGCTTCCTGACTCACCTGCATGAGACCTGACAGGATCTGGGAAGACTGAATGCACTGTGGGGCAGTACATGGGGTCCTGCACCCTCTCCAGCAAACCACAGAGCCTGTGATGCTCACAGCAGTGCACTCCATGCCCCACTGCATTGGGCACGGGAGGCCAGCACTGAGACCTGGGAGAGAGTTGTGCTTGCCTCATGGGAAGACTGGCTTTGGCTGCAGAACCTCTGGGTGAACAAGGGGACCTTCCTTATGCTGGTCCACAAGCTCACCCCAGTTCTGCAGCGAATCAACACCCAGCTGTGATCTGCTTCGTCTGTGGAAAAGCGCGTGGCCACGGCGCTATGGAAGCTGGCAACTGTGGACTCATATTGCTCTGTTGCACAGCAGTTCGGGGTCAGGAAGTCCACAGTGGGGGCTGCTGTCATTGATGTGTGCAAGACAGTTAAGCAAGTCCTGATGCCTTGCCTCATCTCCCCAGGAAACCTTGCAGACACCCTTGATGGACTCCAAACACTTGGGTTTCCCAAAAGTGTGGGGATCCTTGACTCCACAACTATTGCCATCTGGGCCCCAGACCACTGCAGCCAGGACTATGTGAACAGGAAGGACTGCCATTCTGTTGTCCTCCAGGCCCTGGTTGACCACCATGGCATCTTCCATCTATGTGGGCTGGCCAGGGAGGGCACACGCTGCCTGCATCCTCCGAAACTCCTCACTGTACCGTCAGATGCAAGCAGACACCCTGTTCCCAGAGCATAACATTGCTGTGGTTAATGCAGCCCTACATGGGGCAGAGGGATGCCACCAAGGACCTTTTTAATCAGTGGCTTCACCGTTGCTGCTCGGTGGTGGAGCGGGCCTTTGGCTATCTGAAGGCCAGATGGAGGGTTCTCCTTACCTGCCTGCAACTCAGCGAGCAAAATGTGGCACTAGTTATCAGTGCATGCTGCATCCTTCACAATCTTTGTGAGCTGTGGGAGGAAAGGATTCCCTGATTCTGGGAAGAGGAGGCATAGCAGCTCGCGTGGGACTTCGAGCGGCCAAAGGAGACCCTGCCCCACACACAGCAAGCCCACTGGCAAGCCCAGAGTATTTGTGATGCACTGACTGCCCATTTCATGGAAGAAGACAACTGAGGGGACAGCCTCAGAACGTGCCGCTCCACCAAGATCTCCTCTTCTGTGCCTGCCCATGCACACTCCCCCTCCCCCCACCCCCACCTTTTCCCCCTGCACCTCCCATCAATAAAAGACATAGAACATTCAACTGATGGGTACAGGTGTTTTATTTACAGAGGGCAATGTAGTGGGGGGTGATGGAGTGTTGGGGTGAGTGTGGGACCTTGCAAGGAAAGTGGAATTTGGACAGGGCCCATTTGGGGTGGTGGGTATGGCAGAGCTAAGGGGCCAGAGCTACTGGCTGGGGACTGGGGGGTACAGGGCCTGCAGGTGGCTGCCCTGAGTCCTGGGCTAGCGCTGGTTAGGGGGTGGGCTGGAGTGGGGCAGAGGGTGTGGGGAGCACTGCTGGTTCTTCAGGTGCTGGAGCATCCGGTTTTGCTCCCAGAGGAGCTCCACCATCATCTCCAGCAGCCTGTTCTGAGCTGCTCACAACCCCTGTTTGACCCTGTGGTGCTCAAATGCCCGCTCCAGCCAGAGGTCCATCCAATGGTCAGTGCGGTCCCTGAGGCAGACAGGGTCCTCAAATTTCTCAGACCTAGAGCGTGGCGCCCTTCTCCTCCTCAGGGGTTGGGCTGATGTTGCTCTGGAAGGGCCAGTGGCCATGGGTCCTCTGGCTGCTGGAGAGAGATCAAGAAAAAACCCAGTGATTACTTCTAGGGCTGTGCTGCCTGTGGTACCTTGCTGCACCCTTGCCACCCCTGAGCCTTCTATTTGGGATGGGGCCCCCTTGGTGTGTGCCGCTGTGCTGTCCCCCCACCCATGTGGGGCACGCTGGCCGTGGTGGCAGCCAGTGGGACACTGTGCTCTGGTGGTCCATCAGAGGCCATGTGCCAGCACTGCCAGTGGCACGCTGTCTTGCCTGCTAGTGCATCTCTGCACACAGTGCCAGTCTTGCCAGGTCTGTGTTCCCCTTGCATGCAGACACCAGCCCACCAGGCCCCGTGGGAGGTCCTTTGGATGCCCCTCCAACCCCTTCTGTCCCTGTTACACCTCCCCCTGCTCTGCCTCTCACCATCCACAGCCATACCTGGCAGTGCCAGCCAGGACGGGGAAGGGCAGGAATTTCCCTAACAACCCCCCCCAGTTATCAGCTAGTAACAGTGTTATACCAAATTACTGAGCACACCCTGTACTCTCCTACCTCCCCTACCCACCCCCATTTTCAAGTCCTGGGGAGAATAATGGGGAGGGTGCATTCATCTACAGGTGCTGTAGATCTGCCACCCTAGGTCTCCTCAGTGGGGCCCTCCTGCTCCTCCTATCCATTGGTCTCTGGTGAAGGGGCAGAGGCCACCTCTGGACTGGCGGCAGGGTGGAGGGTTGCCTGGGTGGCCTGTGGGTCCTCCTGGCTTCTCTGTGCTTCTGGCTCCTTGACTCAACAACGGCTCCAGGGATGCCACTGGACTCCTGGCTGAGGAATCTGTCTAGCTCCCAGAAATATTGGCATGCACTGGTGGGGTCCCTCACCTCCCTGGCCCACTGATATGCCTGCTTCAGTTCCTTGACTTTTGCCCTGACCTGCTCTGTGTCCTGGTTATGGCCCTTGGCTGCCATGTCCTGGGACATGCTGGCATAAACCTCTCAGTTCCTGAGCCAGCCCCTAAGTGATGTGTATATATATTCCTGGCTCCACAGACCCAGGAGGTCCAGGAATTCTTCGTGGGTCCATGAGGGTGCCCTGTGTCTCCTCTGGCTTCCTCGAGCTGCTATGCCTGGCTGTCTGTAGGCTGAGCCAGCCAGTTCTTGAAAGACCTGGCCGAGGCCTTGAACACTGACCTTTCATTGGCCAAGGCAGGCTCTTCCTCCTCTGGGAACCCTGGGAGGAAGGTCTGTTCTGGGAGAAGGTCACAGGAAGCACAGTTATTTCAAAATAATCCCATTCTGTGGCCAAAATATTGTTTTTTCAAAAAAGCCTTTTTCAAAATAATCACTTTTTCGACAGAAAAGCAGGTTTAATGGAACTGTTATAGCGGTTCCTTTTTCTGGGATACCATGTGCCTGCCTTCAGAAAAGTGAAGTGCTTCCCTGGACACAGAAAAAGGTTTTTTTAAATAAGCCTCCTTATTTCAAAAAACCTTTGCAGTGTAGACGTGCCCATACTGAGGGAACCTGCATGGTTTAGTAACTAAGGATGGGACTAGTAGTCCAGTGCTCTCTACGGTTTTCATTTTGGCTGCTTTATTGACTTACTGGGCAAGTTAATTAAACTCTCTGTATATCAGTTTCACCATCTGTACAATGGGGAGATTTTGACTTGCATTCACCTCTGTGTTCACAGGAACTTTGTGAGGATTAGCGTGACTAGTAAAAAAATTGAGTCACATGCTCAGCTGATGAAAATGGGTGTAGCACCATTAAGTTTATTGGAGCTTATCTGATTACACCAGTCTATGTTTGGTTCATTAGTTTATTTAGTGACAGCTAGTTACATTCCTCAGATTATTGGTTCTAAACGTATTTATCACTATGGGCTGCATATGCAGTAGCTCTTTTATGTGGGCTGCAACCAAACAATATATATACTAGGTGTATGGCCCTGAGGATGTCACATGAGCCACAGCTATGTGCTGATTGGGCTGCAAGCAACCAGCAGGTTAAGAACCACTGCCTCAGATTCTGTCTCTGTTATTGAAGCAACTTTATCACTGTAATGTGTTTATTAGCAGCCACTAGGTGGCAACTGTGCATGCTGTGGTCCAGCTGCCTGTGATCAAACATGTGACCTTTATTCCAAACTGAGACAATGCTACCATGGTGACTTCCTTTCATTACTGGAGTGGAGTCAGTCTCTAGCATGTTTTCCTGTTTATTGTACCTCAAATAAGTGACCTTGGAAAATATACTATTCTGATTTGAACAGTGTCTCTCCAACAGCCTGTAGAAAATATTATTGGCCTTTCATTTTTGTGCACCGAGAAAGTCAGCATGGCAAATGTCCCTGCTGCTGTGGGATTCTTCCCCAGCTAGTCTAGTTTAATTTATGTCTAGCCTTTTGTGCAGCAAATCTCTCAAGCACTGAGGAGGTCATGGTTCTAACACCTTTTTAGTGTGCTCGCTGCCAGAGCACAAGTGCTATTGAGAGTGATCAGAGGTGGCTGCTACCTACCCAGATATCTTCAGTGCTAAAAGAAAATTAAATGGCCTTAGACACAATGTGAATATCAATATTAGTATCCTATCTCTACATCTTGAAACTGACTGAGTTATTTAGCTAGACTAGAGCCTGATGTTAGTATGCAGAAAGGTCATGGAGAGCAAAATAGAATCTGTGGCAGACCTTTTAGGAACGTTTTGTTTACTTGTAAAATTATTTATTTCTACTGAAACCTGTAACTCCTGAGTTAATACTGTGATGGGATTAGGGATAAATCTAGGGACATTAATAACATCCAAGCATGTTAATAAATAAATTGGATTAGGCCTTACCCACACTGATATTTCAAATATTGATGTAGCTGCCTCAGTTCAAATACAAAGCATACATATGATTTATGCCAGTATGTGTCATAGGTTTAACTGCATTAGTGTGTTATGTTTGCATTGATGCAAATCAGTGGTTGAATTACACTGGAGACAAGCCATAACTTTGAGGACACAGATGGCTAGAAGTAACTGATGCTAACAAGAAGATCAAAGTTCAAATGAACTTTGCTCTCCTAGGAGACACTGAAAAGGAGCTAAACTGCAGCATGTCAGCCTCTAGGATAGTTATTGCCACCTATAACTTGTAGTAAACCTGTTCCAAAGGGATAGTCATGTTAGTTTAATTCAGCAAAACAAGCAATGAGTCCTGTAGCACTTTTAGAAACTAATAATGTTTTCCTTTTTCTAGAATCTGATGAAGTGGGACTTCACCCCTGAAAGCTCATGCAAAAAATAAATTTGTTAGTCTTTAGCAGTGCCATAGGACTCCTTGTTTGTTTTGTAGTAAACCTATGACAGAGTTTTACCTTTTACTTTTTTAAACTCCAGGAGTTTTGAGTGAGTGGCTGCAGTAAAAGCCATTTTATATGGAACCCAGATCAATCATGCTAGGAACAACAATGCACTTGGTTACTTTGGCTTAGACTCCCTTCTTCCATCACTTAGCTTTCCCTTTTAACCCAACTCTCCAGTGAAATGTACTGGCCTTTACATCAAGGATCTCAACCACTTCAGTTAGTATTTTATCTAATGCCCCATGCATCTAATGTAGCATGGTCTTCAGAGCCCTGAATCAGCAACAGTCCTCAAAAAGATGCTTACTGGATAGTCACTTACTTCTGTGGCCTTCCAGTCAAACAGTCGTCTTGACTATTCACCACATTACTATAAGGGCATCCAGCCACTGCATTCCCATTTGTTTTAAGCCTCTAGAATCTGAACAAAGTCTAGCTACTTCTGCTGACACCCTGAAACTTCCACTTCCCCCTCCTTGACCCACCCACAGGCAGCAAACTCCCATTGCAGCTTAATGCATTCTTTCCCAGAACTTCAGACATGTGGGTCTATGGCTGATTTCTTCAATGGGCATATAGATAGTTTAACTCACAAACAGACTTTGCACACAACTGTAGAACCACAGCTCTTTACTGAATCAGACGCATGTATGTGAGGGAAAAGGAGAGAAATCTAGACAAAAGTAATAAACTCTATGTGCAAAATAACATTACCCTACATCAATTTTCTCACCACTTTGGAGCTTTGGAAGCAGGGTGTTCTGGGTCTATCCCAGATACTTCTGTTTCAGTGCCTGGCTTGTGTTCTGGTACATGGAGTTTTCTACTTGCTTTCTTGGAACTTGTCTGGTCAATTCCCTGGTCCTGCCAAAACCCCTCCTTCGTGGCGCTCCCAGTCTTCCCCTTTTTATAACCTTTCAAACCTTTATTCAGATTCTCCCTACTTAGCCTCTTCAGGTAGTCTCAGACTCTAATCAGGTAACTGTGCTGAGATATCAAGTCTTTTCTCATAAACCACTCTTCTAGATAAGAGCTAGATAGTTGTTCAGAGCAATTTCATTTCAATGAGAAAGCACTTGAGTCAATGATCCTCTATTGCTAGGTCTTTGCCAACTTCTCTGGAATTCCAGACCAATGGAAATAACAGGAGAACAAAGAAGGTAAAGAATCCCCATGTCCAAAATTGAAGATGCAGTCTAACAGAAACATATAAAGAACCTTCGATATCAAACAGAATCTGTAAGTTATAGATCTGGATTCCCCCCATTTTCACAAGATCACCCCTCTCTTTTCCTTAAGGTCTAAAAGACTGAAGATGCACTCATTTTATTTAATGTGTTGCTATTCTTTGTTCCCTTGTCCCTAAAAGGGAAGAAGTTACCACTCAAAGTTAACTATTTATTGAAAGCATTCAGATAATGCAGGCAAACATTACTGAAGGAAGTACTTTAAGGGCTTCTGGGAGGATTTCAAAGCAGATGGCTGCTTGAGAAGAGCTCTGTACCTGCCTGTCAGAATCCATCTGCATCTATAGTCAAATACAAAGAAACACTTTCGGAACTACTGGAAGAGCTGTAGAAGAGTTTTCTGCAGCTGGCAGACCCAGGAATGAAAAGGAGTTTGACAAGAAAATAAAATCCTTTATTATTGCTTATAGGAAAGATACTTTATTTATTTATGATTAAAATCATAAAGGCACACAGGTAGACAGTTCCTCAAATAACTATTACAGTTTAACAATGAAGCAGTGTCCAATTATATGGAAAATGTTCCTTATAAACTAAGTTATTTTGCTTTTTTAAAAAAATATATTCATTACTAGTGATGGCTGTGGAAAACCTCTTCATTACTTGAAGCATTTCTTGTACCAGAGTTCTTAATGACCTGGGGCATATCAAAATCAGTGAATCTGGCATTGTCAAGTCTTACTGTGTTCCAGCCCTTTTTAATGACTTTTTTTCCCCTCTGAATACTCTTATGAATGAGCTGTATTAGTTTGAAGACTTTCAAAAAAAAAAGTAACTTTATGACTATTAAGCAAAAACGGATTTTGAAATGCAGATTGTGCTTTATGGGTGTAAGCCACTGGCCCTCTCTGGCCCATGGGGAAGGTGCCCCCAGCGAGTGGTTCTGGGGAATTAGCAGGAGGGGGCATCTCTTCTTGTGGCTGGAAATAGTCCTCCGCGTACACAATCGCCAAGTCTGTGGTCCAGCCCCCAGGTAGGGCGGGCAAGTACACAGTCTAAATAGCTCGGGTGGTCAGATACTACTTGGGGTTTTAGCCAAGAAAGGGAGTTGAGGAGGGAGACGCAGGCCCACCTGCTCCACTGCATCTCAGCCCAGGGCCCTAGGCAGGGACAGAAGGGCTCAGCCCCAGGTCAGTGGGGTTCCTACTGAAACACACTGCCCCGTGACATGGCCCTGCATTCGGTCCTCCCTGGGCTACTTCCTCCAACCCTGATCCCTCCCTTGTCATGGGTACCTAACTCCAGAGGGGGTAGCCGTCCTCGGGATCTCCCCTAAGAAGGCCTGTGAATCCCTCCATATCCATAGGTGGCAGGTCAGGGTACACCTCAGGCTCCTCAATGGGGGGCAACTCCTCCAGGTTCTGGGGCCCGTACACAGCCGGCAGCTCTACCTCCACCGAGGGTAGCTCTTCTAGATCACAGGGCCAGTAGGTCATGGGGTCTTTAGCTTCCCCTGGTTCCTGGTCTGCCTCTGGGTAGGGCCATTTTGCCAGTCAATCACCTGCCTAGCTCTCACCTGGAGAGTCAGGCAGGGGAAAAAGCCCCCAGGACAGGGATCCCCCTGCACCCTGCATCCCCTGTTGCTGGTGGGGCAGCAGATGAAGGACCGTGGGGCACCCTGACTGCTGACCAGGGGGGGCAGGTCCCCCAGTTTGCTGGCCCCACAAGGGGGGCTTACTGGCTGCTGCCTGGGCCGGGGGGGTCCCGCAGCTGGCTCCCTCTGCTGCCCCGGCCTGCCAGCAGCTAGGGGGGCAGACGGGTCCTGCAGCCAGCTCCTTCCTGTTCCCCTGGCTTGCCAGCAGTCAGAGGGGCAGCAGGCCCCACAGCTGGCTTCTCCCGCTGCCCCAGCTTGCTGGCACCTACCGCCCAGCCAGCAGCCAGCAAGCTGGGGCAGCAGGGGGAGCCAGCTGCAGGACCCGCCACCCCTCTGTGCCCCCTCTGCACCTCCCCACCTTCCCTGGCCAGGGTGCTGATCGGTTCCCTGGCCAGGGTGTTGGGGGGGGTGAGACTTCCTCCCAGGGTGCCACGCACCCTGCGAGGAAGTTCACCTGTTATATCGATATGTGGGTCATATCGATATAGCAGAGCCAGAAGGGGTTATTTCGAAACTACAGTTTCAAAATAACCTTCATTTCAATATGTAACTAGGTTTTATTATATCAAATCTAGCTTCCTATTATGAAATAAGGAAACATCATCTGGACATGACCTTTTTTAAATCAAAACGACTGTCATTGTTTCGATTTAAAAGCCTTGTGTGCACATAGCCTACCTGTGCAGAGCTGGAGTATCAAATTTGTGGGGCTGGAGAAGGGTATTAGCAATGTTGTTAAAAGCCTAATTCAAACTCCATTGAAGTCAAAGAGAGATGGTCATGGGCTTAGTGGCCTTTGCATGAGGCTCTAAATGACCAAGGCTGGTACATGGCAGATGCATTACCACTGTCCTCAAACCCAGGAGGAGAACAAAATACTAAGTGCAGAGTCCAGTTTCTAGGGAATTCAATCTAATTTGAAAATTCAAGCTTAATTATAATTGGATAAGCAAAGTACATGGCCCAAAGACATTAGGGATAATGAAGGCAACAAAGTTAAAACATATATATTACACTGAAATAAAGAAAGCTGAAGGCACAGAGTTAGTGAAGAAACTCACTGCCAGCTCCAAATGTATGATGGCAGAACTAAGGAATTAAGGTAGTTTTTTTGAACAACACCTCTAAGGAGATTGATTGCCTAAAGTGCTGGGATAGGCAGAGATGTTTCAATCAATCATCAAACAGAAGCTCTTCGCAGCTTAACTAGCAGGTGTAGCCTAAATTACTAGAGGGAAATAGAACCAATACTAGACCAATAATCAGCGTGAGTTTATAAAGAATATTTCTTACCAGATAAATTGCTTTGTTTGGATTTTTTGGTAGAACAAGTTGAAGGCAAACTTTTCCCAAAGATTATGATGGTTAAAAGGAGGTTTTGTCATAAGTGACTCCAAATGTCTGAAAATCTGGGTAGATATGGGGAACGAAGAAACAGGGCGTTGGCTGAAGTTAAGGGGCTGGCTGCACATTTGCGCTTCCAGTAGCTAAAACATGAGTCTCTCACAAAAACAGATGCTGTTGCTCTGGTTATGCTTAAGCCATAACTAGTTCAAAGGCTGAAATAAAAAAAACCCACTAATTTTACCAATGTTCTGCCTCAGACAGAGTGAATATCAGAGATACTATTGCACATTTAAGATCAACATATTTACAGGATAGCATGGAATGGACAGATAGACAAGCAAAAAAGAGAGAGACAGAAAGAAAGGCTGGGTGCAAGAAAAAGTCTTTAGAATTTATCTGTGCTCTTGAGCTCTCCCAGATGGGGGCTAAACAGCCTTCTAGTGGGAAGGCAAGAAAGACTGAGGATGTTTTTGAGGGGTTATCTTTGTCTTGCTCGTGGCTACTGTGCAGTATACCTGTTGCACTGTAGACATAGATGCCCTTTTTTCTATATAGTAAGCCAGGTGAGGAAGAGGAGGAAAGCCAGACTCAAATGGACACAAAAGAGAAAAAGGATGTGGCACTATTCTATCAAAGCTTATAAGCCCATAGTACCCTCAACTTGACATCCTCCAGTCCATCCAGGACAAAGTAGCTAAGATCATCATTTTTGCCTGTCATTCTGATCACATCACCATTCTACCCATCACATCCTTCCACTGGCTCTCATGTTTCATTGAATCAATGTAATGTTATTTGTCCTCACCTTCACGGCCTCTCACAACTTCTCCACTCCACGCTTGTCCTCTTATCTCTTACTGCAGCGGCCTTTATGTTCTCTGCTCCACAAGCCTCATTTGCTCACTCGTTCACTTCTGACAAAAGTGTCTCTGTGTTTCATTCTGTGCTGCCCAGCACACATAGTGTGCCCTCCCTAAAATGACCCAGAAGGCTACAATTCTCTCTTCCTCCAAATCTCTCCTCAAGACTCACCTCTGTTGTGGTACATATGGGAAATCTGCTAATTCTATTAAGGATTGCTAGATTGAGAAGAAGATAGTGATAGGCAACATTTACTTTAGACTTACGAAAATGATATGCAAATATCTTCTTATGTGACTTCTCTATTAGCTGAAGTTTGCATAGTTGCCCATTCTGTATGATTCACTCCTAATCTCTTTGTGGACAAATCATCCTTTTGATCCCATCCAAGATACCACATCATTTTCTGCCTCACTTTCTTTTGTTATCTATTTTCCCTTCCAGTGCCTGTAAATGTGCATTGCCTCCTGAATCTCTTAAAATGGGTCCTGTAAATCAAATCCCTCTTTTCATAAGATTTCTAACTAGCATTCTTTAACTTCCAGTAGTTTTCAATACTTTTCATTGCTTACCTGATCTATCTATGATAGAGTCAGAATTTTTATAATACCATCATTTGAAGGATTGTAGGTTTATTACTGATTATTTGAATGTTCATGTTTGACAGTTATAGTTCAACACTGACCAAATGCAAGTTTTTAAGAGTTGGACTTTAGTCATCAGATTTATGTTCTTTCTCATGAGATGTTTATTCTTCCTGAATGTCTTTTACTTTTTGTATTCTGGTGCTGAAGTCAGCACCAATCTTCCATCTTCTATAGTGATCTTCCTAAGTAGCATTAATTCCTCACTTAATGTACAGCTGTGTTGTTCACTGGCATCTTGTACATTTTCCCTGGATCCTTGTATGCCATGCCATAGTTTTGAATTGTGTACAAGCAACTCTAGACCCTATTCATAAGTAATCTCCTCGAATTTCATCAGCCCGTCTTCAGAATCAGTCAGCAGCACCGCATCATTTGTATAGCGAATGTTATTCATCCGTTTTTCCATTCATCTTAATACCTTTTTCTGTTCTTCGATTAATTTAATCAAACATTCACTATAAATGTTAAATAATGTCAATAACATTACACAATCTTGTCTCATGATCACAACCTTCTCTTGATCTCTATTAGCTTTTCATTTTCATCTCTCAGTATAATTGCCTTCTGATTCCAGTATAATTGTTTTATTACTTGGAGTTCATATCCATCAGTCCCTCTAGATATTAATATATTGTGCAATTTGTAGTGGCAGATTATCAGATGCCTTTTGGAAGTAAATGAAACAGAAGTATGCTGTTTTCTCCAGTTCAGTTGATCTTTCTAATATGTGCTTTAAATTCACAGTAGTTTTTATCATATGCTTTCTGCAATAACCAAATTGTTGATCACTATTGCCTTATTAGGTTTTCTTTGTATTTGGTCTTGAACTACATGCAGAAGTATCTTAGACGCAGGAGATACTCGCTTCTTTTTCTATAGTCTTTACAGTGGTGTTCTTTTTGGTGATTTGGATACACAGTGAGTTTGTAAAATCTTCTGGCAATTCTATCTCAGACATATTCTTCATTACTTTTGACAGCACTTTCAAGCCTTCATCCTCTAGGCTTTTAAACAATTCAGTTGGTATTCCATCACAACCTAATGCTTTTCCATTTGGAAAGCTTTTTATTGCTGCCATGATTTCTTCATTTGTTATACGGGCTTACTTGTTTGATGTAAATACTATATTTAGATACCTAAAGAAGCAGCTGGGAACCTATTTGTTTTTCTTTTTCAAAAGTGCCTAGGCACCTAACTCCCTGTATAGTTATCCTAACACTACATATACACCCTTCCCCCAATATGGATATACATGTTGTGGTAAAGAAAAGCCATTTTTCTTCTTTACTTTTCCTCAGTGACATAAACTCAACTGATAAAGGCTCTCCTACTAGAATAAGAGTGTTGATATGGGATGTTATGCCAGTAGTATTATATCGGTTTAAATTCATGCCTTAAACCTGCGTACCTTTCTCATACTGAAAAGCCTTTAAATGTAGAGAAAATAAAATAAAATCATGTATCCTTTTAAATCAATGTTCATTTACTGACCTCCTTTTTGTCGTGACATCCTGAAACTGCTTGTCCCTTTATACCTTACCATGAAATACAAATTTTTGAGTGATCACAAAACATATGTCACAAATGGTTTTCTATTTAAAGAACAGGGTTTGAGGTCAAGGAATTCTAGCTCTGTCACATGTTCCTGTGTGACCTTGGGCAAGTTATTTAATCTCTATGTAGAATGGAGATAATAACTACTATCTTATATTGTAATTGGACAAAAAGAATTCAAATGATATCCTAGCTTAGCCAGAAATTGCACTTATAAAGTGCCAACTTCTACTCTCAGGCACACAAACCACCACTGGAATCAATAACAACTCATGTATGTAACTGTGGCCTAATTTGTCCCCATCTCTTTTATCCTTCTGTGTGGAATGCGTGATGTAGTAATCACGAGCTGTTAGCAGGCTCTTGATAGCTATCAAGTCATAAGTACAATTGGCTTTCTTAGATTTGTAGTTTGTTTCTCCAACTCCACGATCTTTTTCCCCTATTTTTATACGAACAATATATGTTTAACTATACTGTAACATGACTGACTGGTGCTGAATGATTCCAAGTGACCTGCATGTATGGACTTCCATCTATACAGTTGTTTCTCTTCTGCAAAAGCACTTATATTTAATGGAGAAATGAGGGACAGATTTGGTGGCAATGGGGTCAGCTAGCTAGTTGGATTATTAGATAACATAACTGAGGAAACTTTTAAAGTAAAGTACAACTTGTTTACAAATATTCTTATCAAAACCCAAAATTCTCACTCTTTAAAAAACAAGCAATTAGAAAATGAATAATAGGCTTTTTTTCTTGGAATTTCAGTTTTCTGGTTTGTCATTTTTCCTCCCCCCCCTTCTTTTCCTACATTGCCCCTCTCCCTATTCAGTGGCAAACTTGAAAAATGGGGGAGGAAGAAATAGGAAAGAAGGGTAAAAAAGAAAAAAAATGAAAATCATTTTAAAAGAAAAAATGATAGAAAATTTCAATACAAGTTTTGAATAAATGACCATTATGGATCTCAGTAATGTAATTACTATTCTAATTTCCCATACTGTACTACATTAATAAATCCACCAAGAGATTTTAAATACAGCACTGTATTGTACCCTATATGTAATTTACATTTAAAAGGCTATTAAAATTAAACATGAAACATTGGTAACAATAGTAGCCTTTCTGTAATCAATAAAAGTACCCAATTTACAGCATGCCTTTGAAGACAAGGTCACCTCTTACAGAGGATCACTTTTGCTAATTCGCATGAGTGCTCATTCTTGGGAGGTTTGGCTGTATGTGTGTTTGACATGTTTTCTGTCTCCCAACTCTTTGTGTATCACTTCACTTCCTAGCTGTAAGCAGAGAACTGCAATAATCTTTATTTGATTTGGTCTTATTAAATATTTTCATTAATTAAGTAGAAGAGGCAATAAGGAGTATGCTAATTAAGATCCTGATTCAGTGAAGCACTTAAGCTATTACCCATGATTAAGCAAGTGAGCATTTCCTTGCAGTGTTTAAGATTAAGCACATGCTTAACTGCTTTGCTGAATCAAGGCCTAAATTAATAAATAACACCTGTGACACACCTTATGAAGTTCTGATTTTGTTTTCTGTGTCCTTTATCTTTAAATGCAAGGAGTCTGCCTGCCTATCTGCTTCAGGATTGGGCTGTGAGGGCAGAGTCAATATACAGGATTAGATATGGTCCTGGTCTGCATATACCACAGTTTTTGGTGGTAGCTGAAGGGAGATATGAACATTACTTAAAATAACTTGCATATATCTCCCTTTGACTGCCTAATGCCTACTTACTGTGGCATGTCCATTGTGCTGAATTGACTCAGTGGTACTCCACTTGAGGGAGCAGAGGTACTCAACTGACTTCCCCTTTGACTGAATAGGTCTTCACAGGCTCCTTGTTTGCACAAGCAAGTTTAAACTGATGACTGCAAATTTGCTGCTGTTTGTATAGATCTGCCCACGGGGGCAATCTTGTCTCTTTCATAGAGATTTTACATTTGATCTCTAATTATTTGTTGCTTCCCTTAATTTAGAATGAAAATACACATGCTGTACTACTTGAGAAGGAAAAATCAGCAAAATGGATGGTGATGTTGAAATGATACAAAAAAGTCTGAGACAGCAAAATAGAAGTAAATATAATCATAGCAAATGTAAAATGGCGACCTTTGGAAATATGGAAAGTGTATAGTTTAATTAAAACGATGAAATGTTTTAAGGTTATGTTCAGAGACCATCAGTATTTGCAAAGGGTATTGAAAAAGTGGGGGAAGGGGAAAACAGTATTTCTAACTTCAATGCAAAAAGATAATGATTAGAAAGAGAGCTTAACAGAATTGCTTGAAGAGCAGTAAATGGCCACTCACTTCGTGACAAGCACATAAGGCAAACTGGGTTCAGCCTTGCTTGTAAACTACCAGTCAACACCCAGCTAATGGTGATATGACAATTTACTGTTAAATAATAAACCCAGCTGCAGAGGCTCAGGAAGAGCTACTTAAATACATGTGGGAGATGGTAGAGAAAGTAGAACTCTTTTGAAATGGCAAAGCCCAGAAGTTTGGGATTAGCTATAGCTTGAGAGCTGAGACACTGAAGTTGAGCTAATCCCTGTGGTGAGTCCCCGGAACAAGAGGTCAGGTGGTTAGGAAGATAGTTCTGGGGCTGTTGTTGCAGCAGAGGAATAGAAGAAATCACAGAGAGCAGATTAGGCTACTATGGGGGAGCCAAGAGATAAGACCTGTAAGGAGTGGAAGATCAAGAGTCTCTGGGGGAAGGAATGCAGTGGGGAAGTCCTACTGGGGAGGGGGTCAAGATAAGAAAAGGTCTTCAGGAGTGAGGAAAAGAGTCAAGAGGCAGAGGTGTTAAGTTGAGTGTGAAAGGGGTAGAAGAAGAACTAGTTTAGGATGCTGTAATTAAACCTGTTTTATGTGGGAAGAGGACTGAACTGTTATGCAAATTGGCCAGATATTTGGGCCACAGAAGAGCCAGAGATAGAAAAGCCATTATTGGGATTAGGAAATGATTACCAGAAGAGGGTTGCCAGAGATTAGGACCTCTGGCAGCATTGCAGGGATGCTACTTGAGGTGAAGATGCACTAATATGGTGCCAAAAGCAAGATTGCTAAGAAACCTAAGATACCAAGTAGAAGGAAAATCTGTTGAATTTCTGTAGATACTCAAGCAACTTGCCTATGCTGCTGCAGCTTCACTGCTATTTTTATTTGAGCCATCTAGATTAAAGCTAGTTTGAGTAATACATCTACACATGCTGCAATCATACACTTAATCTTTGGATGCACAAAGAAAAATACTCCATAATTCAAGGAAGCACCTCTGCTAACTTGTCCTGTGCAGGAAGAAGGGCCTAGGCTACATGCAACAAAGATAACAGGTTTCACTACATCCTGGATTATACCAACGGTTCAGATTATCGTAAATTTCTATTGTTTGTTGGGAACATCACATCAACCTTAGAAGTGTTTCTTCAACAAGATGCAACATAGTAGCTCTGTTCAGACCTGAAATGCTTCCTGGATATGTCATAACAGTGCAGAAAATGACCCACCAAGGAGAAATCACAGTATAAAGCATGATCCACTAGACTAACTTCCCTTACAGACAAGTCCTAAAATGGGAATATTCTAATGATTTCACTATTTGTTTCAGAAATCAAAGGTGATTTGGCAATTTACAATTTCTTGCAGATGAGATTAATAAAGTAAGAAAATTTTTACATCAGGTTTAGTGGTGAGAAGTCATATCTGAAACCTTGAGAAAACCCTTGAAAAGTTAGGTAGCAGTCACATGGTGCAAAAGCAATCACCTAAGTAACCCAATATAACCACAAACAGCACCTTCTTCTCTATAGCTTCTGATGTCTAAAACAGTCTCCCTCCCTCCTTCTAACTGAATGACTTACTATCTTATTTCCAATCTCTGTAGAAAATATCTTTTTCTCCCCTGGATCTCAGTTTGTCCTCTGGCTGTTCCAATGGAGATGGCCTTTTGTGAAAGCAGTTTGGGAGTACACTTTTTGGCAAGGATACAATGCTGTTCCATGCCACTGTCTCCTACCTGCTCCTTGTCATTCCTTCAGTAGACTTTATTCTTCCAATATATCTCCTATATTATGAGGAGGTGGGGGTTCAGCTGTGACCTCTGGTGGTAGACAAATTCCATATACTATCGTAACTCTCCAAACCTCTCACTTTCATCAGGTTCAGGTTAAGCCTCCCATAAGGGTCATCCCTAAGGAAGAGGACGTGTGTGGGAAAAAATCAATAGAAAACACCTTGGAGGAACTCCTCTTCAAAGAGGTTGGGACTAGCTGAGATAGAAACTCCTCACAGTGCTGAGGCTAGGCCAAATACACCTAGGCCATCACTGACATGTGTTGGTCTCTAATCTGCTCTTAAAAGCTTCCACTACTGTGATTCAATAACCTTCCTTGGAAGCCTAGTCCAGGGCTCAACTACCTTTATAGTTAGATTGTTTTCCCTAATGTCTAACCTAAAGTTACCTTCTTACAGATGAAGCCAATTGCTTTTTGTCCTTCTTTCAGTGGATAGGAAGAACAATTGATTACAGTTTTCTTTACAATAGCCCTTAACATATTTAAAGACTGTTATTAGCTTCCCCTGCAACTGTCATTTTTCAAGATGAAATAAGCTCAGTTTTTTAAAACCTTTTCTCATATGCAGTGTTTTCTAAACCTTTTATCATGTCAAAGTTCTATAAGTACATTAAGATCTACACTTTCCTTCATCTCTTTTTTGCTCTTAATGTGTTTATAGACTTTTGGCATGATAAAAGGTTTAGAAAACACAACCTATGAGGAAGGTTAAAAATACTGAGCAAGTTTAGTTTTGAGGAAAAAAACCTGCAAGGGGACCAGATAACATTCTTCATATATGTTAAAGGCTTTTACATAGCGAATTGTGATTAATTTTTCTTCATGTCCATTGAAGGTAGGACAAGAAGCAATTTTTTAAAACAGCCTTAAAAAAGAAGAAACTACTACTGCTGCACAAGTCACATAGAGTGGGATTTGGTTGTATTATCCACCATTTGTGCGGATTAGCTATCATTTCATGACAAAAAGTGGTTTCCTGTTCCTGTTTCAGTACACAATGGGTATGTTCACACACAGTTCTTATTTTGAAACAACAGGGGTTGTTTCGAAATAAGAACTGCCATGGCCACATGACGTACGGCCATTTCGAAACAAGGAAACCCCTTGTTTCGAAATGGGAGCCGTACTTTCGAAATAGGTTAAACCTCATTTCATGTCGAAACAAGGTTGTTTCGAAACAAGGTTGTTTCGAAACCAGTGGTTTCGAAACAACCCTGTGCGGACATGTTATTTTGAAACAA
>ML681972.1:10408797-10573176 GCA_007922195.1 Podocnemis expansa
CGCGGCTGGGAAGAAGGGGGCTCCGGGCTCCCTACCATGGGGCTGGGGACAAGCCCCGCGGCGGGGAAAGCCGCGCTAGACCCCTGCCAGCTGGGGGAGCCCCTAGCCCCCGGGGGCTGGCTGGAACTGCTGCAGGTGCTCTCGCCAGCCCACCTGGGCTAGGGGTAGCTCTAGCAGGCAGGGGTCTAGCAGCTGCCGCCCAGAGCTGGGGGATCCCTGCCCTTCGGGGCTTTTTCCCCTGCCTGGCTCTGCGGGTGAGAGCCAGGCAGGGGATTCAGTGGCAACATGGCCCGCAGGGGGGCCATGTTGCCACACCTCCCGTGGTGCCCTGCCCCGGAACCGAAATAGCATGCCCACAGTGTGGACATGCTATTTCGATTCCCGCTTTTTGCTTATTTCGAGGACACAGTTTTGTTATTTTGAAACAAGTTATTTCAAAATAACATGTTATTTCGAAACAAGTTATTTTGAAATAGCTTGTTTCGAAACAAGCCCTCCCTGTGTGAACATAGCCAATGAGAACACCAATGCTGCATTTTCAGCATGAGCTACTTCAAATTTAAAATTAGAACAGGAAACAAAATGTGGAAATGCACAACTAGGCTCCATGAGCAAGCATGATGTGCTTCTCTTTCTTATTGTACTGTGTTGACCCTGCTGCAGAAAACGGCAGCTGCTTGTGCAGATAGCCACATACTTATGTGCTTTCCTGATCTTATTTTCTGTGCCTCTTTAAATTTCTAGAAATGGGCTAACTTGAGGCACACGTTTAATTCCTATATAAGTCAAAGGTATTTAAAACACCACCACCTACTTTCCCATGAATCAGGGGGTAGTTTCTTATATGCATCCATTACTGTCACATTATGACAACCCCAAGAGGTGATATATCTATCTGCACCACATTCTTCTTCCTAAATGTTTTTAAATAAGTTTACTTTGTGTGAGATTTGTATTTTACAATGCAACTGAAGGTGCTTGTCAGGAAGGGCAAGTGGCATTTTTCTCTCTCTCAGGTGTTCATTTTATTATAAGGTTCATATTCTACAATAACATTTTCATGGCCAATAAAAAGCCTAATCATTTTCCTTCCCAGTAAATACATGGCATTCATCTTTAACTTCGGCACAAGTTTCTCTTCTTGAGCCTTTGTCTGATAACAGCTGGTCAATATATTTCTTCATTATAATCCTTTTTACTTCAACTAGTGCTCCAAATACCATTTTCAAAGTACTTTTTCCTTCATCTCTTGTAATTTTATACTAAATCCTTCTCATTTCAGAAAAAATACTCTGAGAGGTAAATATCGTAGATTCTTCTCTCTGTAACGCGGTCATTCAGTTCCTTTTCTAAATCTGGTCTGTATAAATCAAATCCACAGTAAATAGCAATTTACACTTCAGTATCCCAGTTGCTGTCTTCAGGATGGCAGACTGTGGTGAAGACATCATAGAATATGAAATACTAGAATCTATTCTAATTTTTTTAAAATGCTTTTTCAAGCATCTGCACAAAGCCTTCTGGTAACCCATTTGATATTGGCAGGTAGAGAGCAGTGCTTTACTGAATTTTTCCTAAGAAATATATGGATTTCGCCAAAGCAAATTGTGAACAATCATAAGAAACTATTTATTCAGGTAAATCCATAGGCAAAAACCCCCACATTTCATGCTACCTTGTTCTATACAGCCAGAGTGGCTGTCATATGTATTGGTTCTGGTCATTTGGCATAAGCAGCAGCCACAGCTAATTATGCACAAAAACAGTGAGAGTCCTGTGGCACTTTATAGACTAATAGATTTCTTCAGGCATAAGCTTTCATGGGCTCCAATCCACTTCATCAGATGCATGAAGTGGAAACTACACTTGAGGAGTACATATACACATGCCAGGGTGAAGGAGAAGCAATACAATGGGGAGTGGAAGTGCTAATAAAGTCAGTTCAGTTAGGGTAGATGAAACCCATTCACATCAGTAGCGCCCCGCGTACTCCCAGCTGGCCATACGTACCCAGGGGGAGAGAGGAGAGCCATAGGCGCAGCGCTGCGGCTTGCCGGGAGTGGGGCCCCTGGAGCGGTTCGCTTGGAAGAGTCCAGCTGCTTCCAGGCCTGTGATGACCTGGGCTGAAGCAACTGAACTCTTTGGAACGGGCCGTTCCAGGGGCCCTACTCCAGGCAAGCCGCAGCGCCGTGCCGGCTGCTTTCCTCCCTCCCTCTGGGGATGCGTGGCCAGCTGGGAGTAGGCGAGGAGTGCTGGTTCACCCCCGCTGGAGAGAGGCCAGTCTGGCAGGCAGGCAGCAAAGCTTTTGGACCTGGTGGTCTGCGTTCCCCTGCTTCTTCCCCTCCGTGGGAGTTGGGACTGTGTGTGTGTGGGGGCTGTTAGGGGCCCAGAACCCCTGCTGAGGGAAGCGTTGGGGGCCCCATAAAGCGCTTTCACCTAGGGCCCCCAATTGCCTAAGGCTGCCTCCACATGGCAGAGGTGCATTGCAGACTCTACAGCCTCTAGGCATCACTAAAAATATTAGGTTCTTGAAATTTTAGTAACATCACCCAATTCTACCAAGTACAGATAAGCTTTTGGGGACATATTCTTTCTTATGTGCTGTATACATCATAAAGTAGCAAGGTCAAACCCCAAAATTTTAAACTGCCAGTTTAGAAGCATAGATTAATTAATTCTTACATGTCTCATTGCATGTTCAGTTACAAACTATTTTGTACATGTTAATTTTAAAGTAAAAGGGAAGCTTATCTAAGTTCTTAGCACTGCTGCTTAGTGAGTTGATAAAGTTAACTGATAAATACTCCTTTAGGCCATTTTCTAACAATTCAACAACGCACAGAGCTGCTTTCTTGTCTTGTTTAACTTTCAAGACGTCTGCCTCCAAGAGAACCCCTGAATCACAGTATTTAAAATGTTATTTCCTTCACCAGTGTGATGAAAGGCATATGAATGTTAAAGACTGGAATAAATTCCCCAACAAATATGTGAGAGGAAAAACATTGTATTATACTTTAAGAAGAAAAAGCACTTGTAACTGTATGTGAAGTTATAATCATATAACTAAAGTAATGATCTTAATTAGAAAAATCTACTCTTATTCTCACATTTTTTCTTCTAAAATTTGATGTCAACAATGCCAAACTGGCAGTGACTTATGTATTGTTAGAAACAAGATGATGATCTCATGAGGCCCCTTCCAACCCTATGATTCTATTCTATTCTATTCGCCACCTTTTCCATATCTACAATGCTTATCTGAGCTGAACTTTTTTCTTTAATGCTTTTGCAAGAAGTTTTTGTGTTTATAGCCTTTCCCTTTCTGTCATAAATTAAAAGGCATAGGGAGGAGTTGCTCTCCAGAGGTAATTCTAAAATTTCTAGGTTTTTGGCAGTCAACTAGCTAGTGTTCAATAGCTTTCTAAAGAATGAGCTTTCTGAGAGAACTGAAACAGATTAATCTTTAACTTTGCAATTGAGTTTATTGTTCCAAAAAGGACTTGTCTTTTGATTTGGCACACAGACATTTCAGTCTGATCAATATTATGAAGTATTCACTGTTCACAAGTTCCTGGACTGAATAACTTGCCAGGAGAAGTTGCTATGGTACAGAATTGCTTTGATTAAAAAAAGAAGGACAACAGGACTGGACAAGACGTACCACCACCAATATCTCTGTTGTAATGTTTGTTATGTTCGTTGATGTCATGTGTGTTGTTTCAGTGTATTGTGAATGACGTTTAAAAAATATTGTGAGAATGAGCTACCAGCTCTGCAGATTACTACTATAAGATACAAAAGAAAAGGAAATAGATTAAAAACAAAAGAGAACTGGATGCCTCCAGGAATTGTTAAAGAGATAGGAGAAAAAAATTTCAGTTAGATTACAGTTTTAAATATAGCTCAGATCAGTAATGACCTGAAATTGTTTCCACTAGACAATCATCATATGGTAAGTGAGGTTATGAAATAATACTGGCCAATATTGGTGACCAATTTCCTTTGCAAAAATTATAATGAAAATTTTCATAACAAGTTTAACTCTCACAGTTCATTTTCTATGAAAATTAGACATCCCACCCTCCCTATTTTAAAAAATGTACAGTTCAGCTATATTGCCAGCACCATCAAGCACCTGAACACTAAACCCAACAACCAAAATTAGATCAATTATTACAGCCCATAGGAAACTAGATTATTATGTGCCACTGGCAGAGGATAGAAGGACAGATGCATTAATACCAGAGGCCTTGGCAATAGCAAAACTGATTGAGAGAGATATACCCAGATAATCTTTGCAAGTGATCCATGCTCTATGCTGCAGAGGAAGGCAGAAAACCCCCAGGTCACTGCAAATCTGACCTGAAGGAAGATTCCTTCCTAACCTCACCAATGTTCCCTCTAATTGTTTGTAGGCTGTGAGCACAAAAAATTTCTGTGTGTGTGAAAAAAATTTCTTTGTGGGCACCAATATTGGCACTATTGAATTTTTTTGTGTGCACTTTATTTTGTTGTGTGTGTGTGGGTTTCATGACCTGTGTGCACATGCACATGCACACAGCTTAGAGGGAACAGTGAACCCCACGCAGGGCACAAACAAGACAGCCAAGCACCCGAGAGAGAGAGAGGATGTTCAGTGCCACCTCAGAGCCCTGTCCTACCCTATCTCAGCATTCCATCTTCAACCACAGCAGCCATTCCTGATGCTTTGGAGGAAGAGGATCAAAAACATCTCTCCAGAATACATATGTGGGAGATAAACAAAATCCCTTACTGACCTTGTGGATGAATGATTGAAGCCATGAAGCACGAGCATTGGAAACATAATGGATCAGAGACTTACACATCCATATATTTTCACATGTAGGACCATCATACTCTATCAGAAAATCTCATGGGAGGGTACTCTAGAGAAGAAAAAAACCAAAACAAAACAAGGAGTCATGTGGCACTTCAACAGATTTATTTTTCACATGAGCTTTCATGGGAGAAAATCCCACTTCGTCAGATGCTTTGAAGAAATGGGATTTTCTCCCATGAAAGCTCATGCGAAAAATAAATCTGTTAGTCTTGAAGTGCCACATGACTCCTTGTTTTTTGGTTTTTTTTTTTTGCTGGACTAGACTAACATGGCTATCCCTTTGGAAATTGACAATACTCTAGAGATGGTCATCTTAAAGATTCACACATTATCCCCCCTTTTGGAAAAGGCTAACGAAGGCCACACCTAAACCTGGCAAATCTACAGGCTTCCATGTGAAACTGAGGATCCATCGATTGAGGTCAGGTGCATCTCCACTAGGTTTGCTTTCTGGCAGTACCTTTAATCTGGCATCAAAACTGCAATGAAGCTTTGATTCTCAGGTTTCCCCCAGGCTGTGGCAAACTCTTGATGGAAGGGATCACCAGAAGAGATCATACAGGAATACTTTTATCTATTTTTTGAAGAATCACCACAGGGTCAGAATGGGGACAATATTTGCCTCGTCTGGTTGCACTCCTGGCCAATACATTCCTTCCTCCAGCCTGCCAAATGGATGCTGCTGCAGCTCAGCAGGTGCCATGGAGACTGATGGCAATGTGGGGAGAGCCTCACATGATAACTTTCCTCTACACCAGAAGGCTCAAACCTTCACATGTGGACCCTAAAGCTATTTCCTGAGGCCCACAATGACACTATTGTTACCAATATATGCAATATTGTTGTATGCAAATAAATCAGTGGTGCGGCCCTTGGCCTAATGTACTAGTCCTTATGTGGCCTTTTACTAGTCCTCATGCGGCCCTCATGGTGCTTTGAATTTGAGATCCCTGCTCTAAACAGCCATCTTAGGGGTATGGGGGGAAAGGAATGAACCCAGGCCTGTCAACTGGGGACTGAAATGGTCAAAAGTTTAAGAATACTGGATCTATTTCCAGAACTGGAATGGGGATCTGTTATGGGTCCACCTCATGTCAGGTGAGGCAACATGGGACTTATATAAGAATTGTATATGGCTGGTGCAAGGGAAGTGCTTTTGATTCTGAAGGCATATTCATCACTGGCCTTGTCATGATGTGGTAGTGAAGAAAAAGCAGCCACCAGTTTCCACATAATTTACCTGAAACACTCTGTACTGCTAATGGAGCTACACAAATTTACATCAGCAGAGGAACAGGCCCCAACACTCCATGGTAAATAAGATTAAAAAAACCCTTCAAACCTAAGCGTAGTGTAGGGAGACCGCACGTTAAGGCGCATAGCAAACCAGTCTCACAATCAAAGGAGTTTAATCAATCATAGCTCATAGCCCAACTGATTTTTAAAGCCTGTAGTAAAACCAGCCTCAACTTGGCCAAATTACATATATAGCTAGAGCTGGAGAAGACTGAAAAAGTTCACTTTGGTTGCTTATCCAGTCAATCTGAACCTGTGGAATACCTGCCATGCCATTCAGTCTTTTCTACCCACACTCTAACCTTCCGGTAGGATTTTGCAGATGATGACAGATGGCCTGCTACCTATCCCCTCCACTGTCATTCATGGATGAACTATTCCCCCTCCCCTAGTGTTTTTGAGGGGCAAAACCAGGTAAGCACCTTCATAAATTTATGAATGGTTTGTGAATTCTATAGTCCTCCCTATCCCATCCCCTATTGGAGCAGTGCAGAATCATTTTCAGTGAGCAATAATAATCCCCCCCCAATTATTTCAGAACACAAAGAGAGCTCGCACTTGGGGAGAAGGGAGTCAAAGTAGCTTCCACTATCTCTCCTTCCCACATATGGCAAGCTGAGCCAACTGAGAAACCAGAACTGGTACTAACCAAAGCATCTCGAGATGTGAAAAATCTGCCAAAAGTTAGCAGCAAAACAGTCTCAGTTTTGTTCCCAGCTTAGTCTGTGAGGCCATCTGGCCTCCAGCATCTAAGTGGTTAGGATTCTCCTGAGCCCTGGGGGTTCACAGCATATGCTCACTCTCTTAAAGTCTTCTGCTGCAGCTACAGATCCGTAGATGCCTCAGCCATAAAAGACGCTTTGGAACATCTAGTCTGACCTGCTGTATAACCCAAGAAGTGCCCAACCTTCTCCTGGTTCCAGGATCTCCCCCATGTAGCCAGGTCTCCCATTGTATCCCCTAGTTGGTATCCATCAGATTCAGTTGATTTTGTCCAGCTGGATCAGATGACACCCAGCACTTGTATGCTGGGCTCATCTCCAAAATGGGGCTGGTTGCTTCTTGACTCCCCAGCCCATAAATGGGCAGACTGCCCTCTTCCATGGTTTTTCTCCTTCATGTCTCTCCTCATTCCGCACCCCCTTTTCCCACCCCAAAATAGTATAGTTGTCCAGGCTAAAAACACAAGGCATCTAATTTCTTGTCTTCCTTTTTCACTGATACATATACAGCCAGGAACCCTCTGTGGAAGAATCCGATTTATCTCAAGAGATCTATACCTACCCAAGGAGAACGGTTTTGGGTTCTGCCTGCTGCTTCCTGCCTGGAAGTCACTTATAAATGTGCTAGTTAGGTATAAAATTCTTCCCGATCAAAAGGGTGGCATTTTACACTGTCTTCACTTTGCACAGTTATGGAAGGACTACTCCAGGAGCAAGGAAATGGAGAAAGAGGATCATAAACTCTAAGGTCAGAATGGACCAGTCTGATCATCTAGTCCTCTGTCCCCTGCCCTGTTGCTTCCTCATGAAATAGCAGCCCATGGGGCTTTCTCCCCAATTCCCCATTACCATCCTGGCTTCTGCTGGTAGTGAGGCTTACTTCCTCCCACTCATCCCTGCACCTCTGCTGCTTGGATGCCAACTGATGCCCAATTTTCCAGGGGGCCCCCACTGACCATTACTGTGCACTCAACCCTCTTAGCCCTAGCCTAGTAGTTGGGTGTTCTCTGCTGGGACTTACTTGCTGCTTGGAGCTGCAGCCTCACCTACCCACTGTCTGCAATTCACATTCATGCAGGTATGAGGAGAGGCAATAGGAGAGAGGCATGGAGTGGCCCAGAGTCTGTCCTCAAATGAGGAGCAGCAGCAGCAGCAGCAGCAGCAGCAGGGATTGATTGTACCTGCATGCTGATGGTGGAGGATCACCACATCTAACTCTGTCCCTAAGCCTCCCCCAGCACCCCACTCACAGAGTGCTGAGGGAGAGCAGACTATGACTTGAGAGCAGCCCCTGACTGCAGCTATGCTGTGATTCAGTAACTCAGCCCCCTGACAGAGCAGGGAGGCAGCCATAAAACACATTAAACCAATTAATAGCTAACTTGTCCAATCAACAAGAAGGGCATAACAAACAGCATCTACAGCTGCCTGGGTGAAAAACCTGGCCCCCAACAGATATCATCCTGACTGGACAGCTGGTCATCCAATGAGTGCTTAGCACCCACTATGCTTTTTCTTTGGGTGCCTCAGCCCAGGGGATTCCCAGTGCCCCCCTCCTCTGCTGGACCAACGCCATCCCCTGGCCTTGATCTGGCCCCTGGGCTCAATCCAGCCTGTCAGCCCTGGGTGATCCCGTCCCCAGGAGGGCACCAAGCAGCCAGTGATACTGCTGACCCTGGATGGTCATGGCCTGCTGCTGCTGGCCCCTGTTCTTACCCGGGGGTGAGGACTGGATTGGCTTCTGTTGCTGCAGGCCCAGTGCCCCAGCCAGGGGCTGGGTCCAGATCTGGCTCCTGCCACCAGCAGCCATGGCTTCTGCCACTGCCAGCCCCAGGTCTCCAGGCAGCGCTGGATCTGGTGGCTCCAGCTTTCTGGTTAGGATTGGGGTCAGGGCTGGATCCTGCTGCTGCTGGTGGCCTGGCCCTGGGTCCCCAGCTGTGGTCAGGGCCAGAATATCCTGCTACTGCTGGTGGCCCTGGGCCAGATATTGCTGGCCCCAAGTCCCAGCCCCAATCCTGACTCTATGGCCAGTCCTTGATGCTGTTCCCTCACACCCCCATCTACTGAGAGGAGGGATTTAAATTTCCCTCCTCTTCTGCTCTGCTCTAGATATGCGCTGTGGAGCAGGAGATTTAAAAGAGTCCACATCTGCCTGTGTGAGCTTCTCTCAGGCAGGCATGGGGGAGCTCAGGACAGTCACAGGCTCAGGACAGGGCTTGGGGCACTGGCTTTGGAACTCAGCACTTGTGTCCCCTGTGCCCAGTGCCAGCGATGCCCATGCCTCAGCCCCTCAATACCTGGTGGAGTCAGTGCCTTTGTATTTCATTTGAAACCAGAACATGACTGTGTGCCAGAATACAATAAGAAAGACTGCACTTACATTTCACATTATAGTCCAGGTGTCGCCAGACTGTGGCTCAGGAGCTGCATGAAGCTCTTGAATGAAAAAGTGTGGCTCCCGGAAGAATGTCCGGAAATCAATTTAGGAAAGCAGCCTAGGAGTTCGGGGTGGGGTGGGGGGCGGGCGGAACGGTGGGGAGAAGCGCGGCATGGTTGGGATTTTGAACAACTTGCCACTAGTCTGCAGTCTTCTACATCAAGCAGCAGCTAAGTTTTTACGGTATAGGCCTAATTTTCGTGGTAACCTTAAGTAATTATTAGAATCTGACATTAGTAGGATCGATATTTGCTCTCTTTTTACAATAAAATTAAAGTGTGCAATGAATCGTAAATTTTGGAATAGATAAAAGTATATGGCTATATGCCTCAGTGCAGCTCTCCAAGGTTTAATAATCAACTTGTGTGGTTCTTGAGTTCCATAAGTTTGGCCACCCCTGTAATATAGTCTTTAAAATAATTTTTGATTCTCCTTTGATTTTTAGAAAAGGATGACTTCCTGGCAGGTGCCAGTCTCCCTCCGTCCAGCCCATCAACCTATAGTTTAAATAACAATTTTGAAAATTAATTAAAAGAACTTGGAGTATCAAACAGCAGTGGTGGTCCTGCACAGGCCCAAGTGGTACTTAGAAAGGGTAATTACAATTATCTTCCACTTGGATGTCAAAATAAGTCGTCTGATTTTCAAAGGTGCAGAGCACCCTTAACTTCTATTGGAATCACTGAGAACTGAGTGTAAGTGACTCTACCTTTTTTAGTCCTATACACCCTACTGATTAGGTAAAACAGATAATTCTAATCTTTATTAATCTTTTGGTTATTATTTCAATGGCCTTGATGCAGATTTCTGACTATTATTTTTTATGATGATAGTGATGAATTAACTTATTTAGCTCTTTATTCAGCACTCCTCAATTAGGATAAACTTTTGAAGTCAATAGGAGTTTTGGCTAAGACATGCATAAGTGAGAAATGCTGACTAGGCAGCACAGTGATTATCTATCTGTATGTAACCCCGTCCCCATAGCTGTACTAGAAGAAAAGAGAGGACAGCTGATGTAGAAGCCAAGACAAATATTTATTTTGGAAGAAATCTTTTTAGAACTGACCTTTCTGTAAAATTTAAAAAAATAGTATGTTCAAAACGAGAGAGGTTTGTTTATCTGGAAGTTATAAAAAAGAAATGAAAGAAGATATCATGTAGTGAAATGTAAATCCCCTCCTCTGCAAGCTGTCCTTGACCTTTAATTCTGTCACTCCAAAAGCTCCTTAAATATGTGTTCCAATATTTTAGGAATAAACAGGTAGATAGAAAGATATACTAACTACTGTGATTCATCACCAGCTACAGAAAAAGGTGTTAGGAGAAATACTTCAAAATATATTTATGGCCTCATTATTTTAAATGCAAATAATATATTCCTGTTTAATTAATTCTGGGCTTGTACAGAGTTATAACATTTTTACTGCCAAAGCACTATGCTTCCAAAGAATAGGAAATAAACATGCCAACATTTCAAATCGTCGCTCTGGCTATATGTTTTCTTACTACATAACTACTTGACTTCAAATGTTATGTTGGTCACAAGGCTCCAGCTTTCACTCTTGGTTGAAAATATTTGTTGTATCTTGATCACACATAATCCTTTTTGTAGAAGTCCAGTTTGCCCACATTAAATGTGATAGGTTTAACACATGGAGCTGTGAGAACACTTTCTACTTTTATTAATACTAAGTGTTACCATGTAACCAACTGCCAAGTGCTATGCAGAAATTACAGCAAGATACTTAATATAGTGGCCAGTGGGAAATGAGGAGACTCAATCTCTCTCTCTCAGCAGCATGGGCAAGTGTAGCTGCTGTTTTAGAGTTATAAACATGTACACAGCTGGCTTCTAGGCAGTCATTTGTATTCTCTGAGCTCCTATTTGTTGTAATCATACCTAAGCAACAGATGTAGCCAGATTGTTGGCATTGTCTTGAAGATATTTGTACATTTTTGGAGTTCAGGTTGTTTCATACCTGAAGATTCAGAGTTTGTTCTAGATTAACAGCAAATGATCAGTGCTAATTATGTTTTTTAAACTCACCATCTCCAAAGGCTTCTGGGAACCATTATTTGTTCTTTTACGAGCAAAAACAAAACATAAAAATAAAACTGAACTTTTAAAAAAAACGAACATCAAATGATA
This sequence comes from Podocnemis expansa, assembly GCA_007922195.1. Lineage (NCBI taxonomy): Eukaryota > Metazoa > Chordata > Testudines > Podocnemididae > Podocnemis > Podocnemis expansa. The sequence goes on from ML681972.1 coordinate 10,420,266, forward strand.
AGTCTTAAATTTAAAAAAAATAATGGACCATTTAGCTCTTCTTCCAGTTGGCTTCTCTAGGGTTCTCTCTTTAGGTACCCAAAAATCACTAGTCACTTTTTAAAATTTAGGCCATATATGGTCAAATTAATGACACACTATATGTCATTAATTTGAATATGTAGATATCATTTTCTCTTTCTTTTTAAAAATTTTATGTCATAGGGGTATTTTGAGATCACTGGTGAAAGAACTTTATTTGGGATCAGAATGGAGGCTGTGTGATACTTCATACTTGACGTGAGTAATGGGTTCAGCACATGGACATTGCAAGATTTATCATTTCTGATAAATTTTAGATTTATTTTTGAGATAAATTTAAGTTTAATTTCTTTGGCTGTGTTCAGATGACAGTTTTATTTCAAAACAATACTCATTGTTTCGAAATAAAAATTCTTATGTCCACATGACGTACTGTTATTTCAAAACAATGGGTCCCGTTGTTTCAAAATAATGGCTGTTATTCTGGAACAGTAAAACCTAGCAGGAAATTGAAATAGCCATTGTTTTGAAACAGTTGTTTCAAAACAACGGCGTTTGGACACGTTGTTTCGAAACACCACCATTGTTTCAAAACAACTGTTGTGAAACAACATGTCTAAACGGCCTTATTTCAAAATAAGCATTTCGAAATAACAGCCGTTTTGCTAGCAGGCTTTCCCTTAATTCACATTAACATTTTCTTAATTCAAATTAACTTATTTGAAAATAAGGACTTTATTTTGAAATAATTCATTTTGAAATAACTTATTTTGAAATAACAGTTTACATGTGAACATAGCCTTTGATTTTAGGTCAAGGTTCTGATTTTATAATGTTTTATGTTTTAATTATATTTTATTGTACCAGAGTAAATGACCCACAAGCAAGGTGCAAGTCAAGCTAGGCTGCTAGTTTGAGGTGACTGCATGACATCTAAAAGAGTGCTATAGGCAAAGCAGTTATTTCTTACTTCTTTGTCAGGTCTTTGTAGCTAGGTCTTACTTATTTGTAGGAAAGACAGCCGTCACTGAATAAACCTCTGGAAGCCGAAAAGTGACCTAAATATACAGTGTGTTGCATTAGGAAATATGCCATCTTTTCATTATTGAGTTATCTTTCCTGTCAGTACTGCTGTATGACTATGCTGTAGAGAAAACACAACAATATCAAACAAGCTTCCTATCTCAGGAAAAACAGTGGAAACATTCCCTGAATGTTCATTCATCACAAAATACAATTCAAGTCATGCATAGTTATGCTAATAGACTTCTCATTTTCCAGTTATTATACAAGTACACAAGGCCAATTGTCTTCCTTTGCTATATTAATGTGAAAGCTGCAAATCTCTGCAGTCGATGGTTGTCTTCATTTTACCCTGTTAGTGTAAACCAAGAATTATAAAATGTGTCTTGTACCAAATTCCAAAGGGGTAGCCATCTTAGTTTAGTTCAGCAAAACAAACAAGGAGTCCAATGGCACTTAAAGACTAGCAAATTTATTTATCACAAGAGCTTTTGTGGGAGAAAATCCCACTTCATCAGATGCTTGCTGTTACAGTGTGAGCTGATCCCTTGACTTACACTTCCCTGCATTTATTTTCCTCCCATTCTGTAAGTGCCACAGGACTCCTTGCTTGTCTTCTACCAGCGTAGACCACAAGTATAAAGTTTCTGCACATTAGTTATTTTCAGCTCCAACTTCATACATGGAAAAAGGAAAAGGATTCTGCTTTTCCTCCTGGCAAAGAAAACTTTTAAACAAACACCCTGTTCTAATATACAAAGAACAAAATAAGACCATGAAGATGTGTTGGTCAGAGAGATTTGAGTGTTGACTAATTAATTCTCTTGAGACTTCATCTTTAAAGGATAACGCTTATGTTTTTAAAATTTCAAGAACCACTTACTCTTGTTTTCTAAATGAACAAAATTGGCAATTATAAAAACAAAATTGTGTAACAAATATAATGTACAGAAGAACTTACATATTGCCAATTTACAGAGTAGGCCTAAGAAATTCATTCTTGCAGTTCAAGTAATAGGCAGGGGTTGAAGTATAATTTTGGGGGCCCTGGAACCCTCCTAAATTTCTGGGACCCCTCAGCAGGTCTGGGGACCCGCTCACGCAGGTCCAAGCCCCCCCCACATACCCCAGCTACTACCCTCAATATCCATTCCCCTGTCCCCAAAATCCAGCCCCCAATGCCCACCTCAAAAATCCACCCCAGCCCCCAATACCCACCCCCTGCCCCCAATATGCACCAAGCCCTCAATATCCATCCCCAAAATCCACCCCTGGCCCCAAAACCCAGCCCCAGCCCCCCAATATCCATTCTCCTGACCCCAATATTCCCCAGCTTCCAGTACCCACCCCCAAAATCCATTTCCAGCCCCCAATATCCACTCCTCTGTCCCCAGAATTCCCTCAGCCCCAGCCCCCAAAATCCACCCCCTGCCCCCAATACACTTCCCCAATGTGAGCCATGCCATCCCATCACTTACTGGCGGCCATGTGCTGGGATGGGAGACGGTCACTCCTGCAGGCTGTGCTTGGAGGCTGCCTCCAAGCACAGCCTGTGCATGCACAGGGGAGCCAGGCACGCCCCCCCCTTTCCAGGAACTGCTATTTTTAGTTACTCAGTGTTTGGGCTCCTAAAAATAGAAGATGGAACCAGAATGCTGCATTCTGGCTCCATTTTCTATTATTGGGGGGCCCAGAATGTTGAGCCCTTAAAAATAGTGGGCCTTATAATGGTGTTCCATTGCGTTCCAGTGTATGTTAACCCCTGGTAATAGGCATTTGGATTACAAATACTTTCTATGTTTTCTTAGTGAAGAAACATTCTAATCTGAACTATTTTAATTTCCCCCCCTGCAAATCCTATTCAGGATTTTTGAATTATGACATATAGTGTAAAGGGTTAGTTATTTCATTAAGTGGCAAAAGGCAATTGCGGATGTGTGGCTAAACAATTATTCAAGTGACAGTGGTACATAAATATAATAGACAGAATATGGACATCTACTATGAGGCTATTTGATTATATGCAAACAATATTTCAACACAATGTGAATGCTATGTCTGTGATATTAATACAATAGTGTAGTTATATATCAAGACAGTATAAGACAGACTGATTATTTAAAACAGAGGCATTATTCTTCCTATTTTACTAGGAATATTTATAGTTATAAAAATGCACTTTGTGTTAGAAACAGATTTTTGTATGTAAACTCCTAATTAAAATGACAGCAACATATACAAATGCTATTATATGTGACTGTAGCAACCCCCCAAAGAGGCCATCATCGGGGCTTAAACCCAGGACTTCCTCTATTAGTTAGTAGCAGCAGCAGGTTACTAATGCCAATAGCACCTGCTAATTCTTCTCTCTTAGCATTAAATAATTTCAGTTTTGTCAATCTTTCTTCTTAAAAAACATTCTCTCATTTTATTATCAATTTCTTATACCAACATAACTGCACCAATGAGGGGGTGTGATTTTTTTAACCCTTTTATACTGGTGTAACTGTGGAAGACAAACATTTTGCTGATTTAATGGTAGAAAAGGCCAAGATATTGTAAGGTGTTTAGCTACAGATAAAATTTTAAAAAATGCCTAAGTGACTTAGGAACCTACATCACATGTCCCATTTTCAAAAGCTATTTAGGAGCCTCAATACATAAGTCTCCCTGCAAATCAATGGAACCCTAGGGGCGTAAGTGCCTAACTCACTTTTGAAAATGGGACAGGCTCTTAAGTCACTGATGGCCAGATTTTAACAGGTATTTAGGCACCTAAAGATGTAGTAGTGCTTAAACAGCTTTAAAAATCTGTCCCTAAAGGTACTTTACATTTTTTTTCTGGATCTATTTATTTGAAATAAAGTGACCAAAACTCTACATTGAACTCTGAATCATGGAACATTAGTGTTGGAAGAGCCCCCAGGATGTCATCTAGCACAACCCACTACTCAGAGCAGAACCGACTCCATCTAAATCATCCCAGTCAGGACTTTGTCAAGCCAGCTCTTCAAAACCTCTAAGGATGGAGATTCCACCAGCTCCAGAGTTTCACCATTTTCCAAGTGTGGCCTAATCAGGGCATAATAAATTAATATCACAATATTTTTGATTTATATGATGCCAAAATTGGTTAATGCACATGTAATACATCATGACCATATGTACACAAACATCAGAGTTTGGACTTGTGTCATAACACCAGAAGCACAAACTTTTACCATTTGTAGGAATTGGAGCGTGCTAGAATGCTACAGAGGTACACAATAACAGGAACATGTGTGAAGCTGCTGCCTCATTCTCTAAAATCTCAGCTTTCATTAAGAAGAAAAGTCTCTAGCTGTTATGGAAGTCAGAAGTGTGTAACCAAAGCAGAGGTGTCTATATGAGTCTGCAGAGACCATGGAATATAAATTGAAAGGAAAAACTAGTTTAGAGTTTTTCCATCAATGCCATTTTCCAAGAAAAATGACTTTCTGACTAAATGGAAGAAAAAAAAATCTCTTCACAGAATTTTTTCTAGGCAGAGATAAGTTAAAGCAGAGCTGTTTTCAGTTTTTGAAAATTCCCTTTGGTTTTAAACTGAAAAAAAATTGGTTTTCTAGTTTTCAGTCAAAACCCAAACACATTTTGAAGAAAAACTGACATATTAAAAATGATGTGTGTTTTTTCCATCAGTTTTTTTGTGGGAAATGAAGCAGTTTCAGGCCAGTTTTACTAAGTGATTTGCACGCTCCATTTATCTCAGTGAACTGTTAACTCAGATGATAATTTAAATTTCAATATTAACGTCTATTTCTCAGGCAAGAAAGGAGAATGAAGGCCTGCACAATTTATATGCATAATAGTTCATTTTAGCTTGCACTCAGTACAAAGCATTTAGTCTCAGTACAGGGCCGCCACTGAAGAGAGACCTGATCACCGACACCTACTTCTACACTTAGACTGTTAGTTCAAATTGAGTCAATTCGAACTAACATGTCCGGAGTAGGAAAACCAATTCAAACTAGCATGTCCATAGACAGGACTTGCTAGTTTGAATTGCAAGAGGGGCATCATGCTCCGGCCCCTGCTGCCCAGCATAGGGAAAAGCATCCCCTGCCCAGCTCTAGGCACCCTGCAGCCAGAGTTGGGCAGGGAACACTTTCCCTGAGCTGCGGCTCAGAAGACAGGAGCTTGGCAAGGGACTTTATCCCCTGGCAGGGCTTCATGGAGCCAGGGCACCCCTCACACACAGCCCAGTGGGGGTGGGGAAGAAAGGATTCCCACAGGCCTGCGCCATCAGCACCTGGCTGCGGGAATCCTTTCTCCTCCCCATCCTCGCTCTGTCAGCCTTGCAATGGGCTGTCAAACCCTGCTGGCAGCAGGGAGCAAAGACAGCCCCGCGGGGGGGATGTCAAAAACAGCCCCCCCCCAAGGCTGTCAAACCCCGTTGGCAGCGGAGAGCACAGGCAGCCCCGTGTGGCAGTGGGGTTTGACAGCCCCGCGCAGGGCTGGTACTAGTCTTCCTTCCAGGGTGCTATGCAAGGAAGGTCAAACATATGTAAATAGTGTAGTGGCTTGCACCTCTGCTTAACATGCAGACGGTCCTAGGTTCAATTCCTGGGGGGTTAGACTCAATGGTCTCATGAGGTCCCTTCCAGCCCTATGATTTGATCTCCTGAATTAATTTTAGCTCGAATTCACGTCTACACAGCATCAATTCAAACTTTAGCGTTCGAATTGACGATTCCTTCGAAGTTACAGGAGGTTTTGTAACTTCGAAGGGACCTCTCTTGGATTTGACCTAAGGGAAGCCTTTCGTTGAATCACCCAAGTGCTGCATAAACAGCTCTATTTTTAAATTCAACCTAATGTTTATTAGGTCGAATTTAAGAGTGTGTGTAGACATATCCCTAACTACTGTATTGTGTTACATTACACATTCCTCTAGTTAGACAAAGCTTGTTCTGAATTTCCGAGGTCCTCAGGACTGCAAGTTCCATTTGGAGTGCCACTTTATAATGAACTCAGGGGAGACAGCATGGAGCTTTAAAGTCAACAAAAGCTAGTCCTTTTGGTGCTGAGGGTCCTTAGTTGAATTCTCTTCTCGTAATTGCATGCTGCTACAAGATGTACAGAAAGTTGTGCTGGGTTTAGGCACAAGCCAAGCAAGCCATGGCTTAGGGTCTCAATTTATGTGGGGCCTATATACCAGAGGTAACTAAGAAACAAACAAGGAGTCCCATGGATCTTAAAGACAGACAAATTTATTTATCAGATGACACTGCTACCCCCAGAGATAACTTAAGGAGATTTATTGTAATTGAAATTACTTTGGTTTAAATAACCTGTCACATAAAATCCACCACCAAAATTCTGAACCCCGACCAAACCATCCTGATCCACACCCAGTCCCATCAACTTCCCTTCCAGGACTGCTGGACTCCTTGCATCATCCACAGGTTCCCTAGTCTCTTCTCAGAACTCAGGAGGAGACAATGGGATGGTTTATCATTTTTTTTTTGCATTACCCTTTCTGCTATAATGTAATAAACTTTTTTCTCTTTTTTTTAATGGCACGGTACCTCTGGAACTTGTCATAGTTTAGGGCCTCAGCATGTTTTAATCTGGCCCTGAATAGACTAATTAAAATCATGATGTATAACAGACATCATCCTCCTTTACAAGTTACCTACACACAGTTTCTGACTGTTCAAATGCTATTACAACAATTTTATTAATTTCTTGTTTCTAATCTTTTCAGCCCTTACTGCTCAGAACCTTAAGGGTGTATTAATCTGAATCTGTCATTTCAGGCAGTGCCATTTGTATAGAGGTCTTGGACTGATTTTTCTTTTCTTTTTTTTTTTTTTGTATTAATTAATCTTAATTTGTATGTTTAATTTTGAGGCACATTTCACTCTTCAAGAGATCTTTACACTCAAATAGCTGATTTTCCCATAGAAATCCATCACTTTGAGGGCTGTTATGCCACAATAAATTTTAGTTTCAGATTAGTAATTTACAGAAGAGATTGTCGCAGCTGCATCAGACTTGCTGGTATGAATTCTGAGCCATATTGTTGTTAAAAATTTGCCATACAAAATATGCATATCATTTTTAGCTACTGAGCACAGAAAGATTTTCATATATGTGCTGAATCTCTAAGGCTATTCTTTGTGAAATGGTTGAGTGAGTCTATGAGCACTCTTAATCCTTTCATAAGTATAATGCTTTTGGTAGCTTGGACTAGGAGTAGATTAATCAGGAAGCTCTCATTTCTTTTAAGGCTTCAGACATTAGCATTTAATCCACTGCAACTGTGTTCATATGGCTTCTCTTTTTAGAGGTTGAAATAATACAAAACAATCCCCCTCTCCACAAACCCTCTCTTTCAGGGATTAAACTATATTTTGGGGGGCACTGGAACACTCCTGCATGGTTGGGCCCCCCAGACCCCTGCTCCTGCCCCCCCACATGCCAGCACTCCACCTCTTGCCCCCAATACCTGCCCCAGCATGAGCCAGGCCATCCCCAAACTTACCAGTGGTGGCATGGCTGAGAGGTGGGGGTGGCAGGCCCTGGGTCAGGGCAGTGGCGCAACTGGGGAGGAGGCTGCAGACTCCAGCTTGGGGAAGGGTTTGGGGCAGGGCTTGAGCCTCCCAGCAATGCCCCTGGCCCCTGCCCCTGCCCCTGTCCCTGCCTACAGGAACGCAGTGGAATGCTGCTCTGAGGCCTGCTATTTTTAGGAGCCCAGCGTTCAGGCCCTAAAAATAGAACATGGAACCAGAATGCTGCACTCCAGAGCCCACTGTTTTTAACTGGTGGGCCCCAGAATGCAGCTTTCCAGCTCTGTTTTCTATTTTTAGGGGACCTGGAGCGCTGAGCCCCTAAAATAGTGGGCCCCAGAATGTCATTCTGTCGCGTTTAGGCTTACTTTAATCCCTGCTGTCTTCACTTCTTAGGAGATGCCAATCAAGTAGAATCCTCTCACTTTTCTGTTAATATTGTATTTCACAGATTATATTTGTTCCCTCTAAGGTGCGTGCACATGCACAACTTTTTCGGCCCCAGTGCATCACATTGTAGCATGGTGCACAGGAGTGGGGCTCGGCGGCTGAGATCCAAGTGGCTGGAGGGTGAGGAGGCACCATCATCTCCCAAAGTCCTGCAGTGAGCATGGTCTCTGAGCCTGAATCTCTTGTGGCAGAGCCAGACTGGAGAAAGAAAGGCCAGCTGTTGCAAGCGGCTTGGGCTCAGAGACCATGCTTGCCGCAGAACTTTGGGAGGTGATGGCACCTCCTCGCCTGCCAGCTGCTTGGATCTCATCTGGCGATCTGAGCAGAGCAGTGCTTCTGGGTGGCACTGGCAGATGCACTGCCAGGTAGCCAGGGAGGAGGTGGAGCCTGCTGCCTGCTTTCTTTTCTCTTTCTTCCTTCCTTCTTCTCTTTCTTTTTTCCTTCTTTTTCTCTTTTCCTTCCTCTTCTCTCTTTCTCTTTCTTTCATTTTTCTTTTTCTTCTCACTTCTCTTCATTCCTTCCTTCTTTTTTCTCTTTATTTCCTTTTTCTCTTTTCCTTCCTTCTCTTTTTGCTTTTTTCTTTCTCTTTCTTCTTGTTCTTTCTTTCACATCCTCCTTCTTTCTTTCCTTCTCTCCATTTAAAAAAAAAACTTTAAAAATTATTTTAATTAAAAAGCTTTCTAAATATTAAATTTCAATTAAAAATTCACACAAATTCAAGTAATTACACCCAATTAATTTTATTTACAATAAACACATTTTAAATCTGTCATTTTAATAAATACATTTTAAAACATAGGCCTATTTTAATTTTTAATAAATCCATTTAAAAACATATGCCTGTTTGTACAAAAGAAGCAAGGAGTCCTGTGGCACTTAAAGACTAACAGATTTATTTATCTCATGATCTTTCGTGGGAGAAAATCCCACTTTGTCAGGCGCTTTGAAGATGGAGGAACTTACAGAATAGGATGAAAATAAATGCAAGGGAATGCAAGACAGGGGGTCAGATCATACTGTAACAGCAAATCAAGCAGCTATTAAGATTCAGACACTGGGAAACAGCACATACAGTAAGGTGAAGTCAAATCACCTGTTGTGATGGGAAAAGAATCCACAGTGATGATTTAATCCTGCTTTTGCACAGTCAAATCTGCATATCAATTCTAATTCAGCTGTTTCCTCTTTGAAGTCTTGATGTCCCATTGACAATTAAGCCAGCTACTCCATCAAGGGCTCATTCACCTTATCATCCATTCATGTGATTTATGCCATTATGTGCCAGAAATGCCCCCACACCTTACACGTTGGACAAACAGGACAGTCTCTGCACAAAAGAATAAATGGGTACAAAACTGATGTCAGTAATCAGAACACACAAAAACCAGTTGCTGACCACTTCCATCTTTCTAATCAGTCTATGGATGACTTGTTAATAACTGTGCTCAGGAAAGTCAATGGGACAGGGAGATGCTGAAAGATGTTACCCATTGTATTGTAATGACACTAAACTCTTCCAGGGACCAAGCTCTACTCTTCCTCCCAACACACATGAGTCTGCTTATTCTCTACACTCTACCCTGGAGCTACGTCAATTTACCCAAGTTGTGAGGCTATTCTGTTCCATTATCTTTCATATCACAACAGGAATATTTCATGTAGGATTGTTATTGGGAAACTGAAGCTACAGATCAGACAATTACAGTGACAAGATTTTTCCTTCACTTTCAGGAGACAAAAGTGACACCTTACTTCTTTATTGGAGGATTTCAGCTCATAAACTTTTGTCAGGAGCATAATAAACTGATAAACTGTCCCTGCAGTTTACTGGTCACTGGTTCAAATGTTAATTTGCTCTTGAGAATCAGGGACTAAATTTGGCTTTGCTGTAAGCAGGAGAAACTTGCATTCTGAAATAAACTATGCCTCATGTCTATATAGGTGTTTGACCATAAATCCTAAATCAAGCTTATCTGAAGTTTTCCATAAATTGTTTTACTGAACCTTACTACCTAGACATACTTTCTGCAGGAATTCAGTTTGATCTCTCAGCAATGTTTAATTTGTAATGAAAGAGATGCCAGTGTTCAAGCAATTTTTTATTTTTGAAACTGCCATGGCAAAGCCCAGAGGTGCCAAGGCTATGACCCATTTTTCTCCAGGAATTTACTTATCCTGGTCCTTGTACATAGGTAAAGGGTCCAGAGTAGTGGAAAAGAGCACTAAGAAGAGCCTCTGATCCATTTGGGGGAGAATCGTCCTGGTGCCAAAACTGCAGCAGATTCATCCAGGCTGTCCTGGGAATCCCTTATAGGCCCTGGTGTAAGGGGCAAGTCAGAGGCATGGCTAATGGTACTCTTAATGGCATAGCACAGAGTCTCACCCCACCTATATGTAGAAGAACACATATTAGTTTTTTTGCAGAATGGCCTGTTCTCAGTAGGCTTTCTTTAGTCCTCTTGGTGCATTTGTCTTCAGGTGATGTCTCTTTACTTGCCGGCATCTGTTAACATTTCTGTTACTTGTGCTGCAACAATTTTTCTTGGCTGCTCTTAGGGGTTGCTGGGTCATGGCTGTTATATTTGATTCAGCTGTGATCCCTCAAACACACAGCACATCAAGAAACCCTTATTTTCAGTCATTCATGTCTCACTTAGAGTGCAGTCTCTTTAGCTTCTTCTGTAAGATCATGGAAATCATTCCCGCTTGAACTCTAGTTTTGCTATCAGAAAAGCAGAGTTGTTCTGGGTACTCTATATGCTTCAGTTTAATGATGCACCTCTTTTCCTACCATCCCAAGATTATAAACGGGCCCAGTTTTTTAAACTTTTTGTCACAGGTCAGGTTTTCTAAACCTTTTATTATTTTTGACAAGTTCCAGAGGTGTAGCCATATTAGTTTAGTTCGGCAAAACAAAGAAAGAGTCTGTGGCACTTTTAAATACTACCAATTTTATTTATCGCATAAGCTTTCATGGGTAAATCCCACTTTGTCAGACTCTGGGATTTACCCACGAAAGCTCATTGGACAAATAAAATTATTAGTCTTTAAAAGTGCCACAGGACTCCTTGTTTGTTTTTATTATTTTTGTTGTTCTCCTTTAGACTCTTTTTACTTTATTCACATTTTTCTTAAATTGCAGAGCCCAGAACAGGACGCAGTTCCCTAACAGGCCTCACCAGTGCTGAATAGAGCAGGACAATTATCTCCCATGTGTCATTTACAACAGTCTTGTTAGAACATTAGCCTGTTTTTCAGCTGCTTCCTATCGTATACTTATTCAACCTGTAATCCATGATGACACTGAGAATCTCATAGCTTGTTATTCCCCATTTCACAGTTATGGATTTGATTTTTCTTTCTTAAGTAAAATACTTTACATTTGTCTTTATTGAATTTCATCTTGATGATTTTCAGACTCATTCTTTAATTTTGTTAAGTTCACTTGGTAATCTAATCCTGTCCTGCAAACTGTATGTAACCTCTCCAAGTTGACATCATCCACAAATTTTATAAAGTTCCAAAGGGGCAACCTTGTTAGTCTAGTGAAGCAAAAAAAGCAAGGAGTCTTGTGGCACTTAAAGACTTATAACGGATTTATTTATCACATGAGCTTTCATGGGAGAATATCCCACTTCATCAGATGCTTTGAAGAGGGAGAACTTACAGAATTGGATGAAAATAAATGCAGGAGAGTGTAAGACATGGGATCAGGTCATACTGCAACAGCAAATCAGAGCATTTGTAAGGATTCAAACTCGAGGAAGCAGCACACAGAGGGAAGGTGAAGTCAAATTACCTGTTATAATGTGAAAAGAATCCATAGTCACAATTCAGCCCTGCTTTCACACAATCTAATCTAAATATTATTTGAATTTCAGCTGCTTCTCAACAGGACAGTCTCTACACAAGAAGAAATGCACACAAAACTGACATCAGAAATCACAACACAAAAAAAGAAAAAAAAAACCCAGTTGCTGAGCACTTCCATCTTCCTAATCCCTCCATTAATGATTTGTTAACAATGGTCCTCAAGCAAATCAATGGGACATCAAGACTTCAAAGAGATACAGCCAAAATTCAAATAATATGCAGATTAGATTGTGTGAAGGAAGGGCTGAATCATGACTATGGATTCTTTTCACATTATAACAGGTAATTTGACTTCAGCTTCCCTCTGTGTGCTGTTTCCTAGAGTTTGAATCCTTACAAATACTCTGATGTGCGGTTGCAATTGCAGTATGACTTGATCCCATGTCTTACACTCCCCTGCATTTATTTTCATCCAATTCTGTAAGTTCTCCCTCTTCAGAGCGTCTGATGAAGTGGGATATTCTCCCATGAAAGCTCAAGCGATAAATAAATCTGTTAGTCTTTAAGTTTTAAGAAAATACTCTTCACTTCATTATGCAAGTCATTACTGAAAATACTGAGTAATACTGAACCTAGGACTGGTGCCTTTACATTCTCCACTAGATATATCTGCCCTTGTGACAGTCAGCCATTAATAACTAAACTTAGAACATGGTCTTTCAACCAGATGTGTACTCAATTTACAGTAATTTTATCTAGACCACATTTTCTGGATTTGCTTATGAGAATATAATGTGGGAGTATGTCAAAATGTTAGTAAAAATCAAGATATGTCATGTCTATTGCTTCTTTCCATCCACTAGACTATTAGCCCTGTCAAAAAAGGAATTCAGGTAGGTTTGTCATGATTTGTTCTTGACAAATCTGTGATGGAGATTCTTTATAACATTACTGTTTGTTAAGTGCTTAGAAATTGATTGTGCAATAATTTGTTACAGTATTTTTACAGGTATTGAAGATAGGCTGATGTAGACCAGAGGTGTCTGCATCCAGAGACAGAAAGGAAGCACCTGGCTGGCCCCAGGTGGGCGAAAGCTTAAGGGCACCCGTCCATCAAGCTGAAAGAAAGGGAGGGGACAGGAAGTAAAAAAGCAGGGCTAGGGAGCTCAGTTTGGCCCTGGCCACTGAAGGGGAAGGATGACTGCCCACTCACCACAGAACTCCAACACTGCCTTTGACTGGGTGAGGGAGGACCTTTGCTTCGGCGCTGGGAAGACTCGCCAGGACCTCCCATGGCCACTACCCTGGAGGATGGGCCAGATCCCATGGGTGCTGGGAATATTCTAGGACTGTCCGCCTCATGGGGCCCTGAACCCTGCCCCAAGCTGCAAGGCCTCCATGACCCAGGCCCACAACCAGCATCCTGTGACCTGGAGGAGCTCCCGCATACCGAAGGGGAAGATAACCACCCTGCAAGCTGCGACCTGGAGGACCAGGGGCAGACTCTTACACTCTACCTAAGGGCCAAGAACTACTGTTTGTTTGTCTGACCAGAGGGCCAAAGACTATTGTTTGTCTGCCCCACCGGAGGAACCGAGGGCTGCTGTTGTTTGCCCTACCTGAGGGCCCAGGACTATTGTTTGTTTGCCCTACCCAACGGCCAAGGACTCTTGCTGGTTTGGCGTACCTAGGGATCAAAGACTACTGTTTATTTGCCCAGAGGGGCCAAGGATTGCTATTTGTTTGCCCAACCTTAGGGAAAAGGGGGTCTACCCCAGTGAGGACCGGGCCAGATGCTTACATCTGGCAATGATGGTGGGATCCTTCTAACCTCCCCCTGAGATCAAGGGGGTTGATGGAGCCCTGAAGTTAAGGCCCAATAGATTCCGCCATGGATATAGAATGGCTGATAAAGTTTTGGGCCGAGGCCCAGCAGCAACAACAGTCAGCCCAGCTGCAACAGCTACAGCAACAACAGGTGGCATTGCTCAAGCAGCAGCAGGACCTGTTTCAACAGATGGCAATCCAGCAACGATAGATAATTCAACAGCTGGGACCAGCAGCACCAGGGCCTCGAACAAACAGTGACTATCCTTGCCTGTCAGAAGGAGCCCAGGGGAGTGGTACCACAGCATCAAGCCCTCTGGCCCCAGCTATGTCCCTGCGCCTTGCCAAGATGGACCCTGAAGATGATCTCGAGGCCTTTGTGGTCATCTTCGAGTGGGTGACCTTCGCTGCTGGGTGGGCCTGTGACCAATGGGCAACCCTGCTGGCCCCATACCTGACTGGGGTTGCCCAGGGAGCTTATTGAGCTCTCTTAGACCAGGATGCCCAAAACCATGAGCAGGTGAAGGCGGCCATCTTAGACACCCTCAAAAATAGCCCATAGACCTTTTGCCACCACCCTCACAGGCAGACAGACCTGAGTGGCATTCCGTTGCCCAGGAGGTAAAGGACTTCTGTACAAGATGACTTTGATCCAAGTGGCATACCACCGCTGAGTCAGTCGAGCAGTTGGCCACAGAGCAGTATATACACATCCTCCCACCCCGGGGACAGGCGTGGGTCCTCCAGCATCAACCAAACATCTTGCAGGATGCCTTGGACCTGATGGAGGATTTTTTGGCTGCTGAAGCCCCCATCGGGCCTGCCCCAGCACAAGCCACTTGACCTTCAGCACCAAATGGGGGCCAGCCCCCAGGTTCTATTGTGACCCTCAGCATGGCTGGCTTAATGGAGGGGGCCCACATGGCTAGCACCCTGTGTTGACCTACCCCAAAACCCCAATCTGGGCTGATAGAGTGGTGGAGCAAGGCACAGCTGGAGCAGCTCTGACCAGTGGCTAGGCCCCGGCATGATGTTCTGCCCCCATGGTGACTGTCGCTGTGGGACCCTGTTTCACTTGTGGACAGTTTGGTCATTTGCACCACCAGTGCCCTCGGATGGACTGCTCCTATGGTCAGGTCTGTACTGGGGATACCCCAGAGGGGCACTGGCTGTATGTCCCCCTCATGGTTCCAATCCTTCTTGGGGAAGAATGGCTCCCAGCACTGGTGGATTCAGGATATGACAATTCTGAGCCCTGAGGGCTGACCCAGGCACGACACCCATATCCATGCACCGCATCCACAGAAATAGCTGATCTTATTCCAACATGCTGTTGACCCTCACAATGGATGGCCTAACCCAAGAGCTTTTTGTAGATGTGGCCCCAAGGCTCCTTTATCCAGTAATCCTTGGATGGGACTGGCCTGCCTTTGTGCAAATCCTGCAGGTGGCCACCCAGGCCAGGCAGGTAGCAAAACTGGCCCTGGTGGGTGAACCTGCTGACCCTGCCCTGAGCACCTCTGAGGGGGTCAAACTGGACCAGGGAAGGTCAGAACACTTAGTCAGCTTCCCTGGCACCAAAGCCAGCTTTACCCCAACCCTGGGGCTGGATTTTTCGGTTGTGACCAGAAGAAACAGCCCACTCTGACCTGAGCATACAGACAGATAGCTGCCATGGATGGATGGATGACTGACAGGCCTCTGAAGTGGGTGCCAGGAGCCCCAATTTGAGTTGATCCAGGACTCTCTGTACCCAATCATCCAGGACCCAAAAGCTCAGAAGTCTCATTCTCAGCTGATCATTCCCCACTGCCACCATAGGGTGGTCCTTAAGCTAGTGTATGATGTAGCAGCTACTGGGCACTTAGGGCAGGAGAAAACCCTGGCTCAAATCACGGCATGGTTCTCCTGGCCAGCTGTCCATCAGGACATTATGGAATACTGCTCATTGTGCCTGGAGTGCCGAATAGCCACACACGCTAACACCACACGCACAACATAGGTCCATTGCTTTGCAGTCAAAGGAGGTATCAACCAGCAGCAAGGGACCAAACAGGGCCTCCCTAGAAAAGCACAGGCAGACGCCAGTACCGCATGGACTATGCTACACACTTCCCCCCCAGGCCATCCCCCTCTGAACCACATCGGCCAAAGTCAGTGCCACAGAATTGAAAATAGTCTTTGCCTGGGTTGGGTTGCCAAAAGAAATCCTAATGGATCAAGGCCATAATTTATCCCCTGGGTGTTATGTGAAGTCTGCAATATTCCATGGATGCGACAACTCAACCTCGGTGTATCACCCCCAGATGGATGGCCTCATTGAGAGATTCAACTGGACCCTCAAGGGGATGTTATGAAAATTCTTCCTGCAGGAACTCCGGAGGTGGAACCAGCTAATCCCCCCTTATTGTTGGGCATCCATGAGGTGCCACAAGCCTCCATGCTATTCCCACCTTCAAGTTGCTGTATGGTTGGCAGCCTTGCAGGCTGCTGGACCTGATGTCGGAGACCTGGGAGGAAGCCCCCTTGACCAGCCAAGGCCTCCTGCAATACATGGCCCAGCTGTACAACAACCTTGTGAAGGTGGGAATCCTGCCACAACAAAACTTACAAGCTGCTCAGAGGACCTAAGAGAAGGAGTACAAACAGGAAATCTGTACAAGTACTTTTGCCTCAGGGGACCGGGTCCCAGTACTCCTCCTGACAGAGGATGCCAAGATGTTAGCCCAACAGCAGGGCCCCTATGAAGTTGTCCAACAAGTGCTACCTGTTAATTTCAAGGTTCACCAACTTGATTGGAGGAAGAAAACTCAAATTTATCATGTGAACCTACTAAAAAGCTGGAAGGAATGTGAAGACCTGATGATCACCCCTTACCCCTCTGACCCAGAGTTAGGGCCCCAACTCCCTCTCCCGCCTGAGCTGGGACAGCCTCTGCTCAGGGACACCATCATTGTCAATCAGTGAAATCAGGTCCAGGAGTTCCTAGAGACATTCCCCCAGATCTTCACCACCACCCCAGCATGTGCGACTGGGCTCCAGCCTGGGGGAAGTCATCTGTGAAGCAACTGGGCCACTTCTGTGCTGAATGTGAGAGGCGGTAGAAAAGAAGGTCCAAATCATGTTGGAACTAGGGGTTAATGAACACTCCACGAGCAAGTGGTGAAGTCCCATCATGTTAGCACCAAAACCCAATGGGATGTGACGCTTTTGCACTGACCTTCAGAAAGTGAACGCCATCTCCTGAGTCGAAAAATATCCCACATGACCTGAGTGAATGAGCTACTCAAGAGACTGGGGAGGGTCAGCTATATCACCTCTCTAGACCTCTTCAAGTGGTATTGGCAAATCTCCCTGGTGTCAGGGTCCAAAGAGAAAACAGCCACTGTCACCCCAGAGGCCTCTTTCAGGTCACCCAGAAGCCCTTTGGCCTCCATGGGGCCCAGGCAACCTTCCAGAGAATGATGGACCAGCTATTGGAAGAGCACACGACCTATGCTGCGGCCTACCTCGACGACGTAGTCATTTACAGTGGGAAGACCACCTCCCATGTGTAGCTGCTGTGCCAAGGACTCTCAGAGACACTGGCTTCACTGCCAACCCAAAGAAATGTCAGATCGACTTCCAAGAGGCCACCTATTTAGGGTATGTCTTAGGATGGGGGCAGGTAAAACCATTAATCAACAAACTCCAAGTCATCCATGACCAGCTGGCCCTGACCACCAAGAAAGAAATACGTCAATTCCTAGGCTACTACCGTCGATTTATACCAAATTTGGCTACTATCACCACTCTGTTGACAGAATTGTTGACCAAGAACCATCTCCAATGAGTCCTCTGGACAATGGAATGTGCAAGGGACTTCCAAGCTCTCAAAGACTGCCAATGCTGGAAACCAGTCCTTCTTAGTCCTGACTTCCACCGTGAGGTTGTAGTCCAGATAGATGCCTCAGCTGTTGGACTTGGGACTGTCCTTTCCCAGATCTTTGACAGAGAACACCTGGTTCTGTATATCATCCTAAAACTGTTCACCTGGGAAAGGAATTATTCCACAGTGGAAAAGGAGGCTCTCACCATCAAATGGGCCCTAGAGGCTCTCCGCTACTATCTCCTGGGGGCCTGTTGTGTGGTGATGACAGACCACCAGCCCTTGATATGGCTACAATGAATGAAGGACACCAACCTCCTCCTCATGTGCTGGTACCTTGCTCTGCATCTGTTTGCCATCACTATGCTGCACCAGGCAAGTAAGGACCATGTGAACGTGGATAGTCTTTCCCAAATGGGCAGGGAAGGACAGTCCAGCCCTGGAGCCCAGGCACTGGAGATGAGAGGGCATGTGTGTAGAGAGGAGGCTTGGCTCCCTTCAGAGATAGACAGGGAGCACCTAATTGGCCCCAGGCGGCGGAGCCTGAAGGCATCAGTGCATTAAGCCGGAAGATGGGGGGGCGAGACAGGAAATATAAGGGTGGGCTGGGGTGGGGCGGGGCAGGGTAGGGAGCGCAGTTCAGCCCTGGCCACCAAAGGGGAAGAATGGCCACTTGCTCGCTGGGGAACTCAATACTCTCTTGGGCTGGGTGAGGGTGGACCTCTGCTTCAGTCTGAGAAGACTGGTCAGGGCCTCCTATGGCTACTACTTTGGAGGATGGGCCAGATCCCAGGGGTGCTGGGAATGCCCTGGGGGTGCCGGCCTTGTGGGGCCCTGAACCCTTCCCCAAGCTGAAGGGCCTCTGTGATCCAGGCCTGCAACCTGGAGGACCTCCTGCACTCCTAGAGCCCCCTTACCTGGCCACCATGAACTGCAGAGTGGCCCTGGCCCAGGCTGAAGCTCCAGCCTGAGCCTGCTCTGACTGAGCAATGCTCAGAGGCTCTGAGTGTGCTCAGTCACAGGAGGCTCAGGCTGGAGCCTTAGCCTAGGCTGGGGCAGCTCCCTGCTTCCCAGAACGCAGAGGAATGGTGTTGCAGAGCCTGGTCTTTTTAGAGGGTCAGCATTAGGGGCCCCAAAAGTAGAAAATGGAGCTGGAAACCTGCATTCTGGGGCCTGCTATTTTTAAGTGGTGGGCCCTAGAATGCAGTGTTCTGGCTCCATTTTCTAATTTTAGGGGCCCCTAAATGCTGAACCCCTAAAAATAGTGGTTCCCAGAACAGCATTCCTGTGCGTTCCAGCCTACTTTAACCCCTGGAGAATGCTTACACCCTACCTAAGGGTCAAGAACTATTTTTTTTTTCCCCACCTAAGGGGCCAAGGACTGCTGTTGTTTGACCTACCCGATGGCCCAGGACTATTATTTGTTTGCCCTACCCAAGTGCCAAGGACTATTGTTTGTCAGTCCTGCTCAAGGAGCCAAGGACTACTAATTTGCTGTACCTGCAAGCCAAGGACTCTTGCCAGTTTGCCCTGGGGACCAAAGGCTACTGTTTATTTGTCCTGACGAGGGGCCAAGGATAGATATTTGTTTGCCCTACTTGAGGGAAAAGGGGGTCCACCCCAATGAGGACCAAAGTTGGATGCTAACAGCTGACTATTTTACAATTTTATTGGTCCTCTTTGTTCTAATTTTCAAAAAAGATAGTTAACACACTTGCCTTTCTCCAGTCCTCTGGGATCTCATCCATCCTCTGTGAGTTCTTGAAAATAATTGTTAATGATTCTGAGATTGCTTCAGCCGTTTTCTTAAGTATGATACAATGAATTTCATCAGGCCATGTCAGCTTGAATATACCTAACTTATCTAAATAGTTTTTACCTATTCTTTCCCTGTTTTGGCTCGCATTGCTTGTACCCTGAACCAATGTTCCCTCTAAGGTTTGGTGGCTTGTGTGCAAAATTTTCAACCCATGTGCAGACTTTTTCTGAATAAAATTTTTGTGCAAATTCACGTGATGGAAATGACTGAAAAGTATAGAACAATGAAAAATTAATACGTTATTTAAAATTGTTTTTATTAATAATTTGAATGTATTCTATGCTTATGTGACATTGTCTCATCAGTTCTTCAGTACTGTTCGTCTGCCTGTCTGTTATCCAAAATGAATAAGTACATAAAAAAGTGAAAGCATCTAACTTGCCTCGTTTTTCATTTGCACAGCAGACCATTTTACAATTAAAAAAAAAAATTGTTTGAAATTGTTTCTAGCCAGTTCAAATGTGTACCTTTATTTGTTTTACTTAAATTGGTTACTATTAGTAATTTTAATCATGGTACACTTTATATTCTTTCATTTTATTAGTGTTCGCTATATGATTTTTCCCCCAATTTAGCCCTTCTCTAAGAAGCAAGAGGCCAAAAGTTAAAAAATCCAACACAGAGCATGAACCCATGACTCTGACTTTATAAGTCCACTTAGCTACCAACTGAGCTATGGAAGACATAGCTGTTGAAGTTAAACAAAAAAAAAAAAGTTTCTAGGAATAAAAGATAACTGTGCACTCCACTGTTCCTTGATATTTTTTCCCCTTCCATATAAACTGCTTTGTTTTTTGTTTGTCTTTTCAACATTCTACTTATCAGAAATAAAAAGCTGGATAATCACCTATTTTTAGAATGCCTGGGGGAGGAAGGACAGGAAGGTAAAAAGGAGCCCTTGGATAGCTCAGGAATAGCAACTGCAACCCCCCAGCTGATCCTCAGCTGAGCTTCAGGCCTGCCCCTTGCCCAACTTCTGCCGCTCCCCCAGGCTGCCCCGCCCCCAGCTGATCCTTGGCCATGATTCAGGCCTGCCTCCCCTCCAGTCCTCGGCCACTTTGCCAGCCTGACCCCCCACAGCCCTAGGCTGATCCTCAGCTGCTCTGCTGGCATGGCTCTGCCTGGCCCCAGCCCCGGCCCCGCTGTCCCCCTGCCTATCCTCGGCTGCTTTGCCGGCCTGGCCCTGCCTGGCCCCAGTCCCTCCAGCTGCTCTGCTAGCCTGGTCCGGCCCCAGCTGATCCTCAGCCACTTTGCCAGCCTTGCCCTGCCCAGTCTCAGCACCCCTGCCCCAGCCAATCCTTGGCCGCTTTTCCAGCCTGGCCCTGCCCGGCTCCAGCTCCACTCCCCCCACCACCCGGCTGGTCCATGGCCACTTTGCCAGCCTCGCTCTGCCTGGCCCCGGCCCCGGCCCCGGCCCCGGCCCCGCTCCCCTGGCCTATCCTCGGCCGCTTTTCAAGCCTGGCTCTGCCCACCCCTGCCCCGGCCCTGGCCCTGCTCCCCCCCCCTCCACCACCCTGGCTGATCCTCCACCGTTTTGTCTTCCTCGCCCTGCCTGGCCCTGGCCCCGGCCCCACTCCCTCCCCCCGACCAATCATCAGCCACTGTGCTTCTGACTTGTCCCTCCCTGTGTGCGGGAATAGGACAGCCCTGCGCAGGGAGGCATTTTTTAGGTGCGCAGCTGTGCAGCCGCACGCCTTAGAGGGAATGTAGCCCTGAACAGGGAGAATGATGCCTAGCTAGTTTAATATATTTACACAGCAATTTAATGATGTAGTAGAGTTAAACTGAGCACGTGGCCTGAATGTTAGCCACTATGATAATGGGATTACCACAGGCAAGTCTTGCTGTCCTGTAAATAAGATTCTAGTTAAAAATTATGATATCTGACTTTTTCTATCCTTCTCTCCTATATAAGGTCCCGGACATGAACATTGCTTATCACCTGTATTCCTCTTTCCTCCCTGCTTGTTATGGACTCTGAAGTAATTTCTGTTGCAAAAAATAATGAGATTGAAGAGAGAACATCTGCACAATATATATAAAACCTGTAAACAGTAAACAGAGGAAGGGATAATTATATTCACCATATAGTTATTAATATTAATTTTTAGGTGTTAGCATAACCAAATGAGGATTCATGGGGAATTGTAAGGAACGTATGTATTTCCATATTGTTTTGGATACAAGAATTGTAAGGCAGGCCCCTCTTCAGTCATTCACGGTATCAAGGTGGAATGAGCAGGCAATAAAGGGAAAAGTTTAACCCAATCCACCTCTGGGGCAACCTGTTTTGTTCTTTAACAAATGACTGAGGCCAGAGTCCTGCAAACATTCATGTACATAACTTTATACTCATGAGTGGTCTCATTGATTTCAATTGAATATTTCATGAGATACAATTTAGCAAGTGTGTGCCTGTTTGCAGGATTGAAACCAGAGGTTGCAGTAATTTAAACACCCAGGACTGGGCCAAGGTTTTTTGGCACCCTAGGTGCTTGTGATTTTGGTGCCCCATCCCTACAAGGGTGTGGGGCTGGGAGCAATAGGTCTGTGCCCGCCCCCCCCGGCTACCCTCTTTCCTGTGCTAGGGAGCAGGCCAGCCTAGAGGATGGCCCCACACGCACACCCCTCCCCTGAGCAGGAGGCAGAGTGGGCTGATCTGGTGGCTGGGTTCTGCCCTCCCACCCCACCTCTAGGCCTGCCCTCCCTGCCCCCAGGGCAGAATAGCCAACCCAGGGGAGGGGCAGGAGAGTGGAGCGTGGTGTCTGTGCTGTCCTGCTCCACTCTGGGGTGAGCTGGCCCAGAGCAGAGGCCAGCTCCGTGTTCCTGCCCCACTCCTGCTGCCTTTGGCTCTGTGCCAAAATCAGTGGTGAGGAGGATGGGGATAGGATAGCCGCGGGGGGGGGGGCAGTGGTGCGGCCCCTGTGCTTCCCTGCTCATGGCAGGATGGCATGGGGCCCACAGAACCGTGGGGCAGGGGTGATCACCCCTCTTGTCCCCCCCCCAAAGGATGGCTATTATCTTTTCTGGGGAGTGCCCTTTGCTCCCCCTACTGTTTGGCACCATAGGCAACTGCCTAGGTGACCTCTATGTGAGGACCAGCCCTGTACACACCTGTTTCAACCTTGTTTGGAATCCCCATTGTTTAGAACATTCCTGGAACAATTGAAAGGAAGTTTCTCATGGTACAGTTTTTCTGGAGATTCACTCCTTGGTGGTGGAATCCTTTTTCGGGGCTGGGAGGGGTAAAATCCCTTTCTTCATGCTGCCCAAGGCTAGGAAAATTCATAGAGAAACTTTACTTTGCAGATTATGCTTTCATCAGGGAGAACAGATCACTTACATGGGAAGTGATCTCATCTTGTGTGGAGCCCTTTGTCCAAACTAGGCCCTGAGTCAAGAAGGTACATAAATAAACATATGCTTAACTGAAAACACAGAAGTAATACCCTGACATCTAGTAGGCCTACTCTCATGATTAAAGTTAGGCATGAGTGTAAGAACGCCAGTGAATTAGGGCACTTGAGTACAGACACAGCTCTCTGCACCAAATGAAAACTAACTACGTTGAAAAAGGTAGTGTCATGACTTAAAAAAAAATCACAACAAAGCATTTTCTTTGAAATTTATTAAATTGTTTGATCTCTCAATAATTAAAGAGCCCTGATTACCATGCAAAAAAAAAAGCAAGTTGGCTATTCACTTTTGAAAGATGGTATTTGTGATGCTATGATAGCAGAGAACTTGGAAAATAATGAAGGAGTATAAAATGCAAATTACTGCAGCTAATTGGCTGTGTCTTCTTACGCCTTCTGAATTATTAAATTATGATTGAGTAAATCTGCTTCACTGAAACATATAGTAAAGAACACAGTTGTGTTCTGCCCTGTAGAACAAGACTTATAAGATGCTGCTATTTGTTCCTTAATTTGACGGTAAACTGCTCTTGTTCTTTGCATCTGCAAGATACTTGAAATGTTCTAAAAATGTATACTACAATATATGGCATTCTGATCATGCAAAATGACAGTATTACATTGCCTATTACTAGCCCTAATTAAAAAGAAATGATGCCATTATTACTGTGATGCTAATTACAGCATGTGCTGTTGGCACTAACATTTAATCTGAATTCAGTGAGTCTAATCTGACAGACTCTTATGTCTGTGACTATTTTACTCACATGACTAATTCTGTTGACTTCACCAGGGTTATTCATGTGTATAAGTGGTTGCAAAAATGGGGCTGAGAAGGGCCAAATTAAATAGAGGGCAAGAGATTCATAAACTGGGATCAGATTGAAATTTTTTTCTAACTTCAACCGAATTTCCCAATAACCTCCCTACAAGCAATTCTGCAATGGTGATTGACATACAAAATCTGAATATGTGGTACTAATAACTCGTTAAAAATACAGATTTGGGGCTGGAATTTCTCATTGTTAGTTTCAGCCCAGAAATGCTTTTAAAGTTTGAACAGAATTGGTTTTCAGCCTTTTTTGAATTCTGCGGTTGTGAAAACAGCTTTATTATATTGATTATGTGCTTCTTATGTAGCAACAAAAGTGCATGATGCTTTATGAAATAAACCAGAATGAAATTCTTGTCCTGAGGATCTCACAAGTGCAGTCCCAATCCTGTAAATACTTGTGTGGGCATTGATCTCAGCGGGCCTACGTATGGGAGAAGAGTTATTCATTGGTCTAAGTATTTGCAGTGTTTACGGTATGTTATGGCAACAATGGGAGATGGCAAACACAAGTGATGGCTGGCATGGGTGGTAAGTGGAACAAAGGTGAAAAATAAATTCCAGTGGTGCTTTGTTTTATTTTTTTCTAGACATTTTGTCCTCAGAATCCCCAGAAATCTAGAATTCATTTATGTAGCCCTTATCACTGGTATCTGAGCACCCCACAGTCATTATTATATTTTATATTCACAACGTTATGAGGTAGAATGATATTATCTCCATTTTACCAATGGGAAATTAAGAGCCAGGGTAAATTAAGTAACTTGCCCATGGTCACACAGGAAGTCAGTGATAGAACTGGGAACTGACTCAATGTTTCTGGAATCCTAAGGCTGGTAGACTACCCTTGCTATCCAAGCAGCCTTGTTTACAGTATGGATTTTCATGGGATTCTTGTGATATTTTCTAAATTTAACCCACTCAATTTTTTAAAAAGCATCAGCAACTTTGTCAGAGTCAAAGTGTAGGGTAAGACGGGACTATCAACTCATCCAGTCTGACTTCAACATCGTAAGCAAACACCACCACCCAAACTGCACCCTAAACCCAAGACCTGGAATTCAACAGGAATTAGAAAATATTACAACCCATAGGAGACAAAATTGCTATTTGCCATAGGCAAACAGCAGGAAGGGCCAAGGTGCATCAATGCCCAAGGCCTTGGCAATGTCAGAGAAATGATTAAGTGGGATATTCCCAGATAGTTCTGGCAAGCAACCCATGCCCCATCACAAAGGGAGGCAAAAATCACTTACTATCACTTCCAGTTTAATGTAGTGGAAAATTTCCCAGCCACACAAATGGCAATTGGTTAGACTCTGAGTCTGTGAGCAAGAACCAACCAGTGAGTCAAGCATGTGAGAAAGAATTCTCTGTACCACCTCAGAGCTCTGGCCCACTCTGGGTAGTGATATCATCTCCAGCTGTGGTCCTCCCTCATGCTTCAGACAGAGGAGACAACAATTCCCTCCCTGCCTTCTTCAGGATACACTAGTGGGGAAGACCCTTCCTGACCCTGTAGGTGACAGACTGAAGAATGAGATTTAAGGAACACAAGACATGAACTAGAAGGCACATCCAGAGATGCTGAGCTGTGACCACCCCCTCCATAAGCAACCCAGTCATACAATCCCACTGTCTTGCTCTATCTAAAAACTAATTAGGTTGTTTGCCCACCTTCCCAACTCCTTTTGGGAGGCTGTTCCAGATCCTCACCCCGCTGGTGGCTACAAATCTTTGTTGAATTTCTAGGCTGTAGTAAAATGGTCATCGAGGGCTTAACTGCGTTACTCAAGGAATTCTGGTTTGGAGCCATGCCCCACTCCTCCCTTACTTCCTGTTTAGTTAGAATGAGGGAAAATATGCACTGTTTGAAAATTGCTGAAAAAGCAGCACATTTTCAGCCTGCATTGTTATTAGTAAAGTGAGTTTCTTGTGCACTGACCACTCTCTTTACAAGACTGGTGACAAGAAAAAAAACCCACAGGAATGGCAAATTATGCTAAACTGAAGAGTCGAGTGCCGACAATGCAGACTGGCAGAAATACAGTGGGGACCAGTTTACGCGCGGTGTTGGGGGACAAGCTCCCAGTGACTGCGTGTAAACCAGCCCGCATGTAAACAGGACCGGAAAACCTTCCCCAGGACACCAGCCCAGGCCCCGCTCCCTGGCTGCAGGCCATGCCCCAGGCCCCGCTTCTGTGCTGGGGTCCGAGCTGGCCTCAGGCACCTGCTGCTGCCAGCCTGGCCCTGGATCCCTAGCCGGGGACATGGCAGGGATCGGCGGCGGCCGCCGCTTCCAGCCCTGTTCTCGGTCCGGCTGCCCATGGCCACAGCTACCACTCCCTGCCACATCCCCAGCTGGGGATCAGGGGCCAGGCTGGCGGCAGCAGGCGCTTGAGGCCAGCTTGGACCCCAGCACAGAAGCAGGGCTAAGGAGCAGGGCCTGGGCCAGTGCCTGGGGCCCGTCTCCGGGACAGTGACACTCATGGTCCCATTTATGCAAGGCGTGTTAACGGGACCTGTGCGTCACTGTGGGGCCTTTGGGGGACATTCTGTTACTGCGCGTTAACCGGTTCCACATGCAAACTGGCCGTGTGATAACGGGTCCCCCCTGTATATTAAAAAATCTGTAAGAAAACAGTGCCCCAATGAGATTATGGAAAAGGACAGACAAAGTAAATTTCCTCAGTGTTTGGGGCAGTAAAAGCTTGTCCCTCGAAGAGTTTGTTACAGGTGCAGAAACCAGGCCATAAAAGTTTACAAGATCTGAAAAAGATTTTAACTGCACTATACCACAAAGCCAAACATTATTATGGAACATTTCAAAGTTTTATAATGGAATGAGAAGGCAACACGTAAGTGTACCTGTGTAGGTGGCAGGGCTAAAATGATGAATGGAATATTGTTCGTTCAGAAATGTCCTAGAGGACATGCTGTGGGACAGATTTGTTTGTGGTATAAGTAATGAGACAATTCAAAGACAATTGCTGGTAGAGGTGAATTTCATCTGGCTCAAAACAGTAGTATTGGTAACAGCAGTAGAAGCAGCAGTGAAAAAATTGTCAGATTTTGCTAACAATGCAAGGGAAAATCAAACTGACTCAGATAGTGGATTCTTTAACTTGAAAGTTTTAAATCAAGATTTGAGGGCTTCAGTTACTGAGTCAGAGGTTCTAGGTTGATGAGGTTCTGTGGTCTTAATTTACAGGAAGTAAAACTGATCATGATGGTCCCTTCTGGCCTTAAAATCTATGAATATAAAAGAGGCAAAGCAAGCTGAAGGGGACTCAGGATTTCAAGGGGTGTTTCTGTTGTGGAGGAGCTCATTTTTCACCAGTTTGTAAATTTAAAATGGCCACTGTTATAAATGACCAAAGATTGGAGACTTAGCCAGAAAATGCAAAGACGACTATCAAATACTATCTCAAAACGCAGGAGGGTAAACTCTAAAATACCAGAGGAAAAGAATGAAAGCAGAAGATGCTTTTTTTTTTGAGGAGGTACACACTGTACCGCCTGAAAAAGAAGAAAGTTGGATCTTGTAAAGTAACGGTAGAGGTCAGCCATCACTCAATACAAATAGAAATAGACATGGCGTTAACTAGCGCGATCAATGAATATACAAATCCACAGTGCAAAGTTAATACAGGAGTAATGCATACTTACATCAGGGAACCTGTCCCAGTGGTAGGTTCTATGCTTGTCCCTTTAACAGAAAAGAGCCAAAAGAAAAGATTATTAGTCCTATTAATTCAGGGAAAAAGTCAACATTTGTTAGGCAGAGATTGATTGCAAGAACTAAAACTGCATTTGGAGGAAGTTTTCAAATTAGACTGTAGCGAAACATCAGCAATCTATTCAGTTTTGGATATTCACCGGCCTATTTTAGAAGAAGGGTTAGGGGTTCTGGAAAGAGTAATGGTCAGGATTTATGTCTAGGATGGCGTCAAGGCAAAATAACTTACAGAAAGATCAGATTCTTATGCCCTCAGAGAAAAGACTGAGATTGAGTTAGACAGACTAGGAAAACAAAAAGAGGGCATCGTTTTCACTAGTGCAGTTTGCCGAATGGGCCTCGCCTATAATAGCCATAGTTAAATCAGACACAGCCACTCACATCTGCATGGAATATAAACTCTGGAGAATCAGGTCTCCAAGTTAGACAATTACCCCTTTCCAAGGACACAGGATTTGCTCGCAGTGTTAGCAGGAGATGGAAATTTAAGAAGCCTTACTTGCAGGTTTATCCTCTGATGAGGTTGGATGAGGACTATAAAGAAATTTACCACTATAAAACACTCAAGGGTTTATATCAGTACCATAGGTAACCATATGGAATATTAGCAGTACCTGGAATTTTCCCAAGGGCCATGAAAATTTGTTGAAAGGTAACCATGTGTTGTAGTGAGGATTGATGATGGGATCTTTGTCATGCTTGGAAGTCATGCTGAACATCTGTCAGAACTGAAGAAGGTACTTCACAGATTGGAAGCAGTGAGATTTAGTTTAAAACAAAGTAAATTTCTTTTTTGTGAGACCAGCAGTGATGTACTGGGGTTATAGGATAAACTAGAAGGGGTTTAGGGGATCCCCCGCAGCATGGAGGAGCGGATCTCTTGACTGTCCTAGTCATCTATTCATATGCATTTCCATCTGGCATTTAAGACCCTCAAATGATCTCCCTCAATAAAAGAACAAGTCTCTCAAAATCTCTGGAAGGTAAGCAAATAAATATTTGACTGTTATGACTTTGCAAGTGGCCAAAAGACACCCCCGGAACAAGATGGCTGATGTGAGCGCTGTCTCTCTGCCAGCCCTGTCAGACACAGGCGCTGCGGACACATTAGTTATCAAGGCCGCAGCACAGCTGACTTACCTCAATTGACTCCTTTCTGGAAGTGTTGACAGTATGTGTGAATGAAACAGAAGGGTGAATATTAGTGGTGGAAGTTCAGGTACAAGGTGCAGAGAAGCCTCATAGAATAATCTTCTCTTAAATCAAAAGTGGCATACACTGAGGAGCGGTCTAGCTGCAATGAGTTGAGAATTATTGGAGGACCCAAATGAGCAGAGAAAGGCAAGCCTGTAGAATTAGTTTCTCATCTTCTTACAGACATGTTCAGTCTGTTGGATGATTTTAAATTTGATTTAGAAAGAGCACATAGGTCCCTGGCTCCTAAGCCAGTCCCAAATGGCAAATTCACACAAAGATTGTCAATTTTCTCAGATTTACTATAGAAAAAAAATGCTGCAGGTAACTTGTGGGGAAAAAAATTGTTTGGGGAGGCCACAGAATAAGATAATGATTTTTCAAGATTGTGCAAAAGATATGGTTGAACAGAGATCAGCCTTAGATGAGAAAGAGAATTTGCAAAGCAGTGAGGGCTCAGCTATTTTATAAAGTTTCAGGTCATCTCCATGTCATGGAGAGGAATGACATCTATTCGAACAGTGCTTAGAAACTGAGTACTTTTAAATAGCCTCCAGTGAACTGAGTACCAATTCTGTTTTACACCAAGTTTATTTCTCATTTTTTATGGCAGTCCTACTTGGACATATGAACTTAGTTACTGACTGAGACTAATCTATTTGGGTTATCTTTGCTGCAAACTTGTACTCTCTTAACTTTTGAGACGCATAGATCAATTCTCAAACAGATGAATGTGAAACACCCTGGCAGGGGAGTTGAGGGAACACCTCATCCCAAACTAATCTCATGAGAATGATATGATATATGAACAATATTAAGTGCCTTTGCTACTGTATTTGTGCTGGGGGAGCTGGTGAAATATTTGACAACACCTACATGTTTGTATAAGTTCTGTGTACTAGATCAGCATAAATGTACACTGAAGGTATCACCAGGGGGTGATGTGGCTCCCTGTTGCTCTGTAGAGATTTGAGGGCACTGGTTTCATTTTGTAAAATTGATGCCAGTCGGAGATCTTGCTGAATCAACATGTGTCTCTGGGGATCCTCAGATCTTGACAGCCTGACTTCCCACATGCTAGAAGTGGGAGAGATCTCTCACCACTGCAAGATGTAAGAGACGTGATATCTAGCAACTCGTATATACAACAGGTGGGGACTCTTCATACTTTTCCCCAGTACATGAGTCCTATTTGAATTAAATTTCCTTTTGCCGTCCAGGAATGTGGTAAATTCTGTAAATGACTCCTTCACTGATGCAATTGCTGCCTCTGATGATGATGACCCTATAAATCGCTGGAGAGCAACAGATCTGGTCAAGAAAGGATCACGTAGATGAAGTTTGGATACATGTTTTAGTGCATACTCAGATCAAAGTTTTTGTTGAAAGACAATTTGGCCTGTTCCTGGAGACAAATAAACCAGCAACATCTTCTAACAGGAAGTTGTGGGAGATGATTAAGGTCCAATCCATATCGAAATGTGTCTGTACAAATATTTCGATATGGATTGGCCAAAATGATTTCCTGGAACTATCCTCAAGCAAACTGCACCCTTGTCTTTTAAAATCTATTTAAGTGATATTTGAGTCATAAGATGGCAATGAATTATATCCATTTTTGCAGAGTGACTTGTAGGTAACAGAGCCTTTTTTCTTGGGTGATGGCAGTCTGGAGGAACTGAGGGCAAGAGAGGATGCAGTTCTAGGAATGGCAAGAGATATCAAGATGGGGGTATCTGAAAAACTGCTGAAGTAGGCCATTGGAGGCAGTTGGTCTTTGCCCCCCAAAGAGTCCCGGGCTGCCATGGATGGGCAGTACCCTGTGTGACAGAGAATAGCCCCAAGTTTTTAAAAAGAATACATCTGAACTGGACTGTAAATTGAAAGGAAAGATGGATGTAATTTAGTTGTCATCAGGGGCTTAACTAGGTTACTCAGAGTTAGTGTGTGTTTTCCAACATTCTATTTATGTATACTTGAATAAAGCACCATATTCCCAGCATGCAGTTCCGTAATTAAAGTGTGGTTCTTGTTCATTGAGTGGTTCTTTTACAAAACAGTCTAAATTTATTTCTGGCTAGTTTATACCCATTTGTTCTTGTGTGAAAATTGTCCTTCAGCTTAAATAGTTCTTCATCCTCCCTAGTGTCCCCTCACCCCCTCTATTTATACAGAGCAAACATATTCCCATGCATCAGGCTTGTTTTGCTAGGGTTAACAATCTGAATTCTCTTACTCTCTAAGGGTACATCTACACTGGAGCCTTAGGTTGACTGAAGGAAGCCCCCTTCAGATCCCGCAGCAACACTAGGCTTTTACTGAATCGATTTCAGCGCTTCCTTAAGTCAACTTAATAACACCACCTCTTAAGGTCAACTTAATGCTTAAGTAGACCTTATTAAGTCAACTTAAGCCAATGTAGATGGGGAATAGCCCTTAAGTCAACGTAATTGGCCTCCAAGTCCCTCCCAGAGTTCCTGGCCACTGGGAAGGGTTGACCTCACACCTGCCAGTGTGGATGCGGGCAGCTGACAGGAGTTTCTAATATGGACTCTCTAAGTTGACTTAACAAGACTGACTTTAAGTTGACAAAGTCGACTTTGTTAAGGTGATTTAATAGAGCCTCCAGTGTAGACATACCCTAAGATAGGTCTTCCATTCCCCAATCAACAAAATACCATGTCTCTGCATCTGTTCTAGTTTGAATTAATCTTTTTTGAACACAAGTGACCAGAACTGCATACAGTAGTCCCAGTGAGGTGTTACTAGTGCTTTGTATAATGGCATTAAAACCTGTTGATTAAAACTTAATGATTGTTACCGGAATGTCTTGCCAGATACATCCTGTGATTGTATTCACTTTTTTTTTTTTTGGTAGCTGCATCACATAGGAAGACTCAGTGATTGACCAGTACCCCAGATCTCTTTCCTTTTCTGCTGCTTTAAACTGATGGGCACCTTGTGTATAGCAGAAGTTCCTACTAAACACTAAATTCATGACCTTTCACTCTGTAGTGGTAAATTTCATTGCATTTCTATTACTCTTGTCCTCAAGATCTGCCAGTTCCTCCACTGTAAAATTCTGATCCTCCTTTGTCCTGATGCTGTTTTCAAACTTTGTATCATTATTAGTAAGTTTTGTTAGCACACCAAAATGTCAGTTTACCTTCTCAAAGATGGATATTACATAACCTGGCACAATCTGATAGATAAACCCAAGTTGCATTTCTCTCCGTTTTTCATTTGTATCCATGAATTTAATTATTCTTTTCTTCATAATTTGTTATGAAGTCTTAATGAAGTCAGACTATCAGGTCTGTAGTATGACTCTCCCCACACCTTTAAAAATATAAATATAATATTAGCCATTTTCCAGTATCACACCCAAATAAATACATTAAAAATTCTTGCCACCCAACTAGGCATCTAATCTGCCAATTCTTTTAGCATTCTGGGATGAAAATTATCCAGTCCTGCTGATTTGTGCACATTAAACTAAGTTTTTCTTTCCTCTCAGGTAATGTGTGGCAACTTTCATTTCTCTGCACATTTCCAGTAGTCCTGCCATTGTGTTCATGTTCTATATTACCACCTTTATTGAAAACTGAGGCAAAGTAGTCATTTAGTTTTTAGACCATGCTTGGATTATTTTCTTTCCATCCAAAAGGTTCTACAGCCCCACCTCATCCTTCCTTATTCTACTTCTATTTATATAAAACTAGAAATCCTCTTTCTGTGTGCTTTGACTTCAATGGCAGTTAGAGGTATTCAGTACCTCTCAGATAGCCACATCATGCTACTGAATGTTACATTGAATTTCCTACTGATTTCATTGAAGTAGTCTGCTTAAAATGTTTATGGCATATAATGGTCCAGGATCAGACTCCAAGTTTGCAAAAAGCAGATTGATTGAGCATGTGGCATAATTAATATTTAAAAGCAATGGAAATGATTTATGTATTTAATAGTTGCTAGATTATGGCCAACAGAAGAGGTGGGAAACACACCATATGTATTAATCACGTGAATTAGAAAAAAACAAAAGGGAAGTAGAGAACATATCTGGGATCACTCTTCCAATAGGCATCAATAGCTGATAAGTAAAGCAAACCACAGAAATTTAAATTAAAGAATACCTTACTGTGCTAGTAGATGTGAGTCAGATTCATATAATCAGTGAGGAGTAAAAGGGCAGAAAAATATCAGGTGTCCATTGCTGAGGTAAATAAGATTTTTTGTTTGTTTGTTTGTTTGAAAAGTTAAAGGCATTTGAGGATTGCATCAATTAGTGCATGAAATTCCTATTAAAAAAATTCAGTATTTTTATGTAAGCTGGATCTGAATGAACTCTCCCCTGACATCTAGTGATGAACTGGAGAAAAAGACCTTAGGAGCTGACCATATTTACATAGACACACCTACTTTGCTTAGGTGATCACCAGACCAGTGGTCCTCAAACTTTTGCAGGTCATGACACACTTGGCAGCATATTGTGACCCTATAGGACACAACAGCCCACACCTCCAAGCGGAATCCAGACTTTTTCCTGGCACTCTGTGACACGCTTACCACTGTGTGGTGACACAGTAATGTGTGGCGATGCAGTGGTTGAGAACTGCTGCACCAGACAACAGACTTGCTTTACCGAAGTGATCAGTTTTGGCTGTTTTGGGTTAAAATTCACTTCAGCATTCAATGCAAATTACTGAATTGTGATGCTTTGTGGTTTCACCTTGACAAGTAAGAATTTGGCTACTTTCACACACAGGGGGTTATTTCGATACAAGTTGTTTCGAAACAAGTTGTATTGAAATAACGCCTTATTTCGAAATAAGTTAATTCGAATTAAGGAAAAAACAAAGTGAAATAGCAGGTTTGGACAACAGTTATTTCAAAATGAGTCACCATTGTTCAAAACAACATGTTCTGATGGGATTTGTTTCATCACCAAATGGGGTTTAAGTTGTTTCGAAACAACACTGTTGTTTCGAAACAATGGTACGTTGTGTGAACATGGCATTTCTTATTTCGAAACAACCTCTGTTGTTTCTAAATAAGACTGCCATGTGAACACACCCTTTGCGTCACCAACTGCCTTCTAACCCTGAGTGTTTCTGTGCTTCATCTTCATGCAAAGTAGCCTGCTCACAACACAATGACCTCACACTGGCTTTCAGCCATCTGGTTACTCCTTGCAATGACATAGCAATTGCCTCATGTCGCCTCAAAACAGTGTTCCTTGTAGTGGCTAGTCCCTCTCACTGGAACTCACAGAAGTTATGGCTTGCTGCCTTCAAAGAGACAAAGTACATGTAACCCTTCCATCAGGGAATAGGATTACGGATATTGATAGATTTGTGAGAAAAGAAACGTCAAATGCTATTACCCCATATACTTTGCCCCAGTGCATCCAGTATGCTAATCAGCTAATTGTGCTCTTTGTATCCATGCTAATACAGGACCCATGCAGATTAGTTGCTCCCCACTGTCAGTTCAGAAGCTGTTAGGCGCAGCTTCTAAGCCTGCCTTACATCCATGCCAGCCTGCTAAATTAGGTGAGGATTTTACCTGTTTGTGTAACATACAACAGGAAGATAAACTGGTTTTATTTTTTTTACAAAACTATTACCAATAAACCCTGGATTTAAGTGAAAACAAGTAGAAAGAAAGACTTTAAGACTTTAATAACTTAGTCACAGGATAGAGATTTATTTCACAAGTAGGTAGCTGTGGTTTTGTGGCCTGCATTGTTCAGGTCAGACTAGATGATCATATTGCTCCCTTCTGACTTCAGGGTCCATGAGTGTATGAATAGGGACAGAGATAGTTACAAGAAGACTAAAGTAAAAGTAAGTGTCTAAGACTAAAATCTAAATTATACTAGATTTTTTTGTTCCAAGTAGTGTGTTCACCACAGCTTTTCTTCCTGCATAGCTGGCCAGTCTTTGGCCAGGGGAAAACACAGGGCCTAAAGCACTTGATTTCTTTGTCTTCTCATTGGAAGGAGGACAAGACGACTCTTTTCCTTCACTGGTACCTTCTAGAGTTCATTGACCCTGTTTCAAGAAGCAGGAAGACTTCCTGGGAGTTCTGTGTCTATCCCCCGCCAAGATAGTTAAATGATTATTTTCCCCCATTGACTTGCCCAACGGCTTTGTTTAACCTTGGACATAAAGATGCTTTTCATTGTCCTAGTTCACACCTTGCTTAATTTCTGTTGAAGATAGAGTCAAGCATGTGATACTTTCCTTTGTCTTGGGCAGGCTATGCTTCAGTACCACGTGCCAAACACATTGAGGAACATATTTCTGCTCACATCTATAATTCTTTATACACTTACAATACAGACATCATGTACTGATACTAATGGCTAATATGTTACCAGTTTGTCTTTGACACCTTAGATGTGATATTTTAGATACAGTTTATGACAATAGTGAGGCAGGGGGAATGAGTGTGTCAGGCCTGATGAGCATTATGGTGGGGCCTCTGCTAGCTAGCACTGCAGAGCTCCCTAGGTCACAGAAATATTCTCATGAGGGTGTGAGTAAAGGGCTTCAGAACTGTAGTTAGCATGCCTTGAGTGAGGGCTCACTCTAAATTTAACCTCACTCACTAAGTGGGAGTGGGGAAAGCACTCTGGGTTCTGAGGTTCCACAAATTGGCCTGATTCATAGTGATTTCAGCTCTTAATGATTGCACCAAGTAGCAAGGCAGAGGGAGCTGGGAGGCAGATGTTCCTATCTAGGGATGTGAACTGTTTTAATGATAGTCGTAGATATCATTTGTTCCTCCCCCTTTAGTGTTTAAAGACAGCTGATTATACTCATTTAAGAGTCCTCCTTTCTGCTCAGTGATTACCAGAGCTGAAGTCACTGGTGACCAGTCTAGGGGCTGAGTTCCTGACCTGCTGTTAGGACAGCGTTGGAGTGAAAGACAGCACAGAGGCTACAGTAGCAGAAAGTTTCTCCACTACTTGGTGATGTTACTGAGAATGGGGGTAAGTGAGGGAACCCCAGGACATGGTATCACAGAAGTGACAGGAGTGAGCAACAGCAAAGATGGCAGTGAGTGGCAGCAATGGGCAGTAACAGCATCAGAGGCTTGGCCTTTCAGGTGCAGGAGGTGAACCCACATGAATTCCACTTTGAATTCTGGGACTTCTCTGAGTTTGGAGAACCAACCGAGTGGGGTAGAGTGAAGGGAAAGAGGAGTTGCATGTTAAAGGGACATTTGTTCCTCAGACTTTTGCTCTGCAAGGTGGAAAACAGCAGCAAAGGACAGTGCCTAACAAAGCCTGGGCTATTGATTTGTGGTGTCCACATTTTGCATGATTGTTATGTTGTTTTCCCAATGTAATGCTGAATTCCTTATCCATTTTAATGTAAGTTTTCTTGTTATTATACACAGACTGAGTGTGTGCAAATAGGGGAGTATTGATTCTTAGAGGTGCCTAAGGGTGGTGTTTAGTTTGCCCAGACTGAGGGAGCGCTCAAACCAATTCTGTTTTGTGATGTTAAGAACACGGGTGTCCAACCTTTTCATATGAGGGGCCACACTGCAATTTTTTTCTCAGTCAAGGGGTCAGTGACCAAATTTCCAATGGAAGGGGAAGTGCTGCTGTTGCACCTGGCTGACTGGCACTGGACTGCAGGGGAAGGAGGGTACAAATGTCAACTTTTATTTCTGCTGGTGGGTACCAGTGGCGGGGGGAGTTTTGGAGGATGCTAGAAAAAGGACATGTAACTGGTCATGTGACTCATGTCTCCCTTTGCCCATGGCCAGGGCTGATTATCAAAAGAGCTTTAGGGGCTTAAGCCCTGAGCAAAAAGGAGGCCCTGGACTCCAGCTTCTAAAACCCCAATTATGTGGCCCCCTACCTGGCTCAGTGCCAGCAGGGCAGGAGCACTCAGAGCGTTCCCGCCCCGCCAGTGCTGCAACTGAGGGTGGGGCAGGGCCCAGGGCTAGAGAGGCCAGGCTCTGCACTCTGCACTGTCCCTGGCCTGGCTGGTCTGCCCCCAGGGGCAGGGAGGGGAGGACCTATGCCTGTTTGCTCCACCTGGAGGGGGCAGGGATGGCTGGGGTGTGACAAGACCTGCACAGTGGTCTTCCAGGGCCTGACATGTCCCAACCACCTCCCCATCCCATGGGCAGATTGGTTAGAGTGGGGGTAGGGAAGGGGCACCCTCCAGCCACAGCCCCACCCAGTGATGGGGGGCAGGGACTGGCCTATATGGCCCACGCACAGGAGAAGGAGGGAAGAGGGAGATCTGGTTCTCATGGCCCCTCCCCTGGCAGCCAGCCTGGACAGCGACTGTTGACTGCTTCCCGTAGCCAGGCACTCACAAACAGCTGCCGCATTAGCATCACGGTCCACTGGTGGCTACTGTAGGGTGCAAGCTCTAGGGATGCTGGGTTGGCTTGTGGTACAGATGGGCTCAGCCAGCTTGTGACAGCAAGGGTCAGTTTAGGTCTGCTGCTACATCCCGCTGGCTGGCTTGAGGGGAAGGGCTGCTTTTACTGTGCCCCACCAGCTGGCTTAGAGCTTTGCCCCAGCAAAGACGATAGCAGTCTTTGGTAGGCCATGGGTTGGACAACCCAGGTTAAGAAGAACCCCTAAATATTGAACCTGACCCTTGCTGCAACTGACACCACCCGGCAGAATTGCATTTTGAAGGACTCACCTCCTCATAAGACCCAATTTTATGGTGTGAAGAAAGGAACTAGCTAAATTCTAACCTGAGCCAACATTTCAGTTTCTCCAATCTCTACCCGAACTGATCTCCTCGACACTGGAGACTAGCCTTATAGTTACATGACTCGTTCATTCTTCTTCAGCCAGTAACCCTCCTTCACATTTTCATGCTGCATTTCTAGCATTAGATTGTGCTATATTAGGGTGTAAATAGCAACAATCAGAAGCTCCATCACTTGTCCTAAAATGGAGTTCAACATCTCTCAGACAGAGAGTACAGTTGGTGCCACTTAGTACTGAAACAAAAACAAGCCTCTCCCCTAATTTAAAAGCTCCCAGATCGCTGCTGGCAGAAAGAAAAAAATAGTTCTGTGCCCTATTTGCTGCAGTTGGCTTCTTCTTCTCCGTCTTGCTCTTGAAGCTTTTCATACAGTTGCAGCATTTTTTTAAAAAGAAGCCAGAGTAGCTGTTGATGTTAACGTATTTAGTTCTACCCCTTGTGCTCTCATTCTCTACTGAGGGTTTGACCAGGCACAGAAAGACTATTGGGGAATATGGAATTTATTGAAGACCAGCTCTATAGTGTCTATCACCATAGTATCTGAGCATGTGGAATTTGCTTTTATCTTCACTAAAAGGAAGACAGATGTACTTATGCTGTGGTAGTTATTGTTATGGTGGAAGGCATCAGGTAGCCCTTCTTGAACAAGCTGATAGGGGTTTTTTTGTTTTTGTTTTTGTTTTTTTTAAGCACACAAGCAATTTTTCAGTCTTTGGAAGACAAGCATGTCACTGAGTTCAGTGATGCAGTTGCCCCTGGAAAGAAACTGATAGACAGCAGCCTTTGCCCTGCCTTTATCCTCTGTATATAGGAGCAAGGGAGCTCACATGCTATTATCAGGACTGACGTATTTGTGTAAACAAAGCAAATCACATTTAGATTTAACCTAGACTCTGTTTACTGATTTCTCCTTCACTGGGAAGCCAGCCTACAAGATCCAGGCCATCTCTTGTTCAGCAGAGCTTCTCTGGCCTCAGGTGGATAATATAATAATCATGGCATCATTAGTTACTGTTTTAACGGTACACATGAGACCGTGAGGTTCCCATATCCCCATACAGACAAATGATACACTCCCTGTCTCCTAGAGAAGCAAAAATAATCACAGAAGTGTCCCTCTGAAAGAATCAGGGAACAGGAGCACAAATGAGTTTATGCAATTATTCAGTTAAACAAAACTCCTGTGCAAGCTCCCTTGGCAGAGAGGGGATCTGTAATATACTCAGAACTGGACATCCATGCTCACAGGAGTCACATATGGCCCATGACGGCCTACCCATGGCTGATGAAGTAAATGGAAGTGGCTAGATTTGGGAGCATGGAATCTCTCTTTCCAGCTCTTTTCCTGAAAGCTTTTCTTTTTTTTTTTTTTTCAGTCTCTGTCTCTCCCCTCTTTCCCAGTCTAGCCCCCCTCCCCTTGCTTGGAGACTTGATCTGTTTCCCAAGAAACATTTTTCTGTAGCTCTATCAGCTCTTCCTACTGGGAGTGATAGCCTGCGTGGGCTAGCAAGGACAGCAGCTCTGGGAGTCACAGATGCAAGGGAGTAGAAGGGGGCTGAGGTGGGATCCTTTGTGCAGAATCATTTTCCTCTGTATCACCAGAATTTTTTGGATTACTGGGAGCAGATGGTGTCAGAAAGTGTCAGCAGAACCCCAGACTGTTCTAGCAGAGCTGACCATTGGCAGCATCTGCTGTTCTGCACTCTGCCTTGCGGCCAGAAAGCGGGCAAATGCTACCTAGGGATCAGCTCTGAAGGCAGCATTGCCCACCAGGAGCAGTGGAGAGGATTATGTCTCTGCTGCTGCTGGCAGGTCATGTTGCCTGCACCAGTCGAGGACCAATGCTCAGTTTTGGAAAACATGTAGGGAGGGCCAGGACAGACCTAAGAAAAGGCGACTGTCTTGGCCAAAATGGGGTATATGGTCACCGTACTTACCATCATATTCAAGAGCTATAACAAAAGCCGCATGAAGTAATGTTAAAGCAGGAGTATCCTCTAGTTGTGACAATGTTATGTAATTCAAAGGATGTGTAATATAGAAAGGGTCCAACATGGCTGCCTCCTGAATATAATAAGGATCATCCCTGTCACAATGGAATGACTGAATGAATATAAAATACAGGATCTAGGTCTTCATTGTGTTGCTTTACATTTTATGTAGTAACTAGCTGTAACCCGTGAAAAATGATGGGGGAAAATCAAAAAGGAATTTATGAAATATTCATTTTAATTGATTAATAGCACTTTAATTACAACATTTTTTGCAAAAGTTTTGTGGCCATCTAAAACTTTTCCTTGGTAGTTCATATCCTTCACATAAACTTTCAGATTTTCATGGTTTCTTCCCCACGTGAGTGCCAAATACAATTGTCTGAAGAGTCAGCATGAAATATTGGAAACAAGTGAAAGCATAGCTGAGAGCTTTATAATTTTGACAAGTTCCAAAGAGGTAGCCATGTCACCAGAGCGAACAATCCCTGGGTTTCACTGGCTGTTACTGTCCAGTTTTTAAATCCTCAGCCATTTTGCCTTTATGAATTACAATGATGTATGCAGCTATCATAAGGTATATATTGGTGCCATGCCAAGACTACCAGACCATTTTGATGTCAGAGGTGACTCAGCCAATTGCTCCCAAAGAGCAATTGGTTGAGTCACCTCTGACATCACAATTGCCTGTCATATGGTACATTTCACACACACATAGCAAATTAGCATAGTAGATTTACCTCTCTGCAGACTGTACTCAAACTGTGTATAAACCACCATCATTTTCATTATGTCACATTGCATACCTATTTTACATTAACTTTTCACTGGGGTAATTTACACAATGAACAAAGCAAAAGAGAATAAGATCTCTGTTTATACTACAGTTGAACCTCAGAGGTATGAACACCAGAGTTACGCACCAATCAGTCAACCACACACTTTATTTGGAACTGAAATTGGAACTGAAATTATGCAATCAGGCAGCATCAGAGACAAAGGGAAAAAAGGCACAAATACAGTACAGTTCTGTTTTAAATGTAAACTACTGAAGAAAAATGGAAAGCAGCATTTTTTCTTTTCTATAGTAAGGTTTCAAAGTTGTATTAAGTCAATTGTCAGTTGTAAATTTTTGAAAGAACAACCATTATGTTTTGCTTAGAGTTACTAACTGTTCAGAGTTATTAACACTCTCTGTTCTCAGAATAATTGTAACTCCAAGGTTCTACTGTAAGTTATTTGAAAAAAAAACAACTATTTTCCTTGCTTCACTTTTGAGGTGAATGCAAATAGAATTATATCTATATCTATATCTATATCTCTCTATATAAAAACTGCTATCCATAGAGCATAATATCTAAATTTATACTGGCTGTTGGTCCTTTCTGGAGATCTCACACCTGTGCATAGCTAGGACCTCATCACCAAAAAGATAAGAATTCACCTCCACTTGCAATATTGAATGGGTTAAAAAAAATGAACTATGGGAAACGATTTTTAACTCTCTATTCTCCTCACCTTCCATTTCTCTTCCACTATCATACAACTTTATGGATGATAGGAGTTTCACTTTTAAAATATTACAAAGACTGCCAAACTTTACAGTTCTCTTGATCGCCAGTTAGCTTCTTATGTCAAACCACAGCTTTCCCCTTCTTTCCTAAATTTGTAAGAGTGCAACATGATCTAAAAAGAAGAATCAGGATAAATTAAAACAAAGTTTTCTTCATTGTTTATGAATTCTTCTGTCTGAGGACATTCACGGTTTGGCCTTCTCTTCATTTGTGTTTAAGGTGTCCTCTGCTTGAGGATACTGTTTGCTTTTATGAGCTCAAATAAGAGGAGAGTAGTCTTTTTTAGAAATATATATACTTGGGCTCTGTTTTTAGGGAAGCTATGTCAACAACTAGCAGCTGTATTGAAATAGCTTCTGGGTCCTGCTTTTAAGTTTTATGGTTCTACACAGGGAAAGTATGATGTGGACATATAAAATAAATTCAGATTAGTCAAGAAAATTGTTGGTTTTGATCCGTCTGCCCAGCGACAATCAGGTGAGGGTTGTGCCTCTGTACAATTACATTATTCAAGATTAAGGATATTTTCCTGTATAAAGCAATATTATCCATATGACTGAAGGAGATATTGACAAAATTTCATTCAGCTCTTCTCTTATTTTTCCATCTGTCTTGAATTTGACAATCTAGGTCATTCCAGCTATCTCATAAATGTCTCGCGTTTGTGACAGAAGACTGTTACCTGCAGAAGCCAACCGTTTATCATGGGAAAAAGATGCTTCTGTTGTGATATGCTGGTTCACAATGGGTGTAAATTGTCTTGAAGTCAATGGAGCTATGACAATTGACCCGAGCTGTTTAATTTATACTGAAATATACCTATGAGGTTTATGTGAATTTGTCAGAAAGCAT
Organism: Podocnemis expansa; assembly: GCA_007922195.1. NCBI lineage: Eukaryota > Metazoa > Chordata > Testudines > Podocnemididae > Podocnemis > Podocnemis expansa. The sequence goes on from ML681972.1 coordinate 10,461,992, forward strand.
TTTCTCTGTTTTGAAGTAGGTTTAGATAAAATAAAAGATTTATTTTGATAAAACAAATGCCTTTTAACATGTTATTTTGATTTTCATTACATCTTTTAGATGCATCAGAAGAACTGATCTAATAAAAATCTAATAAAATAGGCTAGATTCCCTTGAGAAAAAGTAGGGTGACCAAAAATGGGGGTATTAATCATGCTTAATGTATAACATCACGTGTTTAGCATTGAGTTAAAGGGCATAATCTTTCTCCCACTTTTGGGAACAGCTAAAATATATAGTAGAGTAACAAGTTATTAAAAATAGGGAAGTGAAAATGTTCCATTTACTTTGGTACAGAATCATGTTAGACAATTTGTCTATTGAGCCACGACTTAGGCCCCAACATTAGCCAAACAATTTACTGGAATAATGGATGATTAATCAAATGATTAAGTGTAATGTGTAATTGGGAATATTAGGATGACTTCTGAACATGTTCATCATGTCTAGCCCCAGAAACTTTACAAATGGTAGTGAGTGGTGAAAAACTGAAATATGCTCACAGGGACTGCCAATCTGGGAGAGACAGTATTGTTAGAAAAATAGACTGAATTTGATTGTGTCAAATGACTTGAAGTTGAACTGAATGTTGATTCATCGAGGAACCCTTGAGATAGTACAAAGGGAAAGAGTAACGGATCCTCATGGACCATGACTGTTTCCAGTCTCCATTGCATTGCATGCCAAACCAGAATTCTAGGAGCTGAGGCACAAGGACTTCTGAGCCAACTAACACCTGAGCTGTAGAGCAAAAAATTGGAGATAGGACCTAAAAGACTGGTTAACTTGCAAGGACCAAACAATCTATGAAATGTTTAATTTACAATTTTTCAGAGGCCTGCTTTAAGAGAACCCCTGCCAAGATCCAGGCGGGGAGAGCTGTACAAATCACTGCAGATGAAACCTGAGCTGTCTTTCCTTTTCCTTAGTCCCTGCCAGGTGTCAAACTGAGTTGAGGAATCCAGCTCTGTGAGACATCTACATAAGAAGTACCAGAGACTTCATGAATACATTTTATTTTTAGTAATGGCTCAATTAATTGAAGTTAATGGCTTTCTCGAAAGCACGTACATCTGTGTATACCATAACTGGGCATTGGTGTCTGATATATTAGTAAGTATGTATGATAAGTGCTGGCAATGAATATTGTACTCTGGGAGACAATTTTGAATTGAATCGGTATGTTCAGTAAATAAGTTATTGTCTGAAGACCTCAGTTCTTCAGCTTGTTGCTTTTGGACATACTCTGGAGCCCCACTGAAGTCAATGCTGCACAGGTCAGCTCACGTGCACCAAACTGCAGAATTGAGACCTAAGCTTCTTTGGATTTATTTGGTTGACTTGACACATACAAGGCCTAGAGCTTGGAACTGACATATTAACCTGGAATTTAGAAAAGGACTAAAAGACCCACAATTTTGTATTCATGTTGAGATCACTTACCTGTAATAGGTTAGGTTCTGGCTGCTATTTCAAAAGTCTTGGAATAAAATCATTATGGAGTCTACATAGAGTTCTAGTACTTCACATTCAATTAATTAAATTTAAAGAATGTATAAACACTCACATGCAGATATTTTTATTTTTCATCCTTCATGATAATATTTTGTTAAACATGATTTAAAAAGTTAGAACTCTTGAGTCTGTACTTCAGATTGGGGTTGGAATAACTAAACAGCCCTGAAAACATGATATGGATAATCCATTAATTCATTAGTTAACTAGGGTGTGTAATCCAATATCCCATCTATTGTTCCTATCTGGGGAAGATGCAATTTAAAATATAATTTAAAATTGTTACCTTTAATCACTTTCAAACTAATAGTGTTAGTTTCTTCTGTAAATACAGAAATTTAGCAGCTAACACTAAATACAAATGATACAATTATTTATAAATATGCCAGTCTTATAGAGCTATAGAGATATAGGAAATGCCACTAAAACTATTAGTTAAAGTTAAAAAATAGATAATATATATATATATATGCCACCAAAATTGAGTGATAGATTAAGGAATTCAGCAAACCGCTCAATGTATTTGTAATACTGTATATTTTCACTGAACACCTACTCTTGTGACACATTTGTGTAGGATGCGTTTTTGAAGATACTCAAGTTTAGCAAAGAATAGCTCGCAGAGGAAGAGACGTATTGATCTGTCTACTCCAGTATCCTGTCTCTAACAATATTTAGAATGTGATGGTCCTAAGTAAAGTGTAAAAATCCTATAGTGGACAATAATTATGGAATAACTTAATTACTGAAGAAATTTCTTCCTAAAACCTATCAGTTGGATGCTATTTTATGATCAGAGGTAGGAGAGTTTGTATCTTCTTTTAAAAGAAGATCTCTTACATAAAGCAATTATAGATGCTTTCATTACCAGTATATTTTTATTTCATATAAACTGATAAAAATGACATATCTAAAACTCTAGGCACTTGAACTGATTAACTACAAAATAATCCTAGCATCTCCAGACTAATCATTCCAACAGGAATTCAGCCATCCAGAAGCCTACAGAGAGTGGGGTTCCTTTCTACCCCTTGAGAGTTATGAGATAATATATCCCTCTCTGAATCATTAAAACTGTTGCTGTTGTGATATCTATAGGTATGGATATGTCTACACTGGAGGCTCTGTTAAGTCAATTTAGCAAGGTCAACTTTAAGTTGACTTACATTTGACCTTTTTAAGTCAACTTAAACAGTCAACATTGAAATCGCCTGTTGACTGCCTGTGTCCATACTGGCAGGTGCTACCTCGACGCTTTCTGGTCTCCAGGAACTCTGGAAGGGGGCCTGGAGGCCAATTAGGTCAACATAAGGGCTTCCCTGATCTACATTGGTCAACTTAAACGTTAAATTGAACTTAAGGCATGGTGTTGTTAAGCTGACTTAAGGAAGAGCTTAAGCTGACTAAATAGAAGCCCAGAGTGGTCACAGTAGTCTGTAGATCAAATCAAGCTTCCTTAAGTCGACCTAAGGCTCCAGTGTAGACGTACCCAATGAGTTTTAGAGTTTAGATCTGCATTGTGTCAAAAAGTGTTTCCTTTGATAAAGTTACATCAGTCTCCTTACAATTTCATTGAATGTTCCTCATTCTGTTATGGAAATGAATCAAATAAAATAACTCAGCTTATCTTTTCTCTAAATTTAATTATTTTATATCTCTATCATATCCACTTATTCATGTAGAATAATTTTTAATTTAAATGAACATTTTCAGTTTTTCTTTCTGTGGAAATCTAAGTTTCTAGTAATTTATATTGGTTATATCTGAATCTCCCCCCTCTATGTCTGATTATATTTTTTAAGACATAGTAATCAGAAATTAACACAATAGGTGAACTCATGGCCCAGTTGATGTCAGTGGGAGTTCTGCTGTTGACTTCAATGGGAGCAGGGCTTCACTCATTCGTTCAAGGGAGGGTACAAATGATTTTCAGAACTGTATTACCATGTCTTCAGTATTGTACTCCTTATGAATTCTAATCTTGTGTTTGCTGTTTTGACAGCCCCTGCACATTGAACAGAGGTTTTCATTCAGGTGCCCAGACCACCACCTTGGTCTTTTTTCCAGGGTGGTGAAGATGAATGTAGAACTCAGTAATTATTTGAATGATTCTTTCCAATGCACATGACCTTACATTTGTCAATATGGAGTTTTAACTATTATCATGAAGTATTTCAATACAGCTTTGTTAGGTCCTTCTGATGTTTCTCAGTCTTCTCTAGCCTGAATCATTTTGGGCCATCTGCACATTTTTCACCTGACCATCTTTTCTAGATCATTAATAAATATATTAAGCACACAGCTACTACAGAATCCTGGAGCATCTTTTAGTTAATCTTTGGACATGTTGAAAAATGATCACTGAGATCCCATTCTTTGTTTTTTTTTTCTTAGAATCTATTCAATGGAAGTATTTCATCTCATTCTTATACTAGTTAGTTTTCTTGTCTTTTCATGAGGGGTGAGGCACTTTGTCAAAGGCTTTCTGAAAGTCCAGATAAAAGGTTCTCATTCTCCTCTACTAGCTATTTTGTTGAAATACTAAAAGAATTGTCTAGAGGAGTCACAATTTTTCTTTATAGAAGCTTTCTATGTAGGAGTCCATTCTGGCCTTTAATCTTACAATATCTTTTCCTCTCAGCATCCCTTGCATCAGAACTTCAGACTTCAACAGTCTCTCATTTGTGTTACCTGCTAAGAATAGGTTTGAGGATGGTATGCCCCTTCCATGCCCCTAGCAACAGCTTTAGTCATAAACAGTGATACAAATAAATGCTTTATCTTTCTCCAATGCTCCTATTCTCCTTGCTTATGGAGAAGTCCAGCAAACCTACTGGCTTCCTTGCAACTTTACTGCTTTTATTGTATTGAAAAAATTGCTTATTTATTTGAATATATCTTTGACTACTTGCCCTACAAATTCCCTTAGTGCTACACATTTTAATCTTCTTGCCACAATCCTTTTTATTGGCTTCATTTCCATTTGCTAAAGGCTCTAGTTTGGCTGGAATAACCACTTGGGCTTTGCCATTCAGCTACACTTTTTCTATTCTTGTTTTCCTGCTTCCTATGTGTATAACTTGTATGACTCTGTTATGACATACTTAAGTGACCTTCAAGGTAATTCTAAGGATTTTAATTAATCTTTAGTGATCTGTAGGGAACTTTTTGACTCACTTTCTTATTGTTTGAAATAAGTCTTTCTAAAGTTTAACATATTATTGACAATGTTTTTAGACTATGGTTTCATGGTTGGGAATTTGCATGAAGGCTTTTTGAAAAGGCACCTAAATTTAGGCTTCTGAATAAGAAAGTTGATTTTCTAAAGTGCTGAAGACACAATAGTTTTGACTGGAGTTGATTTTGGGGCTCACCCATTTTTGAAAGTCAGGCCACTTCAGATAGCTATTTTTGAAAATGTTGGTATCAAATATGTGGATGGAGGAAAAAAAAGATTTGCAAAAGTTGTGTTATGCCAGCATTGTTTTGCTTATCAACATTCCACTTTATATTTCTTATGGTATCTATCAACAGAGGTTTTTATTCTTCAAGCCTTACTGTGTAGTCCGTGGGATATAATGTACGGTTGGCAACAAAAACATTGGTCATGAGGAGAGGCTTGTAATGGTATTATTTATTCAAATATTGAAATAAAAATGAAGTGCTTAATCTGAGGAGTAGTGACAGATGAAATGCAATAATGACTAAGCCCTAGTCTATATTGCTCTGTGATTTTGGCAGCAATCGAAGGGAGATATGCAAAGTACTTAAAATACCTTGTGTATCTCTTTCCAATTGCCTACTGCTTACTTACCACAGTAAGCCTGAATCAGATGGAAATCCCTTCTCTCTGATTCAGTGGGAATCCTTCTGCAGGTGTGGTATTACTGGATCAACATCCTGTGTGGCTGAGCGGGTCTTCACAGATCTGCTCAGTCAGAGGGATGCATCTGACAGTGGCGAATTTGCCACCGTCAGTAAAGACAACCTGTAAGAGTTTTAGTTCAAGTCTTAAAACCCCTAGGGAAGGTGCTAATCTTCTGAGATCAAGCAGCACAAGGAGCAGACTGCAGTCTTATTACTGTCAAAAACTTTTTACCTTCTTTCTGGGCCTGCCTCTGATTCAGCATTCCATCTCAATTCAGCAAAGCACTTAAGCATCTGTTGAAGTCAATGGGACTCCATCGCCTACTTCATGCTTTGCTGAAAAGTGGCCTTACAGGTAGCAGTGAGAAGATTTCTTTTTGTTCAGTCAGAGCAGCAGCAGCCAAAAAGTCTTGAAGCACAGCTGCAACTTGCTGTAGTTTATATTTCAGAATATAGGGAAAAATAAACTTTGGATCTTACTCAATGATTAAAACTTAGCATGTTGTTCACATGTGCTGTCAGAACTCTCAGCACTTTTATTTTTGCTCATCGTGCACAGTTGAACTTCCCATATGACAACAGTATAGCTCTGATCAAGAGCCCTATCTTTGAGGACAGAGATTTCTAGTTGAGAGGAGTGGGTGAGGGCCTCTTTAAAAGGTTGTACCTGCAATGCTTATGCAGCAATAGGAACTTGATCTCAGGATCTACTGTACTGCTGCCATTCTATTTCATTGATAACTGTTACAGGTTTTAAAATAATTTGCTGTTATCTAACAAAACAAAACAAAATAAAACCAAAACCAAACCAAAACAAAAAACACATAACCACAGTCCTCTTACTGATCATTCTGTTTCTAAGACTTTACCATCAGGGCTGGTATGTAGGGATATGAACTAATTAATTTGCTGTATATATTTTTCTCCCACAGTAATGGACTACATATCACAACCTCCAAAGTTCTGAGCAAAATAAAATTGTTAATATTTAGAGGTTGTTTTCTTTCTCAATCAAGTTGATCAGAAGGAAGGTTAATCAGCTAAGTTCCAAAGGGGTAGCTGTGTTAGTTTAGTTCAGTAAAACAAACAAGGAGTCGTGTGACACTTAAAGACTTATGAATTTATTTATTGTATGAGCTTTCATGGGAGAAAATCCCAGCAGACCACAGTTTAACATATTTTCCAAAAAGACTTCACCATGATGCATGCTGATTGGCACTGTTGTGACTAAACACTATTTGGCTATTTTTAATCTGACACCTGGCAGCAACTTCTGTATCACTACTGAAGCCATCAATTGAGCTATTAAAATAGAGACACATTTAATAACCCCTGCAGCTCTCATAAAAAGCATGGCTAGTGCTAATGGTGATGTAATTCTTAACACCAACACTGATTTTTGGTATATTTTATTATCTTATCTTTTATTTTTCCATAGTTAGAAATTGTCACAGGTGTACAAAACATACACACACCACTACAAATATGAGAGGTACCTCAGTTGGCAGGAATGGTCATAAGTCAGTATAATCATCTTCTCATGGAGTACAGAGAGAAAGAAGATTGATGAGACAGTAAAACATGAGGTGGCTACAGTAACTACAGAGAAAATAATGGAGGCAGTCTTATCCACCTAGTATGAGAGTGGAATCTCACAACAGAATGAGACATCTTCTCAGTGGTGTTGGAACAATTAAGTGGGAGTGCGGAGAGCCACTGAACAAAACTGTAAACCTTGTGTATGATGGAAACCACTTCAAGAGATGGAGTGTTACCACATCCCCAGCACCTTTTATTTCAGGGCCCGTGCAACTTCTTCCTCTCATTACAGGAGAGAATTTGTGTGGTCAGCCAGAAAAAAGTCTTTTGATGAGTAAATCATTTATTCAAGGTTTTATTATGTGTAGAAAAAAAAAGAAAAAGAAACAAAAGATTGTCACTCAAAAAAAAATCCAGCCTCAGGTTACACACAACTGCCAAATTATTAGGAGCACCTGGATTTGTATTTTTGAAGCATGTGAGCAAGATTTTGCTATAAAGGGCAGAGTGCATTCTCCTTCAGGAAATCAAACCAAACCAAACAAGACTCACAAGTTTGGTCCCACCTCTCTTTTTCACTCCCAGATGCCCTCGCTTGTAGATGATTCCCTACCCCAATGGTATCACAACATTAAGCCAACATACTTGTCAACTGCCAAAGATGATGGCAAGAAGAAGTCTCACATAGGATGCTGGCCTTTTATGAGAGTCTATATGCCAGGCATAGATTGCTGATGCTACTCAGATGCTAGAATAACTGGGGGATGCTGTCTGGTGGGACTGATGGAAACTGTAATGAGGGGAGCATGTGACTGGATCAGGGGGTTTCAGCCTATATAATAGAAGCTGTTTGGTCAGTTTATAGTATTGCCTACCCCAAACACTCAAAATTCATGAATTGAGGCCAAAACCACAGCAGCAAATCAACCTCTCCTCTCCTCCCTCCACCCAAGTTGGTTTAAAATTGAGATTTAAAGAACGTGTGGGTAGTTTGCATTTGCTGGCTGGTTCCTGAGCCTTTGAGTACACTTGATTAACATTAAGTTTCTCTGCTACCATAAGGGCTGGAAACGTCTTTTTAAAAAAAAAAAAAAAAAAGTAAAACTGAAGTTCTCACAGATCCATTTGGCCCAAGGACCTGAAAAAGATAAGTTTATTGGTGATGGCAACAGCACTGATAAGACGAGCCCAGGAAAAGGGCTCTTTACCAGAGGCGGAAGGCAGCCTGTTTAGTAGGGGTCAATGGTGAGAAGACCTGTCAAGAAATGTGGGAGGAAGTCTACGTATAAGCAGCAGGAAAAAAAAAAGGAAGGATAAAACAAGTGAAGGAACTATCCTGGGGCATCACATTAATGGTTCTTGTGTTAGCACGTATGTTTGTTTAGGAGCGCCAGACAACAGTTGTTCTGTTGGCAGTTCAGCTATAAATAAGGATGTGAACATACTTTTATCCAAAGAATTTGAAAGAAGTCCTTTGTTACTTCCCTGCAACAACAATGGTGAAGACTGTTGTCTAGGAGAGGACAAAGAAACAACCGTTAACTGTGCAAAGGGTTAAGATACGTTTAGCTGTGCTTCAACAGGGCAAGAGAATATTTAAACTATGAAGGAACTGCTTAGTTTTATCTTAATGGTGCAAAAGACAGTGAAGCTTGGAGGGAATGGAAAGACTATGGAGGGAGGAGAAAATTTGATGCCATTTCAAGGTTATGAACATTTACATTTTGAAATTGCAATTTTTTAAAATATCAGCTCAGATTTTGAATGATGAAGGCTGTGAAATATCTTAGCTTTCAAATAGTCTCACTTTACCTGCTGGAAGCTTCAGGATTAAGTGCAAAGGAGGAGGAGAGGTTGCCTTTTGATGAAGATTTTGTACCAACCTAGTAAATGAGAGTTTCGTTGTCAGTGGAGGACAATAGTGTGAGTATTCCTTCCTTATAAAATTATTGATAAGGTAGAGAGAAATGAGCACCGTCAGTGACTTTTCAAAGTCCATCATATAGCAAAGAAAGAATGGTGTCTCCCAGACCCAAATTTAAAACTATATTCTCCATCTCAATAATGGCAACAAATATATCATTGCTACTCAAAAATGTTCTCTCTTTCCAAAACAAAATGTTCTCATTAATAATTTTATTCAACTCAGTAAATAAGCTTCTGCTTGGTCTTAGAGAATGTCAGGGGAACAGTGTTCGAGTTACAAAGAAAAGAATAAGTTTAAAAACTGTAAAACAAACAAGGAGTCCTGTGGCACTTCTGAAGACCAACAAATTTATTTATTGCATAAGCTTTCATGAGCAAAATCTCATTTCATCAGATGCATGAAATGGAAAAAGTAGCATTTTAAGCTGTATATATACATGCAGAGAAGGATGGGTTACAAAGTCAACTCAAACAGTTACAGAGGTAGTGGTGTCCCTGGCACTGGGCTTATGGGGCTTGAGCCCGAGTCGCAGCACCAGTGCCCCAGGTCTGCCGGTGGTCTGCCCATGGTGGTGGCAGTCGTGCCTGGCCAGGACCCTGGGCCTGGGCCACCCATGGTGGTGGCTGTCTTCCCTGGCCCGGGCCCTGGACTTGGGTCCAGGGCTGGGCTGCTTGTGGCAGGAGCCCAATCTGGGTGCTGCCCGGATTGGGACCGAGGATGCGTGGGGCCCAGGCCCTGGGTGTTTTCCTGGGCCCATGTGGCTCCTGTCCAGAGGGACAGACTGCTAACTTATCTCAGCAAAGTAAACAAGCTGTTTTGATTCAAACAGCATGGAAGAGGGAAGCAAGAGCTGTAAGCAAGAGCTAAGAAGGGTAATGGAGGGGAAATCTCCTTTTGTAATGAGTTAGTCATCCCAGATCCCTATGAGGGTATCTAGTTTCCATATGAAATGACATTAAAAATGTCTTTCATACATACATTACTTTCGCTGTGCTTAGTCCTATAATTATTAAATCCCTTGTTCCATCACAGACACTGAGAACCAAGAATAACTGGCAGAAGTTGATCAGGCTTTTAGGTTGATTGGCTGTTATCCAGTCAACTCCTCAAAGGCTGTGACCCTGCATTGATTATTGAAAGAAATGAGATTCATAGTGGGGTTTTCAAGAGCACCTATGTAGCTATTCCTTACTGGGGGTGAGGTGCCCAATACTTTTGACAATACCACTAGCACTATCAGTTTTAAAAAATGCACTTCAGTATATAAAATATATATTGAAAAAATGTATCACCCAAACCAAGCATTATTAATATTAAACTCAAGTAAAAATGGAACATTACAAAAACTGAATCAAAATCAAACTACCAAGATGAATAATCGAATAAGTTAAACAAGAAAATTTATCTAATGGTAATCATAATCTATATCAATACTTCACAAGGTTTGAAGTAGCAGTCTGTCTGTTTCTTTAGTTGGGATTATAACTAATTTTACCCAAATTCATCAAATCCATGATTTACACCTGTCCATGGGTTTAATACTGAAACCGAATTATCTAATGTCTAAGGCCTGGTCACGACTACATGGTTAGGTTGACATCAGCTGCCTTGTGTCAACCTAGCTGTGGAAGTATCTTTACTTAAATTTGGCTCACATTGATGTGTCTTTACACTAAGTTAACAACACTACGTCCCCCTGTGTCATAGAGTCATGGTCCATACAGTTAGGTCGATGCAGTGACAGTGTAGCAACTGTGTTGCTTACATTGGCTATTACTGTCTTTCAGGAACTGTCCCACAATGACAATACAATCTATAGAAGCACTTCTCGTGATGATGCACGGTGCTGACACAAGGAGTCAAGTATGTACACAAACAAGTGATTTTAGCTGTTCAGTGTCTGTACGTTCATGTAAATTAGGTCAACTTAATGTTATATTGTGGACATGGCCTAAGCCACATCCTCATAGCCAGTTGTAAAGCTTCCCTTTCAGAATTCTAAGTCACCTGTACATTATTTTGCAGAAATATTAGTCTAAACTTTAGCAAAATATTTAAGCAGAAGATAGACAACTCTTATTTACTAGAAATTGCAGACAACAATCTCAAACAGGACACATTTTAATGAATAATTTTAAGAGTCAAAATTTAAGTCCACTAAACCTAGAAAAGTTTCTGACAGCTTCCCCCTCTGGATGTTATAGGTATTCATACATATAGAGTTACACCATCCTAATAATAAAAAGTATATGAAAATGTTTCAATGTCTCTCAACTAAAAAATACTCACAAAAGAAAAACAAAATACTTAAGATAATAGAGGCTTTGCAAACTCTTCAATAGGTATCAAACATATATCCTCAACAAAACAAAACCAAACCAGTTACATGAGACCACTTTGAATGAGCTGGCACAGTCTTATCTGGGTGAAAGTTAAGAGGACATTGTATCATCAGTTTATGGAAAACTCAACATCAGAATGCTTTAAAAATAGCTGTCTGAAACACAAACAAAAGCACCCTAGCAACAACCAGTCACTCAATATTCATCTATCAGTAAAATTAAAAATAAGTTAAGCAGATAATCTATTTGATCACTCTAGCTTCTCAGAAACAAAGCATTTACAATATTCCTTCTATTTTAGAACTGGGCTATCAGTGAAACAGCTAGTCTTCTGCAATCTTCATCTTGAAGGATAAGTTATTGTAAAGCCCCTGAAGAAGAAACCCATCTAAAACATAAACACATTAAATTTCATATAAAGATAGGTATACCCATATAAGCTATTCTTCTCTCAACTGTATTCCAGTTCTGTGATTTTTCCATTTGTCATTTCAAAAACTCTATTTGTTTTATCCCCTTGATCAGAAAGTTTCTGTGTGTCAGTCATTGTCAGATTTATTATCTGGAGAGGAGAATGGAGAAACAAAAATAATTCTGATTCTTCTTTGTAGAATAATAATTCTCCACACTCCTTCAAGTACAGATCAACTCAAAATTCTGAAAAGTACAACGCTTCATTTTCAAACACCTTTTCCTGGGACTGGATGATTTCTTTGTGTCTCCACAAACTGAGATGTCAACACACTTAAGGTTGGGAGTATGTGACAGCTAACCACACCATCCTTATAGTTATGCATTTGGCTGCAGACATCCTGTTTGATGTTGGTCAATTTGTTTAGCTTCTTTGACTCAACATCCTCGTCTGTATAACACATACAATATTCATTTATCTCATAGTAGTACTTTAAAGCCTGGTTTGTTAATATTTGTAAAGCACTTTGAAATTCTCTGATTCAAGATGCTATACAATGACAACATTCAAAGTAATGAATTCAAACATATTTAGGTAATAAATTGATTTCAGTGAGGAAGTATGTGTAATTTTTTTTTTAAATTGTAACAGGAACTGAGAAGGGAGGGGCCCCGCAGAAGATTTTAGGAAGAGCTTCAGGCATAAACCAGGGGGGAGAGAGAATCTTTTCATCTAATAAAATTCCTTTTTCACTGTTTAAAAAGATGCTTTCCATACTTTACCATTTTACATGATAGTGCCTTAGTCAGTCTGTACATGGCAAGCTGACCTTAAAAAAGTCATATAAGTGACGTGAATGGTGTCAACATTTACATTAAATATTTCATTACATTAAATATTTCACTTTACTTAGTTTCATTTAAGACTGAATCTAAACTAGTGTAAGTTAAAGCAGTGGATAGCTTCAGACTCTAGCATACCTCAAACTCAGGATTGCCTCAAACTCTGCATCCTTTCAGTAACTTCTTCAATGGCAGAGTACCTGGAACTGAAATGCATTAAAAAAACCCCACCTCCAGAAATTATTACAAACTATGGACCAGCTTAAATTTGGGACTCTCTAAAACTCCAGGCAATCAATCTGAAACTTCATTACTTTAAAACTACTGAACAGATTTTGTTCACATTTCGCTTGTTTTGTAGATATCATTGAAAAAACAAGCAAAGTCTGAAGATTTTGGCTATGTCTGCATTGCCACTTTTATCTCAAAAAAACTATTTCAAAATAGCTATATCGATTTTAAATCAAAATAACTATTTCAAAATAGCATATCTTCACAGGACTGCTATTTTGAAATAAAGGTGACAAACTCAGAAAAGAGAGTCCACACTTGGCTCTCTCTATGGAAATGGAGATTGGATCAACCTGAGAGGGGTGCATTGTGGGAAGTGTGGCATCCTGGCACAGCTGAAGGTCTCCCTTCCCCCTGTCAGCCCTTTCAAAGAGGCAGTGAGCCAGCTCTTTCCCCAGTGTGCCTGGCAATATGGAGGGTGAGCAGCTCATGGTCCAGACTCCATTCTAGTGGTTTCTTGGACATCTGCAGGAGCCCTGGCACAATCCGGGAAGTCTGCTTCTATTGTGGGGCAGATGTCCTCAGCACATGCAGCCTGCAGGGGTACAGGGCACCCTGCACCCCATCTTGCTAAGCCATAGGGTTGCTATGCTCACCGTGCTGCACTCTGTGCCTTGTTGCCTGTGGGCACATAAAGCCAGCACTGAGTGTCATGACCACCTGGGACAAGTGTCTCTGCCTGTAGAACTTCAGGATGAGCAAAAGGATCTTCCTTGCGCTGGTCCAGGAGCTCACCCCAGTTTTGCAGTGAATGGACACCCAGCTGCGACCAGCCCTGCCCATCGAGAAACAAGTGGCTATTGCTCTCTGGAAACTGGCAACCCCAGATTTCTACTGCTCTGTCACCCAGCAGTTTGGGATTGAGAAGTCCATGGTGGTGCCATTCCTCATGGATGTATGCTAGGCGATCAGCCAGGTCCTGCTACCCCTCCTCATCGCCCCGGGAACCCTGGAGGAGACCCTGAATGGCTTCAAGAGACTTGGGTTCCCCAACTGTGTGGGGATCCTGGATGCAACCTACATCCCTATCTGGGCCCCAGACCACTGAGCCCGTGACTACATTAACACAAAGGGCTACAGTTCCATCATCCTGCAGGCCCTGGTTGATGACTGTGGTATCTTCCAGGACATCTGTGTGGGCTGGCTGAACAGGGTGCATGATGTCCATATTCTGCAAAACTCCTCCCTGTACAGGTAGATACAGAAGGGCACCCTGTGTACTAAGCACATCACCACCCTCAGGGATGTCCAGATGCCCATCATGACCCTGGGGCATGCAGCCTACCTGCTGATTCCATGGCTCATGGAAGGCACAGGACACATGGACGCCACCTGGGACACATTTAACCAGAGGCTGCACCAGTGCTGCTCGATGGTTGAGCAAGCCTTTGGGCATTTCAAAGCCCACTGGAGGGCCATCCTGACCTGCCTGCAGCTTGGTGAGCACAATGTCCCACAGGTTGTCAGTGCTTGCTGTTGTCAACACAACCTCTGTGAGCTGCAGAGAGGAAGGGTACCTCAAGTCTGGGAAACCAAGGCACAGTGGCTTGCCAGGGACTATGAACAGCTCCAGGACACCTTGCACCTCTTGTAGTGGGTCCACTGTCAGGCCCAGGCAGGCCATCAGGGATGTGCTGGCCACCCACCTTCTGTCATACACCACACTCCTACAGCGGGACCTCTCCCACCAGCACCTGTCTGAGGCCACCCCATCCCAGCACCACTTATCCATCTCCCCCACTAACCCACAACAAAAACAACATGCACTCTGAAATGGTTTCAAGGATTTTATTTACAAAGGGAGCTGGTGGGGCAAGCATGGCTTTGGGGGTGGGTGGGTGGGTGGGCGGGGGGTGGGCATGGCTTTGGGGGAAGGGAGCGTTTGGGGAGGGGCCTTCTGTCGTGGTGAGGGGGGTGGAGGGCAGATGCCACAGCTATTGGCCAGGATGTAGTGGATCCTGGGCTTGCAGGCGGCTGCCCTGAGTTTGTGCACGTGCCATGGAGGGGTTGGGGGTGGAGTGGGGGCAGGGTGGAGTGGGGAGCGGTGATGTTGCTCCAGGGGCTGGAGACTCCAGTTTTGCTCATGAAGGAGCTCCACCATTGTCTCCAGCAGCCTGTTCTGAGCTTCCCGGAGACCCTGCTCCAACCTGCGGCTGGTGAACTCCTGCTCCAGCCAGCACTCCATGTGGTCATCCATGCTCCCAGCAAACTGCACGAGGTCCTCAAACTGCTCAGCCCAGGACTGCGGCACCCCTTCCTCCTGTGCTGCACTCTGGGCCTGTGTCGTCCTGGAAGGGCTGGCAGGCATTGGTGATTGGTCTGGCTCTGGAGAGAAACAGAAGACATAGGTGCCTATTGGCATGTCAGCTCCTCTGGCTTGGGGGTGCTCCTGTCTCCCCAGCATCCCTAGGCCTCCCTTTCCCCTTTCTTGGGGTTGGCATCCCACTGTACCCAGTTCTGTGCTGTCCCTCTCCCTTCCCTGCAGATCAGTTGCTGTGCCCACGGTGGCAACCAACCAGCAGCCGTGTTCTGGAGCCTTCTCCGGAGGCTACGTGCCAGCAGGGTCTGTGCCATGCTGCTTGGCCTGACAGTCCAGCTCTGCACACACCACCACTGTGCCCAGCTCTGTCTCAACCTAGCATGGAGAGAGCCTCCTAGCACTCTCCCCAGAGCTTCACGTGAGGTGTTGGGTTGGGGGGTGGTGTGTGTGGGGGAATAGAGCCGCTCACTACTTTTGCACATCACTGACAAGCTGACAGCTGGGGGTGTTCAGAACATTTGGGGGAGGGGGTTAGGGAACTCTCTAGTGCTTCTAGCCCATGTCCCCCTGCAAGATCCTTTACCCACCCCTGCAAGACTTGCCTGTCCCTGTGCCTGGTCCCCCAGCAGTGCCAGCCTGCTTGGCTCGGGGCTTCTGGCTAGGTGGAGAGCTGGCTGGGTAGCCTGCTGCCCTTATGTGATGGGCGCCACCTCCAGCTCCAGGGATGCTAGCTATCCAGAGTCCACCACAGCTGCAGGGTGGGCACTGGGCTCCTGGGCCAGGATGGAGTGGAGCTCCTGATAGTACCGGCAGCCGCTGGTGGGCTCAGTGCTGGTTTGCTCCTTTGCCTCCCTGGCCCACTGGTAGGCCTGCTGGAGCTCTTTCACCTTCACCCTGACTTGCTTGGTGTCCCTGTGGTCAGGAGCATCGCTGCTCCCGGGAAGGAACCAGGGCACCAGTCCAGGTCCTGCCCCTTGACTGCAGGCCATGCCCCTGGCCAGGGACTGATCAGGGACCGGAAGCTGGGGGCGCGGGGCCGCCTGGCCTAGGAAGGGGCCGGAAGCGGCTACTGCCACTGCGGGCAGCCGGGCTCCAGATCTCTGGCCAGATCCGGTTGGAGACCGGGAGAGGCAGAGGTCCCGCCAAGACCTGGGGCACTGGTGCCAGGATTCAGGGAACGGGCCCCAGGTGCCAGTGATGCCTCTGCCTGTGGTGGCCCCTCGCTGTCAGGTCCCTGGCCATGCCAGCATACACTTCCTTGTTGCGGTGGCATGCAGGCAGGGAGCTCTGGGTGTCCTCGTGGCCCCAGACAGCCAGGAGGTCCTGGATCTCCCTTGGTGGGTCCAGGAAGGAGCCTTCCATCAGCGCTGGCTTGCCTGCTCCAACATGGCTGTTCTGTGCAGTGTTGGCCAATTCCAGAAAGATCTGGCCAGGAAGCAGGGAATCTTGCCCTGCCTTTGGCCAGGGCATGCTCTTCCTGTGCCTGGAACCCTGGGAGGAAGGTCTGTCCCAGGAGGAGGTCACAGGAAGCCCTGCTAAATCAAAATAACCTTATTCCATGTCCAAGATAGGGTTATTTCGATTTGGGACTCTCAAAATAGCTTCTTTTTCAAACTATAACCAGGTTTACTGATATTGAAATACCAGCTCGCTATTTTGAAATACTGGAGCCCCTATTTCAAAAAAGCAAAATGGCTCCCTGGACACAAAAAAGTTGTTTTTAAATAAGCTTCCTTATTTCAAAAAAACTTTTCAGTGTAGACGTACCCTATAAGTATTACACAGTGATTCACTGCTTGCAGGTATGAGAAATTTCAGTTGCGTATTAATTTTAAAATAGCTAGAATTTTAGAAGGGAAAATATTTAAATATAAACATGGGGAAAAGGAAGTAAAACCTGAACCTCCAACTTCACATTTCTTGACTGCATTCTCCTGTTGCAGAATTACACAGGGTTCAGAGAAAAATGACAAATTATAATAAGAGGCCTGGAAAAAACCTCTCCTCTGCAGACACACTGAAAAGAATTGGGATAGCTTATTTTACAAAGGAAATATAAAACAGGTATATGAAATAGTGAATGGTTTAGAGAAGGCTCATTGGGAACTTCTGTTCTCCCTGTGTCATTACACAAGAACACAGAAACATTTAAAGCAATTAAAGGACATGACAGTTAAAACAGATAAAAGGAAATACTTTTTCACGCAGCATTGCACTGAATAGTGGAACTTCCAAAGATTAAAAAAGATCTTACAGAAAAGTGCATCATACTTTTCCTTAAGTGTGGAATTCTTCAAAACTTTCTCCACACTTACATGGGTCCATGATCCGGGATGAGCATTACATACCTGTGAGTCCCAGGGTTCAGGTAGATCAAAGTACAGTTCAGAGAGGTCAGAGTTCATTTAAGGATAGAAAAGTCAAGAGATCCATTCCAAGAGGAAGGTTCAACAAGGTAGAAAAGTCCAAGTAACAATTAGCATGCAGTGGCTTGTTGGTCAGACAAGGACGTAAAGGAAGCAGAAAGATTTTATAGGGTCACCAGTCAATTTGGGTCAAAACCATGTGGCCAATCCAGGAGCAGGCTCTGGAATGCAGGAAGCTGGTCCACTCAGCTCTGTGAATTCCCTTATAACCCAGCGCACTGGTGTGGTGTGATAGTGACAGCTGCTTCCTGAGCCCTCTACAGAACCTGGGTTTGAGACTAGGTTCTTAACACCAGTCCTGTTCTAGTGATAGGTTAAAGTCTGGTATCTTACATATCTGTTGGAACTGAAATGTGAATTCAGCCATTAGAAAGACATATTATGGCTTTTCCAGAGAAATGCATAATATTTTCTTAACGATCTCTGCAGATACGTGGACTTACAAGGTGTATAATTTTAATGACCTTAGCTAGCTATTTTATGCATATTTGGAGATTTTAAAAATGTATTAGAAAGTTGCATTTAATTTTTTTTATTAAGATTTAATTCTTTTCTTCCTCTGATCACTGTACAGTTGGAGCCATCATACTAAGACAGCCTGGCTTTTCAGCCAGAGGAATACAAAAATAATACTTTCGTTTTAAACAGACCTCTCTAAAATAATGTTCCTGTTAAGTACGTGGCATATCATCCAATGTGTTATATGCATCTGTATTATATCACATGCACACACACAATAGGGCAAAATTCATATCATCAACATGTTATCATCTCCTTCCATATCTTTCCTTTTCTGTAACTGTGAAATGTGCCTGTATTTGCTTACTTAACTCTCCTTTTCTATTTCTGATGTAAAAAAACCCCAATCAACCAATCCCCAAATCTTACCTTAAGCAGAGTTTTTACCCTAAAAAGAAAGATATGCTTGTGATTCCATACAGTCCAGTAGGGACTTTGCTTAGGTTTCCAATTTACATGAAAGATGCTCAGATACTATTCTGATGGGCAATAGTATAAATCCTAAATTCCAAAGGAGTAGCCTTGCTAATCTAGTGCAGCAAAACAAACAAGGATTCCAGTGGCACTTTTAGGGTATGTCTCCAATAGCCAAAGCTAGTTTAAACTTGTTTGTTTGAACTAAGAAGTTTGAGGTTAGGTCGAACTAACCTCAGACCAGTTTGAACTAACCTCACTTTTATAAACTCAAATTAACAATGTGTTCTAGTTTGAACTAATGCTTAATTTGAACTAGAACACATTTTTAGTTCAAACTGCTTTATTTCAAACTTATTAAGTTTGAACTAAGTGTTAGTTTGAGTCCACATCATGCTTAGTTTGAACTAAGTGCTGGTACTAACTAGTTTGAATTAAGCATTTTTTAGTTCAAACTAAGAAATTTCTTAGTTCAAACTAAGGCAAGCCTAGTGTGGCCATGGGCTAAATTAGTCTGGATTAAGTCTCCTTAATCTGGACTAATTTGCCAGTGTAGACATAACCTTAAAGAGTAACAAATTTATTTGTCACATGAGCTTTTGTGGGAGAGAATCTCACTTCTCCTTGGTTGTTTAATATAAATCCTAAAATTGATATGTAGATGTAATGATTAGATATATCATTCATCTACCTTCAGGGAAATGTATAGTTATTATAAGTGTAATGCTTTTTCCCAAAGAGAAATAAAGGGGTTACCGATTAATCAAAAAAGGGAACATGTTGAAAAGAAATATATTTTAACATTAACATTTTTTTTAATCTAACAACCACAGAAAGATACTTTGTAAGACTTCCATTTTCCAGATATTACTGATCTGAATCTCTTTCCCATAATTACATTTGTGTAACTTGTTTTAATAACTGCCGAATCACAACAACAGCTGCCTCCTGTGACCCTGAAGACTGGTTAGAAGGCTGTCTGTCCACCAAAACATAATTCCAGTACTTTTAATCACCAGATTTCCACAGTTATTTATTGCAATACAAATGCCTTATTCATTGAAGGTGGTGACAAAACTGCTATTGACTTCTGTAGGACCAAGCCCAGGATGTTGATTTTCACTATTTTTGAAATATTTCTTATTCCATTCAGCTTAAGGAGCATTTAAAGACAAACTTTCTTTGATCAGACCATTCTGAATCTTCCCTACAATCACAAGTGAAGCAAGTCTGATCCATCTCATATTTCATTGTATCCCATGATATGTAGTTGGTCCTCAAATCTGTCGGATCATATTTTAGGGAATGACAAAAGAGTCTCACAACAGTTTTTCCTCTGTATTCCTTTAAGAAAATTTTGCACACCAAATTCATGGACTTTTTCTTGTTTGGATCTTAGATGTCAATGAGCGCTATTGTCAGCTTATGGATGGCTCCTATTTGTAAAATTACTTCTATTGTTACAGGCTGACAAATTACTGAATAAGACAGAAAAAAAAATTGATGGGTCCGTGGGCTAATTCAGCTATTTTCTGTGGCATTTTATCACCCTACCCCATTGGCATGATTATTGGCATTTTTTCACTGATTGTTAAATTACTGGCTAATTGTGTATTATCAAAACTACACATAATAGCTGAGTTTGTCTCACTGCTGATGTCTGTAAAAACAAGCTGGGTGAGACACAGAATTAGGCTAGTGATGAATGTGTTGCATATGTCACTCCACCTGATGTGTGTGCCAGTACTTATTTTTGCCCCCCTTTTGTGTTGGGCTCCTATTGCACTGTGCTCTTCTACAGCTAGAATAAAAGCATCAACAAAAGATCATGTTTCGTCTTGGGAACAAGTACCTAATAATTCAGCACCTTGTGTCTTGGATTATTTAAACCTTAAAGATTGAGAGAGAGGAAACTGAATGCTAATTCCATTTTTTATTGGTGGCTGCTCATTAAACTATTTCCAAGGAATGAGAAATCCCTGAGTATGCCGGCATGAGTCCAACAGGCCTTGAACATTGTGCTACAAGTTGGCAAAACCATACTTTGAGAAGTCATAGAAGTCTGCCCACAAATGGTGTGCTTTTGTAGATTATTTAACAAGAACCAGGAAGAGACCATGTAGTGTGGAAGGTTTATTTCAGAGAAAGCATAGTTCATTAATCCTAACACCTTAGATTATTAAGCCACAGAGATTTTAAATTGCTGTTTACTTTTCATTATGGACTAGTTGTTTACTTCTTCCATTTCTGTCAGCTTAAGCAAGGATGGCAGACTTAGGTTATGTCTAAGCTATGCACTAGGGATTTGATTTCCCTGCTCATAAACTCATAGGCGTTAAGGTCAGAAGGGACCACTACAGCCATCTAGTCTGACTCGGGTACAATGCACGTCACAGACCCTCCCACCAATGCCTGTAACAGATCCCTAACTGTGGCACAGACCAGCTTGAAGATTGTTTCCATTCCTAGTGAAAGGATTTATGTACAGGAATAAGGTCAGAAAATGCCCTACTTTTCCCTAGCTGCAGTTGCAACAGTCCCTTGGGTTCTGTTCCTCAGTCATAAATGGGTCCTAGGAACCTCAAACACTGAATGAAAGGTATACACAAAATGTGACTTCTTCAGGAGGATTTACAGCATGTTCCTATCAATGCACCTGTCTAATGCTGCAATGTTTGGGTTGCTGGTGTTTCAAGCAAATTCTTATTTTCCCTTTAAAATTTATTTCTATTTGCATTTTTTAATAATAAAGAAATAATAAGGAAACATTTCTATTTGCATTATGTTTGGTACAAGCTGGGTTATAGAAAACTGAAAATCAGGACTTAATGGGATGTGACAGTGTCGAATTAACTGTTTCATTGTATTTATTTGGTAATTCATAATTATGGTAATATGCAACATCCTAAAAGGGTGAAGATTATCCATTCTCTGGTAGCAGGCTTGGAAACGTTCAAATGTGTTGCCTTTTATATTCAGTTGTCACTCTTTAGAGAGAGATATTGTACTTCCAAAAGTGCATGGACTAGTGTTACCAAACCTGATTGTTTTGTTTTCTGCTTTGAACAAATAGAAAAAAAAAAAAGTAGAAAAACTAAAAATTCAAGGAGCTCAGATTATGGATCCTTTTCCAAAGAATGGATCATATTCCATATGACAAGGTACTTATTTTATAAACCTATATATTTGAAACAAACAGTGGCTATTTCTGCTGAATCTACCACGAACAGATGTTACACTTGTCTCTGAAACTACTGTTAGCTTTTAAATAAATGAGTGTATTCTTAACTTTAGGAAGATTAGCTGTTGCTGCCATGTGATAAGTTTTTGGTTGGAAAAGCACTAACAAGGACATGTTGATCTATTGTTTTTCCCTAGCCTTAGTCCCAAATGGGCATATTTGCTCACAGGGGCAGAGGAAGTTGCTTAAATTTTACCTTAATACACTGCCCTAATTCTGTGGAAGCCAGTTCTCTTTGTGTGTTTAACAAAGAATGGAATCATTTGTGATGCAAGTAATGCACAACACATTATCAGAAACTTGGGCCGGTAGTAAGGCCCCATGAAATTCACGTTGGAGTCAAAGATTTAATAATTTAATACCTTTGGAACTGTACTTAGCAGTAAGTGACATGAACTATATTTTCTCATGGGGGATCTATTTAAACAATCAAGTTTGGTCTTACACAGTCTTCCTGTTAGCTATTAATGTGCAAGAAAGTAATTGTAATTTTATATCTGGACTATCCTGTTTTCCCTATTATTGCTGATTTGCATTAAAATGCACTATATTATATTCTATACAAAAATTATATGACAGTTATATAAATGAAGTTTTAAAGTAAAGAAACGTCAGGTTTAAGGTTACATACACAACCGTAACTCTGCCTTCTAGTATACAAGTCTGGCAATACAATGAAAGAAAAATAGGGATTGCCACACTCTGTCAGATTACTACATTGAGCCATTAGTCTTAGATTGGCTAATACCAGATACTTCAGAGGAAGATGCAAGAAATGACAGTTTTAGCATAAATGATTTATTATTTAGTGAATGACTTATGCCATAAGCAAAAGGGTTAAATCCTTAATTACTTTTATTCTATCTAATGTTGTTATGAATGTTTTCACTTTACAAACACCCAAACTTTTTCCAAACCCTCTGCTCAGTTTTTGTCCCCCATGGTATCTCTTGGCAATATCTCCTTGCTTTTGCAGTCTGAGAGGTGGTAACTAGAAATTCTTGATTTACCTTCTTTCTACTGTTCATTGCTTTATATACTTCTGCTATCTTCTCTTACTCACTTTCCTCTCTAAGCTAAACACCTCCAATCTTTAAAACTACTCTTCACATGGATTTTTTTTTTTCAAATTTTCAATCTGTTTTTGAACTCCACTTTATCTTTTTCTTTGAGGTAACATGAGATGCACAGCACTCCAAGTTTAACAGTGAGTTATATAATGACATAATATTGTCAACTTTATTTTCATCCCCATTCCTTGTACATCTTAAATTTGTTTGCTTTCATGACTGCCAATGTGCATAAGACAGTTTATTTCACTACAAGAAGTGACATCCATGTCTGTTTCCTGAGTACTGACAGTTAATTTAGACCGCAGCATTTACAAATATGAAAATCTGTATTTAGAAGCAGAAAGTAAAAATAAAGGAAGAATTAAACAGATAAATTCATTGACTAGAGAATACTAAAAATTATTCAACAGAGGGAGACTTTGCCATGATTCATGGCTCTGAAATAAAAGTTAATTAGCACTGGAACACAGACTCATAATTTCAGTTGGAGTAAATCTGTGTAGCACCATTGAAGTCAGTGACTGAAGATGTGGACATTAATGTGCATTTGAAGTAGCCACTTACAACTCTATTCATCTGGAAGCAGTTTGGAGAGTAATAGATCTGCAAGATAAAAACAGGACACAGATCATTAATAATAATGTCTAGGTCTTCTACAGTACCTTTCATTAGTAGGTCCTAAAGCACAGTACTAAGGATGGTCAATATATTCATTGCCATTTTTGTCTACAGTAAAAATAACATCACCACACCACACAGAACAGAGTAACTGAGGAAAACAACACTCCTCTCCATTACCTCTTACACGAGTTGAGCTCGAGGTAAGAGGCTAAACCTAACACCCTCCATTAGAGATCTGGGTTGGAGGTCTGCTCCACAATGCCTTGCACCAAAGGAGCTTGAATATCATAGACAGGTCTCAGTATTTCAC
The DNA here is from genome assembly GCA_007922195.1 of Podocnemis expansa. NCBI lineage: Eukaryota > Metazoa > Chordata > Testudines > Podocnemididae > Podocnemis > Podocnemis expansa. The sequence goes on from ML681972.1 coordinate 10,485,630, forward strand.
CTTGCTAATAGGAAAATTCACATATTAAAACAAACAAACAAACCTCTAATTGATGTGTAGGACACAAACACAGCATGCAATGTTTAATAAAGTATAAGGTCCCAATTCAGCAAAGTACTGAAGTACATGCTTGACTTTAAGCAGGTGAGTAGCTCCACTGAAACCAGGGTAAATGAAGTCAAAGAAGCACTACTCACTTGCTTAAAGATTAGCACACATTTAGGTGCTGTGCAGACTCAAGCCCTGAAAGAGCCTTTAGAAGAGGTCTGCAATGAGGTTTATCAGTCCTTATTCTGAGTTTAGGCAGAAGGAAGAGGAAAGTCTTCATGGCTTACAGGTAGTCAGGCAAACCACATTCCTGCACAACCACCAGAACTGCCAGTGATGGAGGCTTGCATCCAGAGCTGTGACCAATAAAGAAAACAAGGTCAGCTAAGGAGATGGAAAGGCCTGAGATAAAAAAAAGGGCAATAGCACCATGCAAACTTGTGTCTAAGAGACAGAGAAGACAAAAGATGACTATAAGCTCTGGAGCATAAGGGCCGATAGACCAGTCCATAAATTCTTAACTTAAATTGAGTCAAATTATAGGTGAATCAAAGAGAACTTATTAGGAGAAAACTTGGACTCTGAAAGAGACAGCATCAAGAACAGATGACAATGTCTTACTTCTCCTGTCAGGGCAACCCAGTGACTTCCCTGTTCTGTCACTGATATTGTCTGCCTTTGTCAGCTACATACTCCATTTCTGACAAAGTGGAGTGCCAGCATCCTCTGCAGTCACCAATCACGACGTAAACTCGGCTCCTGGGCAAATATGAACCAGTCAGTAGACATGCAGGAAGCCCATGCTGAACTAACAAATGGATAGATGAAACACTCTCTTATAGACTCTGCATTCCAGAGAATAGTCAATTCAGATTTCATCCATTACAGCCATTCCTCCTGGGCCAAACAGAGTGTCAGCAAGCCTTATAGTGATTTTCTTCCTTATGTGTGTGTGTACTCTATGCCTCGGTAACTGATAACACTATTTCACACTGAACTGATATTGTCTGTGGGGTTTCAATAGAAGATGGAAGTCAAGGAGCCGTTCCCCAGCTGTTGATGAAAAAATAGTGCAGTAATTGTGGACATAATCCCTATGAAATGTGGATGTGTAAATGTGCTTCCTCCCCACCCTTCTTGGAGCATTGTAGCAAGGGAGGGTGTGGTTGTGTTGATAGTACAGTTTGCTTTGCAGTAATGATCTTTAGATAATTACTATTAAACTCTGTTACACAGTTTATTCTTTCTTCAACAAGTGCTAATCTCTTTCCACAAACAGCTAAGCATTTGCCTTTGTTCAGCTGTTTTCCATCAGAGCCAAAGGCAATCAGGTGGCAATTGCAATATTACTGTTGAAGAATTAGCTGAGAATATTTAAAAGCAAATGCTACAGTTTTTCTACAGTTCAGGCCAAAAGCATTTATGCCTCTGCATCAGTAAAATTTACAGCTCAAGCAGGAGGCCTGTTTGCTAATTTTGCTTTTTACATACTGAAACCTCAAAGGGCCAAGAGGGAAGGAGAGAATAGGCCAGTCAGTCTGCTCTTAAATGTGAACTGTTGCAAGGACATCAGTTAGGTATACTGAGTTCATGGCAAGCTACAGTGAGGTAGGTGGGAAAGGACAGAGCATCTGTCTATTTAGTTTTTTTTTTTTTTAAATGTAAAATAGATCTTGTCAAACTAACTTGTTAACTCTTTTTGATTAGATTACAAGTTTGGTTGACAAAGGTAATACTGTTGATGTAATAGATTTAGATTAATGCAAGGTGTCAGTACTGCACAACATATAGATAATAAACTAAAACAATATAACATGATCATAGCACACTAAGTGGATTAAAAACTGGCTCACTGATAGGTCTCAAAATGTGAATGTAAATGAGGAATCTGCAAATAGGTGTATTTCTAGTGGCACCCAGCAGTGATTGGTTCTTAGACTTCTGCCATTTAACATTTCTATCAGTGACTGGTAAGAAAACAAAATCATCACTGATAAAGTTTTCAGATGACACAAAAATTGGAGGAGTGGTAAATAATAGAAAGAACAGGTCACTGATACAGAGTGATCTGGAGTGTTTGGTAAGCTCGGTGCAAGCCAACAGTATGTTTTTTAATGCTGCTGTATAGAAATGCATACTTTTAGGAACAAAGAATGCAGGCCTTTGACTCTATTTTGGGAAACAGTGACTCTGAACAAGGTTTGGGAGTACTAGATAATCAGATAAACAAGAACTCCAAGTATGATGCTGTGACCAAAGGTCCAGTGTGATCCTTAGATGCATAAATAGGGGAATCTTGAGTGAGAGTAGAGAGGTTGGTTATTTCTGCATTTTTTACTGGTGTGATCACTTCTGAGATAGTGTCCAATTCTAGTGTCCACAGTTCAAGAAGTGTGTGGACAAACTGGAGAGCTTTCAGAGAACAGCCATGAGAATGATTAAAGGACTGGGAAACAATCTACTGTGACAGACTCAAGGATCTCAACTTATTTAGCTCAGCAGATGGGAAGGCTAAGAAGTGACTTAATTGCAGGCTATATATACCTAAATGTGGAACAAATGTTTGATAATGGATTCTTCAATCTAGCAGAGAAAGTTACAATGCAATTCAATATTTGGAAGTTGAAGCTAGACAAACTAAAGAGTGGAAATTAGACAAACTAAAGAGTGGAAATAAGGCATACATTTATACCAGTGAGAGTAATCAAGTATTGAAGTAACTTACCAAGGATCATGGTGGATTCTTCATCCCTGGAAACATTTAAATCAAGATTGGATGTTTTTGTTAAAAGCTATGCTCCAGGAATTATTTTGGGGAAACTCTGTGGCCTCTGCTATACAGGAGATCAGACTAGATGAACATACTGGCCCCTCATGGCCTTGGAATCAATGAATCTATGAAGGTCACTGACAAATAAGCTCATCTATATAGATGTGAGACTGACATACCTGATATTTTAGCATTTGAAAAATAGGTTTGACTCTTGTAAGTGTAGGTTAATACTCAACAAAACACCTCTAATATCCCTGAAAATTAAACACTGAAACAGTATGTGTTAGGACAGCAGTTCTCAAATGCTGTGTTGCAAGATTACTGTGTCACCACACAGAGGTAAGTGTGATATGGCCAGCCAGAGCTGAAGTGTAGCAGCAGCTTCTCAGTAGGGTGCTATGCTTGGCAGCAGGGGTGCTGGATTCAGTGGTGGTAGGTGTGGGAGAGTGGGTTTTGGTGGCAGGGGCACTGGATTCAGTGATGGGGCACTGCCGTGTCCTGTAGAGTCACACATGCTGCACAACAGAAAAAATTCTCAAGGTATTAATTCCTAATATGTCTGCCTCCCTCACAGCTTGGGCTGCTCTTCTCTAGCTGCATTACAACTTTCTTCATTCATCAATTTCACCAGTCAAATGATCTTGTCACCTGACAGTACTTGACTACACTTGGAAATGACATCATATTATAGTGTGTTGGTTAACACGTTAAACACACTTCAGCACTCTGTGTAAAGAATGACAGGTGTATTTAAAGTCACTTAATGCATTGATGGTCCAACATGGTAGAGTTAACAGACTTGCCACGTTTAATGCATATCATGTGACATTCATGCTTTGCCTGGCTATATGTCTAGCATTGTTTTTTTTTTTTTTTTTTGAGGGAGGCAGAAGGTATTTCCTTTGGAGCAAAGGAAAATACACTAGACTTAGACCCAGGAGACCATAGGATCCAGTTTCACTATTTTTACTAGATTCTCATATCCTGAAACCTACATTCCTCCTAATGTAATGAGGAGTTGTATAAAGCCACTTCAGCAAAAAATGGAACTAGAATCGGAGTCTTTACTGTGGCAAAACTAGGCCTCATCCACTCAGTCATACTGTTTTTCAGAATGATTGTTCTCTCTCCACCTCCCAGAGCTGGGAGTAAATCCAGGAATCCTGAAAGCAGAATACCATTGCTGTTTCAAAGCAAACAAACTAACAAAACAACCTTGTGAAACCTAGTGGCAAAGTGAATATGGTGATATTCCCCACGCCTTTTCTACCTGTCATCTAACAGCCTAATTCTGCCTATAGTGGCTCTTTTAGCTTGATTAGAACCAGGGTACCAAGTAAAAGTTGGAAGTGCCTATGAGTAATTTAGGGGAAAATATATTGAAAAGGCTCAGGGATGTAATGATCAAGGGAAAAATTATAAATAATAATGCCCAATTTTTATATAGTGTTTTTCATTTGGAGATCTTAAAAGTTAAAATATTAAAAAGTAAACCCAGGAAGCAGAAACTTAGGAAATTCAAACATGTAAAAGTATGAAAATGCACCCAAATAATGTTAACTAGGTCCTATAGAGGCGTCAAGCAATAACCATGAGAATAATAATGACAATGTGATTAAGCAGTTTAGTATTTGTAGCCCCGAAGAGGATGAAACTGATTTTTAAAAACTCATTAGAATTTTTCCATTTTCTTTTTTTCCTCATGGTGTCACTACAAGGAAAAGGAAAAATGAGTGAATCAAGTATTTAAAAATCATTTCAAATGAAGATCAATTAAAACCAGACAATCAGAACTTTGGGGATCTAGTGATAGACTGATCCTATATAACCTATAACTCTGGGTTCATAGCAGACTTGTGATCAGCTGAGGTTCCTCTTGTATAGTAAAGTCCTCTTGTGACAGTTAAGCACAATTGCACCTGTATTTCCCCCTCTGTGGCTCAGCAAGGACATACTGTGACCCTGAGCACCCTGTATTCACACCATATCCAATACTGTAATAATACTTGTACAAAATATGCCTTTGAGATATCATTTGAAAACCAACTTATCAATCATTAATATTCTTGTGTGATGTACGTACACAGAGGGTATTTAGAGTTATGTATGTATGCTGGAATGATGACTAAAGTGTTCAAACCACCACCAGATTCAGTGCCACCTTATTTATAGTTTGAATAAATTTAACTTCGAAGGGTAATCTGCAGAAGTATCAATTTGAAAGATTTCCTGCTTTATAAAGACAGGGGATCTTATCCTCAATTGATAAGTAGTTGAATCAACTGATTGTATATTATGATACTATATTATGAAAGTTTCTAGTGTGATGTCTTTTCTGAAAGCCAATGATACACTGGTAATTGGTAACACTGTGAATGGTGTCTTAGGCCTACATATGGAATTGTGGATACTCATTGGCTATGTTTACACTACAGGCTCAGTTAAGTTGACTTAATAAGGTCTACTTAAAGTCAACTTTATTAAGTTGACTGAGCGCTAGTCTACTCTTAGGGCTTTTCTTGGTGGCGGTTGACCGGCATTTACGCAAGGCAAGTAAAATGCCTTACATAAATATTGGAGACTTCCTAAGCTGCTGGGACACACAGGAGAAAGCTGACCACAAATCCTGTGTGGTTGGCTTTCCCCTAAGTCTCCTGGCTCCCAGGACTTGCTTAACCAACTTCCGGGAGTGCAGCAGCAAGTTCAGACTTGCTGCTAAGTGCTCCTAGAATGCCAGGCTCACAGCGGCGATTTTGCCACTGTCAGGGTAGACATAGCCTTAGTGAGGCCCTATTTGTTTAAGTTGACTTAAGCCAGAGGACCCATTTATAGTTGACTTTAAATGGGTCTCTGGCTTAAGTCAACTTTATAAAGTCAACTTAAGAGGCTCTATTGCCCTAAGTTGACTGTATTAAGTTGACTTTGATTGGCACATTGTATTAAGTCGACTTAACCCCTAAAGTCAACTTGATGGGCAGGAGTTATTAAGCTATCTTAATCAAGTTTTTAAGTCGACTTAATGAACTCCAAATGTAGCCAGGGAGTTGCTTAAGTCGACTTAAGGCTCCTTAAGTTGACTTAAGCCCCTAGTGTAAACATAGCCATTGATATATTAGATTTTCCAGTTGGTCACCAAACAAAATGGAAGAGACTTTCTCAAAGACTGAAGCAATGGTAGCTATTCACCACTCTCCAATGCAATTAGGCAAGGTGTGACCAAAGACAATGGAAGGATCATTTTCACAGAAATCAGCAGAGGGATGGGAAGCTTATAGAAAGGAAAGAACACCATGAAGGCATCTTGCCTCTTGAAACAAAATCATTGAACTTCGGAAAATATGAACAAAGACAGAAGGCATCTTTGGTATCCATCACTAGACAGACTCAAGAGAACAGAGCTCTTGCAAGTTGGGAAAGATGAATCTTTTGATCAAGGGGGAGATTAAACTTTGGAACTGACTATGGATGAGGAAAAAACATCTTGAACAAAATCTGTGCCTTGCTAAATTAAATTTTAGGCTCTTAGATGTGTGTATTTGCTTATAATCCTTATGTGCTAGTAACTCTTTCTAACTTTATTCCTTGTGCAACACTTAACCTACACCCTAGTATTGTAAATCTGTTTTTTTCCCCATTTGTTTATTTACCCCAGTTAGTATACTAAGCTGTGATTTAGTTTTCTGCCTTTAGAGGAACAAACAAAAATTATTCCTCTGAGCTTTCTGGGAGAGGGCTGGACACTGCAGATGATATGGTTTGGGTAAAATTTGGAATTGGGAGTGTGTTGGGGTCATCTTGCTTGTTGTAACCCAGGTTGGTGGACATCAGAGTGGGCCTATGGGGGTGTAGACAGGTGCTAAGGTTAGAGCTGTTGAACTAGGGTTGGCTGCATAGAACACAGACCCTCAGGGTGTGGCCTGCCTGCTGTAGGCTAGCTTTATGTATCTCCAGGCTGGGAACTACAGCAACAAAGCATTACACGGCACCAAGGGTTGCAGTGTAAGTGGTGACATAACCCTTTACTTGTCTGGATCACACCATGAACACTATTCCCTTTCCCCTCCCCTCCTAGTTTTTTGGTAGTAAATGGTGTAATTGCCATGGTAAATACCTACATAGCTCTTTCTAAGCATTACAGAGAACATAGTAAAATGATAAAAGACCTGATATGCATTCTAAAAAGTTTACCAGAGAAAGGTCACTCCTGATTCCAAAAAGGAATATGGCCAGTGAACAGTCCTTCAAACTACATGAAGGAGATTTTCTGTGGTTAAAAATTCATAACCTCTTTTGCTCAGACCAAGAATGTATACTGGGCCAAGTCTTTCTGACCTTACCAGAGAGTATTGGGGCAGAAAGTTCCATCTGTTTGTTGGATCAGAAAGAAGGCTATGAGCTGGTTTAAACTCAGCTTGTTTATTTAAATCACATTTCTTGTGTTTTGTGTGTGTGTGCACACGCGTGTGTGTCTGGAGAATCCAGTTTGCTCTAACACATGTGAGTATTCCCAGGCCATAGTGCCTCTGTGGTGCCTCTAATTTGAGTGAATTTGCCTAATTACAGCAGGTTGTTCTTAGTTCCTGGAGTGGCTATGGTCAGACTTCCCTGTGGAATCATATACTACCATTGGCCAACAGTGATACACAGACAATACAATAAGATCTCCAAAGATAGTGCAGGAAATTGCCATGTCTGTCACACATCTTTTAGACAGTACTTGGCTCTGCCCTAAGCCCTAGGGGCTCTTGGCATATTGCAGAGATCAGCAACCCAAAAGATAAGAAGAGTCATTTATTAAAATTTCTTCAGTAGCCCAAGTGTTTTGAGAGCCACAAGGGGTGGGGCCAACCGGTGAGGTGTGGAGAGGCTGGGCCAAGGTGCCTGCTGCAGGGTCCCATGGCCAGGGGGAGAGCCTAGAATGAGAAACAGGCTCCGCACAGGGTCCCCCCACTGGTAGTGGGGAGCTTGGAGCCAGGTGCAGGCCACCTGCGATGTCCCCCTTTTTGGGGGGGGAGGGTGGGCAGAAGGGTTGATGACCAGAGTCCAGAGCTGCAACGGGGTAGCAAAAGAACTACATGTGGCTCTGGAGCCACAGGTTGCAGACCTCTGGCATAGTGGCAAAGTCAAGGGTGTGGCCAAACATTTTCTATGGTTTGGTGACACTTAGTTGTTATAACAGCCCTATGGAACTATTGCAGCCAGGAGCAAATTAGAACAGCCCTGAGGCTGCTGTAGTGTACCTCACCTTTTCCCCAGCTCCCAGGTCCTGGAATAGGAGAGCTTGAAGGGACCTAAAACCTAGTCTCATATTTTTAAATACATATATTTTAAAAGATATGCTCTGTGTTTATTCCTACATTATATTCTGGCACTCTGTGGAGAACAAGTCCCCAAACATCTATTCTTTCTTCCTGCTTTAGAAAATGTTAGTGCTACTGGGGGCAAAAAAAATCTCATTAGGTTCTGAAATATGACCTGGATAATGTAAATAAATGACTAATAACCTCACATTTGTCCTCACAGTGGGAGATGTGCAGTACTTAAATTATGCTAGATGAAAGCAAACTAAATTGATATAATAAGGTTCTAGGTCATTTGTGAGTTCGCAGCAAAGCAATGCTGAACAGTACAACAATTACCTCAAATATTTCAGTGTCCATGTCTGAGCTGGGTGCAATCAGTTTTTCTCAGTCCATTTAGCCACTGGCCTTCCGCATGGCATTGAGGTATGTGATTCAAAATGTATGTCCAGTTAGGCTAATGTATGCAATTCATCCTTTTAAAATGCTGGCTTTCTAGTGGAACATCAGTTCTTCAAATAGTGTATGCAAAGCCCACTGCCATGCAGCTGCAGCAGCAATCAGCAGGAAAGTGGTTTAAAAAATTCATCAAATTGTTATACTTCAGAGTGATGCTGTTGAAGAAAACTGCATCATTGTTCTGTAACGAGGTTCTGAAACTAGAGGGTTCTTTATAAATATCTGCAAATCACATCTGTCAGTAGAAAGCAAGCTGTGTTCTTTAGATCAATATATTATAGTGTGCCAAAAGCTGGGAAATAACTGTGCTGCAAATAATACATCTGTGAAGTCCTCATACTTTAAAAGCACTTCTGATTACTAAGTGCAAAAGACACCACTGTAAAGATCCTCATTGTTAGTCAAACTACATTCTTGCTATGTAGTTTTTTTATTTGCCAGGTCCTACAACCTGGGGAGGCAGAGCTCAGGGACAAAATTCATGTCTTGTTGACAAATGTTGATGAGGAACTATCAAAGACAACAAAGTTTATTATACAGTTCAATAAACTGTAAAAACTTCCTACAGAATTTTTAAACCACCTAGGAGAATTATTGGTACATATCCATATCTATATATGTTAAAGAAATGGGAGAGTAATAAATGTGCAAATACCCTGCAACGGAAGAAATTTTTAATGGTGTTAGAAAAGAAAAGGTTGCTTTTGATAGATAAAGTGTCAAGAGAAAGTACACTATTCAGAAAATTTCTCCATCCTTACTTCTGTTAGAGCAGTAGTATTTTTTTAATTATGGACCCCTAAAAATTTTGAATAGAGGTGCAGATCCCTTTGGAAATCTTAGACAGTCTGTGGAAACCATGTTGAAAACCACACTATTAGAACTTTTATATGTACAGATATAGCAAAGAAAGTGTAGGGAAAATAGAAAATGTTGTAAAATTTATAGGCAACGTGATTTTGTACTAAGAGTCAAGGTACTGGAAAAAACAATGCCTGAGTTTCACTTGAATAGAGTCCCTCTCACCTCACTGTCACTGAATAGAGATGTTCATTAGTGTTATTCCTACTGCTGATGCTTTTTGCAAAAGTATAGTTATTATAAAAATACTTGGCTCAAATAGTATTCTAGAAATTGTTGTAAGCAACATAGTTTGTTTACAAATGAGATCAGGTTTGAAGAAAACATACAGAATGTCCAAGAAGTAATCAAATAGCAGTAAGCCAGAAAGAATGTTATTTGCACAAGATAAGTCATACAGTAACACCATCACGTTTTATTCCTAAATAACAAAATGAAAAAAAAATTAAGTAATGGTTAGGATTGCTGTATGTAACTCTACAGAGCGCATGCTAGTGGATACCTCATTGAAAAATCCCATAAAACTGAAGCAATAAACAGCTAAATACACAATTCTTACTTATAATATATACATCTGTTGGGTGGAATTTGCACATTGCCTTTAAAAGAAGTAACAGTGAGTAAATTCCTTGTGCCTTTCTCTCTAGGGTGAGCAATTGCAGAAGGGCCAGGCACAATTATGCTCCATATGTAAAGATTACTTTACCCATCTGTGACAGAGTGCATGGATTGAGGAAGTGAACCTGAACTCTGATCACTTAGATGCTAATTAGTGACCAGGAGAAGCTGATTGGGAGTAATTATCTGATCAGGCTGGTGAGCTGTGTGGAATAAAAACTCAGTTAGCCCTCTTGGCCTAAGGCTAATATAAGAGGCATAGGAAGAGAGCGAATGAGAGAGAAAGAGACGGATGAACAGGACTCACTGAATCTCATTGTAATGGCTGTCTACATTAGGGAGCATTTTTTGAAAAAAGTCATTTCAGAAAAATTATTTCAAAATATATTTGAAATAATTATCTCAAAATAACTTTTTTAAAAAAATGCTATTTCAGGAGAATAGCCTAGGGACCGTTCATTATCCCGAAATACCACAGCTTGTTTTTTTTCTTTTGAAAAAGAAACATTGGACTTTTTTTTTTTTTTTGAGAAAGAAAGTCAGGGCAATGGAAGAGATAGGGAGAATATTTTGAAAAAGAGCCTTTTCTGTGTCTGGGGATGGCTTTTTTAGAAAAAGCTACCCTGAAAAAAAGCTTTTTTTTAAAAAAAATAATGAGGTTTACCAATCCCAAAAAAGCTCTCTGGTATTTCAAGATACCAGAGTGCTTTTTTGAAAAAGCTAAACCTGCCAGCTTTTTTGAAATAAAAAGCCTTTTTAGGGATAGTTTTTTTGAAAAAAGACATCCCTGGACATGGAAAAGGCTTTTTTTCTGAAATATCCTTCCTATCTCTTCCATTGCCTTGCTTTTTTTTCCCCTGAAAAAGCAAGTCTGGTGTAGACTTTTTTCAAAAAAAGGCCGTGGTATTTCAGGATAATGGACTGTTTTCCCGAAGTAGCATTTTTGAAAAAAAGTTTTTTCCGAGATAATTATTTCAAAATACTTGTCCCAAAAAAAGTTTTTTGAAAATGCTGGGCAATGTAGACGTGCCCATAGAGGCCTCAGAGCAAGGAGAGTCCTGCTGAGAGGACCTAAAGCTCAGCAAGTAAAGTGAACAGGTTGGAACCCAGAAAACTTTGGTGATATTGGAGAAGAGGACTTGAAATAAAGTATCACTGAGAGCACTCATGATGGAGTCTGTGTGATTTCTTCAGGGAAAAGGACGGGGGCAGCACTAGGCTCCCCCATTATTGAAGTGTAGCCAAATTTGGGTGAAATGCAACAATTGTTTAATAGTGCGTACTAGAAAGCTACACTAGTTCGTTAAGCACTGATATTTTAGGCCAGAATTTAGCTACCTGAGTTGAAATTTGGCCAGGACTGAGAGATCATGTCTTCTCATTCAGAATGTTTCATAAGATTGTTCATGATCACCAGAAGTCAGGATGTTTTTCATCTGAGAGATGGCAGGGGAGTTACTTCAATACTGTTTCAAGAGTGTTATACCACTGCATATCCAGCAGAACTATTTGCCACAGTTATGTTTTTCCATTGAGGTATCCCTTGCAATTATTGACAGTGCCAGACCCTGTCAGAGCTCTTAGATAATTATAGCTATTGTGCCATATTTGTATCCTCTGGTAACATTCATTTTTACCCAATATTTTGAAGACATAAATATATATTGTGGGCCAGATTATGCCTGGTCCTGGAGATGTAAAAGAGTGCAAGGTGGGGGTGGACACTAGAAGACTTTATGGTCTTACACTCTGGTATAGTTGCTAGATAAAATTACAGTCCTTGTGTCCAGGGAGTTCAAAGACCAGGCAAGCCTAATAACTTCAGATGTTCTAAATTCATCAAAAGGAAGGAAGAAGAGGCAGAAGAAGAGTGGGGGCCACAACTTCATTCCCCACCTCCACATAGGCTAGCAGATCAGATCACCATGGATGATAGTAGTACTTACACCTTTCAAAGGCAGCCAAACTAATTACTACTTTTCATCTCAAGAGCTCCTGTTGGGACAGTGTAACTTTGCATTAATCCTAACTCAGACAGTGGCTTGATTTAACTCTAAATGTATTCACAGCCACTCCTGGTTCTTTAATTTTTTTTTTTAACAATGTTTGACTCTGTCCACAGTGACTAGTTAAAAAAATCTTGCAACCATTATTTCTAATGTATTGTAAAACTGTGCTGACCTGAAACCTGTTCAATTGACATTGGTATAGTGCAAGTGTCTATGAAGCCAAACTGTTTGCACTAGAACTTTTGATACTTTTTTTCAATGGGTGTCAAACATGGTTTGCCTTGTTCTTCTCCTTTAACTGTTCCAGTGGAGTGGACAAAGTCAACAAAGTTCACCATTTCTTAAAAGAAAGCATGTTTGACCCTTTGCTCTAACAGTGAAAGAAATCCATTAAAATTACACAGGTCCCTAAGACCCAGTAATAGTTTATCAGGAGGAAGCGAAGGAAAAACTTAGCTATCTTCCACCTCCTCCTTTTGTTCTTGTCCCAATCTTCATCTCAAAGCCAATCACCTTGGATTGATTCTACTGGCCTTTTTCCTGTACAGAGGATTCTTGCTCTTGTTAACAGAACTCATGGTGCTAGAACCTGAGGAGGTGGTCCATTCATATGAAATTATAAAATGAGGTGAATTGCCATGGTGTCAGATTATGCTTCAAGTTATCAGACATGATGAATGAGTTAGACTGAATGATGAGGAGGACAGTCTCTGTGATGTAAGCAACTCTTTCCTCAGTTAAAAGGAAAAGTGAAACCTTCAACACACAAGGCTTTGGGGCTGCAACAACAACAACAACAAAAGGATATTAAGGCCAGATTTATCAATAAGCATAAATTTAAAGAATCTTCATGAGATCTCCAGATCTTCCATGATACACAGTTTTAATACAAGAACTCTGTTGCTCATAAATGAAATGATATTTTTAAACAGAAAATATGAAATATGGTATAATAACCTTAATTTTAATAAAGTTACCACCAAAACTTGATTCATTCATTCAGATTTATTTCCAGAAGTATCTAATGAACAGCTGCATTTTGACAATACCCCTTGAGTACTTTCCATGTTCCAGATGGACAATATCAAGTGATTATCAGAACAACAAAAATGAGACTCACTGAAGAAAAAACGTGTTAGGGGGTGATTAGTAAGGCTGGCTGTTCAGTATGATAAACAATGCAAAGCAACAAAGCTTGGTTCTAGCACAAAAATGGAAACTTCATAATTTGAGTTAAAGAGAGAAAAGTTACAGCATTGAATAATTGTAAATAATCTTAAATCATTTGGCCAGGAAATGATGAGTCAAATATCCTTTTTTTACAATGAAAAAATTCTAGCACTATTTAATAATATTTAAGTAATTGGTTGTAGCCACTTATTATTTGTATTGTAGTAGCACCTAAAGACCCCAATCATGGACTAGCACCCAGTTATACCAGGTATTGTACAAAAGGATGGTCCCTCCTCCAAAGAGCTTACAATTTAAATAAAATTTAAATAACCAGTAATTACTTTATGATACCATAATCCATGACCTTCGATATGAAAAAGAGCCAAATTAGTAAAAACAGTCTCTCTCTGTACCAGGCTGTCACTGATGACAGACACCATGACTTATATTGAAATATCATAAAAGTTATTTCTTGTCATGGAATTGTTGAGTATGACAAACACATATGTTTATGCAGCAATGCTTAATTTATATTAATCTTGGTTATCCCCAAGTGATTTTAATAGGAGTCTGTATTTGTGTAAGGGTCTGTGGTAGTAGATCATGTTTGGGGATGGAATCTTTATGAATAGCTTCTAATTAGTTAGGTGCTTATATAAACAGATATACAATAACTTTTGGATTACTTTTTGTCTGTTATATGCAGCTTATAGAAATATTTCCACAGTAACAGAGCTCCTTCTTGTCACTGAATCATCACAGAGGCAAATACATTAGAAACAGAAATAAACAGTTGGGTCATTCAGCATACTCATCCTCTAAAACAAAAATATTTCCTATATGCATACATTTAAATGACTGAAGTCATGGAGATTCCACCATTTTCCTTGGGGGATACCTTCATTGACCAAGTTGTTATGAAAGTTTCCTTAATATTCATTTAAAATTTACCTTTGCTGAAGCATTACTCATAGTTTTATCACTTCGTTGTACTCTTACTTATCATACTGTTAAAAGATGTGTAGGAGGTAGTGGGCTATAAGCAGAGTTGGGCAAATCAGACAATAAGAAATGGCATCCATCAAAACTCAGAATCTAATCTCTTTTGAGAGGTGAATATGTTTAGTTAATTTTTCTTATGTAGATTTTCCTTTACGTGCTCTGAACTTCCTGGTTTAGGTCAGGATCAGGAGCAGAAGTTCTGAAGTATTGCAACAAAAGCTATTCTTTTGGTATTTAAAGAAATAAGGAAAACCAAAATTCTTTTAGGAAAAATCCTTCCAAAGTGATTCCAGCCCACTTTTGCAGCCACAAAGGCTCTAGAAGAGGTTTATGATCTCAAAGACAAAGCCGGGTTTATCCCAAGTGGTTTGTGGCTTTATGCGCAGAGGTGGGCATGCTCTTGAGAAGATCAGAAGGATAAGCCAGGAAAACTGATGTGTAAAGACACAGCCTTTGTAGTCATCAAGTCATTCACTCCAGGAGAAATTATACGCTTCTCTTGTTGGGTTGTAAGACCACTTTTAATGACATATCCTAGGAGGCTAGTGCATTAAGAGTAAGTTAGACAAATACCTATCAAGGATGGCTTAAGTGGGTACTTGGTCCTGCCAAGAGCGCAGGGGACTAGACTCGATGACCTCTCATGGTTCCTTCCAATTTCTATGATTCTGGATATCTTTAAGAAAGTAAATTACACAGTTACTGAGCCACTGTATTAATAGTTTAGTGAGACATTCTGAAAGTTTTCAACTTGCAGTATCTATGGATCCTCATATTTTTAAAACATAATCCACAGATTAATAAATCAGTCATCACATGGTGCACAGATATGAAACAATCAGATGATTCTAATCCTTACCACCACTACCTGGACCACTCTGTTTCAACATAGCATAGCCATTATGATCAAGGTGTAGAGAACAGCTGAGTGTAAGGGCCTGATTCAATACCAATTAAAATTATGGAAATTAGTCCTGTTAGACTAAAGGCCTGGGCAAATATCTAGACAGATGACCTAAGATGAAGTAATAATGACAATATCTAAAATATCCCTTGCAAATGACATTAGAGAAACTCAGTAAAAAATGATTCACAAGTTCAATATCATTCCTCCTTTCCGGGGGGAGTTTGTGTGCCATTTTGATTCAGCAAGTTTGAAATGTACGGCTGACTGAGCCCACTGTCATTGGTATTACTCACAGGTGGACTTGCCCTGGGAAGTAAATTTTTAAAACAGTATGACTTCTTTAATATTCCCCACAACCTGACAGACCTTGTTATAGGAAACATCTCCATAATCAAGAAACTTTCCTTGACATCTGGAAACAGCCTGGTCATAAACCTGCTCTAACTGAAAGATGGAAACAATACCATTATTTCATTGGTCGTTGAGGGTATTTAGCACCTCAGTGTAGATTCTCTGCAACTTCAGGACTGAGATCTTTGAGATTAGGGGGAAGTGTACATTAAAAAATTAAGTTGACATAAGTTACCTTCTTCTACAGCCACTGCAGTAATTCAGTTTTGTGTTTCTACACTACACTTCTCACAGTGTTAGTACATGTCCTCACCAGAAGCACCTGAACTAATTTAATTGCTTGTCTGAGGCACTGAGGGATGGTTTCTGAAAGGTAGCCACAGTTAGTGAAGCAACGCAGTAGTTATACTAACACAGCATCAACCTAACTCCATCGACTCTATGCCTCTCACAGAAGTGGAGTTATAAGTTGGTGTAGTGGATGGGTTACATTGGTGGAACTACATTTTAGGTTAAATGAAGAGTTAGGTCAATGTCTCCTGCCTTATGTTGACTCAACTCTGTAGTGTAGACTAGGCCTAGGTGTCTGAAGTAATACCTTTTATTAGATCAAGTTCTGCTGGTGTGAGAGAAGTTTTTGAGCTTACACAGAACTCTTCTTCAGGTCCTTTACAAAAGTGAGGGATTCTGAAGCTGTTAGTGGAGAAGATATGGGGGAAAAGAGAGCTGTCTTCTACCATTTCTTGGGTGCAAGCCTGGGCATCTAGGTGTACGACGTGGTCCAAAAAGTGAAGGATGAGCTTTGATGGAAGAAAAAGTAGGTTGTTTTTTGCAATTGTAATATGTTCAACATTTTTCCTACCCTTTGTTTAAAACCAGGCATTCAGATATCTTGCAGTCCTCTCTCAAGACAAACTCTCCTTGAATTTGGTTCTGAGTAAGGACTGCACACTTGGGTCTCGTGTTTGAATAATTCATCAACATAATTTGGTTTTTCCTTTTTCCATGAGTTCTGTGTTACCTTGAGTGTTGTGATCTGCAACCCACACTGAGTCCCACTAAGTCAAGTTGGTTCAGAGCATGTGTTGCCCATTCAATTTCCACTGTCCTTCATGCAGCAGCTCTTTCTACTGCAGGAGGAACCAGGACAACAATTCTGTTCTTTAATTCAACCACCCTTCATAGTGAGTTGGATAAAATTTAATGGAAGTGATAATGAATTTTCTCTTCTATAGTATTCTTAGTTTTAATTTCATTGTTGGCTAATGATCTGTCTCTTCTTTTATCTTGTGTATCTGCAGGGCTGAATAACTGCTCCTCAAACTGCTCCCAGATGAATAGATTAGCAAGTGGCTATTTCCTATGCATTTTATATTTCTCAGGAACTAATTACATTTATTTCAGAAGATGTAAATCAGGGAAAGGTTTGTCTTATGCTGCTCTTTCCATCTGTAGATCTGAAAACACCTTACAAAGGCCAGGTAAGTATTATTGTTCTATTTTGACTTCTGAGGCCTGGTCTATGCTAGGAATTTACTTCAGCAACACCATGTCTCTCAGGGGTGTGAAAAATCTATCCCATTAGAGACAGCAATACTGATCTAATCTCAGGTGTAGATCATTCAAAACATTCTTTCTTTGACTTAGCTACAACATCTCAGGTAAGTGGGTTACTTAAACTGACGGGAGAATCCCTACTGTTGGTCTAGATCAGGGGTCTCAAACTCAAATCACCATGAGGGCCACATGAGGACTAGTATGTTAGCCTGAGGGCTGCACCACTGAAACCTTTTCATACAATGATATTGCAAATACTGGTAATGATAGTGTTGATGTAGGCCACAATAAATAGCTTTGTTTGAGACCCCTAGTCTAGACAGTGCTACAGCAGAGTGGCTGCCTCCCTGTAGCTTTTAATTGCAGACATTGTTCCTTTGTCTACAGTGGCTCATGACTGCAAGTGCTTACCTCAAGAAGAATGTCAAAAGTAGGGTAAACATCCCAAAGCGGTGGTGTGTTCTATAATCAGATTTCACCAAGCCAGTAAGAAATGGGAATTCCTGGTAATTGTTTACCATGAAATCACAGACAGTTCCCTTTAACTCTTCAATGTATCCTGACAGCCAACCCTGATCCACACTAGAATTTTGCTGCCACCTATAGCCAGCCATTGCTGGCTTTCAGAATCCATCCCACAATGCCCCACATTGACAGTTCAGTCAGTGCAAGCATTCCTGGTAAGAACATGTATTGCCAGCATACAGAGCAAGGATAACACACACAAGTGATGTAATTACTGCAGCAGCTGTATGCCAGTATGTTAGATTCTTTGAGGCTGGGGGAGCTTACAGAATGGGAAGAAATAAATGCAGGAAGTGTAAGTCATGGGATCAGGTCACATTGTAACAGCAAATCAAAGCCGTTGCTAAGATTCAAACACTGGGGAATAGAACATAGAGGAAGAGAAGGTCAAATTGCCTGTTGCAATGAGAGAAAAATCAGTGAGTGAACATTTCAGTCATTGATGATTTACTAATTGCGGTTCTCAGACAGATAAATACCAGATCAAGGCTTCAAAGAGAAGCTGTGGAGATCAAATTTGTTTGCAAAGTTGATTGCATTGCTTCAGGGCTTAATAGGGACTTTGGATTTTTCTCTCTTTGCAATGTTTTTGATTTGCATTTACAATGTGACCTGATCTCATAACTTACACTTCCCTGCATTTATTTCCTTCCATTCTGTAAGTTCCTCAATCTTTGAAGAGTCTGACAAAGAAGGATTTTCTTCTATGAAAACTCATGCAATAAATAAATTTGGTAGTCTTTAAGTGCCAAAGGCTCCTTGTTTGTTTTACTGAACTAGACTAACATGGCTGCCCCTTTGGAACTTGGCAATATAAGTTAGTTTGACTTAATTTTGTAGTGTAGACAACCCTTCTACCAAAAATTACACCAGTCCCATGGGATCAGTGATTTTCCCCAGATCAATTGGTACTGTAGATCCTACAACAGAGATAGAGGGTAAGGAGGTTTGGGAACCTGAAGACCTCCACTAGATATCTTGGCTCTAGCCATTGGTGTTCTTTCCCTTTGAAATGTGTTGCTGTAGGGCTGTGGTCAGACACACAGTCAGGGAAGAAGCCTAAAGACCAAGGAGGAAATGAGAGTTGTCAGGGGTACAGTCAATTTATGATCAATCATTATTTTCTATAATTTGGACTTGGGGATCTTCAGTACATTTAGAGTCTGACTTCTTTATTCTGGTTTCAATTTCTATTGAACTCATGGTGTATAACATTTTTGGATAAACTCCAATTGCTATCTTCAGGTGGGGAGCCCTTATATGCAACTTTATAACCTCCTGACTCTTGCCACATCCCAAAATGTCCATCCTAACCTTTTCCTCCTTCAGCTTCTGAGTCCCAGCTCTTTGTTTTATCAAAGTATATGCCTTTTCTTTTGAAGGCCTGCATAAGCAGGGTCTGAATGAACTCACCCTGGCCACATAAGCTGCGGGGAGGCTTCAGGACCAAACTGTATTTACACAGACACACCCTCTCTACATAGTTACCCATCAGACAGCAATATGTTGTCAAAGTGATCAAGTTTGGCTGGTGGTGGATAACAAATCACTTTACAGTGTCTTTTCACTTGAATGAAGTTTTGCCATCCTTATTATATGAGCAAAGAGCAGCAGAATGGTGCTCAGTCTGTCCTGTTCGAGCAGGTCACCATCATTTGAATTGAATCATAGAATCATAGGGTTGGAAGGGACCTCATAGGTCATCTAGTCCAACCCCCTGCCAAAAAAAGCAGGACCACTCCTATTAGATCATCCCAGTAAGGGTTTTGTCCAGCTGGGCCTTGAACACCTCCAGAGATGGAGATTCCACCACCTCCCTAGGCAGCTTATTCCAATGCTTCACCACTCGCCTAGTAAGGAAGTTTTTCCTAATATCCAGCCTGGACCGCCCCAGCTGTAACTTGAAACCATTGCTTCTCGTTCTGCCCTCTGTTACTACCGAGAACAGTCGAGCTCCATCCTCCTTGGAGCAACCCTTCAAGTAGTTGAAGGTTGCTATCAAATCCCCCCTCAATCTTCTCTTCTGCAGGCTAAATAAGCCTAGCTCCTTCAGTCTTTCTTCATAGGGCTTGTGCTCCAGCCCTTTGATCATTTTTGTTGCCCTCCTCTGGACTCTCTCTCTAATTTGTCCATGTCCTTTTTGTAGTGGGGAGCCCAAAACTGGACACAGCATTCCAGATGTGGCCTCACTACTGCCGAATAGAGGGGAATGATCACATCCCTCGATGTGCTGGCAACACTTCTTCTGATGCAGCCCAGTATGCCATTGGCCTTTCTGGCAGCAAGCGCACACTGCTGACTCATATCCAGCTTCCCATCCACCATGACTCCCAGGTCCTTTTCTCCAGTGCTGCTATTTAGCTGATCACTCCCCAGCCTGTAGCAGTACATGGGGTTTTTTCATCCCAAGCGCAGGATTTTACACTTGTCCTTGTTGAACCTCATGAGATTCCTCTTGGCCCACTGCTCCAATTTGTCTAGGTCTCCCTGAATCCCGTCCCTGCCCTCTAGTGTGTCTACCGTTCCCCCCAGTTTGGTATCATCTGCAAACTTACTAAGTGTGCAATCTATCCCATCATCCAGATCATTAATGAAAACATTGAACAGAACTGGCCCCAGGACCGACCCCTGGGGCACACCACTTGTTACTGCTTGCCAACTTGACATGGAGCCATTGATTCCTACACGCTGAAACCGTTGATCTAGCCAGTTTTCTATCCACCTTACAGTCCATGCATCTAACCCATACTTCCTTAATTTGCCATTGAGAATGCTGTGGTAAACTGTATCAAAAGCCTTGCTAAAGTCAAGGTATATCACATCAACGGCTCTTCCCGCATCCACAAATCCAGTCATCTCATCATAGAAGGCGATGAGGTTGGTCAGGCTCTATGACTGCTCAGAGCTTCATTATGGAAGTGCAAACAAGCCAGTTGAAAGTCTGTGGGTTAAGTTTAGAGGGGAGAGCAACAAGGGGGATGTTGTGGTAGGTGTCTGCTACAGACCACCAGATCAGAAGGAGGAGGTGGATGAGGCATTCTATGGACAACTGACAGAAGTTTCTAGAGCACAGGCCCTGGTTCTCATGGGGGACTTCAGTTACCCTGACATCTGCTGGAAGGCCGATACAGCAGTGCACAGGCAATCCAGGAAGTTTCTGGAGAGTGTTGAGGACAACTTCCTGGTACAAATGCTGGAGCAACCAACTAGGGGCCTTGCACCTCTCGATCTGCTGCTCACAAATAGAGAAGAATTTATCAGGGAAGTAGAAGTGAATGGCAGCCTGGGTAGCAGTGACCATGAAATGATTGAGTTCAAGTTGATGATTAAAGGAAAGAAGGAAAGAAGCAAAACACAGACCCTGGACTTCAGAAAAGCAGATTTTGTCTCCCTCAGGGAACTGATGGGCAGGATCCCTTGGGAGGCTGATCTGAAGGGGAAAGGTGTCCAAGAGAGTTGGGTGCATTTTAAAGAAACCCTGCTAAGGGCACAGGAAGATACAATTCTGATAAGGAGGAAGCACAGCAAATGTGGAAAGCGCCCACTGTGGCTTAACAGAGAGCTGTGCACTGAGCTGAAGCATAAAAAGGAAGCTTACAGGAAGTGGAAGCTAGGACAGATGACTAAGGAGACATATAAAGACATTGCTCGGGACTGCAGGGATAAAATCAGAAAGGCCAAAGGACAAATGGAGTTGCGACTAGCAAGGGATGTGAAGGATAACAGGAAGGGGTTCTACAAGTATATCAATAACAAGAAGAGGATCAGGGATGGTGTAGGTCCCTTACTAAATGGGGCAGGCATCCTCGTCACAGAGGATGAGGAAAAAGCTGAAGTGCTCAATGCTTTTTTTACTTCAGTTTTCATAAGCAAGGTCAGCTCCCAGCCCACTACACTAGGTACGGTAGACTGGGGAGAAGAAGAGAGGCCCTTGATGACGGAAGGTCAGGTTAGGGACTGCTTAAAGAAACTAGATGTGCACAAGTCCATGGGGCCGGATGAACTGCATCCGAGGGTGCTGAGGGAGCTGGCTGATGAGATAGCAGTACTGTTGGCCATTATCTTTGAAAACTCGTGGTGAAGAGGGGAGGTGCCAGAGGACTGGAAAAACGCAAATATAGTACCTATCTTCAAGAAAGGCAAAAAGGAGGATCCAGGGAATTACAGACCTGTCAGCCTCACCTCAATCCCTGGAAAAATCACGGAGCAGCTTCTCAAAGAATTGAACTCCATAAGCAGAAGGATCAGATGCTAGTCCCCCTGTGAAAGACAGAATGAATGGAGATAGATGTCTTTGCTGGGAAGTGGGACACTGTATAAGAGCTCTAGGCTGTCCTTCCCCACTGTTCAAAGATAGACCTAATTAATGCCTCCTTGGAAGTCTCTTGTTTTGTTAAGTGAGCATTTGCGGGAAGAAACCAGGCAAAGTCGTGGAATACGGCTAAGAAGCGTCCCGGGAAAATCCCGGTGTCCTTTATTTATACAGTTTAGCATATCTCTAGCAGTCATTGCAATAATTAATATACCTGTTTACTTCGCCTGAAAGGTGGTGTGAGCTTCTCCAGATCCTCTTTCCCACAAGCCAGGGGCGTGGGGGTAGCATGCTTGTACTTTTCCATAGTACACAGAATTCAGGGGTCATGCTGCGAACACAGGCGTGGCTTGCCAGCGTCCATGCTCCCAACAAGCATTAGAGTTGAAGGCACTTGTGGGACAGTGCTTCTCATCTTCAGCTTGGAACGGACAATCCCTGAGAGTTAAAAATTACTGAAAGCTGGGACAAACCTCAAGAGAGCTAGCAGAAGTCACAGGAAAGAAGCAGGTGTTGGAGAAGCAGCCCATGGAGTAGAGCTGCCAGCATGCTGGCTGGACAGCAGAGTGAGCAAGATGCCTTTTTCCTGTCTTCACCAGCCAGGTTGGGAGGTGAATTGCAGCTACACCTCTGAATTCTACAGCTAAACTGACTAAGGACAACAAGTGCAAGTGCAGTGCTGTGAAAGAAAGGGCACAACAGAGCAACTTCTGGTTGGTGACTTTAAGGTTCTGAGGAAAACAGACACCGATCAATGTACTCTGAGGTGGGTGTTTTGTTCATGGTTTATGCTTATGAATCCTTCTTGTGTGATTGTCCCAGGTTAATACCAGGTAGCTTTATTACTTTTCCTAAAAGTTTCTTTCCTACACTCAGTCCTTTTGCTTGTGAGAGGGGAAGTATTATCTCTCAAAGTGCCCAAGAAGCAATGTCTTATTGTCTGATTACTGGGTGTGTGATTGTGTTGTTTTGTTAAAAGAAACCCCTGTAAATTGAACCTGGGCTTTGTTGCTGCTGACTACAACAGGCAGAAAGGTTATACTTGTCACATAGTCTCCTCTTTCTCTGAATGGCATGGCCAGATTAAGAGGCCCTGGGCTCTGCATATTTGTGCCCCCCCCAGCAGCCTGGTTCAGCTAGAGGTGTTAGGCAGGGTTGAGAGAGGCTCCCCAGCCAGTGCTGTGGTGGGTGAGGCATGGCATAGCTTGGTGGTGCAGGACCCACAACCCAGTGGTGCTGCAGGGGAGGGGGCAGCATCCAAAGCCTGATCAGCTGCTGGAGAGGAGCCCTTGGGTCAGAAGCTGTGGTACTCATATCCTGCTCCCAGGAGGGGGTAGGGGGAGATAGACCTATGTTGGCTTATTCAGGGCCAGATTTTGGCAGGGCCATAGGGCTGCAGTCCCTAAAACCCTTGCCTTAACTCTGGCCTGGCTGTGAGACTGAGCTTCCATCATTTCAGCTCTAGAAAGGGAGGAAGGCAACGTGGCTTCAGGGAGCTGTGTTATAGGAGACACGAAGTTTGTACTGGCAGTAGGATAGTCACATGAAAAGAGAAAATTGTATACATCCCACCATGTTCTATTTGCTGTATCTTTATTGTACTCACCCTCTCAGGGTCTTTTTTTTAAAAGCAAATATGTTTTACTCTAGTTGTGTGTGAACCTTAGGCCATTAATAGAATGAAGAAAGGAGAGGAAGAAAAGTGAGGCCACTGAAATATAGAAAAATACATAACTCCTAATTAAAGTTCTCACAGGAAATAAATTCCAGAAACAGCTATATAAGATATTCATTTTTATAAACTAGCCAAGAAGAGGGGGGAGGGGAGCTTTTAACTGCAACCCCACCTAAAGTATCATGCTTCCTCAAACTGAAATAAGTTCCTCAAACTCCTGAGCTAAGTTAGAACTCCCCAATGGAAGGAGACTCTTGAACTACATTAGACCCCTGCTAAGGTGAGCTCCCAAAAGTACTTTAGGGACTAGGACAGACATCCTCACCTGAACTCCTGTATTATAGTGAACGCCTCCACCACAGAGCAGACTTTATAATTCCTGAGCTCCACCCCAACAGGTTCTGACCCATCAGCCCTAGCACCTGACTTACATAAGAGTTTTAGCCCTGAAACTCCATATAAACAGGTTTAGAAACCAATCTTCTCTGCAAGGCACTGTATATACCTGCATCTTCCCTCCTTCTTCCTGCTGTTATATGTCTTGCTGTTTAGTTTTTGTTCCTCTCAACTTTCTTTCTTGTTCTACCAGTCTCCCCCTATGATAGCTCCTTATTTTTTTAAATTACATTTTTTTTCCTCCTAATTTGTCCATTCTAAATAATTTTTTCTCTTCTTCACTCTATAACCATAGCCTGACTCCTCTGCAGGCCAGCTGAATGCCTCTCCTCCTAGATCATCCACTGGCTAACAGCAGCAGCATGAGTTTTTAAGGTGAAATGCAGAAGTGCTTGCAGCTGAGTCAGTGAGAACAGACATCTACTCTGAGCTCTGCAGGTGTAGCAGAGCTCCCTAATGAAAGTGGGTGCATTCTGATGGCAGGATTTATACTTCCCAAATACTGTTGTATAATAATACGCAGAATAACTAGATCTTTTAAATTCATCCAACTCACTGAAGCAGTTTAGCACATGCTTTAAGTGCATTCTTTCAGCATCTCTGATGTCATCTGTGCCACATTTTATTTCTGATGGGGAGAAAATGTAGCATTATGAAAAAAATTAGTTTTCTTGGTATTGGTCTAAAATTAAATGTTGAGACATTGAAAATGAAACAATGATCTGAAACAGAGCAGGCACTTCTTTTGAATCCGCCTCCAAGCAAATCCATTTTAACCTGTTCTTTCAAAAACCTCCACATTCCAACAGGATTAATATGCAAGTGGGCATGTCTATCTATATCTATCATATGGTGGGTTTGTGGAGACTTAGTTCCCTTTATGACCAAAATATAAATTTTTAGGATGTCCTTTTTAGTGCTGGAATAAAGAAATGATAGAGATGGAACTACCTGATGATCCACTGGTGATCCTATTCATGCTCTTGGCTAAAATCAAAAGATGAAGGGAAAAACATGAATCTGCTATTCCACATGTTAGTGGCTGCATGCTGTGAAGCTGCAAGAAAAAGAGGCCTCAAGTGTAAAGAACTGGTTACAAAGTGTATGGGAAGCATTAATAATGGAACAACTAACAGATGTAAAAAACAGCTTCTTAGTAGACTGTCACACAGTTTTTTCATTCTTTTATACGTTTGTAAAAGAAAAACAGGCCCAATTCATAGTTAGGCTAACCCCCACTCCCTAAAACACCAACTTAATATTAAATATTTTATAAATATGGTCTAGGCTAATATATGATGGATTATGCAAACATGATATACATTAGCATGTACAGTTGTTTGAAGAACTTTGGTGACATGCTCTCATAATTTACCCATTCACTTGTTTGTTCTCATCTGAAATTGTTGCTCAGCTGTATTGAATCCTGTTGGAAGAAAAAGACAAAGTAATATAAAGAAATGATCACAAATGAAACTGACTAGGTGTTGTTATAAAGTAACTCTACTAAGACATTAACTTTCTGACTGTATTAAGAAATGGGGAAGTAATTATAGAAAAAGCGCCTCCTGAAAACCCTACATACAATATAAAGGAGTTTGGGCTTAAGTCACGGCTAGGCAACGAGTGTACTGTGTGTCTTAAAAGGCTTATGGATCCCTGCCATGAATCTTAAGAAATCCATCATGGTTCCTTTGTGAGTCTCCAGGGGCTGTTTGATGACCTCCAGAATCAACATCACTCCCACAAGTGTAATGAACTATTTTGCTGCCTTAGCAGCATTATCAGTCCTCATGTGATCCAAAGAGTATTGCAGGTTGCAATCTTCTGGGAGAGTTCCTAAGATACTTGATTGAAACTGAAAGTAATAGAGGTTTATGCAAAACTTGCTGAGGAATTTATTGGATTGCTATTGCTTTTGTTGATGAAGTGGTTGGTTGACCTAAAATATTCAAAATATACAGGTTCACATTTTCCAAGTATGTGGGTTTAAGTGTCTGTGCAAGTAATGGTATAGTGCATATCTTGGGATGCAGGTCCTCAAAAACTGGAATAATAATAGTTCATCATGGATGAAAACTTCAAAATTAAAATAGGTGCCAATAGCATTCAAAGAGTTTTAATTAGATGAGTAATCAAGAATGGTTACCAAATCCTTTAGAAACTTGTCTTTAATGGTTTTTTTTTTCATTTTCATTTAACATCTTTGCCCTTTGTACACACTTTGTTGAAGGTTTATACACTTTTTAAAAATGAAAGACTGATTCAGAAACTTGGACAATTGAAAATAATTGCACAGGCAATTTAACTACATTACTTTAAATGAAAGTGAGCTTTTGCCATCTAGCCTAATAGGCTGGTCAGAGAACAGAAGAAATATTTTAGTATCTCATTTCTATAATGAGTAAGAGTTGAAATCAGCTTTGTTGCGGTTAAGTACTCTGGAGATAGTTTTTTTCCATAATCCATGAAGTATAGGAAACCAGGAACCAGATACTGTTCTCATTCACAGCAGTATAAATGTAGAGTAACTCCATTAAAATCAGTAGAGTTACCAGATTTAAACTGGTGTAACTAACAAAAGAGTCTGGTCCTCTTATTTTAACTTGGAAGTGCTCTTGCAGAAAAGAATGAAAAAAAGAAACTCAATTTACTAACAATTTGCATGGCACAATTTCCATAAATTTTACTAATAGGGCAATTTATAAAAATTGTGCTTGTGTATTAAGGAGACCAATTTACCAAATGCATTTAGAATCATAAACTGAGGTTTGTTGGTAATGCAGCTATATTTTCAAATAGTGTTTTATGTATAAAACAAATTGACTGTCTGTTTTCATTCAAGCTATATTATGTTAATACCCAGTGTAGACAAAAGCAAATAATGAAGTACTCGTATTTTTTGTTTATCTACAGATTGTGATGATGGTACACGTATTCTGCAGGTATTAAACTCTGTTTCTATTGAAAAATCTTACTTAACTAGGGCACTGTGGATATTTTTGTGAAAACTACTGAAAAAATATTTTAAAAGCTGTTTAGCTTGTCAGTCAAACAAATAATTCAATATATAGACATGAATACATTAGAATCTTACTTATCCACATCTAGCTAAACCATATGATTTAAAAATCCATTTGCAAAATGAGTGCCCTCTGCCCGCCTATCAGCAAAGGCTTAACAGCAGAGGTTGCAGCGAGGTCTTTTATTGCTAATACTGAATTATTTAAAATATGCAATATATTATATTTTACTAGTATGTTATGAAATACCATCGCTAAGTAATGAATGAGAAGGGTTCTGGAGGATGCACTGTTTTTGTTCTTTTGGGAGCAAATCCTGCACCCATGTTTTAGGGTTATTTGTGTCAATCCAGTTTCAAGGGAGCGTGTGTAGTTCTCTTGTACAAGGGGAGAGGCCGGAATGTAGCAAAGCCATAGAAAGTCTGTGTGCATTCCTAGACAAGAATGCCTCCAAGCTCGACAGGGGCTTCCTCTGTGCTGTTTACTGGGTGAAGGGGTAGGGGAATTGTCAGAGGGCATTGGAGGATCCACTAACTCAGTGGTTCCAACATTTTCTCTGCTGTGGAACACCTTGCTACCTTTTAATTAATTTGAGGCACACCACAATATAGTTTCCAAATGAACTCATTAATATTTATGAGCCTATGAGCCAATCCAGAGCTCTTTGAGTAGTTGTTCAAAAAACTTTGTGGCACACCTGCTCAGGCCTCATGGCACACCTGTGTGCCATGGCACACTGGTTGGGAAACACTAACTAACACATTGGTCTTCTAGTGTTTCCTCTTGCAGGGTATGTGCATACACAGGTAGATGGAGGTGCTAGAGTTGGGCATCCATGGAATGTCTCTTTTACCACTACTGCCTGGACTGGGAGGAGACATTTTTACATCCCACACACATACACATTGCAGCATTCAGCAGCACTCAGACAAGTTAGTTCTTGGTCTGGGTACTGGGGAGAGGATTTTAGCTTCATTTGTTAATTCATAATGTGTGTCCCATCTAATACTGTGACTCACTGAATTTCTGTGGTCTATTAGCTGCTGGCATGTTGCAACTGTCAATAGCAAACATTGGCAGGTGAAAAGGAAAAAGAAAAATAAAGCAAATATGTTTATATCATATAGGGAGTCCTTGTATTTTAATTGTGCTATATCCCTTAAATACTACCACAGTAGTCTGTGTTCCCATTCTGATCTAAATAGATCTAAATGCAACTCCATTTGGATTAAACACCTCCAGTTTTCTTCAGGAAATTAAATACTTTTTTCCCTAGAGGTTGTTTTCTGCCAGCTTCTACCAAGAGGCATAGCAGGGAACTTACACCAAAATCTATACTATCAAAGTACATTTATATGCCAGGGCTCTACCAGGTTGCTGTCTGTGCCTTTTAATGGTATATTTCTCTAGTCTGGGAAGGATGTTCAAGGACCTTGATTATGCTGGGATGCCTTTTTAAATAGTTTCTTGGCAATGTTGACAGCTGCTCCTGCTTTGCCATTAGCACAGTGAAGCAAAAATAGGAATTTCTGACCTGAAGGAAGTTCTGATATTTCAGTGTGTGCTTTCAACGCAAACTGGGATGGTGTGTTGAAATACCAAAACTTTTCATTCAGTGAAAAGTTCAGAAAAATTCTGATTTAGAAACAATGAACCATTTTATTTCAGCACTTTTTATCTAAACTAAGCACTGAAATATCCTTGAATTGAAACTCAGACTCGATTTCCAAGCAGTTCCACATTACACTATGTTTGCCCTTGTTGGTACTTTGCCTCATAGGAATTGATTCAAATGCTTGATACTCCCTGAGAATCTGTGGGCTTAGGCAAACTCTAAGTCATACAAGCAAGGAGTCCTGGGACACTTTTAAAGACTAATAAATGGAATAAATGAGTTTCAATTAATGAATTCGAATTAACTTTTGTAGTGTAGACATTGCCAGGATGACTTCACCAAAGAATTACTTTATAGCAGGGGTGTCGCTGGCGCCAGGCACACGGGGTCCGTGCCCCTATTCCCGGCGCCAGTGCCCCAGCTCTGGTGGGGCCCCGCCTCTCCCAGTCTCCAGCCTGATCTGGCTGGAGATCCGGGGCCCAGCCACCTGCGGCTGCAGCTGCTGCTCCTGGCCCTGTCCCTGGCCAGGGATCTGGGGCCTAGCTGTCCGCAGCAGCCATGTCTGCTCCCAGGATCCGGCCCAGCCACCCGTGGCCGCGGCGGCCAGTCCCGGCCCAGTCCCTGGCCAGGGCCGTGGCCTGTGGCCAGGGGGCAGGGCCTGGGCTGGTGCCCCAGATCCTTTCCCGGGGCAGCAATGCTCCTGCCTTATAGGCCCTCTCCCTAACCCTGATCTTTGCCTCTGTAAGCACTGGAGTCAGAAGGGTCTCATGGAAGGGTGTTTGAATAAAAGCCATATAATTGAAGGAAACAAGATTCTCTGTACCAGGCTGGATCCTAAAAGGCAAGGACATAGTCTGTTAGGTAAAGGACCTTGAGCTGCCACAGATGGGAGAAGGATCAAATCCTGAACTAAGAAGATTTCATTATGTTGAACAAAAGTTTTATAAGATAATAAACTTGAGTTTATGTCTTTGTGTGTTTAATATTCTTTGCATTGTGAAAATATCTCTTGCTTCATTTCCATTTAAATAATAAAGCCTGTATAAGTTCATTACAGGATTGGATTGGGCACTGCCTATTGGATAAAGGAAGGAGCTCTAAGGAGGAACTAACCTGTGGTTTGTGTCTGGTCCTTATGGAACAGTAGAATTTAGATTTTCTGCAACACTGTGGGGAAAAAAGGCCTAATGTGACAAGGGTCTACTTACTTGATGTCAAGAAGAACTGGAGTTTCCATGGGTCTATTTAAACCAGGGATTTCCAACCTGTGGCCTACAGGGCTTTCAGAATGGCCCTCCACTCCCCATTTACTGGCTGCAGAAAGAAGCTACTGCCTATGTGCCCGAGCAGAGTGTCTTGCTGTGGGGGTAACAGACCAGGTTCCTTGCTGCAGCTAAGGGGATGGGAGATCAGTGCTTCCTTCTCTCTGGCTGTAGCAGGTAGCACTGCTAAGCACTCTCCTTGGGTCCCTAGCTGCTGGGGTCCCTGCTGGAAGGGAAGCAATGATCTTTCATCCCCCTGGCTGCCTATGGACCCAGGTGGAATGCAGAAGGCTAGAGGATATGTGTGGTTTCCCTGATGCAGCCAGGGAGAAAGGAGAGCCTCCTCACTACCATCTGCCTGGAGGTGTGGGGGGTAACTCCTGGTGGCGGCTGATGGCCCTTCTGGGTAGTAAAAACTGTATCTGTGGCCTTGGAGCCAAAAAAGGTTGGGAACCAGTGATTTAAACTCTATACTGAGGCTGTAAAAAGCCTAGGAAATTAATAAGCAGTATGGTTAGTGGGTCTGTCAAAGGATTGGAGTAACATCTGGCATAGGATTAATTTTACTGTTATTGAATAGTCTGCACTGAAATGGAAGCTGTGATCTTGAGTTACTCCAATTAGGATGCCCCAATATTTCCGCAGCTTTGAGTTGTGCTTTATGACTGGACTACCTCTTTTCATGATGTATTTGGCTGCTGAGTCAGAGAGCAGGCTTCACTGGCATCACAGAATACAGACCTACTGATAGCGGCCCAGTGGAGCTTGAGTGGCTTGACCACTGTCTTACAGGCCTAGCATAATATCATTTGTTTGCTTGGCTATTTTGACGTCTGTTGCATGATATCTTTCAGTTGGCAGAGGTGATTAGATGCTGGTAAGTAACCTTTGTAGATGTCTCAGTTTCTGCATACCATGGCACATACAAGATGAAACATACATATGTGTTTCCAGCTGCTCATAGATAACAGGGATGGGAACAAGAAGTTATCCTTGAACGTCTGGGGGTACCCTCTTCCATTGCCAAGAGGCATGTTTTTACACTGCTCCATCTATCATTAGATGTTGTTTGACGACTCCAGTCATCATGTTGAGAATGGAATGTAATTAAGGGCAAGAACCCAATTTAGGTAATTAGTATATATGATAATGAGTAGAGAGGTAGTTTATGGATGGGTATAAAAAGCTATTATTTAGAGAAAGGGGCATGATCTATCAACACCTGTTTCTGCAGGAGGTGCTGTCACTGACTCTCTAGTTGGGGCCACTGAAGAAATCTTTTCCTATATACAGCCTTCTGAGTGACTGATTAGTTTTCCAGGCATAGTGAGTATGATATATTGTAGTTAATTTTATGCTTTGTATGTAACTAAGGAAATCCTTGCACATTAAACTTTATTGATCTGCAACTTGGGCATACTGTGGCATTCACAGTGGTCACCAAGCATCCAGTCTTAACACTGCTAGGAAGTCTGGCTCATAGGGAAGAATAGGGGCATCACGTATTGAAACTACAACTTTCTTGAGTTGCACCACTTTAGGAAAAAATGTTCTTTAATGCTGAACTGACTAGAAATGTAATGTTTTGGATCAGTTCAGCAAACTGGAATAAAATGAATGAGGTCAAACTGACCTAAAACTAAATATTTTGGTTCATATTTCCTGAAGGAAATTTTTGATTTAGTGGTGCGATATACTGCTCCCCACATACACCATTGTGCTGTGGTCTGTGTATCCTTCATGTTCACCCTTACAGTGTAACTGTGTATTGCCTGATGCACAGCATATTGCATACAGTGTTTTTGAAATGCTCAGAGGATACTGAACACTATTGTTATGGTAGTATGTTTCCCTCCAGGGTGTCACTGCCATGAAAAAAAGGCCCAGGAGACAGATTGGGCTCCTTCCACTAGCAGCCCAGGCCTGAGCTGGCCCCTGTTGCTGCCGGGTGGTGGCAGGTGGCTCCAGCGTGGATCTGGCCCCTGCTGCTGCCAGAGCAAGATGTGTGTGTGTGTGTGGGGGGGGCACTGTAGCTCCTAAGGCCCAGCAACAAGGATGCCCCTGTTTCCTGCAATATACTATAGCTGTACAGATATGGAACTTTGCCATGCCATGTCCCCAAATGTGTGTCTTACAGGGGTTGAATAGATGCAGACAAACACAGGGCTGTGGTTCCATACCCTGCAGAGGCATGCTTAAAGGAACAATGGACTACCGTAAGTGTCCACGAGCCCCTTGGCTCAGGAGAGAAAGATCACACCCATTGCCGAACTTCAGTGCTCACCTGACTGCCTGGGGCATCGAGGAAACTTCTTAAATCTTGCTCCCAAGCAACTTAAAGGACTGGCATCTGCTTATAGGAAGGGAAAGTCAGGCTGCAGTTGATATCACAAACTTGTGTGGTTAACTGAATTAAAGACAGGAATGGTGACCTTAACTTAGAATATGGATCATCTTTTATATGATCATGACTAGCTCCTTGACTTAATAATTTGATTTATATTACTCTGACTTAGAATCACTTAAAATCTTACTGTAGTCAATAAACTTGTTTGTTTTATTTAAAGCAGTGCATATGGAATAAGTATGTGCAGACATCTCACTTGGTGTGACAGAGCTGGTGCATATTAATTTCTTTGATACATTGATAGATAAGTGTAAGTGAGCATGCAGGGTGCAGTGGGAAGCACTGAACCATGCAAGACTGTAGTTTCTGAGGTTGCATCTGGGATTTGGGGTGTTTGTCGCACATCTGTCCCATAGGTGGGTAGCTGAAGGACGCTAGTTGTGAGCTGACCCAGGAATCGGGGTTCACGCAGCAAAGTGGGGTAAGTCGGAGCACAGGAGTGGAGAATTGGAGTGTCTCAACTGCACACCAGTCCAGATTGCAGAAGGGTAAAGTCACAAGTGGAAATTGCATTGTCCATTGAATAGTTCTTCTTAAAGAAAATTCTGACCAGCCTTCACCATGAGATTGATTGTGATGTGGAAATGTTGTTTTAAATGCTGTTGATTGTGAAACTGCAAATTCCCAACAAGCAAATTGATGGGAGTTTGGACGAATCTAATAATGATTTACCATCTTGTTCAACCCTACTGAACTGAAACAGGTACAGGTTGTAAGTCAGAGCAAAACATATTCCTCCTTTCTACCTCTAAATCTATTTATAACATGTCTAACTTGATTGTGCTGAAATAAGTTTTGAATAGGGAGGTTAAATTTATTTAATTTATTATCAAGTGATTTAACTGCATATGAAGTGAACTGAAGAGTATATACACTTATTTTTCCCATTGTTGGAGAACCACATCTATCATTTCCTCTGGAAATTTAAGGTTCCCTAGCAGGACTAACATCTCTAATGTTTTATAGAAATATTTACAATTTCTTTTAATCTTCTTAGAGATACTTCAGGGGCCAAACTTCTGGGTTCATTATTTAGTAATTTGGTCAATAGCATTTATATTTACAGTCTGAGAAATGGCAAGATAAGAGGGCAGCACAATGGTAGTCTATCATCATCTTGGCACAGGAAGATCTCTCCACCCAAACTTGTTAGAAAACATAACTGTACTGCTGAAAACTTTGTCTCCTGAGTCCACTCCAAAGCAAATAAGGATCATTTCCATTACACATTCTGGTCTTAAATGTGAGAAAATGTATTGGCTTAATATAATTAATTAAACTATATTGCCACTATGGCAGATGTTATATATCTAAATATTTATAGAAATGTCTATAAAGTATACAGTAAATAGAGAAGTACATTTATCCTAGTCAGCGATATTTCCATCAAGATATCAGCCGGTTACCAAATTTCCCTGAATAGCATGCCACATAGTTCTCATTATCCAAAAAACTTTAGAAAAGTTTACTGGGTGAGGTGATTATAAATGCTGAGAATGATCTTGAAGGTTTGCCCTGAAAATTCTTTTCAAAGAACCTATCTGTAGCAGATGTGGCCTTAGGATAACAAAAGGGGATTAGATAGAAAATGGCTGCTGTATATTTGGGACACAGAAGCTCCAGGAGCAGGGCTCTCATGTGAATGTCTGAGTCCTTTGATTTCTGTGGTAAAGAATAGAGGATGGCAAGAAAGGACAAAGGAAGAAGTATGAACCAGGACTCAAGAGATCTGATTTCAGTTGTATTGGTTTTCACTATCTCTTAGGAACTTGAGGTATTAGCGACATCATCTTTCATTTATACTAATTAATGGAAAACTAGTGGTTGATAGGGTTCCCATCGCTTGTGATTTAATCAAGGACAAGACCCAGATCTTGCATATATCCCTGAAACCTAATTGGATGATATTGCAGGCCATAATTAAGGGCATAATTAGTGCAATCTGAGCATACAGTGCATCACAAACTGCATGAGGCTCATCAAGGAGGCAAAACGGTAGTGTTATCTACATCTGACCTAAAGCACAGGAGGTCATCTACCATAAAAGTAAAGTGAATCCAGTAAGTCCATCTGTTAAGAGAGTCCTGTGATAAGGTGGTATTGAGGCTAGGTTTTGACGTATCTGTCTCCCCAATGCACTACAGGTCCCTATGTGAAATGATGAAATCCCTCACTGCTCTGGCACAGGAGAAGCTGTGGTAACTGTAGTCAGTAACAATCTCTATATAGAAGACAAGCCTTCTGAATCAGCTCAGGATTTCATGGCCATCAAGTGACCATGAGAGTATCTGAGGCGGCTATTGAATCAGTAGTATTGACTCAAATCATGTCACTGGTTGATCTCTGGTCTAGTGTTTGGGATGGGATTGGAGGTAGGACAGCTATGCTTTTTACTTACATCACAGGCTATTCATTATCTCAAGCAGGTTGTGGCTGGATGCGCCTTTTCTGGTAGGGGCAGTGGAACTCTTTTTAATGATTTCCTTTAAGGAAACTGATGAAAGCAGAGCATTTTCAAATGGGAATGTGATGGAGAAAATTGTTCCTCCAACAGACCACTTGGCCATGGTATGACCATCAGAATTGGCAGGGAGAGTAAATTGCTTTAAGGGAAGTAGGGTCCTGCTATAATAGAAACCCAAGCAGCTGTCCCAGTGTTAGGGGGCAGGTTAGTTTCTTGGGGGACAAATGCGATATCAAATGTTGGCCTCATCATTAATCAAAAGGTATTGTTGACTCACTGCCAGTCTGTGAAAGGAGTGAATGGGGCTGATTTCAAATAGCTTTGGTCTTTCTCTTGGAGACAGAGAGAGAGAGAGAGAGAGAGAGAGAGAGAGAGAGTGTGTGTGTGTGTGTGTGTGTGTGTGTGTGTGTGTGTGTGTGTCCAGAGACTGTTACTGGGCAACTATTCATTTTCTTCAGTGCGTGGTGTAAGGCTCTGTTTATGAGGGCTCTCTAGAAGTGGGATGTTGCTTATATGAGCAATTTTTGTTTTAGGGAGGGTGGGTAGTTTTCTTCTGGAAGTGGGTGGTTGAGGGTTGCTGTGTATGGGTAGCTGCTCTTGGATCTGTGTTTAATGTTTAGTTCTGCTTTTTAACAATTGTTAAAGGTGCCTTGAGATTGTGATTGGTGCCTATTTTGTGTGTGTGATCAATTGATATAAATAAATGGCTTTTGTGAAGGCAAACAGGATTGATATCAGAGGTCAGATGACCTTAAAAGTGAAAGGTAGTGCAGGTTGAAGGAATATGAAACCAGTTACAATGCAATATCTTTTGTCAGATAAATGTCAGAGGGGTGGTTACCTTTAAGACAAAGAACCCACATTTCCCCTCAATCTAAATAGTGATCTTTAATGTAAATATTGTAAAAAGATAAAATAAAACAAAGGTTTAAATTTTGCCTGGGCAACCCTTGGGGGAAGAATTTGTTCCAAGATATGTAGAAAATAACTATCAAAGGTCAAAAATGTCATTACTTATCAAACAAAGGGACTGGCCAAGACCAGTCAGGACTAGAAACTCGTTGAAACTGGATCCTCAGCTTATTGTAAGGCTGAACAGCATAAACTAATATCTCTGTTAATGAAGTCTGAAATAAAGGCCCAGCCAAAACAGGATGGAATCAGAGTGGAAGGGTGGTAGCCTTTAGAAAAAGAGTACACACCCAAACACAGATGGAGCATTTCCTAAATGCAATGAAAACCAGAAAGGCATACAACTAATAAATGCCAAAAACACAGACATTGTGCTCACATGCTTTTTTTCCAAACAGCAATACATTAAGAAAGCATGACGATTATACACTGTCAGCACTAATAAATAAGAAACTTATAATAATAATAATAATAATAATAATAATAATTCATTATATGTTAAGTATTTAAGAATATGATTGACGATGAATAAGACAAAGTCCCTCCTCCAAAGTGTTTTTAATGAAAACACCAAATACCGAAGTTACTATTATAAAGGCAACTTTAGAAAGTGCAACTCCACTTATCTCTGGCTGTATTTGGCTGATTTTTGGTCAGTGATCCATATCAATGCAAAAAAATAAAAATATGGTTTATGAAAATTGTGCTTGAAGGCATCCTGAAATAAAGAGGGCAAATGCCTTACTGCTAAATCTTTTGGTGAATAGTAGTATTTTCATTTAACATCAGAGATTTGATATTGCATTTGTTCAGTATTTCTAACTGCAGAGCAAGAAACTCCGTATAGAATTTGAAAAGTCAACTTTGGTTCTTTCAGATGAATGCAGCATCACCAGTAAAAGTTCTCCACCTTGAGTTTAGTTAATGGGCCTACTGTTGCAGCACAGCCAGACAGGAAGCCACCTTGCGCTCTCTCAGCTGTCTGATATCTGCACAAGAAAAAATATATATATTTAAAAAGCTAAGTATGCTCATGGAA
Source organism: Podocnemis expansa (assembly GCA_007922195.1). Classification (NCBI taxonomy): domain Eukaryota; kingdom Metazoa; phylum Chordata; order Testudines; family Podocnemididae; genus Podocnemis; species Podocnemis expansa. Next base: position 10,522,318 of record ML681972.1, read on the forward strand.
TAGGTATGTTGAGAAAGAACGTGCTGTTTTTATGCAGGTCCCCAATTCAATACGGTTCTTAAGCACACATATAGCTTAATAGCTTTAAACATGAGATTAGCCTCTTTAAAGTCGATGAGATTCCTCCTGTGCTCAAAGTTATACACATGCTTATGTGCTTTGATGCACTCATTGGAGCTACAACCACTTTTCAGAGTAAAATTACATTTTCACGAATCACAGAAGACAAAATGTTGGGGACTCCTTTGTAGAACAACTGTTTTAAGAGTTCACTTCTCAGTAAAGCAGAAAAAAAATTCAATTCTAAAAAAGGACAGATAAGCCAATAATGAGTTAATGAGCACTTGCACTGTATGAAGTAGGAGTAAAATGTCATAAAACTGAATTAAACATTGGTGGGAGGAGGACAGGAGCAGAAGCGAAAGAAGCTCAGAACTCTCTATTCCACTGTCAAGATGTTCATGGCTAGGACTATGTTAAACACAGATGGACTGTTGGATAATTCTGATCTTAGTTGGGGTGATCTAAATCTGTAGAAACTCCTCTGGCTTCAATGAATTAATTCTGGATTTATGCTTGTGCCGCTCAGAGTAGAATCTGGCCTTCTACTTTTACTTGTGCAAATCATTTTACAACTATGAATGAATTACTATCTGTGGCCCTGTCAGTTTGATGATTCTGTGTGATCTGATTCCCTGAGATGAGCTCAGAATGCAAATGTTTTTTGACAATAAACAGCATGGGTAGCTGCTGAGTCCTAGTAAAAGGAATGTCCTGCAGAGACTATCCCAATTCTTCCATATTTAATGAGGATATCAGTGCCCATATTTTAAATTGAATTTACATTTGGTATTAGTTCAACAAGCTCAATATGAGTATAAATAAAGACCCCAAGGCTTCTACCGATGGTGATAGAGTGCTGTTATCCACAGCATAACATTCTAGCCATGGAGTTTGCTCTTTTAGTTTCATAATAGACAGATGTGCAAAAGGAATAATTGATTTCATTATATTAAAACATCGCACTGTAATAATGCATTCTAAGGTTAGACACGTATTGTGACAAAAAGAACATTGGGGTAAGACAAATATCACCTTCATGGGGTCATACTTTGAAATGAGTCTTGGCATGCCTGTGGTTTTACGCAGGAAATGTTGTGCAGTCACCTGCCTGTACCTCTTTTTTGTGCACTATCATTTCTGTTTAAATATCTACCAATTTATTTATTTATGTAACCCCCCATTATTCCAGGATTGTCTATATGTGGTGAGGGTATGTACTAACTTTCATTTTCTGAATGAAAATGCTTTGCATCCACATCATGCAAGTCTTCCAAATTAATCAGCCAGTTTTAGTTAATTGTGTAATCTACTTCTTTAATCTAATCTAGTCTGCTTCTTTCTTAATCTAAAAACGATTAAGTTAATTTGGGGTGAGTTGGTGTGCTCAGACCTTCATATCGATGCAACTGTGTTTTGGAGTAACTTGTCATTTCTTCCTACTTTATATCCAGACCAGCCTGTCTGGTTCCCCTGCACGCTGTCTGTTGCTCTGGGTCATGTTAACTGCCTGTTACCCCCTGCTCTCATTTAAATGTTTACACACAGCCAGGAGTGTCTGATTTGTAATTACACCCCTGTAGTAACACATCAACATTATTGTAGCTGTATTTCATGCAACTGCATGGAGCCCTGCAAAGGACGTAGATTTCCTTGCAGTCTGGACAGAGGAGATGGTTTAGGCCTGTCTTAACAGCAGCCACCATAATGCAAAGATATATGAGTAAAGAGCAAAGGAAATGACCAAGGGCACTTGGTTTTGGGGTACTTCTCAACAAATGAAAGGTTCTACCTCACTCCCCCCCCAACAGAAAGAGGACCTCTGCCAATGCTCCAAGTTCCCAATTTATTTTGAGGAGCTGGATCAGATTTTTCCAGGAAGGCCACCATCAAACCCCAAATACATTGTGGACAGCACTGAAGGCACCCAAGCGTATGTCTACAAACCAAATCCCCCCCCCCCCAAATAAAGCCCTCATGACAGAGACCCAAAATCCATCCACTGACTAAATATAGCAGTGTAGTCGCTCCCACGGGGTGGAGGCTGGGCTTTGAATCCTGGTGAATGGGTGGGGCTTAAATTCTGAGCTCCAGTCAGCATGGAAATATCGATGCTGCTACTCTGAGCCCTGTAAATATGAGAAAAAAAAACAACAACAAGGAGTTGTGTGGCACTTTGAGACTAACTGATTTATAAATTATAAATTATAAATCTGTTAGTCTCAAAGTGACACACGACTCCTTGTTGTTTTTTTGCTGGACTAGACTAACACAGCTATTCCTTTGGAAATTGTAAATATGAGCCCTGCAAGCTCATGCCAATTGCCATGAGCTCTGTTTCTCACTGCTGTAGGACTTTATTTACAGTGTGGAGGTACTCAAAGATAGTGTGGTCTCTGACCAGGACTTGGAGGAGATTTACCTTGAAAATCAGGATTTCTTCCCTATTTCTTCCCAAAGTAGCCTCAGAGGAACAAACAGTTCCCCAAGCACAACTGGACACCCAGCATGATATTGTATGCTGTATTGCTATAAAATGGTACAGGTAATTTTAACAATGGTTTCCTAGGTGCCTGGTAGATGCTGCAGTTCTGTGCAGATGTGAGCTAGAAGCTTTTCAGAGCGTATTTGCTCCCACCTATGTTAAAAATGGCATCTGTGCCAGGAATTTAAGTTTTGAAGCAATTATTTCTTCCAAAATTTTCATATCCAGCAGTTATCTGCTATGCTGACACCCACATTCCAAGTTCCCTTTCCCTTTTTCTCTTCCTGTCCCCCACATTCCTCCCCCAGTCAACTCTAAGGGGTCCCTGCTAGTTGCCCCACAGTGGTTTTAAACATAAAAAACTTTGTGTTACATCAAGTTTATTGAAACATCACAGAGAGGAAAAATACGACAATATAAAAAGTATTTTTCTTTCATAGTTTGACTAATGCCCTGAGCTTTCGGCGATCTTAGCTTTTTATGAGGTATGCTTCCCAGAGTGAAGCATCTAAAATGCAAAGAGATTATGAGGCACTCAGCTAGCTGTAAGCAGACTCTCAGCGTTGTCAATCTCTTTGGTCCAAAACAATTCTGAAAATCTCTATTTATTTTGCAGTGCACTTTGTGCATATATGTGGATGAAATAAAACTGAATTTAAGGCAAGGATAGTGCTTTGTTTTGTGGTAGACATTGCAAGATAAAGCAGCCCTCTCTGGGATGCATGTACAAGCAGTGCTGCCCTTCGTGACAGTGGGGATCATTCTGGTGAATATCATCAACACATATATTGCTGGTCTTCCCACTGCCTTTTTTTGAACAAGCCCCTTCTCAGCCTTTGGGTGACTCTTATCAGGGTAACATCCTCCAACATAAGGACTGCCTGCAGAGGTGCATATGCAATTTCTAACATACCCCAACTGAAGATCATAGAATCATAGGGTTGGAAGGGACCCCACAAGGTAGTCTAGTCCAACCCCCTGCCAAAAAAGCAAGACCACTCCCACTAGATTATCGCAGCCAGGGTTTTGTCCAGCTGGGCCTTAAACACCTCCAAAGATGGAGTTACCACCACCTCCCTAGGTAGCTTATTCCAGTGCTTCACTACTCACCTACTAAGAAAGTTTTTCCTAATATACAGCCTGGACCTCCCCGGCTGTAAGTTGAAACCATTGCTCCTCATTCTGTCCTCTGTTACTACTGAGAACAGTCAAGCTCCATCCTCCTTGGAGCATCCTTTCAGGTAGTTGAAGGTTGCTATCAAATCCCCCCTCAGTCTTCTCTTCTGCAGGCTAAATAAGCCTAGTTCCTTCAGTCTTTCTTCACAGGGCTTGTGCTCCAGCCCTTTGATCATTTTTATTGCCCTCCGCTGGACTCTCTCTAATTTGTCCATGTCCTTTTTGTAGTGGGGAGCCCAAAACTGGACACAGTATTCCAGATGTGGCCTCACCAGTGCAGAATAGAGAGGAATGATCACATCCCTCGATCTGCTGGCAACACTTCTTCTGATGCAGCCCAGTATGCCATTGGCCTTTTTGGCAGCAAGAGCACACTGCTGACTCATATCCAGCTTCCCATCCACCATGACTCCCAGGTCCTTTTCGCCAGTGCTGCTATTTTGCTGATCACTCCCCAACCTGTAGCAGTACATGGGGTGTTTTCATCCCAAGTGCAGGATTTTGCACTTTTCCTTGTTGAACCTGATGAGATTTCTATTGGCCTACTGCTACAATTTGTCTAGGTCTCCATGAATCCTGTCCCTGCCCTGAAGAGTGTCTACTGTTCCCCCCAGTTTGGTATGATCTGCAAACTTACTGAGTGTGCAATCTATCCCATCATCCAGATCATTAATGAAAATGTTGAATAGAACTGGCCCCAGGACCGACCCCTGGGGCACACCACTCATTATTGGTTGCCAACTTGACATGGAGCCATTGATTCCTACATGCTGAAACCATTGATCTAGCCAGTTTTCTAACCACCTTACAGTCCATGCATCCAACCCATACTTCCTTAATTTGCCAATGAGAATGCTGTGGGAAACTGTATCAAAAGCCTTGCTAAAGTCAAGGTATATCACATCAATGGCTCTTCCTGCATCCACAAATCCAGTCATCTCATCATAGAAGGCAATGAGATTGGTCAGGCATGATTTACCCTTGGTGAATCCATGCTGACTGTTCCTGATCTCTCTATTTTCCTCCAAGTGTTTCAGGATGGATTCTTTGAGAAGCTGCTCCTTGATTTTTCCAGGGACTGAGGTGAGGCTGACAGGTCTGTAATTCCCTGGATCCTCCTTTTTGCCTTTCTTGAAGATCGGCACTATATTTGCTTTTTCCAGTCCTCTGGCACCTCCCCCGTTCGCCATGAGTTTTCAAAGATAATGGCCAATAGTACTGCTATCTCATCAGCCAGCTCCCTCAGATGCAGTTCATCCAGCCCCATGGACTTGTGCCTGTCTAGCTTCTTTAAGCAGTCCCTAACCTGACCTTCCGTCACCACGGGCTTCTCCTCTTCTCTCCAACCTACTGTACCTAGTGTGGTGGGCTGGGAGCTGACCCTGCTTGTGAAAACTGAAGTAAAAAAAGCATTGAGCACTTCAGCTTTTTTCTCTCCCTCTGTGATGAGGATACCTGCCCCATTCAGTAAGGGACATACACCATCCCTGATCCTCTTCCTGTTATTGATATACTTGTACAACCCCTTCCTGTTGTCCTTCACATTCCTTGCTAGCCGCAACTCCATTTGTCCTTTGGCCTTTCTGATTTTATCCCTGCAGTCCTGATCAATGTCTTTATATGCCTCCTTAGTCATCTGTCCTAGCTTCCACTTCCTGTAAGCTTCCTTTTTATGCTTCAGCTCAGTGCACAGCTCTCTGTTAAGCCACTCTGGACGCCTTCCACATTTGCTGTACTTTCTCTTTATCAGAATGGTATCTTCCTGTACCATTAGCAGGATTTCTTTAAAATGCAGCCAACTCTCTTGGACACATTTCCCCTTCAGATCAGCCTCCCAAGGGATCCTGCCCATCACTTTCCTGAGGAAGCCAAAATCTGCATTTCTGAAGACCAGGGTCTGCGTTTTGCTTCTTTCCTTCAATCAGCATCTTGAACTCAATCATCTCATGGTCACTGCTACCCAGGTTGCCATTCACTTCTACTTCCCTGATCAATTCTTCTCTATTTGTGAGCAGGAGGTCGAGAGGTGCAAGGCCCCTAGTTGGTTCCTCCAGCATTTGTACCAAGAAGTTGTCCTCAGCCCTCTCCAAAAACTCCCTGGATTGCCTGTGCACTGCTGTATTAGCCTCCCAGCAGATGTCAGGGTATTTGAAGTCCCCCATGAGAACCAGGGCCTGTGATCTGGAAACTTCTGTCAGTTGTCTATAGAATGCCTCATCCACCTCCTCCTTCTGGTCTGGTGGTCTATAGCAGACACCCAGCACGCCATCCCCCTTGTTGCTTTCCCCTCTAAACTTAACCCACAGACTTTCAACTGCCTTGTTTCCACTTTCATACTGAAGCTCTGAGCAGTCATAGAGCTCTTCTACATATAGTGCTACTCCTCCCCCTCTTCTTCCTTGCCTGTCCTTCCTGAACAGTTTATACCCATCCATTGCAGAGCTCCAGTCATGCAAACTATCCCACCATGTCTCTGTTATCCCAATTAAATCATAGTGCTTTGTCTGCGCCAGTACCACCAATTCTTCCTACTTGTTTCCCAGGCTCCTCACATTCGTGCATAGGCACCTAAGATACCAGGCCCATTGCCCTACTTTCCCATTTTGATTTTCAATTCTATTGTATCTACCTTCCTGCATTTTGTCTTGGTGTTGACCTCCCCCACTTGCCTCAGGTATTAGGACATCATTAGTGCACCTAATATGCTTATTTGACCCCCCCCCCCCATGTTCCAACTACCCTCTCTTCTATCCCTGGAGTTACAGCCCCAGCACCCCCCAAGTTCCATCCCTTCCAACCTCGTCTCCCACATTGTCACTTACTTGTGGGCTTTGGTCTCCTCCCCCCTTCAGACCTAGTTTAAAGCCCTCCTCACAAGGTCAGCCAGTCAATATCTGAATATGTTCTTCCCTTTCCTTGAAAGATGGAGTCCATCTCTGCCTAGCAGTCCTTCTTCCTGAAAGAGCAACCTGTGGTCAAGAAAGCCAAAGCCCTCCTGATGACACCATCTTCACAGCCAGGCGTCCATCTCCAGGATGCATCTGTCTCGGCTCAGGCCCCTACCCTTGACTGGAAGAATCAAGAACACCACCTGTGCTCCAAACTCCTTCACCTTCACTCCCAGAGCCTTGAAGTCATCTTTGATCTGCTGAGGATCACCTCTTGCAGTATCATTGGTTCCCACATGGATGAGAAGCATGGGGTAGTAGTCAGAGGGGCGGATGATTCTCGACACTCCCTCCGTAACATCTCAGATGCGGGCACCTGGCAGGCAGCATACCTCTTGAGAGACCTTATCAGGGCAACAGATGGGTGCCTTCATCCCCCTCAGAAGTGATTCCCCAACCACCACAACTCTGCATTTCCTCCTAGCTGTGGTGGCTGTGATTCTCCCAGCCTCGGGGGTGCATGGCCTCTCCACTTCCACTTCCTTCAATGTCTCTAGTGCCGCGTAATGATATTCGCCATAATGGAGGGTGGGTTGTGAGCAGGGGTGGAGCACTGTCTGCTGCCAGAGGTAACCAGCTGCCAGTATCCTCCCCCTGCCACAGGCTCCCCATCCATCTCCAGTGTTGTGGCAGTAGTCTCTGGCACCTGGATAGTGGCCTCTGTCTTGCACGTCTCCTCGTGGATGCTGTCAAGGAACTTCTCCAGGGCGTGGATACTCCTGAGCTGAGACACCTCCTCCTGTAACTCTCCCACCTGCCTCCTGAGACATTCCACCAGCAGGTGCCTGTCACATCGATTCATCTCCCCAGCCTGATCGTCAGTGACAGGGAAATGCAGGCCGCAGTCCCTACAAGTCCACACTAGGATCTGGGTAGAGATATCTATGGTCAGGATGTCTGTCTGGCTACAGGCACAGGTGGAGGAGACAGAAGGGGCGTTGGCAGCAGTGTGGCTCCTCTTCACCATCTCGGGGCTTCACAAACTCCTTCCCTCTCAAACTCCCTTGTTTGCTGTCCCCTGTTCGCAAGCTCGCTCTGGTCGCTCAGCCACTGGCTTTAAAGCCTTCTCTGCCTAGGTCAGCCCTTGCTCCTCATTAAACACAGAGGGGAAGGGTGATCACAAGGCTGATTGAGGCTGGTGCTCAAACGTGATCAGGGAACAATGGTGCAAACAGCTCCCACCCACAGTAAGAAACAACTAACAGAAGTCAGCTGTAGGGAAAAAGTCACAAACACACAGTTAGCAAACCCTCACCCAAGCTTCGCTCTGTCCTTTGCTGCTTCAGCTTGGGGATTGCCTTCATCTCCTTCTCGGGGCTTCACAAACTTCTTCCCTCTCAAACTCCCTTGTTTGCTGTCCCCTGTTCACAAGATAAGTTGAATCTCCTTGAATGACAGTGGGAATCAAAAAAGTGTTAATGTCTGTGGTGGTCATGGGATCAGAGTTCTATTATTCTTTTAATAAAAAGAGGCTTGAGTTTCTAAAGATCCGAGCATCTTTGGCCTTTCCTGACAGCCTCACATTAATATCTGTTAACCTGCTGCAATAATCAGTGGTCTCGCAGCACATCGAAGAAATACCTCTTTCTGCTGAGGTACTCAGTGGCCTAGTGTGGGGGGCAAACAATAGGCTCATGCAAATGCCTCACTAATCTCCTGTGATGTGCTATGCTTTAATATTCATGATATCAGCATCGTCTTTATTGCAGTATTCACTCCTTCCTGATTATCAATATCCTACTAACACCAAGGTGGTTAGTTACCATCAGGTAGCAATTGGGAGGGTTTGCTTTTAGATGAAAATGCTTCTCTGTGCTATGGGGAGCTCTTCTGCTGGTGTTTTGCTGCTGTGGCTCTCACATGAGTTCTTTGCTGATCTCTAAGGAAGTGCTCTGTCTTGTCCTGAAATTCTTGTGCCATTGCTGCATCTCTCAGGACTGCTTCACTACCTTTCCCCACCTCTCAGTGCTGTTTCCCTGGGTCCAGAACCAGTACTCCATCCAGTGAAGCTGCTCCCAGAAATGTTTATCCACAAGTAGCTGCTTGATTACATCTTCCTCTATTGAAACCAGTTCAGCAGCAGCATGGTGAGCTTCCAGATCACCATACAGCTATGTGGCTGTGCAGTAGTACTCATGTATTAAGGACTGTCATGAACATGGCATGCAGCAGAAGCTTGTCCTTCCATGTTGGCTGGTGGTAGTTTTAAAATGGCATTGGCTCACAAAAGAGAAATGAACCATCAGATGTCAGGAAAGGAACTACGGAAATGTACTATTTTGCTTCCTCAAGTCCCAGCATTACAGTGGCTTCCAGTATCTAACCTGGATACCGATCCTACAGTGTCAAAAAGGGGTAGCCATGTTTCTTAGTATTTAAAAGTGCCACCAGACCCTTGGTTGTTATCACACAATGCACCATGAGAAAAATCTCAGAATGGAAAGATCCTTGCCAGGAACATCATGGAACTTGTGGCATGCTAAGGGCTTATTTTGGAAAAAAGTTAATAGCATGTGGCCATGTGGGTGCAATTATCTGGAATAGCTATTCTGCAACTTTTGTGCGCCCCTGCCATGTACACCCCCCCCAACCCTTAAGTGCCTGCCAAGAGTTTATGGATTTATCCTCACAACCCTTTCACCTTTCCTCTGCTGAGTTAAGGAAAGTGTTAATATCTCATTGTACTGATAGACGCCTGCAGGATTTAAAGTAAGTGGGAATGCCCTAGAACACCATTCTGGGGCCCCCTATTTTTAGGGAGCAAGCATTCTGGGGTCTCTCAAAAATAGAGGGATACTCCAGAATGCTGAGTTCTGGGCCCCCAAAAATAGAAGGGCACACTGGAACAGGCAGTCCAGCGCATCCCCTCTAGGCCAGAGGAAGGGAGGGGCAGCAGGCTGCAGCAGCCTGGCCACTTCTCCTTCCCCTCCCCGGCGTCTGTGGTGGCTCTGCGCCATCTGGCCAGGGCCTGGCTGTTCACATCGCCAGGCTCCAGCCTCTGCCCCCGGCTCCTCTTTTCCAGCTGGCCAGCGCTACAGCCTCTTGCCCCCTGTCCAGCTCTTCAGCCAGGTAAGGGGGTTGGGAGGTAGGGGCAGTCAGGCAGCTGGCGAGGAAAGTGTGGGGCAGGGAGAGTGTGTGAGGAGGGGGGAGAAGGGGTCAGGATGGTGGGCTGGGGAGGGCTTGGGGGCTGAAGAGAGTGGGGTGTTAGGAGGGCTGGAATGGGGGCAGGGAACTTAGGGAGTGGGGATTGGGGCTGAGAAGGACATGGGGAAAGGGGTCTGATGGGTTAGGTGTTTTGAGGGCAGTGGGTGGGGTGGGGGGCTGGTGTTTGGGGAACAGGAGCTGGGGTAGGGGGCTGGCATGTGGGGGGCAGGAGCTAGGGTGGAGGCTGGCATTGGGGGATAGGAGCTGGGATGCAGGGTAGGTGGGTGGGGGGCTGGCATTTGGGGGCAGGAGCTGGGGTGGGGGGCTGGTGTTTGGGGGAGGAGCTGGGGTCAGGAGTGGGGCCTGGACGTGCGGGAGGGGACTTGGATGTGCGGGAGCAGAGTCTACCCAATTAGGAGGGTTCCAGGGCCCGCCAGATTATACTTTAACACCTGGATGCCTGTGGTAGAGTGACTGACTTGTCCAGTGTCACAGGGGAAGTCTGTGTTAGAGTTGAAAACTGAACCCCTAACTCCTCAGCCTCATTCCAGTGCATTAGGCATAAGACCATCCTTCCTGTCAATGCAGGAAGGTGGTAGTGGCTATTCTGACACCATGCATGGTTCTGTGTTGCTGAACGCAATGAGAAAGGCACACTTGCTGGACGAAGCAAGGAGTTCTGTGGCACTTAAAAGACCAACAAATCAAGCTATCGAATGACCTTCTGTGGGAGAAAATCCCACTTCATCAGATGAAGTGGGATTTTTCCCATGAAAGCTCATGTGATAGATTTGTTGGTCTTTAAGTGCCACAGGACTCCTTCACGTCTTTTGCTGGACTGGACTAACACGGCTGCCCCCTTTGGACTTTTGAGGGAAGAAGTGTTGTAGTCCCACTGCCTGATACCACTTACTGGGTATGGAATCTTGCTCTTAACTGCACTGAGTAATCTTCATGAAACCATTGATCTACAACAGTCTAACTGTGAACAGGGATATTGTGAGCAAGGTCATTGCTCATAAATGAATCAAAATCAACAAATTCACCAGATCAATACAAAGAGACTTCTGGCAGATTTCAGGCATAGAGCTACTTTTGCGATATTCTCCCAGGCATTGTTTCTCTGTTAAGCAGAGCTCAGCCAGAACAGAGAAGATATCAATTCCAGTTAGGGAAAGAAGAAAAGACAGTTGAGGAAAAAAATGAATGAGAAAAAGGGATGGTCACCCCACTTATTGCCCTGAACTTTTCCCCCAGTGACTAGAATCATCATCTCAGCCCATCCCAACTCACAAAGCCCTCCTTTGTTGTTAATACCTCTCTTAAACACCCAAATCCCATATTCCATACTCTTCCTCTGTTTTCTGACACCTACTACAGGGCACTGACTTGCCAATATTAAGTTCAATTATGTTAAAGAAAGGGAAAAACATTCAGACAGAAGTTATTGCTTAATTAGACAATTAACACAGTTGATACAGCATTGATTGTTATTCATATTAATATTTAATTAAATAATGGTCTATTGCATTCGGATTGTTCATGATGCTGCAGAAAATCCAATTTGGTTCACAGATCAGAACTGGTGTGATGCTGAAATCAGGGAGCTTAGTCCTAAAATATAGATCCAGCATGCTGAAGAATACATGATAGGGAGGTCTTGCTTCTAGTGGATGAAAGAAATTGAGATTGCCATTATATTTTGTGTATTTTTTTTGGAACAGAGACTAATTACAAGCCTATTTTGAGTGGATTTATTATTTATTCACTTCATGGTGATATTTAAGTCACAGAAGACCACCTCCATAGTTCACTGCCAAATATTTTTGCGTGTGTGCCTCATCATGGTAAAACTTATTTTACTAACTATAGTAAGAAACGGTATTCATATTATCAATATTAAAATTCCAACTTGTTCACCAGCATACACAATTAATTAACTGAGAAGCTTACCAACACAAAACTAATTAATTTGAAGTTTTCTAGTGTGTCTTCTTGGAGAGGATTTTATTAAAAAAAAAATTCCAAATAGGGCTTAGAAAAATGGGAAGTGTATCTGGGGAATGGCTTGGCAAGTTCAGCTGGGAAAAAATAATAATAAGGATGAAATTTACTCATAATTTGTTTTACATTAAAGCATAAAAGTTTGGGATAGGCACTTTAAAACAAATCTGCCATAGGAGCTGATTAGAATCTTTTGTGGAAAAAACTTTTCTTAGATAACTCTGTCAACACATGATAATTAATGCATTTAAATGTGTACCTTTCCTTAAGGGCATATACTATGGTAGCAATTAGGGCTTTTGCAATTTTTGCAAAGGAAGCTGCACCTCATTATATAGTGCTCTAGAGTCACATTAGTCTTTCATAAAGAAGCAGTTATCTTGTTTATGGATTCTTGGGAGTACAGAGCTGGGGACATTAAGTATTTATGCAAACACTTGAAAATACAATTCTGAAAACTTGAGTTCATTTTTTTCTGCCATTTTCATCTAACAAAGTGGGTTTGGTTCATACAAAATGGTATAAATGTCTGACGAAAGCAAACTAATCCTCCATTTACAAAAACAATATGCTGTGTGCAGGACCTTGCCACCCTTAGTGAATCTGTACTCAGGCACAACTCGGTTTAATGTCTGTCCCCAAACATTGAAAAGAAGCAAGTCATTGACATTGAGACAAAATTAAAGTTAAAAATTAATTTCATGGATCTGAAACCTTAACTTTAAAGGAAGGGTGGAAAGAATGTAATCACATTACAGTGTTCAAATAGCGTTAAGCATCTCACTTCAGTTCACAAAAATAATGGAAAGTCAGATGAGATTTTCAGAAGCCTCCACATGGGCCTAACTCTGCTCTGAATAAAGGCAAATAGGAGTTTTACCATAGACTCCAGTAGACAGAGATTTAGATCAGTCTTGAGACCAGTGACAATCTCATCCACAGAATTTTGTCTTTAATTCTCTCATGCACGGTGCAGGTGTTTTAAAACTATAGCTGAATAACATCAAGCAGGCAAATACTATAACTGTGAAAATAATTTACACAGGATGGCCATATCCATCATAATTTAGAAGAAGATTGGGTTTTTATGTGTTCACAAACATCAGCACAAGTTTATGAATGACTAACAAACTTGGGTTATGGTTTGGGTATTTACACTTGTGCACCTTTGCCCCTGGCATCCTCTGTGCTGCCCATTGATCCTAAAAAGCAGTCCCACACCATAGTAGAGTGATGAAAACCCAGAAATTATGCTGTAGTTGCAGCTGGGTGCTACAAACTGGGACCAGGAGACACTCCTAGCACAGTGGCTAGGTGATCTCTACCTCAGGGTTTGCACAGATTGTATTAAGGAACATCTGTGCTCCTGTGGCATTCCTTAGGGAATCAAGCAGGGCTCCTATGATTTATGGAGAACTTCTCATTCAGGGAGGAACTACACTGGCCATTGAAAATACAATGTTGAAATTTCCTGATTTTTAAGTATTTGACCTCACAGCTTAAAATTCTTTTTAGGTGTTAGCTTTTGGTTTGTTTAATGAAATTGTCTATTTTTTCAAAGCAAAACAATGATGAGAAAAAGGAAATTCATAGACTCATAAACTCCAAGGTCAGAAGGGACCAATACAATCATCTAGCATCAGACCTCGTGCACAATGCAGGCCACAAAATCTCACCCATCCTGCAATAAACCTCTATCCTATGACTGAGTTATTAAAGTCTTCAAATCGTGATTTAAACACTTTAAGAAACAGAGAATCTACCAGCAAGTGAGCCATGTCCCATGTTACTGCGGAAGGTGAAAAGCCCCCCAGAGTCCTAGCTAAGATGCCCTGGGGGAAAATTCCCTTCCAATCCCAAATATAGCGATCAATTAAACCCTGAGCATGTGGGCAAGTCTCACCTGCCAGTCGCACAAGAGAGCATTCTGTGTAATAACTTAGAACTTCTTGGAAGTGCAACTATTTGTTAGACATCCTCAGAACACCGTACCCTGAACCAGAGGCACGGTCAGGGATTTCCTAGTCCAGGAGACAAGGATGCCTGCTGACCCTTTTCCCCATTCAGTGCATTCAGAAGTTTGCCTCATTACATGTGCAACTTCAGACGCTGCAAATTCCACTCCTTTTAACCATGGTTGTGTAGTGCTGAGAGAATGTGGGGAGCACAAAACTCAACTCTTTCAGACTTCATCCAAATAATCCTTTTGAAATCAGTGGACAGACTGCCATTGACTTCGAATCAGATCCATTGCAGAGAGTGAGAATGTGATTTTTAAATCCTTTTAAAGTGGCCAAATTAAAGGAGATTTTTACCAAATCACTGAATGATATGTATTTAACTCAGATACCTTCTGTATATCAATTTTTAATCTTTAATCATGTCCTTCCACTGGGCTACAGGTGTTTTGTTTCCTAAAATCGCTCGCTATTTTTTTAAAAATAAAAAGCATATCCCCTCCTTTTCTACTAAAACAGCGATGGAATGATTTTTGTTCACATTTTCTATACCTTCCCTGCCTTCCAATTAAGAAAAGAAATGCTTAGGGGAAAAACTACAGTTGCTATTGTGCTCTTCTGACATAATATGTCCCTCCTGGAAACACAGATATCTTTAGTTCAAAATATATATATAATTTTATTTTAAATAAATGTGCTATAAATGACAGTCAAATCTTTTTTTAGTCTGCAACACATCAGGAGAGATATAATGGTAACTGGAGTTGACAGCATACTGGAAAAAAATGGTCAGTGCTTTCAGGAATAAAAATGTCAAATTCAATTCACTGTAATTTATCATTCCTTTTTACTGAATATTTAGACAACTGTTAGGTATATGTGACTGTTGTGTTGATCATGAAACTTTAATAAATTTCAACATGAATAATTATTTTGCCTGCATTTTCATAATAGAAGTAAATAACTTACTGTTTACTACTTGTCAGGTGGTAGTTTAAAATGTTTCAAAGATGTCCAGTCAGGGAGAAGAAGAAACAGCAGTGCTTTTTTTGGTTTTTTTAAAAAAAAAAGTGCCGGTACTCATCCAGGGACCTCAGGGGCCAGAGCTGGGGCTGCATCACTGTGGAAAAAAAGTACTGGTACACCTGTCCCCTGAGTACCATCACAAAAAATCCCTGAGAAATAGTATATTTAAATAAAGGTGATAGGATATCATAAAAACTGAAGAATAATCAGTAAATAATTGTAATCATGAATCTGAGATCAGCCCAAAGATGAAAATTTGTTTGTTCAAACTATTTTTAACTAGACAGTATGCTTGGTCCTGCCTTATCATGAGGTGGGAGGAAAGGGGACTAATCAGGAGGACCAAGATCCAGCCCTAACTTTTCTATGATTCTATTCTAATAATACTAATGAATAACAAATTTACCAGAAGAAATCAGCTTCAATTTTTGGACCACCAAAGAACTCGTGGGAAAAAAAAAAAAGGAATGAGGCCCATATCCTGAAATCTCATAAGCATGTAAGTAATTTTATCCTTGGGAGGAAGTGTTTTGAAATCAACTTTGTGTGTGTAAAGTTAAGTCTTGTGTTTAAATGTTTTCAAGGCCAGATTCTAAATTTGGAGTAAATTTTCATAACAAATAACCAGCGCTGATGGTAACACTATATTCTACAGTTACGTAAATTCCATTTTACTTACCCACTGACCATAGAGAATACAACAAGCAAGGAGTCTGTTGGCATTTTAAAGACTAACAAATTTAATTATCACATGAGCTTTCATGGGAGAAAAATCCCACCTTGTCAAATACAGATGGCTTTCCTTCACAGACATCATGGGTCAACTTTCCATAGGATTTGAGATAAATGCATAGAGAAAGGTTTAGCTTAGTTACAATGAAGTAATTTTCATATTGTATATAAGTGTATTTTGTGTCTGTATTTGCTTTTCCTTTTCTAGTATGTAATCAATTTACTTTTTATAGTCAGATATTTTTATTCAGTAAATGGGAATTTTATCATACTATTGCAGCTGCATATCATACCTTACTTGCCTAGGCCAGAGCAGTTGCTGGCTTTCTCTGGGAAAGACTGATGCCAGGTGGCTATTGATTTGGATGCTTGCCTGCTTTTGCCTCTGCTCACAAACAGCCACATCATTTTCAGTATTTCACTCCTTTGCTTCTTTGTCCACAGACACTTGCTTTTCACCCACAGGAGGTGAGAGCAGACATGGATTCTCATCTGTTACCAGGGAGATGCAGAGGTATCATGTACTGCAGTTCACACACCCGACTGTATACTGACACCTTCTTATCACCATGGAAACAAACAATTATCCACATCCTTTTTCACCTGCAGAAGTCTGCTCATAATAAGAGCTGGCAATAAATGATTTCAGGTGGATTGTACATTTTAACTTCATCTAAACACTGAAAAATCAGCACTGATTAATCAGCATGAATTCCCACTGGATGGTGATGTGAGGTAAATGGCAAAATGATGCCCATTGAACAATGATGTTCTGAGTGACTTTACATTGACTGAATAATTCACTTTGACAGGCTACATCCTATAATATGGGATCTCCAGCGCATAATAAAAGACAGTATTCTTGACTTGCAACCAGCATATTCGCTTTCTGTGACAGTCTCCGAAAGTCCCAAATCTGGGACTGAAGAAATCAGCCATCTAGCAAGATGTGGTGCTAACAAGGGAGCATTGCATTGGTATTCCATGGACTGCTGTAGCTTCCAGTTCACATCCAGTGCAGCCCAACATGTTAGTTTTAACCTGCAAAATGTTTGTGATTTTGATTCCATGGCCTACATTTTCAGGCTGTGACTAATCATTTTGGGTGTCTACATTTCTGAGCACCCAGCCAGAGACACCTTAAAGAGACGTGATGTTCGGAAAGCTATATACTCACCTGTTGACTACAGTACCTGCTGATACCTTCTATTTTGGGCTACACAAAATTGACACAATCTAAAGGTGTCAGCATGTATTCATAGTCAGAGGTGTCCCAACATTGCTCATTACAACTGAAAATGTAACCCTGATGCATTCGAGAAACTGTTTCCCTCTGAGATCAGCCAGGACACTTGAACTGTCAGTCCTTAGGTCTGTGGGCTGGGGACAGAGCATTCTGAAGGGACTTCAGTCCTTAATTTTAGTTACAGCCTTGGGCCCCATGCTCTACTATACTGTCCAAAAATCTACTTCTGGGAAGAATAAAGGAACTGTTAGCCCTTTGGATTTATTCAGGCAAACAATGAACCTTTACAATAAGACTTCTACGTCCACAGCAGTGGCTTTTTTAGAAATTTGAATGGGATGTCATAACCAAGATCAGCAGCGGAACTCTTGGTCTTCTTTATGACATCCCATCCACATTTCTCAAAAAGTCAGTGCTGTGGATGTAGAATTCTTATTTTGTTGGGCTGTTGCTGGTTTCATGACTGAACAGGGAATTTCTGACTGTTGTGTGGATGGCAACAGGTTTGAGGCGAATTTAGAAGTGCTTTGAAGACGTTTCTTTTAGAAGTTGCAGCCTCCATTCCCTGAAACAGTAGCAATTAAAAGAAAGAAAATATTTAGAACACCCAATGAAACAGCAGCAGTTGGTATTGGAGCATTTCCTAACCACTGAACCAGGGTATGATGGGGTGTATAAACCATGGATGAGAAACAAGAGGATTGAGGAACAATTCTGGGTCCAGACAACCTCACCCATCTGGTTCTGCAGAATATGATCCTTGTGGAGGTGGGGCTTAAAAGATGCCCAGACATCTCAGAAGGGGCAGACCAGACAAAGGGAAGGTTCTGCCCTGGATGCTCCTGAGGAAGGCTGCAGAAACTGCTCTTCTGAGAAAGAGTAACTGATCTGCTAGAACCCAGGTTGACTAAAGGCATGTTTGTTCTGCAGTGCCTTAGTTACAGATTGAAATGCTTACACTATAGAGGGGACAGGTAGGAAATAGTCCAGGGAGGATTGTTTTAAGGTGCTCCTAGGTGCCTGACCTCGGCTACCAGCAAAGGGCCCAGGCCCAGAGTCCAGTGGAATGGGAAAGCCTTGGCTCCCCATCAACTTCTAACCACTAGATACCATCTCTGTCAAGCACCAACTATTACACAGTATAAAGACTGTAGAAACCAGTATCTCTGCTGCAGCTCTTCGTTCCCCTTTGCTGTCAGAGAGGCTTACCTGGAGGGTTTACTCCAGAAACTCATGAGTCCATCATATATTAATTAGTATGGTCCTGGATATTCTCTCCAACTCCATCAGAGGAGGAGTCAAAAAATTTAGTACTGATTCAAAGTTAATAATGACTCTTGGCATTTGTGATCAATAACTTGTCTTTTTCAGTAACCAAGGAGTGAGGAAATATGCGTGTTACCTAATGAGCTTCAAAACTTTCAGCAATTTGGAACTATCCCTGAAGTCCACAGACAGCCAAGATAAACAAAGAATTTAGCACCAAGGACTTCACCATTAAACAATTGCAAAAGGCTTAATGGAGGTTTTGGAGTGAGTGAGAAGGCCCAATAATTATCTCTTGTCTCTAGTACCTTCATTACCTGACATGTATATGTACTTGATATTTCTGTAGTCAGTACTATCTTTACGAGGAATGAGTATGTCTGTTTCCTGTAATGCTGTTCTATTCCACTTTTCTGCTATTCTGCCGATATCATTTGTTCACTAGGAATAATGATATATGAAAGCTACTAGGTGATCATAATGGGCCCTCCTGGCCTTACAATTTATTAATCTAGTTAACAATGCTGACAGATTAAAGGATCGCCTGCACCTGGTCTGTGCAAGGCTATACAAATATTTGTAGGAAAACTAAAAGACACAGAGGTAAGGCTTTCTTTGAAACAAAGTAACCCTGCATTCAGTAACACTAACTATTGTGCTTCTGGCATTAGTTGCTCCACTTAAGCTAACAGTTTTCCTCTGGCATTATAGTCAGTGCATTTAACTGTATCTGTCTGTTTCCTGAGTTTTAAAAGTATCTTCCAGTGCACAGTGCCAACTAGTCACCTAAGCAATAAAGACAGAGCTTTAGTACACTTCTTGTGATCTAATTTCTGTACTAATAGATCACTCTTCCTTTTTTTCATACTACCTCTATGTTGCATGCTCACATATGGTGACATACGTCTGTGAAACAGTCTGATTTTGTAGAAAGAGTGTTTTTGGAAGGAAAACTATTTTGTCAAAATTATTTTGATCTACTTTGGAGGTCTGTAGCAAGTTCTTATATTAACTACATAACATTCATCATTGACAACACAGGAACTGCAAGTGGGATGTAAATAATAAAGGAAATTTACATTCCTTGCAGGATAGAGCAAAATAATTGCTAATCCAGTGGTTCTCAATGTATTTACTATTGTGGGCCATATATGCAGCTTTCTGTGTTTTCTGTGGGATGCATCCACACGATATATTTACACTTACTTGTATGTCCATGAGGATGTCACTTGAGCTTCATGTATGTGCTGAAGGGGTTGTGAGCCACACAGTTTGAGAAGCACTGTTTTAATCAGACCATAACTGGTTGCACAAATGGGGCATAAGTGGGGAAATAACTTCTTTTTCCTGTTGACATTCTTACCCACTCAAGAGCTTCTTTTTCCAGCATACCTTTATAATTTTATATTTTAATGAAAACCCCAAAACACAAAAGACTGCAAAGAGCTAAAGTGTTATCAGTGAGGCACAATCACCCCTAGTTTAACTGCGTTTCTCGGTGAACCTGCCACTACACTCGGTTTGTCTAGAGTCTGCTGTGCCATTCCCAGAAACTCAGGAGACAGAGACCATCATATCTTGAGATTTTCTCTGTGCTTCCTTTGTGCTTACAGAGTCCCTTTTGAATTTCATGCTTTGTTCAAAAGTAATATGCAGATCTGAATGCAGAGCTGTGTGAGACCTCTTATGAACAAACTGAATTTGGTGTCTTTCTTGGTTGCCCATGAACCAATGAGACTTTTCCTAGAATGTTTGCTGAACATTTTTGACAAGACTCTTAGAACCTGTGTGGTTTTCTTTCCTTGCTGTTTGAAGAAATATTCCTTCCTGTAGCTGGAACTGTGTAGGTGGTTTATGGGAGTGGTGACTTAAATCACATGTTATAGATTCCAATCCCTAACTGGATGATCACATTTTTGTAAGTAGGAAGGCTGCCTCAATAAATAACTGAGGTATAGACAGAAGGGTAACACTGGGGAAAGAGTGCACAGACCTAGAAAATTCCAGGATATTCTCTTTTATGCACTTTATTACTCAGATGTGTGAATGAACAATGGGTAAAATTTTCAGAGTGCCTAAGACACATTGAATCTTAATACGATTTTGAACACTTTTAAAAATTTATATTGATACTTAAAAATAGCTGAAGTCCATCCTGACAATAATGAGCCAATATTATTAGCTGCCTAACTGTCTTTACATTTAGTTTTCTCATGTGAGAATCACTCCAAATAATTGCAAGTACCTGTAGTCAGATTCCATGTGATGGTCCTGATCATATATTTGTTTAGCTATGCTGTTGGACAAGGGGCTTGGGAAGCTGTTGTGTATGTCTATATATAGAAAAAAATGCCTGCCATGTCCATAGATTTGGATGCATAAGGCTCATTTTGTGTTACATCTTCATTTAAAGTAACTCATTCCATCATGCTACCTGTGAAAGTTCCATTCACTTACTTGTCCATTTCCTTCTATTCAATTACATTAATATCAGTAGGCCATGGAAGAATGAGGCCATATTTTGAGTACAGATGTCTATTTATGTGATATAGACATCTTAATATCCTAGAACCATGCTTAAAATAGTGTTTAAATCAAGCGATTTCCTGATGGACAATTTAATGGCTGAAACTATGATTGATTGAAATAATTGCAAGAAGTGGCATTTTTATTTTGATAAAATGTTTGCAAACTCTTTAAAAACATTTTCACTCAACTGAGTCTGAAAACCCTCCCTGTTGCTTGGAGCAAGTTGATGCAGTGCCAGAAAGACACGACTACCTCCTACTCGGTTCTGTTTTTTCTAGCAGCCAGCCCTGCGGCTCCATTGCCGCCAACACTATAAATTAACACAGGCACAAATTGTAGCCGCAGATACTTTTATTAAACTGCTTGTTTACTGGGGTCATTAGCTACAGCTGTCAAATAAAAAAAAATGCAGCATGATTACAGTTTATTCTCTGTGTTGTAGGAGTATGAAGAAAGCCATTGACCCCAGCTTTGACTCTTTCCTGAGCCTCAATTGCTACTAGAATCCAAATTATCTTGCATTTAGTCCCTAATAACATGAGAGATTCATCTCCTTGCTCTACGTCCCTTCAAAATTCACTTTGTTCAGGCACTGGAGTCCTGCTTGGATGAAAATGAAACAGTATGAGTGCTTGCCTGTTTGCTTTAACACTAGATTACAGAAACATTTGTATATAGAACACTCCCATGTTAATGATGCTCACATCTGGGATGACTGCACATATGTGAGCTTCAAAAAACCTCACCTCTTTCTGATGTGGTCATTTAACTGGCCTGAATACATCAGTTGAAATCCTGTGGTGGTGATGAATGTATCAATGAAATGCGAAAGTAGGGAAGGGAAGGTCTTTAAAAAGAGGAAAGAAGAGATCAAGCCATTAGGTAAGGGTGCATAGCTAAACCCTTGCGAGTCTTAATGAAATATTAAAACACAGGGAAGAGAACAAACATAATAAACTTGAAGAGCGATTAGTTTCCAGATTTGGGTGACCGTGGTTTTAACGGGCTCCTGAAAAAGGGAAGAAGGGATGACTCTGGTTAGAAACCTTGGGCCAGCGTACAAAGCAGCAATTCACCTAAAGACTATACTGTACAGAACAGTGAGAAAATATAGTACTTTGCTCTGAGAGGATGCTATTACGATTGCCAGCAATAAATGAGTTGAGTGGTTTGGATTGAAGTTACATTTCTAGCTCTGTCTCTTATTTCTTAAGGAAAGAAATTATTATTTCTTCTATTCCTTAAGGAATACTTGAAAGCCAAAAGTGAACAACTCAGTGGATGCAGTTACAAGATAGGATACCTATATACTACACAGAAGGACATTTTTGCCAGATAATAGGGATTGATCCAGTTTCTGTAAAATGCATGAGACTCCATTTTTTCAGTGGAGTCACTCCTGATTTACAGTGGCATGAGATTAGACGCAAACCCTAAGCATAATAGTAAATCAGAAACTAGTCAATGCCCCTGCACTTCATAATTATTTTAGTAATATTGACTTTTTTTGGAAATGTGAGTACATGTGCATATTCTGTCTCAGAATAACCTCTATCGTTTCAATCAGTGCATTACATTTAGAGCCAAAATAAATTTTGTTTATGAAACTCTTCCTGAGCTGAGCAGACATTGTAAATAGCATGGACTGTATCTTTTGCAACAGGCTGTTAGGAATTAACTGGAAGAGGAATTTTTGTAGGATTTGATATTTGTTAATTTATGCACATCTAATATTTTGTTAATGTTGGATATTATCTATACTTTACCAAAAGAGCACACATATTAATCTTGCATTAACAACAGTACATGGAACTATCCATTTGTCTGATACCTAACATTTGCTATGTAAAATATGTGCATCTCAGAAAGTATTTTGAAAATACCTCAGATTGAGCATCTCTTTCCAGTGCTTCAATAATTACCTTTTGCTGTGTTTGTCTGCTGCTTCCTACACTCAGGTACCAGGAATGGTCTAGCTGTCAGGCAACTTATTTTCTAGAGTCTGGCAAATAAGTTGTCTGACAGATATATTGGGAAATGTTAAGTGATTGCTGGACACAAATATATTATTTATAATTGTTATTTCTTTTGTTGCTAGCCAGAGCTCTGAACACCTCTGTAAGTATTAAAAGAGTGACTGGCTGAACACTCCCTGCCTGTCATGAAAATGGTTTCCTTTTATGTTTGACAACATACAAACAGATAAAATTAGATTAAAAAAGCAACACCATTAAATATTCATTCTGCTAGATTGCAACATAAACTATTTTATTTTTTAGAAAGCAAAATAATAACCCAGGAGCCTGATAACAGAGAGGGGCTGGTTGGTCTCTGCTCCTTAAAGTGGAGCACCTCAATCTAGACGGGTTATCTGCATAGTGACTACTCCTTGGCTCAGATCTCACACTTCTTTACAAAATCCTGCTAGCCTGCAAGCAGCCTCAGGAAAATCCCTGAAATATAAAACCATAAGCTATCACTTTAAAACCATTTTTAATGCACCACATCTTCTAATAGAATCATCTAAGATTAAGAGCATTTTGGGGAAGTTTGGGGATGGGCCAGAAAGGTGCATACATCATACTTGTATTACAAAAATGCCTAAGTGAAGGACCCTCACTGAGTTCAGGCCCTCATGACACTAGACACAGTACAGACGAACTAAAATAATTCAGAGACACAAGACAGACAAAGGATTTAGGGGATATAATACAAGAGCAGAGTGAGCAGTGTAAGAGTCTATAGATAATATAATGTAAAAAACCCCTGTTCATACAGAACCAGTGAGCCCTACTGCCCCAGGCATCTGCCATTGAGGGGCTGCAGCAGTTATTGTATTTTACCTACTTACATACACTCTGAATATTCACTCTTCATGAGTTGATCATTTTTTCATTTGCATTTGAACAGTGCCTAGCACAATCAGGTCATGATCTATAGCAGGGGTCTCAAACATGCCGGCTGTGGGCCACATATAGCCCCTGAAGCTATTTCCTGTGGTCCGCAATGACACTATCATTACGGATATTTGCAATATCATTATATGAAAAGATTTCAGTGGTGCGGCCCTCGGGCTAACATACTAGTTGTCATGCAGCCTTTGTGATGATTTGAGTTTGAGACCTCTGGTCTATAGGAACACATAAATGATAAATTCAATATTATATACCTGGCTTCATGGAGAATCTTAATGCAGCACTAAGTCTGTGACCCAATGTCATCTTACTTCTTTAGAGATCATCCAAAACAGAAAATATAAACTACAATTTTTAAGCATGAGTTTGTACAGCCAGCTAAATAAGTCCATGTTTAGACACAGAAATTGAACAATACTGGCCTAGAGTAACCTTAAAAAAATATCAAACGCTCCTGTGGGAGTATTGAAATTCATAAACTACAGAATACTATACTGTTAGAAAATTATACATTGTAAAAAGTAAATTAAAAGCACTTATGACTGAAAACACAAAGGTGGATGAAAATAACTGTATGAAAAAAGGCGGAAGGAAAAACAAATGATTTTCATACCAGATCAAGAAACATATTCAAATATCAATTGAGCTCAATTAAATTAAATTATAATATAATTTGCATTATGAATAGTTATACACATCAGTCAACTAGTTTTAGGGAATACGGAAAGTATTAAGGAATTTTTAATTTACAAAAAGTTGATCATCTTAAAATGGAGTGTCAACCCCATATGTTCCATTAACTTCAAGACTAAGATTTTTTTCTTACCAAGGAGTGTCTCTATAGATTATACTATACAATTTATGAAAAATATATTGAGTCATGTTCTGAGAGTTATACTTAATGATGTCTAATGTCTCAGTTCAACAGAATATTTATAACTTTAAGCACAGAGGAGAGTCCAGCCCTACTTAGCAAAGTACTTAAACACACATGCTTAAAATTAAGCTCAAGCTTGAGTGCTTTGCTATGTAGAGATACACTTTTGTACTGAAGTTAAACATTTACTTAAAAGTTAAGCACATGCATAAGTAATTTGCAGAAATGAGGCATGAGATGTTATGGCCTTTAATGATGTTAGCATCTATTTCATTAGAACACATGTATGGAAAAGACAACGATCATACTTAGAGAAAAAAAACAAGGAGTCGTGTGGCGCTTAAAGACTAACAGATTTATTTTTCGCATGAGCTTTCGTGGGAGAAAATCCCACTTTGTCAGATGCTTCAAAAATTGGTGAGCTTACGGAATGGAATGAAAATAAATGCAAGGGGGTGTAAAACATAGGAGCAGGTCATACAGTAACAGCAAATCAGAGCAGTTGTTAGGTTCAAACCCTGGGAAGCCTGAAGTCAAATTACCTTTTGTAATGGGAAAAGAACCCATAGTCTCGATTCAATCTTGCTTTCACAGAATTTAATTTGCATATTAATTCGAGTTCAGATGTTTCTCTTTGAAGTCTTGATGTCCCAGTCACATCTCTGACGACGGTCATTAACCAATCATTTATCAAGTGATTAGAAAGATGGAAGCGCTCAGCAACTGGTTTTTTTCTTTTGTGATTTCTGATATCAGTTCTGTGTTCATTTATTCTTTTGTGCAGGGATCATCCTGTTTGTTCAATATATAAGGTGTTGGGGCATTTCTTGCACATGATGGCATAGACCACATTAGTAGATGAGCAGCTAAATGAGCCTTTGATGGAGTAGCAGGCTTGATTAGGACCTGTGATTGTATCTATTGTGCAGCTATGTGGGCAGACTTGGCAGCGTGATTTGTTGCAGGGGTGTGTGCCTGCTTCAATGTTTCTGTTGTTAGATCTGTAGTTGCTAGTGGGTATCTGTTTAAGATTGGGTGACTGTCTGTAGGCAAGGAGAGGTCTGTCTCCCAAGGCTTGAAAGAGAGAGGGATCATCTTTTAGAATAGGCTGTAGGTCCCTAATGATCTGTTGCAGAGGTCTGACTTGAGGGTTGTATGTGGTGACTAGTGGTGTTCTGCTGTTTTCTTTCTTGGGCCTCTCCTGTAGTAGATGACTTCGGAGTACGTGTCTAGCTCTATCCATTTGTTTTCTTACTTCCCCAGGTGGGTACTGTAGTTTCAAGAATGCTTGATAGAGATCCTCAAGATGTCTGTCTCTGTCTGAGGGATCAGAGCAAATGCGGTTATATCTTAAGGCTTGGCTGTAGACAATGGATCGTGTGGTGTGTTTAGGATGGAAGCTCGAGGGATGGCAATGTTCCCTCTAATTACTTGTAGACTGTGTGCACAAACAATTTCTTTGTGTGTGCAAAAACATTTCTTTGTGAGCACCAATATTAGCCCTATTGAATTTTTTTGTGCACACTTTATTTTTTTGCGTGTGCAGGTTTCATGACAGCTTAGAGGGAACAGTGGATGTAGGTAACTATACCGATCAGTAGGTTTTTGGTACAGGGTGGTGTTGATGTCTCTATCCCTGATTTGTACTGTAGTGTCGAGAAAGTGGATCTCCTGTGTGGAGTGTTCCAGGCTCACTTTGACTGTGGAGTGGAAATTGTTGAATTCTCTGTAAAATCTTCAAGAGCATTCCTGCCATGGGTCCAGACGATGAAGATGTCATTAGTGTAGCATAGGTAAAGAAGAGGTGTTTTGGGATGAGACTTGAGGAAACATTATTCTAAGTCGCCCATAAAGATGTTGACATATTGTGGGGCCATGCATGTGCCCATAGCAGTGCCGCTGACTTGGAGGTATAAATTATCCTCAAATCTGAAGTGGTTGTGGGTGAGCACAAAGTCACAAAGTTCAGTCACAAGCTGTGCTGTGGCATCATCTGGGATGGTTCTTCTAATAGCTTGTAATCCATCCTTGTGTGGGATGTTGCTGTAAAGAGCTCCTACATCCATAGTGGCCAGAATGGTGTTTTCTGGAAGCTCACCAATGGACTGTATTTTCCTGAGGAATTCCGTGGTATCTCGAAGATAGCTAGGGATGTTGATAACATAGTGTCCGATGAGGCAGTCCACATAGCCAGATAGGCTGGCGGTAAGAGTACCAATGACTAGGATGATGGGGCATCCAGGGTTTCCTTTTTTATAGATTTTAGGTAGTAGATAGAACATCCCTGGTCGGGGTTCTGGTGGTGTTTCTGTCTTTATATATTCCTGTGCTGTCTTAGGGAGTTTCCTGAGTAGGCGTTGTAATTCCTTTTGGTATTCCTCAGTGGGGTCAGAGGAAAGTGGTCTGTAGAATGCTGTGTTGGAGAGTTGTTTATAAGCCTCCTGATCATAGTCCAATTTATTCATGATGACAATAGCACTTCCTTTGTCAGCCTCCTTAATGATAATGTCAGAGTTGTTTCTGAGGCTGTGGATGGCATTGCGTTCTGCAGGGCTGAGGTTATGATGTAAAGGATGTCGTTTGTCGACGATTTCAGCCTTGGCATGCTGGTGGAAACAATCACTGTAGAAATTTAGTCTCTTGTTTCGACCCTCTGGAGGAGTCAACGAAGAATATTTCTTCTTGTAGTGTTTGGAGGAAGGTATCTGTGTGTCAGTGCATTGATCAATTTTCTCCCACGAAAGCTCATGCAAAAAATAAATCTGTTAGTCTTTAAGTGCCAGATGACTCCTTGTTTTTTTTGCTGGACTAGACTAACATGGCTATCCCTTTGGAAACTGACAGCATACTTAGAGAACCAGTTTGTTCTTCATGACTTGATCTAACAAAACATTTTAGCACACATTTAACCTCAAATAGGTAACTAGTTACACTGATTTCAGTTTTTGCTACTCATAAATTCTTTGATGCATTGGGGCCATAAAAAAGGGGAATGCAAGCATGTAAGCAACCAGGACTGAAAAGCACTTTAGAAAATAATAATTAAGCATTTGCGAAGGGTGAGGGGTGATATACACAATGAAAAGGAGATCTGATTTTGACAACAAAAGGGATCTGAATGTTCTCCTTTCATCGTGAACAAAAAAAACCTCATTAGTAGCCCCATCTTCATATGCAAAGAAGGCTTTTGATTGGGTAGATTGGAAATACTTATTTCATATTTGTAAAATATGCACCCTAGTGTCTCGTATGTTGACTAAACAAAAAAATTTGTGTAAACACCTAAGATTTAATATGTTTGGCATGCATTTGCTTTAAAGGGATTATTTTCCCCTCAGTCTGGGTGGTTTCCTCTCATGTTCATTATTTGCCACATCAATTGCACTTTTCATGCAAAGTACAAGGGAGGATGAAAATATTGCAGGATTGAAAACAGAGTATATAAGCTCAATAAGCAGATTACATGTTTATATTTCCAAGAAATCCAATTATTTCTCTCCCACACTGAATTAATTTATGAAGTTTGTTTGAAGAACTCTGGATCTTAAATGAACTATGGCAAGACATAAGTATTGGGAATTTCTATTTTCAACCTCCTAAAAATTACTTAAAATTGTCCTTGTCATTTAAAATGGGAAAAGTTGTGTGTGAAGAGCCTTGGATGTAATATATTTCTCAGTTAAACTACATGTATATTCCTTTTGAAAATTATGGGACATAAGAATTACTAGAACCTCTGTTTACAAAAAATTAACATTTTGAAAATATTCTAACAAGTTATAATTATTTATAATATATCTCCTATAGTAGTGTGTGAGTCAACCTTCCTAAAACTGCTACAATTCTCTACAATACTAGACTAAGTGAAAGAAGAGTGAAATCTTTTATCTCTAAAATGCATGAATTATAAATATCTAACAAACCTGAACCAATCATATGAGAAAACAACAATTCTTTTCATTTCCTTGTCCAAAATAAATTCTAAGTTTTGATATCTATAAATAATGCAAACAAAATTCTGTCTATAATTCCTAGTTTATTAGTTCCAATGTCTTTTGTATAGAATTGGTTTATCTAATATTAATTTGTTACTATACTGTAGATGTGGCAAAACTAATGGCTTTAAAGCAGAAGTACTGAACTGCCCAATAATAAATTATTTCTGAGTTCAGGTATTCATAAGTGTTCTGTAGTCTTCAGTGCATGAATCAACTTCATGTCAGGACTCACTGCATTAGGCTCTCAAGGAATGCATTCTAAACATTATTATTTTCTTTATTGCCACTTACTACCTGCAAAGAGAGATGACATTGATTCAGCAGGATCTCAATCAACAAATCATTTGTAAAAGCCAAGGACATGCTAATTGTAGAAATAAAACTTAAAAACATCAAAAGAGACACTGATGCCTCTGCATTGCTTTTGTGAAATCCCTTTGCTAACTATTTGAAGCATACATGGGACTTAGATTGTGTCAATTACCCACTGCCCCAAGTAGGAAGGGTGTGGAAGTTAGAGAAGGCATGGTACCTCACTACTGGGCAGGAAATTCCTCCTCAGACACCTCACTGAGTGGGAGACTTGCACCATCCGTTAGCACAATGGAGTGTGTTCCCCATTGTGTTCCTGGCCCACTCTTCCATAGTCTTTTCTTAGACTCATAGGGTTGGAAGGGACCCCAAGAGGTCATCTAGTCCAACCCCCTACAAGCAGTGCTGACCTTCGTGACTGTGGGGATCATTCTGGTGAATATCATCAACACATATATTGCTGATCTTCCCACCGCCTTTTTTTGAACAAGTCCCTTCTCAGCCTTTGGGTGACTCTTATCAGGGTAACATCCTCCAACATAAGGACTGCCTGCAAAGGTGCATATGCAATTTCTAACATACCCCAACTGAAGATCATAGAATCATAGAATCATAGGGTTTGAAGGGACCCCCACAAGGTCATCTAGTCCAACCCCCTGCCAAAAAAGCAGGACCACTCCCACTAGATTATCCTAGCCAGGGTTTTGTCCAGCTGGGCCTTAAACACCTCCAAAGATGGAGATTCCACCACCTCCATAGGTAGCTTATTCCAATGCTTCACCACTTGCCTAGTAAGAAAGTTTTTCCTAATATCCAGCCTGGACCTCCCCAGTTGTAAGTTGAAACCACTGCTCCTCATTCTGCCCTCTGTTACTACCGAGAACAGTCAAGCTCCATCCTCCTTGGAGCAACCCTTCAAGTAGTTGAAGGTTGCTATCAAATCCCCCCTCAGTCTTCTCTTCTGCAGGGTAAATAAGCCTAGTTCCTTCAGTCTTATTTCATAGGGCTTGTGCTCCAGCCGTTTGATCATTTTGTTGCCCTCCACTGGACTCTCTCTAATTTGTCCATGTCCTTTTTGTAGTGGGGAGCCCAAACTGGACACAGTATTCCAGATGTGGCCTCACCAGTGCAGAATAAAGGGGAACGATCACATCCCTCGATGTGCTGGCAACACTTCTTCTGATGCAGCCCAGTATGCCACTGGCCTTTTTGGCAGCAAGAGCATACTGCTGACTCATATCCAGCTTCCCACCCACCATGACCCCCAAGTCCTTTTCTCCAGTGCTGCTACTTAGATGCTCACTCCCCAGCTTGTAGCAATACATGGGGTTTTTCCATCCCAAGTGCAGGATTTTGCACTTATCCTTGTTGAACCTCATGAGATTTCTATTGGCCCACTGCTCCAATTTGTCTAGGTCTCCATGAATCCTGTCCCTGCCCTCCAGGGTGTGTACCGTTCCCCCCAGCTTGGTGTCATCCACAAACTTACTGAGTGTGCAATCTATCCCATCATCCAGATCATTGATGAAAATGTTGAACAGAACTGGCCCCAGGACCGACCCCTGGGGCACACCACTCATTATTAGTTGCCAACTTGACATGGAGCCATTGATTTCTACACGCTGAAACTGTTGATCTAGCCAGTTTTCCACCTTACAGTCCATGCATCCAACCCATACTTCCTTAACTTGCCAGTGAGAATGCTGTGGGAAACTGTATCAAAAGCCTTGCTAAAGTCAAGGTATATCACATCAATGGCTCTTCCTGAATCCACAAATCCAGTCATCTCATCATAGAAGGCAATGAGATTGGTCAGGCATGATTTACCCTTGGTGAATCCATGCTGACTGTTCCTGATCTCTCTATTTTCCTCCAAGTGTTTCAGGATGGATTCTTTGAGAAGCTGCTCCTTGATTTTTCCAGGATTGAGGTGAGGCTGACAGGTCTGTAATTCCCTGGATCCTCCTTTTTGCCTTTCTTGAAGATGGGCACTATATTTGCTTTTTTTTCAGTCCTCTGGCACCTCCCCCGTTTGCCATGAGTTTTCAAAGATAATGGCCAATGGTACTGCTATCTCATCAGCCAGCTCCCTCAGCACCCTCAGATGCAGTTCATCCGGCCCCATGGACTTGTGCACATCTAGCTTCTTTAAGTAGTCTCTAACCTGACCTTCTGTCACCAAGGGCCTCTCTTCTCTCCAATCTACCGTATCTAGTGTAGCAGGCTGTGAGCTGACCCTGCTTGTGAAAACTGAAGTAAAAAAAGCATTGAGCACTTCAGCTTTTTCCTCATCTTCTGTCACAAGGATACCTGCTCCATTCAGTGAGGGACCTACACCATCCCTGATCCTCTTCTTTTTATTGACATACTTGTAGAACCCCTTCCTGTTATCCTTCACATCCCTTGCTAGCCGCAACTCCATTTGTCCTTTGGCCTTTCTGATTTTATCCCTGCAGTTCCGAGCAATATCTTTATATGCCTCCTTAGTCATCTGTCCTAGCATCCACTTCCTGTAAGCTTCCTTTTTATGCTTCAGCTCAGTGCACAGCTCTCTGTTAAGCCACTCTGGACACCTTCCACATTTGCTATACTTTCTCTTTATTGGAATGGTATCTTCCTGTGCCCTTAGCAGGGTGTCCTTAAAATGCAGCCAACTCTCTTGGACATATTTCCCCTTCAGATCAGCCTCCCAAGGGATCCTGTCCATCAGTTTCCTGACGGAGCCAAAATCTGCATTTCTGAAGACCAGGGTCTGTGTTTTGCTTCTTTCCTTTTTTCCTTTAATCAGCATCTTGAACTCAATCATCTCATGGTCATTGCTACCCAGGTTGCCATTCACTTCTACTTCCTGATCAATTCTTTTCTGTTTGTGAGCAGCAGGTCGAGAGGTGCAAGGCCCCTAGTTGGTTCCTCCAGCATTTGTACCAGGAAGTTGTCCTCAACCCTCTCCAAAAACTCCCTGGATTGCCTGTGCACTGCTGTATTAGCCTCCCAGCAGATGTCAGGGTAATTGAAGTCCCCCATAAGGGCCTGTGATCTGGAAACTTCTGCCAGTTGTCCATAGAATGCCTCATCCACCTCCTCCTTCTGATCTGGTGGTCTATAGCAGACACCCACCACGACATCCCCCTTGTTGCTCTCCCCTCTAAACTTAACCAATAGACTTTCAACTGCCTTGTTTCCACTTTCATAATGAAGCTCTAAGCAGTCATAGAGCTCTTTTACATATAGTGCTACTCCTCCCCCTCTTCTTCCCTGCCTGTCCTTCCTGAACAGTTTATACCCATCCATTGCAGAGCTCCAGTCATGCAAACTATTCCATCACATCTCTGTTATCCCAATTAAATCATAGTTCTTTGTCTGCGCCAGTACCACCAATTCTTCCTGCTTGTTTCCCAGGCTCCTCACATTCGTGTATGGGCACTTAAGATACCTGGCCCATTGCCCTACTTTCCCATTTTGATTTTCAATTCTATTGTATCTACCTTCCTGCATTTTCTCTCGGTGTTGACCTCGCCCACTTTCCTCAGATATTAGGGCTTCATTAGAGCACCTAAGATGCTTATTTGATCCCTCCCCCCCCATGTTCCAACTACCCTCTCTTCTATCCCTGGAGTTACAGCCCCAGCACCCCCCAAGTTCCATCCCTTCCCCCTGGTCTCCCACACTGTTACTTACCTGTGGGCTTTGGTCTCCTTTCCCCTTCAGATCTAGTTAAAGCCCTCCTCACTAGGTCAGCCAGGCTGTGTCCAAATATGCTCTTCCCCTTCTTCGAAAGATGGAGTCCATCTCTGCCTAGCAGTCCTTCTTCCTGAAAGAGCAACCCATGGTCAAGAAAGCCAAAGCCCTCCTGACGACACCATCTTCGCAGCCAGGCATCCATCTCCAGGATGCATCTGTCTCGGCTCAGGCCCCTACCCTTGACTTAAAGAATCGAAGAGAACACCACCTGTGCTCCAAACTCCTTCACCTTCGCTCCCAGAGCCTTGAAGTCACCTTTGATCTGCTGAGGATCACCTCTCGCAGTATCATTGGTTTCCACATGGATGAGAAGCATGGGGTAGTAGTCAGAGGGGTGGATGATTCTCGACACTCCCTCTGTAATGTCTCAGATGGGGCACCCGGCAGGCAGCATACCTCTTGAGAGACCTTATCAGGGCAACAGATGGGTGTCTCTGTCCCCCTCAGAAGTGAGTCCTCAACCACCACAACTCTACATTTCCTGCTAGCTGTGGCGGCTGTGATCCTCCCAGCCTTGGGGGTGCATGGCCTCTCAACTTCCACCTCCTTCAATGTCTCTAGCACCGCGTAACGATGTTCGCCATAATGGAGGGTGGGTTGTGAGCAGGGGTGGAGCACTGTCTGCTGCCAGAGGTAACCAGCTGGCAGTGTCCTCCCCCTGCCACAGGCTCCCCATCCATCTCCAGTGTTGTAGCAGTAGTCTCGGGCACCTGGATAGTGGCCTCCGTCTTGCTCGTCTCCTCCAGGATGCTGTCAAGGAACTTCTCTAGGGTGTGGATACTCCTGAGCTGAGACACCTCCTCCTGTAACTCTCCCACCTACCTCCTGAGAGATTCCACCAGCAGGCACCTGTCACATCGATTCATCTCCCCAGCCTGATCATCAGTGACAGAGAAATGCAGGCCACAGTCGCTGCAAGTCCACACCAGGATCTGGGTAGAGATATCTATGGTCAGGATGTCTGTCTGGCTACAGGCACAGGTGGAGGAGACAGAAGGGGCGTTGGCAGCAGTGTGGCTCCTCTTCACCAGCTCAGGGCTTCACAAACTCCTTCCCTCTCAAACTCCCTTGTTTGTTGTCTCC
The DNA here is from genome assembly GCA_007922195.1 of Podocnemis expansa. Lineage (NCBI taxonomy): Eukaryota > Metazoa > Chordata > Testudines > Podocnemididae > Podocnemis > Podocnemis expansa. The sequence continues at coordinate 10,555,818 of ML681972.1, forward strand.
TGTTCACAGGCTCCCTCTGGTCGCTCAGCCACTGGCTTTAAAGCCTTCTCTGCCTAGGTCAGCTCTTGCCCCTCGTTAAACACACAGAGGGGAAGGGTGATCACAAGGCTGATTGAGGCTGGTGCTCAGACGTGATCAGGGAACAATGGTGCACACAGCCCCCACCCACAATAAGAAACAACAAACAGAAGTCAGCTTCAGGGAAAAAGTCACAAACACACAGTTAGCAAACCCTCACCCAAGTTTCGCTCTGTCCTTTTCTGCTTCAGCTAGGGGATCACCTTCGCCTCCTTCTCAGGGTTTCACAAACTCCTTCCCTGTCAAAGTCCCGTGTTTGCTGTCCTCTGTTTGCAAGTCTTCTTACCACTTGGGTTGCTGTGTGTGCCAGGATGGTCTAAAGGAGTGCTTCCTGAACTTACCTAAGTGAAGGAACTGCACTTGCAACAGGCCCTTGATGGAGACGCTGTTGGAGCATTTCATGGAATGTCACGATCTGTTACATATTGCATGTCCCCTTCCCCAGCAAACCTTTCTAACTTAGAGTGCAGCTGAATTTAAGAAAACTTGAGTCAAAAACACACATCTACTATAGCTTTACCTTTTTAAAAATGTGAAGTAAATGAAAGACAGAAAAAGATGAGTTATGGTTAATTTAAATAGGTATTCTACTACGCTAAACAGAATGTATGAACACCTGACAATTACCTTGCACATTCCAATAACAGTTTTATCTATCCCCCAAGACAAATTTTACTTGAATTGTTTTAGCATGTCACCAATATGTGCATACATTTGAGTATCCTATATCATAACCTTAAGTCAACATATTTTGGAAGGGGAGCCACATGGGAAGGATTTCTTAGTTCTGAAAGTTTAAATTAGACTGATATTGGAGAGTTTGTGCAATGACACATTTCTATGAATTTACACAGGAAGTGTTATGACCCAGGTACATACATTGTTTAGACGGATGGGACACTTACTCCTATTTACTAGTTAAGTCCCCAGGAGAGAATTATCAGAGACTTTTCCCACCAGTGTCCCGGAGAACAATTTCTAATTGTTGCTCCACTGGAGCATGTTGGGAGAGTGCTAGAACTGTTACAGTGGGTGATGGCAAGGCCAAGGCCAAGTGCCTTGCTCTTTTCTTTACCTGAGGAAGTGGGAGGAAGTGTCAGGTGCCTTGCTCTTTTCTTTACCCGAGGAAGTGGGAGGAAGTGTCAGGTGCCTCGCTCTTTTCTTTACCCGAGGAAGTGGGAGGAAACACCTATTCTTCAACTCTGAAAACAGATGTATGAGCCATTGTTGTGTGCACTCTGCCCCACACAGCCTGGAAACATTCTGTCTGCCTCTCTGTGGTCTAGAAATTGGCTCTAATGCAGTTTGCCTTTGAACATCTCCTGATTCCCAAAACACAGTGTGTGGTGCCTTCTAAAGCCATGATAAATTGAAATGAAGGTAAAACAAAGTTTTAGGGTGGCTCACAAAGGTCTTAGTTGCTAGAAGGAATGGTATGAATGGAGCAGAGGAAAAAAAGTGGAACTGGGTATCTAGAAAACGTATTTTAATAATGAGACCTGCTAGTCTTCTTGAACAGTTGCTAAAGGGAGATGGTGAAGGCTTCCCAATATATCAGTCATCTAAAACTAGACAAAAAGCTAGCATACACAGTACAGGAAAAGTCTTGTACTGTTACAGTTGTGGACAAGATAAACTAAATGGTGTTTTCAAAATCTATTTTTCGTATTATTTATGGTCCAAAATAATTTTTGAATTAAAATCTGTAGCCTAAGATTTGGGACTCAGATTCTGCCAGTTTTACTCATATTGACTACTCATAGAATAAAGCACTATACAATGAATATATGTGGCAGAATCAGAATAAACAAAACCATCAAAATATATCTTTTCCTAATATGCTGTAAATTGGTAGATATTAAGCATAAGTAGACTAGTGGCATTACTGCATATAGATTTCCACTAGAGGCTTTTAAATTTTGCTTGCAGTTCTTAATGAATGTCGTAAGGAACCATGTAAGAAAGCACACAGTATAATAAAATAGTAAATAATTCCCTTTATTTAAGATAGTAAACAATGTGATATGTTAAAAACAGAAGAAAAGTCCTATTTGGAAATACAAGCATTAAGACAGAGTAATTAAGCTATTGATTTTTTTTAATTGATTTTATACAACAACCTATAGAAGACATTCAATTTGACATAATTAGATACGTAAGGGATATGCAAACTTTATTGAATATAGAGCAATATGCCAACTTAGTTGTTCAAGTTGTTATTGTTAAAAGTGTACCTCTGGGGCTGCTGCTGTTTATAAACATGACTAACAGGACACTTGAGAATACCTGAAATTTTATTGATAAACAACAGCTAATAAGACAAATTTACTGACAGTTCAGCAGTGGTTCACTTTGTACTTGGTGCATAAAATAATCTCAATGTTTCAGTCCAAGCAGAAAGAAGTAGCCTTATGCTTTAAAAAGCCAATCTGACTCTGAACAATATTTTTTAAGAGTACAGTGAGAACAAGTACTAGTAATTATATAACTGAGGCTCAGAGGGCATAACTTTCTTCCTAGAGACACTTCAGTGCACAAAAAACAGAGTCAGAGAGAAATCTGCTTTAACTTCTAGTTTGGGGCATCAAACCATGATCTACTAGTGCTGATTGCATTAAAAGGAGAATCTCTTAAAAGATAAGATAAATAAATAAAATCCCAACTCCCATTCCACTACCTCAATTCAGCTGAGTCCATGTTTCACTGAGCAAGGTTTATTCAAGACAGGCCAGGAAGAAAAATTTAAATGTGCTGTAAATCACCAGCTATTCTGACTGACTCCAATATGGATTCTACTGAAATTAATAGTTTTGGCATTGATTTCAGTGGGGACAGGATTGTACCATAGTTTATAACTAGTAGAGTCATCTGGAAATTTTTGTTATCAAATGTCATTTCATCTAAACCAAAACTGCTGGTCAGAAAGGTAATGCATCAAAATCGACCATATTTCCAAATATATGAATCGAGTTTCAAAATTGTTGAAATGTTCACATTTGGGGTTCTAAATTACTTCAGTTTGAAGTTTACATTACATTTAAAAAGTTGTGAAAATCAAAACAAACTATTGCAAAGTTATTAAAATGTAAACTTTAGGCATTTTTGGATTTTCAGTTTGTGAAAACTTCAAAGTTTCAAAATTTTGGCCTGATTCAGGAAGGAATGAATATATATATATATGTCTATATATTTTTTTGAATTCTCGAAAATGCTCATGGGTAACTGTTTCCCATATAGTTTCAGTAATTAGTATAGCAACACCTAAGCTTTTTTATTTGACATCAAAAACCATTTTTAAAGCCATTCTGTGCACAAACAGGCTAACTATGTGTGGAATTACACGATGAGCATACACAAATTTAGTGATTGTTCATGCAGAGAGGTTGCATGTGCACTGAAAGGAAATGTCTTTAAAATGCCTCCATCTGATTTTTATATGTGTTATTTGTCTCTGATTAAGAACTTTGTTTGATTTTTTCAGGTTTTCTTACCCAAATTCTGATAAAATCATGCCTGTGTAAAGCTATTTTGAAGTTATAGTATTTGAGACTGATTCCATAGGTAAGGTTGAATGAATCCTGTAACTGTTGGAATAAGTCACAATGCAGTGTGAGAAAGAGGGTAGAATCTTACCCATAGTTTTTATGAGTCCCTTTTGGGAAAGGACTAATACTATGTGAATCAGATGTCAAGTTCTCGTGTGGATTTTTTACCCTCTAAGGCTAGTTTAACCTACCTGAAAATAAAGTGCTGATGAATTGCAGATTGGAGCCCATGTAATTAATAATGGTACACATTTTGCAAGAACACCACATTTTAATAAAAAAAGAACCCAAATGTTAAGTAGTCTTGAAACAAACAGTGAAGACATCCAATTAGTTCTCCATTATCATGAAATCTTAGAAGAGACTTGCTTTTTGGTAAAAAGATCTCAATTTACATCTCAAAATGTATGTATCGTTATCTTTTAAATAGAATACACTGGTTATGGTTTCTCTCCCCAAACCAAACTTGGGTGGAGAGAAACTATAGGGTAGGATATTAAAAAGCACTGGTCTGCATCCCCTGTACCAGGTAACTCACTTCCAAGTTTATCTGTTTTTTAATTGACCAAGGAGTTCCCTGGACTGTTATGTTTTATTTTCTAAAAATTTTGGAACAAAAGATGAAAGATAAATGCAGTGCTTATAATTTTTAAAGGTTAACAAAGGAAGATCCAGGCACCTAAAGAGCCGTCAGCTTGATGTTGACCCTCAGCAAAATAAGGGAGCAGAGGATATGGGATTTGATGACTAAAGGAGAATTATGAAATGAATACAGGCCAAGTAAATTTATGAAAAATAGATTATCTAATCTAATCTAATTATTTCATGACATTGCAGGTTTGACTTATAATAGCACTGATGTTATATGTTCTGTTCTGTTCTGTTATGCTATATGATATGTTCTGTGAGGCATTCGACATGGCACTGCATAATATTTTGATAAAGCAACAGAAATGATACAAATTTAACCTGACATGTATTAAGTGGATTAAAGACTGATAGGTCTCAAAATGTAATTATAATCAGAAAATCATCATCAAATCTATCTTTCTAGTTTGATCACACAGAGATCAGTTCTTAATCCTATCTATTTAATATTTTTAATCAATGACCTGAAAGAAAACATAAAAATCACTGATAAATGTTGCAGGTGACAGGGAACTTGAGGGAGTAGCAAAGAATGAAGAGGACAGGTTACTGACACAGAGGAATTTGGGTTGCTTGATAAAATGAGTGCAAGCAATGATACGCATTTTAGTACTTTAAAATGTAAATTTTTATATTTGCAGGCAGTGTCTCTGAATAAAACTTGGAAATCACGTTGGATAATCAACTGAACATCGGATCCCAGTGTGATGCTGTGGCTAAAAGGTCTAATCTGATCCATGAATGTCTAAATAGCACAAGTAAGGAGGACATATTATTTTTGTATTTGGCACTGCTCCACAACCTTCTGGAATATTTTGTCCAATCTTGGTGTCCATAATTCAAGAAGCAAGTTAAAAGAAACTGGAAATGGTTCAGAGAAGAGCCTTGAAAATGATTAGAGGATTGCAAAACATGCCTTCTAGCAGTATGTTAAATAAATTGGGCTCTTCTGAGTTTAACAGAGAAGGTTCAGAGACAGACATCTGATAATAGAGAGCTGTTCCAGCAGGCAAAGATTAAGCAACATCCAATGATTGATAGCCGGAGCTACACAAACTTAGCTTAGAAATGCAGCTCAAGTTTGCAACACAGAAGATAATTGACCAATTGAACAACTTAAAAGGATTGTGAGCATGTTTACCACTGGCAATTTTGAACATAAAAATTACATATATTTCAAAAAAAAAGTCTATCAGATTTCCTCAAATTAATTCTTATTTGAACAGAGCTTATGTCATTCATAAGTGTAATAAAAACAAACAAGGAGTCCCAAGGCACTTAAAGACTAACAAATTTATTTATTGCCTGAGTTTTCAGGGAGAAAATCCCATTTTCTCCCATGAAAGCTCATGCAATAAGTAAATTTGTTAGTCTGCAAGTGCCACAGAACTCCCTGTTTGTTTTACTGAACTAGACTAACACAGCTGCCCCTTTGGAATTTAATAAAAATGTTATGTTACGTTTATTAAAGGGCATCTCAATAGAAATCCTGAATTGCTTTCTATAATATCTTGAAGAGATGTTTCTATAGTTACCTCTTTTTATCTAACCTGTTTTGGTTGCAAACTGAAAATTAAAAAAAGTTAAAAACAAAGCTGTGATGTTGCAGATATACTGTACATAGTAAGTTTCAGAGGCCTAGCTGTGTTAGTCTGAATACAGCAAAAACAATGAGAATCATGTGGCACCTTAAAGACTACTACATTTCTTCAGGCATAAGCTTTCAAGGGGTGTGGCCAGCTTTGTCAGCTACAATGTTAATCTTTAAGGTGCCCCAGGACTCTCACTGCTTTTGACATAGTAAGTATACCCTAAAATGAATAAATAATGGAAATGAAAACTTCCCCTCTGCCAAGTACTTATCACTATAGTATCAGAACAAAATAAATGAGATAGAAGATGAATGATTAAAATGGCTGGAATTTGCTGTTCTAAATTTGAACAATATTATCTTATTTTAAAAAGTTAAGTGAGTTTATACATGATCAAAAAACTTCCAAAGGCACGAGGATTGTTACATGTATTCTTTGTATGCCAGGCTTGTGCATATAAGGTTTTAAAACAGGAGAATTGCACATTTTTTTTTTTTAGCTCAATAGTTCGCACCACAGCTTTTTGGATTCATGTATTTTCAGCTCAATTTTTGTAGAAATGGGGTCCTCCAATATAAGAATAATTTAGAAGATGGATGTCTCAAGGGATTTGCAATCGATTATGGAGCAGGTGACCTTAAGGTCAGTGCTTTAAATCAAGCCTTGGATAATTTAGAAAAACACTTCTCTGAAAATTTGTTGGATGGCCTATGTGAAATCTCTTGGTAATCTCTGACCAGGTCCTAGAGAACAAGTATTCACCTCAGAAAAAACATAATACCACAGTTGGCAGTCTTAGCCTATGTCAAAAGAATTACTAGTCATGGGAGCCAAAATGCCTTTTCCCTTTTTTAGGTAAAAATCATTGGCAAGGTAGTGTGGACATGTGCTTATTCTGTAGATAACTCAGGAAACCCAGATCAGATAGCAGATGGATAGAAGATGCATCAAGAGAAACATAGCAGCTTGATACCACAGATAAAGTATCTGTGGAGGAGGTGGAGGAAGATGGAAGTATGTGCCAGCAAGAAAGAGCAAAAAGGAAATGTGTGGAAGTAGCATATTACCCTTGGCAAGATAAAAAGTGTTAGATGACCTGAGACTCTAACATGCTACCAATCAGGCCACTCAAAGACTTTCATCTCATCTCAGTTCAGTTCCCAAAGGAGGCTATATGGCAGGGGTGTCCAAACTTATGGAACTCAAGAGCCACACAAGTTGATTATTAAACCTCTGAGAGCCACACTGAGGCATATAACCACATATTTTTATGTATTCTAAAATTACTAAGCTTAAAATTTATTGTGCACTTTAATTTTATCTTAAAAACAAGGCAAATATTGAGCCTACTAATGTCAGATTTTAATAATTATTTAAGGTTACCCCGAAAACTAGGCCTATACATTAAAAATTTAGCTGTTGCTGTATGTAGAACACTGCAGGCTGGTGGCAAATTTTTTTTTTTTTTTTTTTTAAATCTGGGCAGTAACTTGTCAATGCAGCATGTAAAAGCTCTCACAGGTGCTGATCTCTAAGTATTGCACAATGTTTTGATTTAACAAATTTCATTGTGGAATACAATGCTCCACAGCAGTAAGTTCTGCTAAAAATTGAAAGTAATCTACATTCAGTTTTAAACTTTTCCCCTTTGTATTTTCATTTCCTAGTATTCCATGTCATGTTTAGGACTTGTGAAACACAATTTTAACAAAGCAGTAAGCTGCATTAGGGCGTATGAGAAAATCTAAACATGCCATAGCTTCTCCAACCATGCTGCACTTCCCATCCCCACGCCCCGGTGCCACTTCTTGTCATGCCACTGATTCTCTGCTGTCCCCGACCATTGCTCACTTCTCCCGCTGTCTCCAGCCATGCTGCCCTTCCCTGCAATGTTCCCTCTAAGATGATGATGCAGCTTAGCAACTTTTGGATGCAGCTGAGCAAATTCTTTCCCGGTTCCCTGACCTGCTGCTGGGTCTCTGCTCATCAGCTCCCCAGGTGCATCCATAACTTGCTCAGCTGCGTCATCACCTTAGAAGGAACATTGCTTCTGTCTCCCATGACAACTCAACTATCCTGGGAAAAACTTTCCTACTCCATACATGGCCTAACACTTGTCTTTCAAATCAGGCTTGGTTTTGTGGAATAGGATTTTGCATAAAATAATTCTGAAGGGGGAGGATGCTATGGAAAACAGTTTATACCTAGTCCCAGTTCTTCAGGGTCTCTGAAAACCCTCAACTGTCCAGAGCTCCAAAGAGGTAGCCGTGTTAATCTAGATCAGCAAAATGAACACGGAGTCCTGCGGCACTTTTAAAGACTAACCCATTTATTTATAGCATGAGCTTTCATGGGAGAAATGTGATAAATAAATGTGTTAGTCTTTAAAAGTTCCACAAAACTCCTTGTTTAACTGTCCAGAACTAAATCTACAGGTTTCTGTAGAGTTGGCAAGAAAGAGTAGGATTCTTCACTGGCTTATTCCTTCTTCCTCTGCTACAATAGAAGACTTTTCTACCTGTTTTCCTGACTACCACACTTGTAAAGGGAGTGCAAGAGGTGCCCCTAAGTTTGTAAAGTGCTGTGGACAGGACTGAGGCTGCCATGGCCTTATACAAATGGCCAAATACAAAACCAACAAACAAATAAACAAACCCACCTAAACCAGCCAGACAAAAACAAAATAAAAAAATACAAAATACACAAAAATAAATAAAGCAAAGCAAAATAAAATCCACACTGAAATCTATGAAACAGAAAATAACTAACAATAATATGTTAGTCTTCAAGTCCTTTTCAGCCTGTCTCCTCCCTGATCCCCTCAGTCACTTCCCTCATTGCCTCCATCCCTGCAATTCCCTTCTGTCCTAAGAACTGCCCTCCGCCCTCCCCACTGCTTCCCTGAGCTGCCCAGCCCTTTCTCCCTCCATCCCTTCTCTGAGCTGTGGGCTCTGCTGGCTGTGGAGCTGCCTGACAGGCTGGAGATTTTAACTCCCTCAGCCTGAAGCAGCTCCCTGCCGGCAAGCCACATTTTTTCTTTGACGAGCCGCATGTGGCTCGTGAGCTGCAATTTGGCCACAATTGCTATATGGGAAGGGAAATGACTGCTCAGCTGGAAGCTTTCCGGGAGCTTCTGGTAACTTGCTACACTTGTAGGGTTTGCAAAGCAAGGGCTACATTTATTGTTTTGCCCATGGATGAGGAGGTGGTCCAAACTTTGTCAGGGCCAGGGCCAGTCACAAAATAATGGGAGATGAGGTCTGACCTCAGAGAAATAAGACAGGGAAACTGTGTCTACTCAGTGTGGCAATCTGGCCCTCATGCAGATGGGGGTCAAAACAAATCAGAGATTGATGAGCCTGTACATGGGGCTAACATGGGTGTGGGAGGGCCCTCACTCAAGTAGCAGAGATTCATGTAGTAAGATGCAGTGGTCCCAAATTTGATCTCAGCTCCCAACAACCAACTCACAGGTGCTAGTGATTCATACATATTTCCAAAACAGGCAAGGAGTCTTGTGGCACTTAAAGACTAACAGATTTATTAATCGCATGAGCTTTCGTGGGAGAAAATCTCACTTCGTCAGATGCTTTGAAGAGGGGGAACTCATCAGACACTCTGAAGAGGGGGGAACTCATTCCATTCTGTAAGTTCTCTCTCTTCAAAGCTTCTGACGAAGTGGGATTTTCTCACAAAAGCTCATGCGATACATAAATCTGTTAGTCTTTAAGTGCCACAAGACTCCTTGCATTTTTTGCTTTACAGACTAACACAGCTGGCCTTTGGAACTTGGCAATACGTATTTCCATAAGTTATCCTGAAATATTTACAGCATCCATGTAAGAAGGGAGACAGGCAATACAGTGGTGTAGAGAGAGGAGGATTGTGATCGAAGACAATGACAACCCTGCTTCTTATTAGAACTCTTTAGGGTTTGATTCTCATTTGCCCTAAAGATTCTTTATACTCTGCTACCAGTGTAAAGAAGACATTAGGTGGGTGTAAATATATCTTAATATAAATGAGAATTAGGCCCTTTGATGGCTATTCAGAGCAAATTGGTTTTATGGGGAGGGCTCTGTTTCCCCCTCAAAGATAAGTTGCTTGGAACTCTGTTGATTTCCTTCAGAAGGAAGAAGAGCAACAAAAATGATTAAGGGTATGGAACAGCTTCCCTATAGGATAGATTGAAAAGACTGGGACTGTTCACTTAGTTGTGGGGGAGGGGAGAATATATGATAGTGGTCTATAAATTCACCAGCCGTGTGAAGACCATGAATAAGGCAACAGTCGTTAGCCCTTCTCATAACATAAGAACTAGGGATCACCTGATGAAATTAAAAGTCTACTGGTTTAAAACAAGCAAAATGCATCAATGTAAAAGTTATTACTAGAGAATTTTGTGAAGACCAAAAGTATTACTGGGCTAAGAAAACCCTCAAACCCCATTAGATACATTCATGGAGGATAGGTTCAGAAGTGTCCATTAGCCGAGATGATCAGGGAGTACAACCTCAAGTTCTGGGTATCCCTAAGTGTCTGACGGCCAGATGCTGGTACAGGACAAAAGGAGGTAGCTCACAAGATAATTGCTCTGTTCTGTTCATTCCCTCTCAAGTATCTGGCACTGATCACTGTTAGAAGACAGTGCAGTGGACTGTCCACTGGTTTCACTCTTAATTGTAAGCTATCCTCAACTCAATGGCTCCTTTAATGTGGTGGGAATGGAATACAGAGTCTTCTTTTTCCCCTTTGGCAGTAGCCTAACTAAGAAACAGCCTGATCAATTTAATTATGTACAGCCCAGATCGCTTAATGTGGAACTTGCTTGCCAACTTTTGTCCTGATGTGAATAAAAATGGCTGCATTATAAAACCCTCAAAAAGGCATTTCTTAATAGTAATGCTGAAAGACCCCAGGACCCTTAAATATAACTGCCCTGTTGGGTACCATTATTAAGAGAGAGAGAAAACAGGCCTTTAGAAAAAAAAGAAATCTGTAAAGGCATCTTTATAGGGAATGATTGTTACAAAATACACAAAGAATGTAACCTAAGAGCTTTTGGAACACAAAAAGTCATATTTATTTTTCTTCAAGGATTCAAAGAAAGGCCTCTGATGATGGCAATTGAAAAGAACTCTCCAGGGGTTAAAATAAACAGCACAACTGTTGTACTGAGAAAGATAATATACTTGAACTGCCTGTGACTTTCTTGAAAAGTAAAGTAAACTCCATTGTATGTTGTTGTGGAAGCTGTTCAGCTTCCGATGGGGCAGAGTGGTAAGGTATCAGCCAGCTGCAGCTTTCAGTGTAGCACAATTACAATGGAAATAAAGGCTGCTTTTGTTTTACTTTGATAATTAAAAAAAAATCAAGATTAATGCATTCCCTTGCCGATCAGTGACAGGCACATTTTGAACATAAATGCAAAAATAAAATGTTCTATCAATTTATCCAGAACACAAAATTAAGACAGGAGGATTCAATGGAACTTCAGAAACAAAGGTATTTCAACTTCTTATGTATTTCCCAAATGATAGGCTTCCACAAGATTAACATTGCTATAAAGTGACTATGTGAATATTATTACTGTAATTAATTACTTTGGTAGCATTAAGTATGGTTTATTTATTTATAATGTGTGTAGTTCATTACAGAGTGTATGTAGCAGCAAATGCTAAGGCTGCATAATGATTTCAATTATATACCCCTGTTTTCACACCCTGATAAGTTATTAAAATAATTTACCAATTCAGAATGTACTTTTCCTACTTAGTCTCTGTCCAAACATTATATTTTCTGGAAAGCTTGAGCAAAATCCTTTCATCTGCTTTTAAATCAGATGGGGAGGGAAACAAATACACTATCCTCATTTAAGAAAGGAGGGGGGAGGGGAAAAGACTACACCAAGTACTTTGAAACCTAAACTTAGCATTATATGGTCTTTTGGTAGATTTCAGCAGAAAACTGAATGATCAAAGTTATGATATTTTCATTTCAAATATGCATCATGAGCATATGGAGTATTAAACTGTGTTAAGCCTAGAGATGTTGGGCCATATTCTTGAAATAGATGATATCTCCTTGGCTTCAATCAGGTGTTTTAAGAGGCTGTAATTATCTTGGTGTTGCCCCATCACAGGGGTACTGCATGCTGGCAGATACTCACAACAGACATGCCCTGAGCCTCCATCCCCTCTTCTGCAGGCTAAGGGAACTTATTAGAAGCTGTGAGAAGTAAGGCAGAACCTTGCAACTGGTGTAGTCCATTAAGGAACTGACTGACTTCAGAAGCATGAGTTAGCCATGCCTGGAATCAACTCTAAATGGCTTTGCCATCAGGGCCCTGAGAATCAGCAGTTGGCTCTCTGACATGCCATCTCTCTCTTATACTGAAGTACTGCTTACCCGCAGGACAGAAAGCCTGTACAGTCATAGCTTCAGAGAGGTATACTTTTAAATACAGGTCCATAGGCAGCAGGGAATTAGTGTTCCCAAATTCTGCCTTCTTAATTTGGATATTCCTACTCCCTACCAGTCCTCCTGTGTCTGTACCCTCCAATCAAAAACAGTCTGTTTGAATATGTGAGCAGTATGCTTCATATTCAGTTTTAATTTCCTAGACTATAGGGCTTTCACAGAGAAGGTGGGGGGCTCTAAGGCAACTGTTGCTTCACACCCGATGGCACAAAAGACACGACATTATATTTAATTTTTAGATCTGTCAGACACCTTTGGTTTAGTTGAATCAATTGCATCACTCATTGGGCATGGCTCAGTTCGCATTTAAGTGATTCCACTTTTTATTTACAGGAAGGTCTCAGAAGGTGAAATCACTCATCAGTCCAAAAAGCACTTGTGCATGGAGTCCTGTAGGGGGTCTCTTCTGTCCCCATCTTATTTATTATCTGCTGTGGGGGAAAACTATGGCTTGGGTAGATAATACCATCAGTATGTCTGGCACATAGCACTCTCCTTTATTAAAAGGAGCGACAGTGTTTTTGCTTTCCTTGTACTTATCTGAGAATGAACTGAATGAAGTGCAGGCTGGAGATAAGTGAGGGAATACTGGTTGTGAATGTTATAGTTAAAGCTGAAATGTTCTTCTTCGAGCGCTGCTTGGATGCATTCAGTAATAGGTGTCTCCATGCTGGAGCGCCGGATTGGTTGGAAAACTTTTGTCCTAGCCTGTCAGGAGAGGGTAGACAGCCACCGCCCCCCAACGCCACCCAGTGGCTATATATACGGCCACCTCCCGACCCCTCCCCAGTTTCATTTCTTCCACCTTGCATGTCGGATCTGGAACGTCTGCTCCTTGTGAACGCAAGCAGCCTGTCCTCCTTCTATGAGTTTCTCACCTGACTGGGAGCACCTCTTTGTGGACATAGTTCCACTGCAGGAGTCTTCCACTGTCGGGCCAGAACATCTCAGATTACCGCTAGCATGCCAGGGTTCAAACCCTGCTCTGAGTGTGGCAAGGCCTTCCCTCGGGATGATCCCCATGGGAAGTGCCTCAGGTGCTTAGGCACAGACCATCTGGTCTCAACCTGTTCCCTGTGTATGTCCTTCAAACCTCAGACAATCAAGGAAAGGGAACAAAGGCGCTGTGTCCAAGCCTCTGAACAGGCTCGGCACTCTTCATCCGAGGCTTCAGGTTCCCACCTGGTGCCGAGACCCAGCTCGGCACTGGAGCCAACACGGCACCATGCCACCGGTGGCCGCTGCCAGACAACCTCGGTGCCAACTCTGGCACCTCGGCGCCAACCCGGTGCCTCGGTGCCGCTCAAGGTCGCCCCTGGCACCACAACCCCAGCACAGCCTGGTACCGCTGGTGCCTATCTTAGCCCGGTGCTCATAACCCCCCGTCTCCAGCGCTGCAGGACCGCTATAACCTGGCGTCGCCAGTGCTGAGCTCACCCTGGCACTGGCCACAGTCACCTCTGGCACCATAGGCTTGGTACTGCCTGGTACCAATGGGACAAGAGCCCTCTCAACCAGGCAGCCCCCTTCCCCAGGCGGGGCACCCACACCACCTTCCCTGACCCCAGTTAGAAGGGGCAAGCCAGCCTTTACTTCCAAGGCCTGGGTCCATCGTGGGCGTTGTTGCTCCCCCTCACCACACAGTCCTCCATCTTCTACTCCTTTGGGGGCTGGTACTGTAGAGCCATCCCCATGGCAACATGTTACTTTACCATCACCGTTACGGCCCATGGAGTCTCGAAGCCCTTCCCCCGCTTCAAGCCCGGAGGAGGGCCCAGCGAGGGGCTCTAAGCGACCTTGACGCCGTACTTTGGCCATCGCCTTTCTGTTTTCACCCACAAGAATGGTCCCCCCAGGAGAACCCCTCTCCCCCGTGCCGGACACGTGGTGCCGCTCTGTCTCTGGCACCGGGCTCCTACAGTGGCAACCTGTCTGTGCACTTTGATTTGCTGCGCCATGCTACAGCCCATCTAGGGATGGAGGTGCAGCCCTCAGATCCCCCTCCCTGTTCAGGCTGGCCTTTGCCTTGGCAGAGCTGCTAACAGTCCCGCTCCACCCGAGTGTCTGGGACCTAACATCCTCCCGGTGCCAGAGTCCAAGTTCTACTGCACTAGTTTTGGACACAGCGAGCCTTAAGTATCGTGTCCCCGAGTCAGACTTCCCTTTCCTCACCGATTACCCAGTCCCTCCTAGAGATGTGGTGCAAATGGCGCTAGGCCCAGGTGAGCCTTCTAGCAATCCCCTCCTGGCTTCTAGGGAAGCCAGGGAATTAGATCTCCTGGGCTGTAAGGTGTACCCCTTTTCAGCCTTCCAACTTAGGGTGGCAAATAATCAGGCCCTAACCAGCAGATATTTGCTGGACGCGTGGGAGTCGGTTGCAAAATTCCGATGCCTGCTCCCACCAGAGGCCAGAGACAAGTACGATGCCTTTCTAAAGGAGGGTAGATTAACCTCCCAGGATGTCCTTCTCTCAGCCTGAGACGTGGTGGATACAGCTGCCCGCACTATGGCCTTGGCTGTGACTATCTGCCGAGTAGCCTGGCTCAGGGAAGCTAGGGTGCCCCCCACTGCACAGCAGGCGGTCCTTGACCTGCACTTTGGAGGGATGTCTTGTTTCCTCTCAAAATCCTAACTGTGGTGGGCACCACGCAGGATCCTAGGGGAGAGGTCAAATATTTTGGCCTCCTCCCATCGGGGCCCTTCCCCCCACATAAATCCTATGGGGTGGTGACCGCCCTCATCCCTTCCCCTACTTTTCTACATGACCGTGGGGATAGAGTCTAAAACTCTCCCCCCTTCACCACTGTCACCCCATTTCTAGCGTGCTTCACTCCAGTGCACCATCGGAGTGGGCAACTGATACCCCTTCCCCTTCCCTTGGGGGGAACTGGGAACTTATTGGGACCAGCCCGGTCTCGACATTGCGAACAGGGGCGAGCCAGACCTTAGCCCTTCCCTCCGGTCTTGCAGGGATGCGGGCTGTGTAATCCAAGCCCCTCTAAACCGTCAAGACATCTACACCATTGGGCCCTTATTGCAGAAAGGGAACAAAGCCCTCCCGCTTCTCCTTCAGATACCCCTCAACGGTCCACTAGAGCTCATAAGCAGGAAGATGGGTTGTGCTGGGACCAAGAAGCGCATCTTGTGGTAGTCCCAGCAACGGCTGCAGAGTCTCCGATACGCACAAATGCGGGTGCTCATCTGGAGGTGCAGAACCCTTCCCACTTACTTGACTGTCCTACATCAGGTAGGACCCATTCTTGTTCCTGGGTCGGGAAGGGATACCTTGAACACCTTCTCCCTCTAACATATTGGTCAGCACGTTGGTTAGGCCAGCGTTACTGGGTCCTCAGACACCTCTTTGGTAGAAGAAGCCCTCCACTATCCTAACCACCAGGTGGGAATGCAATTCGCTTTGTCATAAGGGACCCTATACTCCAGGGAGGCCAAGGCAGAGTGGTGCCAACCCCTGCCACCCTACCTTTTTCTCTACACAATGAAGCTGAGACTTTGTAACAGCCTCTTTCCCCTTCTTGGGCACTCTTGATGAGATATCAGGACCCCCTGTCCAAGAGTCCTCACCTTAGGCCCACCCAACCATGATAGCAGTGCTGGAACCCTCTTCATATCTCCTCCCTGCACCCCTGAAGCAGCAACCTAGCACCTGACATAGGTTCTATCAACTTGAGGTGCTTGGGGGGAAGAGGAGGCAATGCCTCTTCCCCAAGACAATGGAAAAGCAGTGGGAGGAATTTATCTTGGGCCTCCTGTGCTAACATTCTGCCTTCATAACACTAGTCTGCTAACAAGCCCCATGTGCAATGGTGTGCTCTGGGCATGGAGGCTCCCCTACCAGGATGCTCATACTTGTTTCCACCCTAGCCCATCTTGCTTTCAACGGCTTGTTTCTTGGCCAAGGACATTGCTCTCTGGCCGTATGGCAACTTGTTACACCTGTCCGGGGATCAGAGACTCAAACCGTTGGGCCATCTCCAGGTGATGCTGGTAATACCGTTACCAAGACTGTGGCTCCCTTCTCCAACCTTGAGGGACTAACATATATATTTAATTCCAGGTTCTTGTCTCATTCATGCATGGTTTGTTCCAGTAGCCCACTTATCATCAGATTGGCATGGTTCCCCAGCGTCTGGCACAGACCTCGTTAATATGGGTGACGTCCGAGCCGGCATGACTCTCCTAGCTTGTGTCACTCTCATATTCAAGGTAGGCAAGTGAGGCATTAGGGGGTCTTTTGCCCAAGGACCCCTACTGGGAAAGTAGGCAGGTACCCACCGGGCTTTGAACCCCAGTCTCCCCTATCAAAAGGCATCTTACGGCACGCTTAACCACTATGCTATAGAGAGAAAAGGGATATATAAAACATATGAGGGAACTATGGATGGACAAAAGACCTACATCCACATTAACTGAGAAACAGCTAGTTACCCAACGCTTCAACATAGTAAAGAGGCAGCTGCTCTCACAACTTGAGATAGACCAACTCCACATTACATCGCGGACTCAAGAAGAAGACCCAGAAGAACAACTAGATGTGCAGCCAACACCTGAAGCTGGAACTTCCCTGCCACCCCCTCCATTACAGAGCACAGCAGCTGATATGAGGCATAAGATCATGGATAAACTAGCTACAGTCCACACTCGAGACCGATTACCAAGGCTCGTTGGAGAAGTACCGTCAGATAGTATGCTAGAAGATGCCAATAGAGCCCTAATGACAATTCCTACTAACACCATCACTGAAACCAATAAACTGGTATACGCTACAGCCTCCGTAATCCTGGAGATGCTTGGCTACACGATCAAGAAGAACACCAGTACATACCTCTCCTGGAAAAGGAGGCTGGAGGATAAGATCAAGGCAACTTGGAGAGAAGTTAGCCGGCTGGTGGAACTACAGAAAGGTGTAGAGATTAAGGATAAGACTCGGCTACTGAAAAAATACAAGGGCCTGACTCCATCTGAAGCCCTAGAGACTGCTAAACAAAGGCTCACAGC
>ML681972.1:10578176-10629534 GCA_007922195.1 Podocnemis expansa
CTGTCTTCTGGTCCTTGTCTATTACCATGATGTCTGGTTGATTGGCCAGTACCTGCCTGTCCATCTGGATCTGGAAGTCCCACAGAATCTTAGCCCTGTTATTCTCCACGACCTTCTGTGGGATCTCCCATCTGGACTTGGGAGGGTCTAGCCCATACACTGTTCCTGTACACAATGCCAGCTACTTGGTTATGCCGTTCAGTGTATGCTGTTCCTGCCTGCATCTTACATCCTGCCACTATGTGTTGGGTGTTGGACTGTCTCTGAGGCCTCTCTGTATGTATATATGTATGTATATATATATAGGGAACAGAAGATGGGTTAGAGTATCCTGTTTTCCGTAGTGCTCGAAAATTCAGAGGCTCATATCCTTTCATGCGGAATGCCACCCAGATAATTTTCCGGATGGATGTAATCCACCCTGATTGCTTCCTCTAAACCCCAAGTACCCTTGTTGTGCCGCTTTTGATGCTCTGAGAGCACTTTCGCTTCCTAGGTGTTTGGGAGGAAACCCTTCCCTCCTCCGGTAACCCACATTTTGGGATAGCCCGCCCTCAGTGTGTCCCTATCCCTGATGCACATGTAGGTGCAGTACAGTTATGACGATACCCTTCCTTGGCAGTGCCCTAGGCACTCAAGACCTCTCCTGATACTAGATCTCCATGAGCCCTATGGCCACCTATGCTGAGTGGCCAAGAGGTGACTTTGCGTTTGTTTCCCGCCTTCCCTCCTCCCCTTCTTCATACGTTCCCTGTTCTCCAGGAAATCTTTGTGATGCTGGGATCCTGAAGGGATTACAAGACCCAATAGCTGGGCTCTTCCTGTGAGTCCTCATGTTTACCAAGGTACCTACTGGTACCATGCCAACAACATCATCTAAGGCCATCATGTCACCTTGTAGGTGTTAGCTATCTGAAGTACCCTTCCAGTGTAAACCCAAGGTTCCGGTACTATACAGGGCTGGAAGCCAGTGCTTGCATTTGTAACTTGAGGGCCTTTGGCCAGCATGCCATGCGCCACTCATTGCACCACTTTTGGCTTTCGGTCTTCATTATACTAACATGGAGGGTCTTCTGCCAGACCCTTCTCCACTGATCTCGGTGGTATGTACTCTTTAGTGCTGTTATATACTTTAACTCCTACCTCCTTTGCCCGGACACCCTTAGAGCTGGTCATGGCCAGTTCAAGGAATCAGGTTCACCTTTCCTATGGCTATCTGTGTAGGCCGCAGCCACCAGGGATAGGTCAGTGACCCCTTGACTTCCGGCTCGGGCCTTGATGTGATCAGTTCAAGGGATAATACCAATCCCTTCTATCATTATTGAGTAGGCTGCAATCATCATGGTTAACCTCGTAACCCATTAGCCCCAGTGTTTTCTTGCAGTTCATGCTGGACTGTCCTGTGACCAGGCATTATCTTCTGACCCTCATAACTTGAGCTATACCCTTTGGGTAGAGCAACCAAGCACATCCCTCCATGTGATCAGTTGCGCTATTCAACTCCATTTAAGGTGACATTCATCCGCCCAGCCCACACACGCTTGCTCCGGTGAGACTGGACTTACCCCTTACTTGGGTTGGCCCACATTGTCGGTTCTCCATGGCCAGGCCAAGAGCCTAGCTGGTCTCTTGGTTCCGGTTAGAATCTTCTTTGCTGGGCTTCCTCCTATCTGGGGTTTTTGCTATGCTGAAGGCGGAAGAGCCAACTCCACCAGCCATCCGTCAGCATGGCTAGTAGTCACCTATTACTGAATGCATCCGAGCAGCATTCGAAGAAGAACGGTGGGTTACTCACCAGTAACCACCCTTCTTCAAGATGGGCTGCTCAGATGTATTCAGGTCCCTCCCCTCCATTCCCGCATCTGGAGTTGGTGACTCCTAGGAACTGGGGAGGGGTCAGAAGGCGGCTGTATTTATAGCCACTGGGTGGTGTAGGGGGCGGTGGCCACCTACCCTCTCCTGACAGGCTAGGACAAAAATTTTCTGACCAATCCGGTGCTCTGGCACAGAGACACCTATTACTGAATGCATCCAAGCAGCCCATCTCAAAGAAGGATGGTTACTGGTGAGTAACCCACCATTTCCTGTCCAACACCTCCTCCTCTTCTTTCTCCACACCCCAAATGTAGCAATCTGCATCTCATGTATATAACATTGATCCCAATTTGGCTTTAAGAAAATAAAGGGGACTGTTTCCTCTCCCCCCAAAAAGTGAATGGATCCTGTTGCAGCACCCTTATTTAACATCACATTATATCTACCTTTTGAACAGCCTCAGAGTACAATCAGTAGGGCTGGTCACAGGGCACATTACCACTCAACTTGAGAAAAGCGAGTACAAACTGGGCCGATGTGACTAAAATGTATGTCTAGTTATGATACTGCTATGTATCTGCGTGGATGATATCCTCAATGGAAGCCCACCCCTTATTGATCTTGATGAAGTCAAGAGGTAACTGTCACTGCCTCTGGAGACCAAGATGCATTAAGGAACAGAAATGTCTTCTTTTAGCCAACAGATAAGCAAACAACAAGATAAAATTTAAGTAGTGCTTTAAAAACTGTTCAGGGATAGAGCAGTGATCAATAATAGTTTACAAAATTGTAACATGCAGCAACTGAAGTGGAAGACAGGTTATCCATATGGGAGGGGAAGGTACAGCTAATTTTCACAAGGTTTGACAAGAGTCTCAGAAGTTTCAATAAATGCAAAAAGTTATTTGTCTGGAAAACAGGTCAAGGATAAATATAGAAATTTTCCATTTACCATGGGATGCTTTGGCCTTTACATTAGGTTAGTACTTGCACTTAGGAATAGAATTTTAGATCAATAATATGATCACCCACAGTTACATTATATGGGATAATATAAGGTTTGGATGGGATATAAACCATCAAGTTTCAGAGCATAATGTAACTCCTAACTGATGGGGGTGAGAAAGGAACCTTTATTTTGAGGGTGTTATATCATAATTGCTCATTTCATGAATTTCTTGTACCTTTCTCTGAAGCATCTTCTACTACCCACTGTCAAAGACTGGACACTGGACTAGAGGTTTAATTGGTCTGATCTGGTATGGAAACTGCTATGAATATCAGAGTTATAAATATAGTATTCACCATTACTGCCTCTGTTATATACTACTGTCATTCAGCAGGTATAGTTCATAATAAACATTGTACAGCCTAATGAGCATGATTTCAGATTTGTATTCTTACATCTACATGAACAGTAACAATAATAAGGACAATCTTGTGATCAAAGCAATTGGTCAGGACTTGGGAGATCTGGTTTTAGTTCCTGACTTTTCCACAAATTCATTTTGGGCAGGTTACTTAATGTGTATCTCAGTATTTCTGTCTGTCTCCTCTGCTTAGACTATGAACCCTTAGAGGCAGGAAGTTTAAGTAAGTATGTGTGCAGCACCTAACACAATAGAGCTCCAATCTTAGGCTGGACCTAAAGATGCAACCATAATAGAAATAAATAGTATCCATAAGAAAAAACACAGCAATGTTACTGTTTTTAGACTCCTAACAATGAGGGCCTAATGGCTATGTCTACACTATCAATAAGTCAACCTAAATTAACCCCAGTCCACACTGGGTTTTCATTATTCAGCTTAAGGGCATCCTTAAGTCAACTTAATAACTCCCAGTATTTAGGTCGACTTAAGGTCTAAGTCAACCTTATTAATTCAACCTAAATAAATGTGGACACCTAGGTTGATTTAGCTGACCAAGGGGTGGGAAGAATAGTGCCAGGGCCTGGGGTGGCCCTGGCAGGGGGAAAGGAGCTGTGGTTCAGGGACAAGGGAGCCCTCTGGGGCTTCCATTCACAACGGAGCGCAGGGGCTCCCCAAAGAAGCCAGCTGCTGGGGTTCCCCTGTCCTGGGAACCCAGAGAACTGAGCCACTGAGGCTCCTAGGACAGGGGAGCCCCAGGAAAGACAGCTGCCAGGGCTCCGAGGTCAGCGAAGCCCTAGAGAAGAAAGCCCCCAGCAGGGCAGCAAGGGATTTCCTTGCCGCTGCAGCTCCACGAGGGGCTGCAAGGAATCCCTGGCCGCTGCAGCCAGGACTGGGGAGCCCCAAGAGGCTCCCTTCTTCTGGGGAGCCCCAGCTCCCTGTCTAGAGGGGAGTTGCAGCTCCCTTTTGCCAGGCTCAAGGGAGCCACAGCTCCATTCTCCGTGGGAGCCTTGGAGCCCTTGTCCCCAGGGGAGATGCAGCTCCCACAGAAAAGGGAGTGCAGGCTTTCTTCTCACCAGGACCCCTGTGGGTCCTGGAAAGAAAGGAGCCTCTGCTTCCTTCTCCCCAGGACCTGTGAGACTTCCAGTGAGAAGGAAGCAACCATTTCCATCCTGTGGTTCCCTTTCCGCGGAGACCTGGGGGGGTCCCGGCAGATCCTTTCTGCCAGGATGCCGCAGGTCGCAGTGAGAAGGGAGCCATGGGTCACTAGGGCTGCACACGTCCACACCTGAAATGTTGTTGACTTAACTTTTCAAGTGTAGGCGTAGCCAATGAGACCTCACACACGTGTGAATAATAATAATAATAATAATAAATAATAAAAGCAAAGCATTATGCCTGTATGCAGAAGAGGAAAATGGGATAGAAACCATGTGAGTTTTAAATGAATATCAGCTGCCTAGGTGTGCAGGGCATTTCCATTAACAATGTATTGAGCTGTGTGTCTGGTGAAGGAAGGGGCAGAAGCAGAAGCTATACAGGGACTCTATCCTGAATACTAAAGAATGGAATTCGTGTCTTCTCTGACTAGACTTGCTGCTCAGAGAAGGAGGTGAGAAGTTGGGGAAAAGGCAGCTCGATCTTTAAATGTGTGCATCCAAAGCTCAAACATGGGTTGCATGGAGAGCCAGAAATACTGGAATAGCAACTGTGGGGAGAGGAGTTATCCCCCTGTTTATTTTCTTACCCACATTTCAATAACCCAGGCCTTGTGCAGGAAAGGGCGAGTTTCACCACGAATGCACATATTCTTGAGACTGCTCTTGTTGATGTTCATTGAGGCAACTTCACATTCAGTTTCTCTTGTTAAAATTTTTCTCCCCCCCTCCTCACTTGTATTCAGCCACATCATCCAGGGCACAGCTTCTCTTCACTTCCTTCCATTAGGGGATTGGGGGGGGGGGGCAGACAATAGTCACAGAGGGGAAAAATCACTCTGGGAGTCTCATGAGAGCAAGATTTTTCTGGAATATTTCCCAGCTCTTCATGGTTCCAGCTATCACAAACTTTACAAGGCAGATTCTGCTACCTTTACTAATGCTAAGGGGTAGCTTACAACAGGAGTTAGCCCCACAAAGTAAGGTACTGCTGAATGTTAGTCTGAGTTAGGGAACAAAACAGTTTCTGGTGAAAATGCATTTTGCCAGTTAGCAAAAATCTCATAGCTCCTTTGATGTCAAGGGGCTATGACAATTTATACTCACTGAGGATTTTCCCTGTGGTATTTTAATCATTTATGTGCAGAAGCTCATACAGTAAATGGCAAAAAACTGGGCTGGACCATGGTAGAGACGAAAGGTCAGGGAAGTTCTTATTTATTAGTACATTTTTGCCCATTCCTAACTGACTATAATGCACCCTTTCCTTATTAACTAGCATTATGCCCAAAGCTTATCTATTGCTTCTACCTAAATCATCTTTTTCCTTTATTACTTAAATAGAACATGGCACATGCTAGAGTCAACTTTTCAGCAGCATTAACCATCCTGTCAACATTGTCCTGTCAAGTTCAGTCAAAATTTTGCTGTACCAGCTCAGTGACGTTAAAATATTTTCTCTCTCTTTAGTTCCCTCATTGAATACTCCCCTTCAGAACACCATAGTTCACTCAAATAACATACCATACACAAGTGGTTTTCAACCTGTGGTCTGCATATCCCTGGGATTTTGCAGACTATGTCTAAGATTTTCCAAAGTATCCCCTTTGAAAATTTTTAGAAGTCCACAAATACATTAAGCGCTCAGTTCTGCTTATGGGCCCTGAGTATGGGATGGAACACAAGCTGTGTCACCTCAGGAGCAGCACTGCAACTCAGACACACTACTACAACATGAATTTCCTTCCTGCTTCTGCCTTGTTTTATCATTGTTGGCCTATGTGACCAGAAACTTATGATATCCCCTTCACCAGCTCACCTTTGCTAATCTCACATCTGGTTAGGGACGGGAAGAACTAACTTGTGAGCTTTCCCCTTTTACCTGCCCATTGCTGAGGGAAGGACTGCAACTATGTAACCCATGTCCTAATCTACCCTAAATTATTCAATATGAAAGTGACACAATCCATTCAAAATTAGTGGGCCAAATTTTGTTCTTAATGGTACCTGTTCAACCCCAGAAATGCACAAAAAAGTACAGTCCTATCATGCAATGAAGGAACTTTTCATGGTAGTACATTATACTTTGAAGGGGTCAACTCAATTATGCAGACAAAATTGTGAATTTAATTCATTTTTAAAAAATGATTGAAGATGAAAGGCACAGTTATAAATACCTGCCAAAATGTCAGCCTCCAACACATTACTGGGACTATTAGCTAATAAATAAGCTATTTTGTACATTAGAAATGCTATTTCTTTGATTTATCGTAAAATTTCCAAGTAGTGGCACATCTTAATAAGTGTAGCAGTAGATTTAGGTGGCAAAAAAAGCAAGATTCAGACAAGCTTTGTCCTCAAGATATGTTCAATTTTCCTGTTTATGTCTACAATTTCAGGTTATTCAGGAAGTACTACAAAAGATGTAGCATGCACATAATTAAATATATAGTTAGCCCACAAGAAGTTCAGGGTAGAGTGCGTGGAAGGGATGACTGGTGTAGTTCCTGCCCATATAACAATAGTAGACTTCCTTCAGATTAACATTCATGCAAAAAAAGCAGACAAAAATTGAATGGCTTTAATCAGCCTAAATTTAGAAGCAAAATACTATGGTCACCTCGCTGTAACCAGAGCTCTTGCTACATCTTGTAATACTGAAGCTGGTCAAAAAAGGTGTGTTTTATTAAAGTTCTTCAAAGAATTTTTAAAAACCCTTTACAATTAAAAAGATTAATTAAATTTAATTAAAATCAAAATTAAAAAAAACCTCCACAACAAAAAATTCTAAAATTCTAAACCATAACTTCACTACTTTTCAGGGGCTTTTTATCCCTTCTTCTTACTCCCTTTCCTCTCTGTTGTAGTTGCAAAAGAGGGAAGGGGAAAAAGAAATCAGAAAAAGCAAGAGACAGAAAAAACTCAAACACATTCACTAGAATATAGTAGAATACATGACTTTTAATTTAAGATCCAATAAATAGAAGATTATTCAAATTTCAACTCTAGTAATGGTTTAATAGGAAATTCCCTTTTAGAGATTCCTCTCAGAAAAGGACTAGACATCAACTGCAACCTTGCTAAAGTCTTCCAGTGGCTCAGACTAGAATAAACACCTTACAACCTGGAGCAAAGTACTGAACTAAATTACTCTTCCAAGATGGAGCAAACCCTCATGCTGGAATAGGTTTTGTCTCAACAGAGCTTGCAAAACTAGGCTGCATTGCAGCTGGAGCAAACTTCTGCCTAGAAGGCACTGAATTTGGTGTTTGCTCATGGTACTGGGGCAGAGGAAGCAGAAAGAAGAAGTGAGCAGCAGATGGGGAAGGTATCAGAGGAAGGGGAGGAGCAAGGTGGGAAGAGGTGGATTGAGAGCAGGGCCTCAGAGGAAAGGCAAAGGCATGGCCTCATGGTGAAGTGGGAGGTTGGGTCACAGTCTGAGCACCAGTGGCCCTAGCTCTTCATGGGAATTTCTGATGGTGGCACTGCAAAGATGGCAGGATGGCACTCCTCCAGAAGGGAGATGTACCACCTCTGCCTTTTCTTGCCCTGTTTCAGGAGTTGTAGACTTCCCCAGTCTTTTATACTTGTTCCCCATGCTGTGACTCATGGGTGCTGAGCAGTCTCTTTTTTTTTTTCCAGTGAGTGCTTGAGCCTTGGAGCACCCATGGAGTCAGAGCCCATCCTAGAGCAGGCTATATGTTTCCTTAGTTTCACCTACAATAGCTTTTGGGCAAAGAACTCTTTTCATTTGACCCACAATGGAGTTTTAACACAGAAATCCAATTTAACTCTTCAGAAGCCAAACTCCTGGATTTGTACACTCTTTCTGAAGGGATAAGAATAAAATTTTGGAACCCATTCAGAATGCTGACAAAGGAAACCAAATCATTCCCTTTGCACAGCCTTGACTCACTTTTCCAAACAGTGGAGAATTAGGCTCAGTATCCTCAAAGTCAAGATTGAAGTAAGCTTTCCATTACAACCCTGATATTGTTGACACAACCCAATTTCATCGGAAATAGCTCATCTTGCAGTTTCGTACATATAAGTGGTCTAATGTCTGAGTCCTTTTTTGGTGAAAATATTAAGATACATTAGATAAGTTTTGAAGTTGTGAAAGTGATGTCTGATCTTCCCAAACCAAATGGTTTGTAATTTTTTTTTGTCTCTTAAAATCACAGAAAAGGAGATGGCCTAGAACGTTAATTTGTTGGGCTTGGAGAGGACAGTATCGTCTTTGACTATTTATGGAAAGCTGGTGGTTAGATTTTTGACATGGTCAGACAAGATTAATGAAAACTTTTCAAATACGCAGTGTGACCCTCTGGTTCTATGCAACCATAATAATGAATTAATAATATTAACAACAACAAGAGATACATGCTTTCAGACTCCAAATGGACTTCAGCTACTGCCTGTTAGAACCTCTGTTCTACTCTGAGAGCTAGCTGGGCTTAAAACTTGGAAATATTTACCCAGTCAGTACTACATATGCAAGTATGTGAATGCAATCTGAAGAAAGTGGCAGATGGTCATCATGATATAGTGTAAATAGTATAGGAGGCAAGGAAATGGGCTTTATCATTATGACTCTTTTCCTTGTGGTTTGGGTGATCCTTTGTCAAGGCAAGCCAGGAGGACTTCACCACAGGATATTCAATCAGCATACCAACAAAACTGTCAAATAAAACAGGATGTACAATGCAACAATGGATAGCATTCTTTTTATGAGTGTGAAACACAGACAGTTTACCACTGACACATCCAGCAACTTAAAAAATTTCACTTTCTGTCATCAGTTTACTCTGAAGTGGTGATAATCATCACTCTACTCTCGAGTACTATTATCATTGAAAAAAAATCAATGACACAATGGTTATTAAAACTCAGCTTAGATGAGGAGGTTATGTTATCAGAATGGGTGGTGATAGACTCCAGAAAAGAGTCCTTTATGGTGAACTTAGAGTCAGAAACTGCTGGCAGCTATTCAAAATACATGCTTCAAAGATACTCATAAGCAATTTCTCAACTCATGTGACATAAAAATTGACAACTGTAAACAGCTAAAACAGACTTGAAAGCAGAGCAATTATCAACTAAGGCAATCAACCTTTTATATCCGTTTTAATGTTTACAGAGAAAAGGGTCAGGTGCCCTGTCAAGTCCCTCACTGGAAGCCTGCATATTCCAGTACGAATCTCTTTTGTGATATTGTTCCTCACAGCTTGGACTATACAGTCAGAAACATAAAAATGTTGTGATATCATTGTTGGATATAATGGACAGTCGCTGATTTCTGTTATGTCAAGGCCTTTATTTGATTCAAAGTCTATTTCTGAATTCAGAGAACTTTCTCTAATGCTCTAGGATATCTAATGTCAACATACACACTCAGACATTGATTTTTTGGTGGCTGACTGCTTTCTGCTGAAACTGGGAGAGACTGCAGGTTGTATTATATAGTTCCAATCATCTCTCTGGCTATTATTAACTCTTTTTTATTTTATAA
Source organism: Podocnemis expansa (assembly GCA_007922195.1). Taxonomy (NCBI): domain Eukaryota; kingdom Metazoa; phylum Chordata; order Testudines; family Podocnemididae; genus Podocnemis; species Podocnemis expansa. The sequence goes on from ML681972.1 coordinate 10,588,031, forward strand.
TCTTCTTGATTCTGGTCAAACTTTGCAGCATTTTTCCAACATTGAGTTCTTTTTATTAAAAATTTACCACGACTGTTGGGTTTTTCGTGCTTGTTGATAGAGTTATATACATGAGAAACACAAAGTGTCTCCTCTACAAACAAATTGTCCATTTGAAAAACACCAAATGAATCATATTCCACTGAGATGTGTTTGTGCTATGTTTGTAAAGGTCATGAATCAATATTCTGAGCACCAGGTAGCTTCTTTTCACATTCCATGCAAGTGTCCTCGACTCTTGCCCTTAAGCTATGCTCAGAGACAACAGCTAATTCTTGGATTAATATTATCAAAGTTAAATAAACCTTTTTCTTTGCTAGCTTGGTACATAGTCCGTACAATCCACTCCAAACTTCTCTAAGATTACTTACAGTAACAAAGGGAATAAAAAGGACACTTGAAGTTTAGGACACATGTAGCGCTGACTTGAACAATTAGATAATATGGACGGCAACAGAGCCAAAATTGATTTCTGATTTGCATCATGAAATTCAGCAAGTAATTTAACCTCTTCGAGCCTCATTTCTCCTTCTTTAAAATGGGGGCAGAAATGCTTACTAAACTTTTTAAAGCATTTTGAGGTCTATAGGTAAGAAATGATAAGTATAATTATACTAATTTAAAAACTGGACCAATATATTTTGAAATGCTGAAACCCAGCTAAGGTCCCAGCCTTACAGACTTTTAAGTATTGTCTAGTTCCATGGGATACTCTGTGGGTTGATTTGCAACAGTATTTGTGTACTTAAGTGCTGGCAGAATTAATGGCTCGATTAACAGCACTATAAAATACAAGGATATGTTGTTCAGGTATAATAGAATAAATCAGCTGCTACAAAGGTCCCATAATACTAAGAAACATACTTCTTAAGTAGGTTTTGATGCCTTTAAGGATGAAATAAATAGAAAAATATCACTAATATATAATCTTAATGGGCAGATTTCTTTTTTATAATTGTTCTCGAAGTTACTCTAATATAGCACAAAGGATATAAACAAAATGAGTCTGTTTAAACAATATTGTTTTAACACTGTAGTTTTATGTGAAAAGCCCAAACATCTGAAAGTCAGGAAACTGAGATGTTTCAAACCCCTTGAAGATCTGCAAGTCAGGAGATTGGAACACTGAACCCACAGTTCCACAAAAAGAAATCCTAATTTTGGGAATACTCACTTAAGGTTCCAACATCAGACTTAACTTTGCAATCCTTTCCCTAGACCTTCTCTTACTGGTGAGGGGAAAAAAATTCTTGTTGCAGCATGAGAATGATCTTTTGTCACTTTTTGGCCTTGTAGAAGTTGAGGTGTTTAGAGCTTTAAAAAGTGTGGAGGGCTGGACACAACTATTGCACCTACAAGGCCTGCAACATTGTGTGTAGATGAGTTTAAGATGTCATCAGTCAGAAGAAGCTGAAATGTTCATCTGAACCCAGGAATGAAGTCAGTCTGTATGGCAACGTAATACGGCAAACATATCACAACTACATATAAAGAGAGCTTTGCTGAAAGTGCTTATGTAATGCTGACTGACCCTAATTGTTGATGGCTGTGTTCAAACCTGGAAACTCTGGAGCTTAATGCATGAGCTAAAAGACATCCTTCTCTTAGCCAATGCTGTATCAGGGTCATCAAGTGCTAACTGGTCCATCTGCCACTATAGAGTACAGTGCACCACATTCAGCAGGCATGTCTTACATTTATATTATGCCTGAAAAACAGACAGAGGGTTTGGATAAGGTAGCACAGTATTCAACAGGTGTAAGTTGGAAGGAAAGCAAAATTCTTTTCTTCTGGCAACAGATTCCCTGGGTATATTTTTTATGACTATGTTTGGTGAACACCTAGCCCCATGGAAGTCAATGGGAGGTATTGACATTAAATTAAAAGGTGCCGGAATTATACCCTTAATACTTAATGCAATCTGAAGTATTCATTCTAAATAGGGAAGGAGTAAGGGGAAAACACTCTTTGGAAGTACTTTTAAAAGCCCCAGGGATGAATTCCATTAGAAGCTGAGGGATCACCTCAACCTTCTCTTCCATGTTGCATTGAGATTTTAAGGTTCAGAGACTCCTTTCCTGCTCAAGGAAAGTGCTTTTCTTTACATAACTGATTACAAATAAGACTTTCTCAATTAATTACTCAGAAGTGCCTAAATTACTCAGAAGTGCAAGTTCCATTTTCAAAAATGATTCGGGAGGTTAAGTCCCAGTAGCTTTCAGTGACTCAAACTCCTAAGTGACCTGGGACCCAAATTTTTAAAGATGAGAATTAAATGCATAATCTGTTGAGACACTGGAAAATCTCACTATTTGTTTACTTGCATCTTTGGGAACCTAGACCTCTTTAAAAATCTTGCCCTTAAGTAATTTTGAAAATGTTACCTTACATAATTAGCACTGCAATGTGATTATGTTCCAGTACAAAAAGCTTTGTCAAATGATGGTTAAATCTGAAATGAGTATTAATGAAATTCCAAAAGAAATTACAGAACTTTGTCTTGTGATATCTGATGTTCCAAAAACAAAAGTAGCTGTCCAAGAAAAATCTGACCTGACAAGTCAAGTGTGGAAGAATAGACTCAGCACTGCTTCTTCATGGCTGGGTGTCACATAACAGGGTCTCGATAGTGGTTCCTCCTCACAGTCTGCAGGCCCTTAGTGGTTTGCCTGCTCAGGACTCAGCATTGTGGCAGGACATGAGGGTGGTGAAGCATTGGAATGGGTTGTCTAGGGAAGTGGTGGAATCTCCATTTTTGTAAACATTTAAGGCCCAGTTGGATAAAACCCTGGTGGGGATGATTTAGTGGGAATAGTCCTGCTTTTAGCAGGAGGTGGGGCTAGATGACCTCATGAGGTCCCTTCCAACCCTATGATTCTATGATTAAGTGTCACCCCTTCTGGGTGTACAACTAAAAGTCTGAAAAGAATCAAAGCACCTAAGATTCTTCTGCTATCCTTCTTGGACTATTCCTCACCCTATTCTTGAGGACCTATCTTTATCCCTATCCTGGGCTCATCAGTCTCTGCATCAGGTTTATACACCCCTTCTTCATGGGGAACTCATTTCTGCACTTTGCTCAGGGACCCTGTATTAAGCTGCCAGGGCTACTCCTTCAGAGGCTCTTCTGTTTCCTTGAAACACTCCTTACCTCTGAGAGCCTTGTGCTGCTTCCTTGCAATTCCCAGTTAACACAGTCTCTGTTCTCGTTCCTAAGCCTCTGGCTTCTCCCTGGGTCCTCCCAGCTCCTTCTTTCTTTCTTTTCTTCAGGGTTGCCTTTGTGTGTCTCATTTCTTTCCAGGAAAAGCCAAAGAGATTAATTCCACCCTTGTGGCCTTCAGTTTTCCTTCCTGGGACATACTTGTCTCCTGGTCCCTACCCTCTATCTTTCACTTCTTTCTTTTATGAACACGATCTCCATCCCAGATGGTCTAATCATAAATCAAGGCTGTCACACTCTTCAAGTGCAGCATGGTGACTGAATTGACCTTAGATTTATGTTAATCCTTGGTTCACCTATGTGGATAGCCACTCTGTTCACCACAGTAAGTTATGCAATTTATTTCTCACTGCCACATCATTCTTCATTCTTCTTTTCAATTCACTTCTCCCATTTTATCAGCCTTTACTTTTCCAGATCTTAGTCATCTTCACCATCTCCATCCCTTCTTCAGCAGTGCTGAGCACTTCTTGGCCACAGTGGAGACCTGCAGTGTATGATCCCTCCATGATGAAGTGCAATTTTATGTTGCCAAAAAGATGAGAGTAGTGGTAGTGGTGGTAAAAGAGGAAGCACAATTTCCCCTCAGACAAATTTTCCTGACACAGGCATCTCTAGCAAGGAATGTGAAAAGGTAGTGTGTGCTGAGGGTGTGGGTGAACTGGGGAGTGTTCTCCCTGAGAGAGGAGACAAAACATGGTGACTGTTAACAGGAGGAGCAACTGTGAGTGCAAAACTAAAGGTCCCAGTCTCACTTAGAGATGCAATGGTAGTCTGCAGCTAAGGATCTAGTCCAACCCCACTTTTAACAGGGGGTTGGATTAGATGACCTCATGAGGTCCCTTCCAACCCTATGATTCTATGATCTAGGCAACAAGGTCTGAGTGAGAATTGGAGGGAGGGATTCTGACAACATTTTGGGAATACAAGAGAGCAGAATGTGCAGAGAAGAATGCAGGAAAACATATACAGTGGGTCTCACTCCAGCAGATGAGGGGGAATGCTATCAGGGGACTCAGTCCGAGTTCCAAGGAGTTAGACTGCAGAAGGCACGATATGACACTTCTAGTGAATATTACAAAGTGGTCTCCCCATTGCTTGCTGAAACTAGCCTTTGACTATTGAATGCCCTTAACCTGTCTTTTCAGGAAGTGCTTCTCTTTTATCACTGTAATTTATTGATTTGTTTCCTCAGTTAAGGCTCTGTCCAGCTCAACTGCATTGGCCTCCCAGGCAATTGCAAAGGATGACACTTGTCCTAGGGAGTCATTGTTACTGTAATAGAAGCTGTGTAATGCTGATAGCCTTATACCATTGAACTGCTGTCCTCAGTATCAACAAAGGTAGATAATGAGACAGTTACCTCCATACAGCTATTTTTCGTGTGTGTTAACTGTAACATAGTATTTTTTAAAACTTCAGAAGAATTCAGTCTCTTCTAGAAACTACTTTACTTATCTGGAACAGCTGGTAATTAACACTGGCTAAAACAAACTCACACTTTATTCCTGTTCTTCCTTCTTAGAATAAAAATCCGTGTTAGTATATGTGTATGAGCAGCTCCTGTGGGAAGGAAGAAGAGATGCTTAGAAAAGCATTCAACTAAATATATGATTGCAGCATGGAAAAGAACAGAATGTTCTATACCAAGTAATTGCTTTGGTAATACATCTTGATCTCCATACTCCAAACTATGTGAAAGCACATAGGGAGGTCTGCTTTGACACATTTTAACCCATTAGCTGTTATTTAGGAAATGGAAAAATGTCTGGCTGCCAGCAACAATTAGAAAATTATAATGACTAATTCAACTGACCAAACCTCCCTCCCCACAAGCAAGCATTAATAATTAGCTATAATAAATGAGTGTAATTCATTACACTGACAAATCATTTGTTAATGGCCGTAAATTTTGCTGTAGCAATTAGTCATTCTAGCTGACTGGCTTAGCTGGAATTCTTACAGTGCAACCATGACGTTATAAAACTTAATTATTGACAACACTGATTGCTGTCATAAGCTTTACCCTTTTTTATACAGCGTTTAAAAGGATCACAATGAATTTATAGGCTTTGTTCATAGCTTACCACCCAAGAATAAGAAATATATGCTAAGAATGAACAAAGTTCTTTTCTTTTTTCCATTTGGGAATAATAATAAATTGTAGCCCTTAAGAAGACAACAAAGTTTTGTTCTTTGAAAGAAAAACAAACAGTCTTATTTTTATGTATGAATTTCATGGTCTCAATGCTGACTAGCCACCCCCTCACATATTGAATTGATTAATTCTTTGAAGTGAGGAATCATGAAAAAGCCTGGTTTGAAAACTGCCTTTTAAAATTTGATTCATTTACCCCACCTGCCATAAATGGTCCAAAGCAACTTTGAAACCTAATGTCTATTCTCCAGTAAATAGTTAGGAATATCAAAGTACGCTTTACTATTCCATGTGGTTCAAATTTATTTCCTCCTTCTGTATATATGTTGTTCTCACATACTTTGTGGCCAGAAGAATAGCTGACATTTTATATAGCTTATAGGCAAAGAAGAATGGCCAGAATTTTAAGAAATAGCATAGCTGAGTGCCTCTTTGTTATTTAGGGGGGGGCAGAGCTCTGTGCCCATCTTTAAAGGGACTCTAAAATATCAAGCAAAGAATTTTGTATAAGGTTGCTCAGTTTATAAACCTGACAAACAATTTGTGAACTTGTGTCTTGGCTGGGCCAATCATGATTTCTGTAAATGTGGTTTTTATTTCCAACTATTCATTAAATAACTTTTAGATTGTCAATTGTTTGCATAAAATTGTTTAGATAAAATTTTCAAACACCTTCCTCTAGGGCTGAAGTCCTTTTTAAAAATGAGACTTAGGATCTTAAGTACCTAAGGATGAAATTTTCAAAAGCGTCTACGAAACCTAGTGAAAGCAACAAGAGTCCTGGGGCACCTTATAGACTAACAGATTTCTTCAGGCATAAGCTTTCGTGGGCTCCAACCCACTTCATCAGATGCATGAAGTGGAAACTACAGTTAAGAGCTATACATATATACACATGCCAGGAGGGAGGAGGGCAAATGTTAGCAAAGTCAGTTCAGAGAGCAGATGGGGCCCATTCACACCAGTTTATCAAAGGAAGAGAATGCATGAATGTGTCCTTTGATCAATTGGTGTGAATGGCCTCCCTTGAATGTGTGAATGTGTGTTCCTTGATCAACTGGTGTGAATGGGCCACATCTGCTCTCTGAACTGACTTTACTAACACTTGCCCTTCCCTATCCTGGCATGTGTATGTATACCTCTCAACTGTAGTTTCTACTTCGTGCATCTGATGAAGTGGGTTGGAGCCCACAAAAGCTTCTGCCCAAAGAAATCTGTTCATCTATAAGGTGCCACAGGACTCTCATTGTTTTTGCTGTACACAGACTAACATGGCTGCCCCTCTGGATATTTCTATGAAATTTAGGATTCTAAGTCCCATTGTCAAAAGTGACTTAAGCACATAGAAGCCTAAACTTCTCTTACATGTCAATCAAACTTAGGATCCCAAGTGTCTGTCACTTTTGAATAGTGGACTTAGCCAAAGGCTAAATTTTTTTCCAATGTGTTATTCTATTGGGCAATTAACATTGATTCTGTATCCTGGATACATGACCTAAACTCTTTCAGAAGGAGTTTAAAGCACTCCAGGTATGAATTTTTCATTAAGTAACATTTGTACTAAGTTTTAAAATTTGCAAGTAGTTTCATAAATACATGGTAGACATCTGAATACTTGTGAATATGGAATACTGTGAGCTCAAAATTCATTGCAAAATAAGTCTGTACTTTTATTTGAAAAAAAATGGCATATTAGTTTTTACTACAGTATTAAAGCAGCTCTGATTGCAAAAGTAGGCCCTAAACTTGAAACTGGTGTTTGTATTTAACATGAGTTATACAATTCTGTTTCTTTCTTAATCTACCCTTGCTTTAAGACTTTGGTAAGTATTACATTTTCTTCCTTTTATTTGAATTTTTGCAAAGCTGAATTAGAACAACTTGAGACCTAGGTCTGCTCCATATGAAAGCCCTCCATTGGCTGTACCTCAAACTGTGTTCCTACTCCTGAATAGCCATTCTACTTCACCTAGATGGGGCAGCAGGTTTTGGAGTTTAAGATGAATGGGGCAGTACACATATGTGACAGCTACTGTTTCAGCTATCTACAGACTTAAGCAAGCATCAAATACATTTCGTTTATGTTTTCAAGATTTCTTTGTGTTCATGTGAGCATAATCTTTTAAAATAAATGTTGAGACTCTGATCTCGATAAATAACTAAAGGAATTAAACTGTTAGTGTAGAGCTGTAGAGCTATGCCTTAATCTATCCCAGCATTTTAGGTTTCAGTTTGGAAATAATATTACTGAGAGATAATATTTTCCTTTTCAGGTCTTATTCTCTCATCATGTTGGCTTTCTGATGGTTTCCAGGAACTTTTGCAAAAATAAGTGGCCCTGGTGTAAAAATATTGACATGCCGTCAGGAATCTTTTATCAATCTGTTTGCCTTGTGTCATCATAAATGATGCACAATCAGCTCTACTGATAAGGTGGTAAACATACTTGCGGTGAAGTCCTAGCCCCATTCAAGTCAATGGCAAACTCCCATTGAGTTTGATAGGGCCAGGATACTACCCCAGCATGTATTATTCCACTCCAACTGCAAAATAAAATTCTTTTTAGTGAAATGTGTAAGAAATAGAAATGTGAGGATTTATGTGAAAGAACTCTATACTTATCAATCTTATTCCTGAATTATGATATCAGTTCTTGGCTCCTTAAACACATTAATCCTCCTCCCACCAAAATAAATGTTCACAAAAAGGCAATTCAGAATTATTGTGAGAGAACTGCTTTTCAAATGTACATAAACATATAATAATTTATAACTATCATCTGCCCTCTAGCTGATCAAAACTTTTTTTTCAGTTTTCAAAATCAACATGCTCTCAGTTAAGTCAAAGTAAAGAAAAAAAAGACAAAATTTATTTAGGTGATAAAGCTCTGATTCAAATCCATTTAAGTCAAAATTGACTTTGAGAGGCTTTGAATCAGTCCCTGTATACAAAGCTTCATTCAAATTAAGTTTAAATATTATAGGTATGAGCAATAGACCAAATGTTCAGCAAAATGTCTTTTATATGGTCTTCTTTGCCACTGAATTTAGGAGTGGCATTTCTGATTCATCTCTGAATCTTAAATCATCTGACAACTTAAAAACAAGAAAAGTTAAAAGTGAGTTCTAATGTCTCCTTCAGGCTCTTCTATCATGAGCTGTTTCTATTGAAGGGCTGATGTGGGCTGGAAGTTTGACGTGCCCTTTGGTAGCTGGAGCAACCTCTGTGCTATGGTATAGTGGTTTAGGTCACCTATTCTTTGGCAGTGCGATCTCATAATGTCCATGACTGCATTTCCTCTTTTTTTCTTCACCTAGAAGGGTCTGATTTGATCACAGAGGTCATGGACTTTAAGAGATCCATGCTTTTAAGAGACATCCATGACTTCAGGTTCAGATCCACTCAGGCTTTGGCTTCAGCTCTGCTGCTCATAACCTACAATCATGTGGAACCCAGTGACACAGGGCTCTCTCCAATTGCCCTGATGCTCCTTCCAACTCCATCTTTGTGTACATTTTTGTGGTTTATTAACTTATTGCTGCATTCTGAAATTGCTTCCTTATGACTTTATCCCATCTCTGCAGCTCTGTGTTGACTGATAGACTTCTCAGACATGATTTGCTCATGTGAGTGGTCAAAATGGGCAAGATATTTTTCTGAATGCTGAAGATGTACTAAACCAAGGTGATCAGGGAACCACATTGTAAAGAATCATAGAATCACAGAATCATAGAAACTGGAAAGGACTATGAGAGGTCATCGAGTCCAGTCCCTTGCAATTATCGCAGGACTAAGGACCCCCTTAAACCATCTCAGACAGGTGCTTGTCTAACCTGCTCTTAACAATTTCCAGTAATGGAGATTCCACAACCTGCCTAGGCAACTTATTCCAGTGGTTAATCACCCTGACCATTAGGAATTATTTAATTTAAGCCCATTGCTTTTTGTCCTATCATCAGTAGTTAAGCAGAAAAAATTATCTCCCTTCTCCTCATGACAACCTTTTAGATTGGCTCTGGCTGATGCAATCAATGTCTTAAAAAATTGTAGGAGGCACCTACTATAATATTAGTTCTCTGTCACCCTGGGAGTTTTTTCCTGCTCAGTGCCTAGCCACCTTTGCTGGATAGCACACAGAATATTATGTCAGGACCCTAAATATATGTACAAATGACCAGAGAGCTAATGTTTAATTTTCAGTGGTTCTGAGCACTTGAAATGTCAATTGAAATCAAAAGGAATGGCAGCACCTTGATCCTTCTGAAAATCAAGGCCTTTGTGCTGCAGATACACTCCAAATGGGATTCTGACCATCTCATATATACAGGGACTAAAGGCAGGAGCTGGGCAAAATGTTAAGTGCCTTGTCTGGCTGTACATCTACACACATGAACAGGCCACCCAGAATCTAGCTTCTGATTTCAATGAGACTGGTCACCTGAGTGAGGACTACGTGTGTGAATCAAAATTTGTGGGATTGGTCCATTCAGTTTCTTGCTTTCTTTATGAATAGATTTACTTTCATTTTGGCCGTATAGAAGTGGATTTTTTAATGGATGTTACCAGATCTCAAGAGCAATTGAAAAGAAATGGGTTTCCAGGGCTACAGTGCTCTCTATGCTCGAATTCATTGGAATTTGCCAGTCTGCCTCCTTTCCACTTTGCAGTTCACCTGGCTTTTATCCTGTGCTTTCTCCACAATTTACTCATGGCTTGGCAGGCATTATGTGGTTTTCTTTGCTCTGTTAGAATACAAGGCATAAGAAATGAGGGAAGTAACAAGATGAGGGGTGTGGAAAGAGACTGGAGCTGCAGGATCATCACACATGTACAATGGTTAAATGTATTTACAGCATTATAGCTCCATATTATTTAAAAATTATTTTTCAAATAAATAAATCAACTACCTCCATCACCCCTCAGCCTACTCATCACTAGACGATTGACTTTTTGGAGACAATACAGCAAAAATGACAGATGAAGTGAGATTTGATGGAGAGGAGAGTAGTCTTATGGAATTAGTCCAGGGAGGCTGTATATAAGGGGCACTAAGGAACAAAGCACTGAGCCATAGTCAAAAGAGGACAAATAAATGCTCAAGGCAGGCGTCCCTGCAGGAGCGAAGCGACCATAGGGAGATCTCTAAGTAGCACTTAACTTGTGCCAGGGCTTGCCACGACTGAGCCTTAGCACCCCTAGGCTTTGCAGTTCATAGCCCCAGTGTATCTGTCTGAGCTTGCAGCATCTTTAATGAAGGTAAAAAAATTGCTTGAGTCTCAGCTCCTCTTTCATTACAACCTAAGCACTACCTGAATGGATGGATGCAGCTATACGTTAATACCTCTTTCATCTACCTCAAGAAAATTTAAAGTGATATGTAGGTACTTCATTCGCAGAATCTAGACATTTTCCATCAGCTTTTAGAAATATGTCTTGTTGTGAAGCAGGGCATTCTTCTGCAACAGTAACAAGAAATTATGACATGCCATTCCCCTGCAATTTTTCAAGAGTGCTTGTTGATAATTTCCTAATCCATTACCAACAAACATATTTGACAGTTTAACTTGAATTAATTAAGTAGAAAAAGAAATGTTTGCAATAACACTTTCAGTATATTTCTAAGACTCTGAGGCTATGTGTACACTTACATGTGAATTCGAACTGATTGTCATCAATTTGAATTCAAATAAGTGCATGGACATGCCTGCTTTCCTCAGTTCGAACTGAGGCACTCCTCAGTTCGAATTGAGGAAAGCAGTGTTTGAATTGGTCGGATGCCATCTTGGGTACTGCTCATGATCCTCGGTGGCCGCCAGCCCTCTTCTGACAGGCTAGGGCAAAAAGGTTCCTATCAATCATGTGCTGTGGCATGGATACACCTATTACTGAATGAATCTGGGCAGCCCAACTTGAAGAAGGACAGTTACTGGTAAGTATCACACCGTTCTCTTCCAAGCTGGAGAGCCTCCTAAGACAATGTGTCTTCTGGAGGTTCAGTGTCTTCCAAAATGCCATCTTTGCATTGTCCCAAAACAAGTCCTATGCCTAGAAAACACAGAGTCCTTACAGTGTTTATTTTCAGTTATTTAAGAACTGTTTGTCAAATGGTAGTTAAAAACTATTTAAATGAAAGAAAACACTTAACTTTACATATGAAAATTGATTTGTAGCATTACTTTTCACAACAGTAAATGCCGTAAGTATGCAATGAGCCATGAAGAAAACAAATCTAACTGTACTTGTTGGACCTTATTTAGTTTAGCTTCCAGCTCATATTCAAGTTATAGATAGAGCACAAACTGCATTATATCCTTCTCTATGTGGTGAATTTTTTTCTTGGTTTGTTTCTTCATTTTAATAACTCTTACAGTAAAAAAAGGACAAAAAGAACCTTAGAGAATCTTGGGACAAAGAACCTTGGGACAAAAAGAACCTTCACACCCAGAATCACTAAAGGGCTTAGCTTAATGTCAGATTTGCCCATCTCAAATCTGCGACATCTCCTAGATAGCACCTTTCTGATTCTCAGGTTCTTGCACAGGATGGGACAACACAGAAGTGTCTGTTCCAACATGGCACTCATTTTCTTAGACAATTCCCTAGTTCAGTAACTCTGTGATTAATCAATAGGTATTTGAATCTGAAAACTGAAATTCATAGCTGGAGGTTTGTGGGGTAGGTCCATAACCTATGTTCCTCCTTTCTTTGATGGTACGAAGTATTTGTGGCCAAATAAGATGAAGCTCAATTAGTACACAAGTCAGCAGGCCCAGTCCCTATTGAAGTTTTTGCTTAAATTAAGATGGAGTAACAACTGAATAAGGACTTTGGTTTTTGACTCATTGGCTATGTCCACACGTACATTGTTATTTCAAAATAAGTTATTTTGAAATAAAGTCCTTATTTTGAAATAAGTTAATTCGAATTAAGGAAAAAGCTCAAAGCGAAATAGCATGTCCAAACACAGGACTTGCTATTTTGCTTTAGGAGAGGGGCACCATGGGAGGCGTGGCAACATGGCCCCCTCCCTGGGCCATGCCCCCACCCAATATAGGCTAAAAGGAAGGCACCCTGTGAAGCAGAAGGGCAAAAGTGTTATTTTGAAATAACAGCCGTTTCGATATAAAGAAGGTTTAAGCTATTTTGAAATGATGGTTCTTATTTTGAAAAGATGAAGCCCGTCATTTTGAAATAAGAATACGTCGTGTGGACCTAATCTCTTTTATTTCAAAATAACCAGTGTTATTTCAAAATAAAAGAGATGTGTGGACATACCCATTGAGTTCAATGAAAGTTGTTCCACAGGCTCTGTGGCATGGTATCAGATTGGGAAAAGCTCCAACAGAGTTACCAAAAGCTAGACTGTACAACTTTCGCTCACACTACTACACACTCGACTAACAAGAGCAGACTCATTGACTTTTGTCAGTGTTCACCACTGTGAGTTGGATTGCTACAAATTAGTCCTGATTTATTACTGGGAAATTAGAGAATATGCCTGAAGTTAAGAATAGAGAGTCATACCAGAGAACCAGTTGAGTTCAAAGTATTTAGGACCACATGGTGGCTTTTAATAGCTGGCCTGCATTTGGGGGAGAGGTCGGGGGGAGGTACAAATGACTTAGAACTGCAGTATCCCAGGCAGAGCATTAGGAGGCATTGCATTCAGGAAGTACAATGTATCTCTCCATGCCCCAAGTACAAGAGGCAATTTACACACTGCACTGCTGTATAGCATGTTGTTTGTTCCTTCTGTGTCAGCTGGTAGGGGTGAAGCCACAGCTCTGACTCCTCCCTGTCTCATATGGATTACATTACATCTCTGGAGATGGAGGGAGCACAGGGACTTTGTTTCTCCCTGTCTTTGGCAGAGGGAGAGTCTTCTTTTGTCTCCTTCTCACCTCCTTGCACACCCACACAGTTGACAGAGACAATCTTGCCATTGTTGTATTACTTAATGCAGTTAAAATAACTTTTTTTTTCTTTTTTCATCAGGGAAAAATAGAGTTGATGGTTTTTACAACCCAAATGAAATCATGATGTTTTATAGACATTTGTGTCATTCTGGGAGAATGATTCCTTTAAGGCTAAACAAAGCCGCCTTTTTACTAATAACCTTTGAAATGAAGTTTGTTCTTTCCTGAGTTTTTGAAGATGCTTTTTTTTTTTTTAATATAAGCCTTTCCATCAGCTCTTGGGCTGAAAATCCAAAACCATTTTACTTAATTAACTCATTTATATAAAAATAGCTATTTACCAGTGCATCTTATGGGAAGTTACAGCTATTGACTTTCATTACCTGCAAAGTAAAGGTTTTTAAAACAATCTGTAGTTTATCTTAAAGATCTAACATAAAAGTATAGTTTAGGGTTAGATGCTGAACAGTGAGTTATCCTGAATGCACGGCAACCTGAGGTACAAGGTCAATCTGTAGTGTTTGGCTGGGCTTCAGAGTATTACTAGGGGAAATGATTTCTGTGCATTTGTAGAGGAAACAATCCTGAGATGTAGCAAACACCTGGTTCTTGATTAAATTAAAAACCCAAGCAGAAGCCATGAAATTTGGTAATTAAATAAGTTATAACCAACAGATGTAAACCATATTAGCTCAACACAGTTCTTAATCATCTCTCCTTATGTGGCTGTTCTCAATACAGATGTTTGCTTTGGGAACAGCAGATTCCTTAAGGGACTCATTACCACACAATACTTCCTGGAAAATTTGGCACAGGGTAGTTTAGGAGGGAACTTGCAGATTTTGGTATTGTGCTGGCAAAGGGGAGAACAAACCAAAACAAGACATTTAATAAAAGAGTACAGACATTTTATGCAGCACTTGCCAGGTTTTAGGAGAATGAAAACCCTTGAGATTTTGCAGTTTTTTTTTTACAGGAATAATTACTACTATATAATCTTTGACACATCCAAACTCAAGTGAGGAACTGGGCAAGGAATTGAAAGAAGATTCATGAGAGAAGATCCATAACCTGGGCTCAGATACATTGCCTTTCTGCTATTAAAGACTATGAACATGACATCAGGACAACAAGCTAAAAGAAGACTTGATTTTCTTTTTTTCCTGGTGAAAAGCCTCCTGGACAAGAATAAAGGAGATGTTTTAAAAAACTTCTTAGAGCTGCCATGTCGTGGGCAGCTCACTCCACTGTCTCACCAGGTCAACCTAATTTATCAAAGGTGTTACGCTGCCAAATAAAGCTATGGTACTTTGATGAACTATGGCTCACCTGTGTTGTCCCACTGCCAATGGGTGAGTAGTTGCTCACTAAGAGGAGCTTGCAGAATGAAAGTCTGTATGATAAATGTGCTTGTAGGCCAGATTCCAACCCTTTACTCCTGTACTGAGAAATAGCTTGCTCTATTAATGGTCTCACTGAAATCAAAGGAACCGCTGCTGAAGTATTGTGCAACTCAGCATGAATAATATCAACATCTGGCCATGTGTGACAATTGCCATAACTTTGGTGCAAACAGTATTAGAAACATGCTGTCCAACCATTTAGGCAGAACCCCTGGCTCAAAGGAGTAGAGGAAAGTATAGTCCAACTGGAACCCATGTGGGGTCAGTGAAAACTCATATCTGACAGAAAAAAAAATATTCATTTGCTAGGATTGGCTCCCTGCAGTGATAGAAAGACAGGCAAAATTTCTTCAGAATTAAGTGAAATTCAGAAACAGTCAATTGAAGTTTTGGCAGCCCCAAAAGATATGAATCTGATCACCTTTTTCCTGAGTATTCTCCTACAGCACCATGATCCAGAGAAAGACAAAGACACTTCCACCATATAGAAAAGTGGTCATTTCTTATCTACAGAGATGGGACTTCTATTATATCTGCCTCAATGACAAAAATGGATTGCTAAAAGCTATAAGAGACAGTGGGGTATTGATGGGAACAAAATACTAGTCCTTCTTGTCCTAGCACATGTCCTCAGCTAACAAACTGTCCCAAAAAATTAAAATAAAGAGGGGAGACCAGTGAGGTGGTAAAATTTGCAGATGACACATAATTTATTTGGATTTAGGTGAGACTAGAAAGGATTGTGAGATATTTCAGGTGGGCCTAGCAAAGGTAATGAATGACAGATCACATTCTCTAATGCTAGCTGTTAGTTGCTGTTTCCTGGATTTCACTGGGTCAAATTTCAATGGCCACCTCATTTCCTTAGAAAAAGGAAACATTTTGCTGGCACTCATCCCTACAGCACTAGATGCCTTCAGTCAATAAATAGTTGTATCCCAATACCAGTAAGATAAAAAAAAAATCAGTGAAATAACTGTGTCCTTCATGTTGAACCAAATCTAAGGAGTTGTTACAGGCAACTGTTCCTCAGCCACCACAGTCCTCATTTCTGATCCACCACAAGGCTCAGTTCTCTTCCATTTGTTACTGAACAAGTCCATGAGGACCTTTATTTATCTTTCTTTATCTATCTGAAGACATGCTATTTTCCTATGCATTTGTTTCTCTCTTTTATTAATTGAAGAGTGCGCTCTCTGGTTGTGTTCTGTGTTGAGCAAGCTGGTAGTGAGTGAGTTGAACTTCCTGATAGCATCCTATGCTTGGCATGCTTACATCAGCAGTAGCTGACTGAAGCTGGGAAGGGAGGGGGAAACACTGAATGCTTTTAAAATCCTGGACTCTTGACAGCTCTAGGTCGTAACTAATAATCTCTGCAAGAAATGCCCTTAGTGCATGAAGCTCTGCTGAGCCTGCTTTGTATCACTCAGTAGCCATTGGCACCAGTAGAACCCTTTTGAAAATTCCACAAAAATACCACCAGAGACCTCTACTATAAAGTGTGCCTGTTGCCCAATACCAGTATGTTTAGAGCTTGCAATAGCCATAATTGTGTCCAAAAACTGTTTGAGTACTAAGCCAAGAGTAGGTTTGAACAATGCTGTTGAAGATTAAATAGGACCCAAGTGATAGAAAACATTGAGATCTTGTGGTAAGGAGCAACTTTAACGTAGACATCTGTTAGAAAAGTATTCTGGCAAAATGAGATTTCCAGCAAGATGTTGCAGAGACAAATTGCTTTGCTTCCTCTGGTTGGCACTTTCCTTGGTTCATTGATTTTCCAGCCAACTCCTCTCTTTCCCCTGCTTGCCTGGGCTCTACAACTCAGCCCCTTCATTGGGTCCTCTTTGCACCTTGGCTCCTGCTGGGTGCCTTCCCTTCCCCCCTCCTTTCCTCTGTACACAGGCTCCTCCTGCCAGCACAGGCGGTTTTTGGGGTAAGCGAAGCAGGTGGTTGTCTAGGGCCCTGAGCAGTTAAGGGAGCCCCGGAGCAGTTGCTTGCTTCACTGACCGTTGAGCTGATGCCGCACAGTCGTGGGGGAGTGGGGCAGTGCAGAACGCCAGGGTCAGAGACTGTACCACCCCACTTGCCTGTTTGGCATCGTTCAAGCAGGGGTGGAGCAGCACTCCCCGTTTATGCCTAGCTGGCTGCACCTCGCCAGGGGAGGGAAAATAGCGGCCGACGTGGCGCTGCAGCTTGCCAGGAGTGAGGCCCCTTGGAGCGGCCTGCTCCGAAGAGTTCAGGCTGCTTCACCCCATGGGAGTTGGGACTATGGGAGGGCAGTTAGGGTGGCAGTGGGGGCCCGGGGACACGGTCAGGGCAGCATTGGGGCCTACAGAGGGCCCCATAAAGGGCCCTCGCCTAGGGCCCCCAATTGCCTAAGGCTGCCTCTGCCCAGTGCCTTCCCCCTTTCTCTCTGAGTACCAGCTCCTGTTGACTGCCTTCCCTTTGCAAGCGGGCTTCTGCTGGCTTCCCCTCCCACTGTCCCTGTGGCAGCCCCACAGAACTGGAGGTGGGCTGCTGCCGTCAGTGGGCAGGGGAGCTTCCTGCTTTGGTGCCATGAGTGAGGGGGTGGCGGTTGAGTAACTCAGCGAGCACCTTGAGATCAGTTTCAACACAGCCAGGCAGAGAGGAAATTCTGTGCATACTGGGTGGCCCTGGGCACAATTCCGACTGAGAGGTCAATCCCTGGCCTGCCTAGCCAACCCTATTCTGTGGCCTATGAGTCATTCTTTGACTACACTGGGGATGTTTTAGTAAAGAAAGTGATGGTGGTAACCAAGGGGACAGCTGTTTTAGACTTCATTCTGACCAATAGTGATGAATGGGTTGTGAAATGAAGGCTAATGGCCAGATGGATGAAAGTGAAATCTCATTTCATAATCATGTTCCTAAGGAAAGCAAGGAGTGAAAGGAGAATAAGGACAATAGGATCACTTTAACAGACTCCGAGGACTGGTAGGTAATATCCCATAGGAAGGAACTCTAAGGGTATGTCCACACAGGGCTTTTATTTTGAAACAACACTGGTTGTTTTGAAATAAAAGTCCCTATGGCCACACAAGGTTTTCTTGTTTCGAAAGCAGGGACCTCCTCATTTGGAAACAAGAGCCCTCCTTTAGAAACAGCTTAAACCATTTTGCTTTTGAAAGGCGGGTTATTTTGAAACCAGTTGTTTCGAAATAAGCCGTTTGGACATGTTATTTCAAAACAATCTTTGTTTCGAAATAACAAGGACCGTCCTCCCAGGGTGCATAGCACCCTGGGGGGAAGTCCCACCCCCACCTCAGCACACTGGCGAGGGATCAGCACCCTGGCCAGGGTGCTGAGTGGTGTGCAGGGGGTTGGAGGGTGCCCCAGCTGGCTTCCCCCCTGCTTCCCCTTGCTGGGAGCAGAGGGGGATGGGAGCCTCAGTCCCCTTCGCTCCCTCTACCCCTGGCAAGGGGAAGCTGCCTGGGGCTGTCCCCAAGCCCGGGGCGCCCCACCCCCGGGTTTCCCCTGTCCCCCTGCAGCTCCTGCCAGGGGCGGGGGGGTTTGTCTTGCCCCCCGCGGCTCCTGCAGGAGCTGCAGGGTGGGAGGGGAAGCTCCCCCGTGCCCGGCAGGAGCCGCCAGGGGGCAGGAGAAGCCCCCCGCATCCAGCAGGAGCTGCGGGGGGGGAGGGGAAGCCCTGGGGTGGGGCCTCCCCGGTCCAGCACAGGGCCTCCCTCCCCCTCCCGTCTCCTATTTTGAAATAGCATGTCACAGTGGACATGCTATTTTTATTCCCTCCTTTTTCCTTATCTCGAAATAGCTTTTTGTTACTTTGAAATAAGGCATTTCGAAATAAGGCCTTTATTTTGAAACAAGGGCTTGTGTGTGGACATAGCCTAAGGGGAAAAGGAGTTCAGGAGAGCTGAAATAAACAATAATAAAGGTACAACAGTAAAACTATCCCAATGAAAAGGAAAGATAGGAAGGACGGTAAGAAAATTGTATGGATTTGGGTCCTTAATCACTTGAAACTCAAAAAGGAATTCTACAAATAATAGGAAAATGGACAAGTGGTTATGTATGAGTGCAAAAGAAAAGCACAAGCATCTAGAACAAAATCAGAAAGATTAAAGCACTGGATGAGATACCCCAAGCAAGAGAAATAAAAGTCAATCAGAAGTTTAATACATACATTAGGAGCAAGAAGAAGATGAAGGAAAGTATAAGTTCTCTTCACAGAAGGAAAAGAGAGCTAATAAAAGATGACATTAAAAGACATGCTTATTTTACATCATTCTTCACAAAAAATAAGTATGAGTAGATACTTAACCCAATTAATATTAACAACAAGGGAGATGCAATGTAGACTAAAATAAGGAAAGAACACATTAAAGAATATTTAGATGAGTTAGAAATGTATTCAGTTTGACAGGGCCTGGTGAAATGCATTTTATGGTACTTATGGAATTAGCTGGAACAATTTCAGAACAGTAAGTGATTATCTTAGAGAATACATGGAAGACAGGTGGGGTCCCAGAGGACTGGAAAAGGGCAAACATTCTTTCCCATTTTAAAGATCAGTACTGAGAGGATATAAGGGATTATAGACAAGTCAGCCTAATTTCAATTACTGGAAAGATAGTGGAACAAGCTATTAGACAATCAATTTGCAAGCACCTAGAGGGTTATAGGGTTATAAAGAATAGCCAGCATGGATTTGTCAAGAGGAAATCATGCCAAACCAATCCAATTTCTTTCTTGAACAGGGTTACTGGCCTAGCAGAAAGGGGGAAGCTATAGAAATGATATATCGTGATTTTAGTAAAGCTTTTGACATAGTCGCACATGACACTCTAATAAACAAATTAGGGCAATGCTGTCTAGATGAAATTGCTATAAAGTGGGCGCAGAACTGGTTGGAAAGGCCATACTCAAAGAGTAGTTATTAATGGTTTGCTGTCAAAAACGAGGACATACTTAGTGGGATCTGCTCTTGACCTGGTACTATTCAATATTTTCATTAATGACATTGGATAAGGGAGTCGAAAGTATGCTTATAAAATTTGCAGATGACACCAACCTGAAAGGGATTGCAAGCACTTTTGATGACAGGACTATAGTAAAAAATGAACTTAGTGAGTTGGTCTGAAAATCAGCTAGATGAAATTCAGTAAAAAGATTTGCAAAGTACTTCACACAAAGAAGAAAAATCAAATACACAACTACAAAAGGCAAAATATTGGCTAGGCAGTAGAAAGGCTGAAAAGGATAAGGGTTTATAGGGGTTCACAAACTGACCGTGAATTAGCAGCGTGATGCAGTTCTGAAAAAGGCTAATATGCTGGGATGTATTAACAGGAGTGTAATATGTAAGATACAGCAGAAAATTATCCTGCTCTATTCTGCACTGGTGAGCCCTCAGACTGTGTCCCATTCTCACACTATGGAGATATAGAGAAATTGAAGAGATTCTAGAAAACAACAAAAATGACAAAAGGTTTCGAAAACATGACTATGAAGAAAGTTAGTCTTGATAATAGAAGACTGAGGGAGAATCACTTTCACTGGAGATTTTTAAAAAGAAGTTAAGACAAACACCTGTCAGGAATGGTCTGAGTTTACTTGGTTCTGCCTCATCTCAGGGGGCTGCACTAAATAACCTCTTGATCTGATAGGTAGATTTTTTTTATGGGCTAGTTTTATGATCCTGAAACTGGTCTGAAATCCACAATTTCATTTCCATTTACTACTACTCCCTTTAGAAAACAGGTTGTTTATATTTACTGAAGTATTTGCATGAAAATAAATTCACAATCTTAAATGCTAAAAATAAGCAAGGAGAGTTTAAAATTCTGAAACTCACAAAATACTGAATGGATCTTAATCTGATATAGAGAAATTGATTGGTTGTTCCTGGTAATGAAGGGGCTATGGGTAGAGATGCAAAAGCACACCAGGAGTTAGCTGTAGAACATAGACAGTTGTTTCTATTTCTTCACAAGAGATGTTAAAATGAAGATTCCAGTTATCAAGCACGCACAAAGGATGTGTGCCAGATGCACAGACTAACGGGTTCTAAAGTGAATCTAAAAATTGAAGGTCATAGATGGCATCTGGTAAATTAGATATTAGAACAGATGGTGTGTGTATTCGCTAATCCACTGGGATTGAAAAGGGTGTTTATTAGTATTTATGCTATAATGCCACTCATTCGCTTCTCCTCCTCCAAGAAAAAATTATAATTATTTGAAATTTTTCACATTTTTGTGTTTATGACATTCTACTTTCCTATGAAATATTCAGTGGCCTGACCATTTCTAGTGCAAAACAGAAAAAGCACAAAAATAGAAAAAAAAATATTTGAGTGAAATGTCATGTTCAAGCAGTGTTGTGGACATTTTTGAAATTTTTCTTTCATGAGATTGTTGACAAAGAGACATAGAATATAGGGACAGTAGTGTGCATACACGATAAAACTAAAATTACTGATAGAGTGGGGCAAAGGAGTAAGGAAGATGATAGGCATAGGAAAGGTCCTGGGAGAGAAGCAGTGCATGGTGCAGAGATGAGGCTGATGTATAATAGACACTGGGAAAGTGCACAAAGAAGGTGCAAAGGGAAACAAAAAATTCTCTGTGTGGATTTATTTCCCAGCTGGCCATGCACAGAAATAGCATTATGCCTGCAGCCTGGAGTATAAAAGAGAGGTCAATTTTGGTTTGAAGAAGTAGCTAGGGACCTCAGCCTTTTGATAGACCATGTTTAAGAACCATTACTCATCTTGGGCTCATAGAATGCCTCCCCCTATTGTCAAAGGAAAAAGGTCCATCATTGCCAAGCTTTGGAGCACAAGCAGTGGTAGTAAAGAAAGGGATATAGCTACAAAAGCATCAGGGATAAGAGTACATGATGATTTTCAGTGGGAGACAGTAGCAGAAGATGGTTGCAACAGCTGCAATAAAAATAGGACTTTTAATAGTCTGGCTGCCTGGTGGCACTACTATGAACCATTTGCAAAGGGATGTGGTTCAGTTGCAGTAAGATGGGACAGTAGAAGGGGAGCCATGCCTAGGCATAAAGAGCACATGGCTAGATGGGAAGAATCTGGGAGTCTCCATTGCTCTTTTTATGTGGAGTCACAAGCCCAGGAGGAAGTGGATGTTGGGGCTATCATTTCACTGTTGATTTTGCAGTGCTAACAAGTTATACTCCCACTAAGCCAGTGGTTTTCCAACTTTTTTTCTGAGGACCAGTTGAAACATATAATTTATGCCCACAACCCAACAGTTACATCTTTGAACAATGCATCCAGGCTTGTGGTGGAAGCAGCAGAAGGAGATGTGAGCGAGTATCTGATTGTTAGTGACCCAGTCCTGGGTCCTGACCCTAAGTTTGAAAACCACTGCACTAAGTGACATTGTACTGACACGAAGGCTGTGACCTCCTTTCCCCGTCTAGTAGCTGGCTCATCTGAAAGTAAAATGATAAAAACAATTAGGCTAACGCACTACAAAGACCATAAAATAAGGTGAGGAGGGATTACTTCATACTAAGAGAGGGTTCATGGCTGGGTTCTTGTTAGCTTTAAAAAATTAAAATAAAGTATTTAATTAGTAGTTCATCGCAAATCCCAAATGGACATAGCCTCTTTGCAGAGAGACTGCCATCCTGATCAGTCTCTGACTAGGTCCTTAAGTGGTCTGACTGGAAACTAAGTTCATCTTCAATGACCATCTTGTTGTGTTCCCAAAACTTTCATTAGCCATGTGATCATGGGTCCTTAAGCAGCATTCCTGGATAAATACATTTTAAATAGTGCATAATTGTGGGAAAAAAGTTTTTATTAAGTAAAACAATTCAAACTGAAATGGAAACCACCTTTATATGTCAGAATTGAAGGTTCCAGTATATACAGTCTCTGTAATCCCCTTGGGGAATGAATATTGTAATATATATATATATGTTGTTTTCAGAATGCCGAAGAAAAAAATGCACAACAGAATAGACACTATTGCATTGAATTTTCCAGTTCGGGGGGTTTTTTTTGTTTTTTTTTTTTTGAAAATATCTGCAGTTGTACAATGATGAAAACTTTTCTATAAGGAGTTTCAATAGCAAATGGAATGTGCAACATTTTTCTGTGACTTTTCAACCAAACGACAACAACATGACACCAGTGTGTACACCAAAGGAGGAAATTCTGAATGATTTACATTTTTATTCAAAATATTTTGTGCCTGTCTATGACTGAGCATTCCTAGTCCTAAATTAATTGACTGTCTGCTGGTTGTTTCAATAAATCTATTTCCATTCAGTAATCTTCCAGATGCATAACTAGTTCTCCCTAACAGTGCTAGTCCAAGAGATTCTGAGGCTTTAATTAGTGGTTATTAAGACCTATTTAATTACTGAGTGTTAAGATGAAGCTCTTTTATTGCTTTTCTTCCAAGGTAAGGTCTTAGATGAAAATTAAAGGATACTTTCTACATTAAATATTATGAAGCATGATCACATCGGGTTCCTCCTCAGTGGCACAACGTTACAAGGCAACAGGGAGTTGGTTTAAAGTAGACTTTATTAAGATGGCTTAGAATGGCCACACTCAAAATGCCAAGAGACTGCCCACGTCCACATTGGCAGCTGCTAGGTTACCGTAGGAGTGCTGCATTGTGGGTATCTGGCCCACAGCACACCACAGCAGAAGTGCCCCTTTCTCTCAGCCACTCCTTTACTACAGGAAGTGAGTGACCACCCCATCCTCCATACTGTGTGTGGCAACGGGTAGCCCAGGGAGGTCAGAGAGCCTGACATGGCCCAGCGATGTGCCAGTGCAGCACTCCACACCTTCCCTGCATTGCTCAGACTCCTCCTGCTCTGGACCAGGTGCCACAGGGCAACTGCCAGTTCAGGGGTAGGGCACAGCAGTGTTAATATTCAAACACTGGGAAACAGCACATAGAGGAAAGTGAAGTCAATTCACCTTTTGTAATTGGAAAAAAATCCATAGTCACAATTTAATCCTGCTTTCATGCTATCTAATCTAAAAGAAATAGCAACTTTTCCTTTCCTTTCTTTCTTTCGACATGCTTTTTCCTTGTGTTTGCTGTTACAGTGTGACCTGATCCTATGTCTTATGCTCCCCTGCATTTATTTTCCTCCCATTCTGTAAATTCCCCTATCTTCAAACCTTCTGACAAAGTGGGATTTTCTCCCATGAAACCTCATCCAATAAATAAACTTGTTAGTCTTAAACAGTGCCATAGGATGTCTTGTTTGTTTTACAACAATATCAGGGGGGTCAGGCTGAGAAGGGAATAGAGTATTCTCCCTAGGACTTGGAATTGGGGAGGGGTGGTGTAGGGGGAGATGAAGGTGGGTGTTGGGGTACTCACTAAATTGGTATAACACCCTTACTAGCTGACAGCTTGGGAGGGTGCTGGGAAATTCGGGGGGAGGGTATAGTCGGGTGTTAGTGAAATCCCTGGGAGAAACATGTAGGGTTGGGCAGAGAAGGGGAGAGATATGCGAGGTCGAGCTGAGAAGGGGAGAGATGTGGAGTCGGGCTGAGGAGAGACATTCAGGGCCATGCAGAGAAGGGGAGAGACATGCAGTGTTGGGCTGATAAGGGGAAAGATGTCAGATCAGGTCAGGCTGGAGAAGGAGAGGGATGTGGGGTTGGGCTGAGAAGTGGGAGAGATGCGGGGTTGGGCTGAGAAGGGGAAAGATTCTGGATCAGATCGGAAGAAGGCAATCTGGGCTGTAATCCTAGGATGCAGGGCTGTGGGGCTGGGACTAAGACATGGGGAGTTTGGATGTGTTGCACACAGCTAGGAATGCACCCACATGTGTTGTGCCTTCTCTCCAGCTCCCATTCCCATGTTTCACAGAGCTAGGAGGCCAATTAAGCTGACTTAAGTCAACTCCTCGGCTACATTGGCTTAAGTTGACAATGAAGTTGATTTAACTGCTGAGTCAACTTTTCAAGTGAGAGTTATTAAGTTGACTTAAGCAAATGCTTAAGTCAACTTAATACCTTCTCAGTATGGCCAGGGCTTTGTTTAAGTTGACTTAAACCTGTAGGCTGTGTCCACATGAGAGTCTTATTTCAAAACAACAGCCATTGTTTCGAAATAAAACTTGACAGGTTCAGACGATGTTTCCTTATTTTGAAATAAGGAAAATCATTTCAATACAATAAAACCTAGTTTTGTATCGAAATGAGGGTTATTTTGAAACTGTGGTTTCAAAATAACCCCGTCTGGCTGTGTTATATCCATATGTCACCATGTGGCCCTGCCAGGGAGCCATGTTGCCACACCTCCCAGGGTACCCCTCTCCGGGAATTGAAATAGCATGTCCATACACAGGGCATGCTATTTTGATTGGAGGAGCTTGCCTTAATTCAAATTAATTTTTTTTAATTTGAAATAAGTCATTTCAAAATAAAACTTTAAGTGTGGACATAGCCATAGTGTTGATATAGGCAATGTGTGCCTTTCTCAGCTACTGTGCCTTTTAATGCTTTCCCTGGAGCAGTGTGGCTTGGCTCAGCCCGAGCCTAACTGCAATAACTGATCTCTTTAACAATAAAAGCTGACTCTTTCAAGCCTTAAGTTATATGTTTATTTTTGAAAGCCATAGCTGCCACCAAGTTGAAAATTTTATAATTTCACCAATATTTGTAGACAGTTTCAAATGATGCTGTAAGAGTTATCCTTTGTCTATACTAGCTAGCAATTTTGTTGGTAAAACTTTTGTTGGTTAGGAATGTGGAAAAATATATTCCCCTGACTGACTTAAGTTTCATGGAGAAAAGCACTATTTTAGTGGGAGATGCTCTTCCACCAAGGTAACTACCACCGTTCATTGGGGCTGGTTTAATTATTGCTGGCGGGAGACTTCCCTCTTGTCAGCATAAAGGGGCTATATGAGAGACTTGTGGCAGCAGCAATACAGCTTTGCAATTGTAAGGTCTGTAGTGTAGACGTAGACTCAATCTTGCAGATGTGGCTTATTAGTTTCAGAGCTGCAGGAACATGGAAATTGTCTAGAGCTTGGAGCAAGATCTGAAACTGAGGCTCAACATCCTCCCATTAAAAAAAATTATCACTAAGGCAAGACTGGGGATATGTGTGTAGATTGGAGAATGAACCCAGCCTGAATGCACCCTAGAGCAGTGACTTCTTGGCATGGTGACCACTCAGTTATGGCCCGATAGCTCGTTTATCATGATGGAGGGGCTGCTGGGCTGAATTTCAACAAGTGGCATTGTGACCTCATTGTCAGATCGCGCTACTACTCAGTTGGAGGGCCTTCTCAGCCTGCAGACTGGGTGCAAACAGCCTCTTCCCTTTCTCCAGTCCATTTGGGTAGCCCTGCTTGAATTCCATTACCACCTCTGTCAGAGATCCTAGGTGTGATTTTGGGCAAGTCACTTCCTCTGTGCCTCAACTCTCCTTCTGTATAATAGTGATAATAATACTTCCTTTTGGTGATGTTTTATCTCTTGTCTCAGTTTACTGTATGCATTATCAGTTCAGTGCTGGGACTGTCTCTTACTGTAGGCCTATACAGATTTTAGTGTTATAGAACCCACACTCATCAGTGGCCCAAGGCATTTCTCTAGTAATTAATATTAAACATTTTCTTTTTGTTTTTCTTTTTGATCCTCCCCAAACTTCCTATAGGCTCCACCCCTTCTGCCATCATCACTAAACTGTCATGGCTGAAGTGAAAATAAGGAAGGTAACAAAGTGGTGGTAGAAAGACAGCAATTGATATTTATACCTACTGGTTTAATAACTGAAATAACTGAAAATAACTGAAACTGGATAAGCATTCCTGTTCTCTTTGGTTCCACAGGACACCAGCCCCACTTCAGTTCTTCCTGAAAATATCCATTATTGATTGGCTAGTTGCACTCTGATGTCAGGCTGAGTACCTTCCATTAATTCTGAAGACTACCCAGCCCACCCTCCAGGCAGATTAATGAACTTAGTGGGGTTGTGGTAGCATTGTCTTTCTGGCTGAAAGGAGCTGGCAGGACTGCTTTCACTTTATATTCCTGCTCCTGTCCCTACCTGCCTCTCCTGGTTGGTTCTTAATTCTTTGCTCTCTGTTCCTGCTCCGACTCCTGATTCTGCCTCTGACTCCACTGATGTTCTTAGCCCCTGCTCCTGCTCTGACCACTACTCATGACTCTTGCTATCTCCATTAGGCATAACAGCCAATTCCCTAATCATCATACACTTGTAATTTAACCAACCCCTCAATGGGCAGTGTATACACTGCCCAATAAACCTACACAATGCTCAGTAGAGAAAGTAGTTTTAGTTAAGTCAGTGGCTCAGATTCAGTTGTAAGAAATAAAAGTTATCACGGCTCAGGAAGACACTCTGGACTGTATCTGAGCATAAACTGTCAATAGAAATACAGAATATGATCACCTAGCTGCCCCTCAGTCATTTGACTCATTCAGGCAGTCTCATCTGTATTTCAGTCATGCCTGTATTCAGTGAAAAGAAATCAGCAAGTAAAAAGAGCCACATCTTAGCACTAGGTTGTCTCATCTACTTGGTTATTTCAAATCCTATCAAAGATAATGATATCGATGGAGAACCAAGGCACAGACAAAGTCACTTGCCCAAAATCACAGGTGGGATCTATGCCAGAACTGGGAATTGAATTGAAGTCTCCTGAGGGCTCATCTAATAACTTAACTGGAAGACAATTCTTTTTCTATGGCTTTTTACAACAGTAATACTAGATTTTCTTGATGTTACAGAGAATTCAGATATGTATGACGAATGTAAAGGGTTTCTATTTGCAGGTGCCGAAGAGAAAGGGAGAAAGACATTTCCTCTTGGCAGGGCTGGGACAAAGTCTCTGCAGAAGAATTTTGTTCTACCTGGATAGCTGGGTGAAGTGTCTAGTTGCCTTTTTAAAGTCTAGACACTATGGAAAATAAAAGAGATCCTTTTCCTGCCCTTAGATAAAATCCAGATTAAAAAAAAAATTACTTGGATGTATAAAAGATTTTAAAGGCCTGACAGCCACATAAATTTTATTAACTGAGATCAATTGGTATGCAAGATTGTAGATTATACAGGTTGTTGTATACAATTCTGGCATCCTTATATTTATTCTCTTTCTGGGAAGAGGTATGTCTACAATATACATTTTTTTCTGAATTAAACATTCTCTATAGTGTGCAAGATAGTAAAATGCATTTCAGTTAGTTATGATACAGGGCTCCTGTTGATTCCAGCTCACTTGGAAGTATGTGGTTTGCTCCACAGAAAGGATCAGAGTTGCCTTAGTATGTTCATTCAACCTGTTGAATTGATGCTATATCTTCATACCAGTGAAGTTGTGGTGGCCACTAGAGGGAATGTTTGGCATTTTGGCAATAGGGCCTTCCTGATCTGGTAGCTCAGTGTCTCCTTGGATGATGGGAAAATGATGTGTTAGGATGTGGAAGGCATAAGGAGTAGAACAGAAGGTACTCATGTAACCTTGAGTCTGCCTGCAGTGATACTATGGAATAGCCATATAGTTACAGTCAGGGCATAATAATATTTGTAGCTCCAGATTAATGTAAACTGATTTTTAAAGGCATCAGATACTTTTTTTTTTCATTTTTAGTTTCATCACCAAAACCACAAATCCTCCCTGCTTCCTCTGAGGTAGGTAAATATTGTCATCACTTTACAGAGGGGTGAAACTGAAGTACTGAGATGGTAAATTATTTGCTGAAGGTTACACACCAGATGAGTGTCAGTGTTGAAATCAGACCCCAGATTTCTTTATTTTCAGTAGCTCTAGCAGTTGACCTCAGTAGGTAATTCATTGCCAGCATAAAAGAGCCAATAAAACAAGAGCAGGGGAAGGAGAAGGAGAAGGGAAGAAAAAAGGTGCTATTTTAATTTTCTTTAACATGTACAGGTTTCCAAAACTGGCCTGGTCTATATAGAGAGTATGAGACAGTTTATGTAAATACTCACTTTAGTTTATGAGAGGTCTAGAACATAATCTATTTTATTCTAATTGCCTAAACTCCCTACAGTCCCCTTTATTTTATTTTATATTTTAGCTGTGTTGAGTGAAAATGAAGTTTTCCATCTGCCATGAAAAAGACAACATATTAAAAGCTAGGTTTGATAAAGCATACAAATAATATTAAAAATGAGAAACATTTGAGTGAGTAAAATATAAAAAGGAGGTTATGAGATGGAATAACCTGCATCAGCAAATACTTCATTTTAGCATAAAAATGGATTTGAAGGAAACTGATTTTGATGCAACAGATTTTATTTCAACCCATCAGTCTTCAAACACTGTAATTTAAAGTAATACAAACAAAATAATTCATTACTTAAGTCAGCATACTCAGATGCTGACAAAATGCCCTTTTTAAATTACTTTTCTACAACCTATTTCCTATGAATTATTCATTTGGTTTATGGGAAGACAGTGTTTACAACACATTTCCTACCAAATTGTGCTTTTCGCTCAATGTTTAAAAACTTCAGGGAGCTCTACATCGCATATAATAATGATGCAGCGGGCAGCCGTTACAGGGAAGCCTTTTCCTTACTGTATCTTGTGTCAAACTGCAGAACGACTTGTTAAGTTCTATTCAGCAAATGCTGTTTGGGATTGTGCAGTAATCAATAGTTTGAGCTCATATGAATATTTCAGCATTGCCACTATGTGTTGTGGTGGTGGAGTTATACAGGCCCTAAGACACAAGCTAGAATGGTGTTGCCATGCCGACTGGCTCTGCTTACTGAGGTGGAGCTAGCAGCTGTGTGGCCTTTCTAAATTTTGGGCATCTACTGAATACAGACAATCTGTGAAATGAATATATTTTTCCATGTAACACTGTCCCTTGCAAGGAAGCTTTAACAGTCCCTCCAGGCAGATGAAGTTTATTTTATACTTCTGCACTGAAATGATGAAGGAATGTGCAATTCAAATAGGGAATAAACAAACTGGTATGTTTAACCATTTCCTTGCTTTTCTTTGGTCAGCCGTGGTAGAAGTTGAATGGAGCACAATGAGTGAAAAAAGTCCTCTGTGCTTCACCATAGTAAAGAGTACTTAATGCCAGCTCACCAGAGGCCCCAGGTTTATCTCTCCAAGCTCATTAATAAAAGCTCTCTGGACTCTAAACACAGCATTTTGTCTTCCTTTGATACCTGGGAGTAAGCAATAGAGACTCTAAGGCTATACCTACACTGCCAAATTAGTCTGGACTAAGGAAGCTTAGTCCAGAGTTATTTAGCCCTTGGCTATATTGGGCTTTGCCTGGTTCGAACTAAGAAATTTCTTAGTTCGAGCTAGGCAAAGCTTAGTCTGAACTAATAAGTGCCTGTGTTAGTTTGGACTTCCATGCTTAGTTCAAACATTATTTCAAACTAAGTGCAGGGAAGACATAACTAAGGCTTAATTTGAACTTTAAAAGTTTGAACTAAAACATTAGTTTGAACTAGAACGTGCAGCTAGTTTGAACTAAAAAGCCACGGTTAGTTCAAACTAGCCTAAGGTTAGTTTGGACTAACCTCAGACTTCTTTAGTTTGGACTAGCAAGTCTGAACTAAAACTACATTTAAACATAGCCTAAATGCATCAATACCAATCAGCCATATTGAGTCCAAGGAAAACCAAGGAAGACCACCTTGCTCAGCTCAGCTACCAAGCACAATTGTCATCTTAGACTAATTGAAATCTGGTCCTAAAAGTGAGGGTCTACACTGTATACTTTGCCCAGGTGTTTGTCGCCGTGTGTGTGGATTCAGTGTTTCCAAGCTCAGCTTTCAGCATCCAGACTGTACTGAAAACTTGGGTTTACAGTTCCTGGACCCAGGACTCACAACCATGCTAATGCATCCATTCTGCACTGTGCAGTCTTTCTGACTTGGGTCCATAGCTTAATCTGCTATAAAATGACCAGGCTTGGATCTGAGTCACAATGGGATTTGGGCTCTCACTAATTCCACTTAGCAGAGACCTAAAACTTGGGACCTGAGTGCTTGCTGAACCAGTCAGACTGATTTCTGTGTGAACAGCAAGGGTTAAAGTATAATTTGGCAAGCCCTGGAACCGTCCTAATCAGGTGGGCCCCTTCCTGCATGGGTGGGCTCCCCTCCCACACATCCACCCCCTCATCCCACACTCCAGCTACTGTCCCCCATATCCATTCCCCTGTCCTCCAAATCCACCCCTGCCTCCAATGCCCACACCCAGCTCAGGCACCCCCAGTACTCCCGCTCAGCATGAGCCGGGCCACCTTAATCACTGGCAGTGTGCTGGGCTGGGAAGTGGCAGCCTGCAGGCTGTGCTTGGAGGCTTCTTCCTCCAAGCACAGCCTATGCATGCACAGGGGATGCTGCCCCCTCCCCTGCCTGCTGGAATGCAGGGGAATGCCATTCCATGGCCCACTATTTTTAGGGGCTCAGAATTCAGGCCCCTAAGAATAAAAAATGGTGCTGGAATGCTGCATTCCGGGGCCCACTATTTTTCAATGGTGGGCTCTGGAACGCATTGTTCTGGCACCATTTTCTATTTTTAGGGGGCCCAGAACACTGATCCCCTAAAAATAGTGGGCCCCAGAATGGTGTTCTGGGCCATTCCAGTCTCCTTTAACCCCTGGTGGACAGAAGGGAGCCTTGGCTCAAATCTGAGTCAGATCCTGGGCTCACTGTGTGGGGTAGATGTATCTTGAGGTTCACATGATATTCTATGGCATGGATGCATCAGACTTGAAGCTACTGGCCCAGGCCTAGACCCAAAAGAACCAGCACCCACACTTGTCATTAGTGCATGTGTTCAGATGTGGACACAATTGAACAGATGTGGATTTGGCAGGAAGTATTGCCAGAAGTATCAGGTTAGACCTAGGAACACAATACACAGAGTGAGCCTGATTCCATCCAGCTTTTGGTTTTGATTGGCACCAGTACATTAGGCTTTGGTGTTTCTGAGCAAACCATGTCTAAAATAAGTCAGATTGCCACTATCATTGCTACAATCTGGCAAGTGTGAAGGCCATCTATCTCAGTGCTCATTTGATCTGAGGAATGTTGGCCTCTTTGGTCAGCCCCTGGTCAGTTCCTCTCCAGCTGGCTTGTATCATAGCTATCTGGAGTTCTCTCACACCTTGACAAAGCATTTCTTTGGCTCCCCCTTAGTAGATGGGTCAGTGCAGTAGTATAAATAGTGGCATTCATTGGAGGATAAGGTGAAAATTGTTCAGAAAACAGGTGGAAATAATAAAGATATGTACCTTGCACTGACTTGACTTTTATGAGCTATGAAAAATTTACACCCCATGGGAGGCAGGAAAAAGAACTAACATTGAGCAGGAGAGTACAAAGTTAGAAAGGGTTTACTTTATCTTCCACCCTCCTGTTAGCACCTTAGCTTGTTTCTTTCTTCTTTCTGCCCTCTTGATGTTTGATTTTTGTATTCCAGCTGAATAATTAATCAATGCAAGTTTCACCTATTCTCTCACCAGCTTATACTCATCCAGTATATAATCATTCATGTCATGATTCAGGAAATAAGTTTGGAACCTATTTTCAAGTTAGCAATGATTTGACTTGCCCCTCTCCATAATTTTTAATAGGCAATATAGGATATCACTTGATTATACTCAGTGACTGTATTATGTCTGCTGTTTGTGTTGTTTGTGAGGCTTTTTTCCTCAATGAAGACACTAAAATCTTATTGAAAATCATTTTATCCCTTTACATATAAAAGGGAGATATTGACATTGATGTTGAAGGTGTGTTTTTATGTTCTATTACCTCCTACTGCTGCTTCTTTTAGTGTTGCATTTTTATTATTTCAAAGACTTCTTAGGAATAGTTTAGTACCTAAGTTCGGGTATCTTTTCTGGCTGCATATCTCTGGAAAGAGATAATTACTTGTAACTGTTCTTCTGTGAGTATACACATTAAAACATCATCGCTCACTAACCTGCCTTCAGAGTTGCGTGTTTCTTTTAGTTTAACTTTATTTTGGTCTCTCCTTCTCTCTGCTTCTATCCAATGCCTCCCTTGTGTTCTGAGCTTTTCTTCATAACAATTTTTAAATCTGCTGAACAGTCATCATTATATATCAGCATATCATAATTAAATACCTTCTATCCTGGAACTTGTAGGTCTGTAGAATGAAAGGGAACATGTGTTCCACATTTTGCATTGAGGCATCTCATTTTTCTTGTATTTCATTCTCCTTTTCCGCTCTGTTTCATGCTCTTGTTCTTCCTTTTTATTCTACTATATATAATGATTATCACATTTCATTGTGATTAATAAAGACTCAAAACTCTAGCCTTATTGTATGAAGAATCTCTGGATCTAAACACTTGGTAACTTCTTGGATGAGAATATTTAGCTGTTTTGTTATTACGCTGCACACTTTCATGGAATGAGTTTTTGTGCTTGTCAGATAGTTTAAATACAATGCTTTTAATCTGGAAAAACTGAAGAGTTCAACTGACTGATTTTAAAACCCTCATTTGAGTACACGATAGGCAGTAGTGATCAACATATTCCTAAATTCTAGAGTAACTTTAGGGAATATGAATATTAGGAAAGATATTTAAGATAAAATGTGAGTGTGTAGGGAGTGGTGAGAAAAGCAACATGATGCAGTGAAGAGGCAGCAGGACTGGGATTCAAGACTCCTGATTCTCCCATTGGGGTGACCTTGGGCAAATCACTTCACTCCTCTGTGGCTCCATCTGGCAGGGAGGTTTGCCACATACAGCAGTAAGACAACCCAATAGAAGGAAAACTGATTTCAAACCAGGATCAGGCCTGGGCCCATTGGTCTGTAAATGTTGTGCCAATCACACAAACTCTGTGGGCCTGCACTGATGACCTCGGCTGACAGAACAAGGGGAAGTATGTTTGAGATAAAATGTATGATGTAATATTGTGTTGTTACGATCTATGAATCACAGTAGACATGCTACAGATATGAGGTATATAATGTGGTAATCTTAGCTTGTTTGCCAAATGGAGATTTTGCAGAAGAGCTGGTTTTACCCCTGCTTAATCTGAGAAAATAGCTGAATAAGTATTCACAAAAAGCACAGGCATCTGCAAGTGCTTTAGCTGGCCTGCTTTTAATCAATAAACTGTCCATATGGGATATCTCATACTTCATGCATAGTGAGGAGTTACAGTTCATTAAATCCTGGGTGTGGGTTTCTTACTGGGTTAATAATGTTAGTACATCTCAAGTGTGTGCCTCATGCCTCGACAGATGCAAAGTATTCTTTCATCGGTTGACAGAAGTACATGCTGGACTGTGCTATTGCATGCATGGACTACTTTATTGAACATAGAATATGAGTGATTTCTGATAATAAATTTATGGATCAAAACCCTCAGAAAAATGGTATGTAAAAATATCAAATATATACATATATATATGTGACTGGATAGTGTAGTGGTTAAGAGTGCTGTAGTGGTTAATACTGACGCCCTTTGATATGAGAGACCGGGGTTCAAATCCCGGTGGGTTCCTATCTACCTTCCCAGTAGGGGTCCTTGGGCAAAAGACCCCCTAACGCCTCACTTGCCTACCTCAAATATGAGAGTGACACGAACTAGGAGAGTCATGCCGGCTCGGACGTCGCCTGGATTAACAAGGTCCGCGCCAGATGTTGGGGAACCAGGACAATCTGATGATAAGTGGGCTACTGGAACAAACCATGCATGGACGAGACAAGAGAACTTGGAATGGATGGAATGCTACTACAACAGCAGACCTAATGAGAGGGGATATATGAAACGTATGAGGGAACTATGGATGGACAAAAGACCTCCATCCACACTAACCGAGAAACAGCTAGTTACCCAACGCTTCAACATAGTAAAGAGGCAGCTGCTCTCACAACTGGAGATAGACCAACTGCACGTTACCTCCCACACTCAAGAAGAAGCCCCAGAAGAACAACTAGATGTGCAGCCACCACCTGAAGCTGGAACTTCACTGCCACCCCCTCCATTACAGAACACAGCAGCTGATATGAGGCATAAGATCATGGATAAACTAGCTACAGTCAACCCTCGAGACCAATTACCAAGGCTCGTGGGAGAAGTACCATCAGATAGTATGCTAGAAGATGCCAATAGAGCCCTAATGACAATTCCTACTACCACCATCACTGAAACCAATGAACTGGTATATGCGACAGCCTCTGTAATCCTGGAGATGCTTGGCTACATGATCAAGAAGAACAGCAATACATACTCTCCCTGGAAAATGAGGTTGGAGGATAAGATCAAGGCAACCTGGAGAGAAGTTAGCCGGCTGGTGGAACTACAGAAGGGTGTAGAGATTAAGGATAAGACTCGGCTACTGAGAAAATACAAGGGCCTGACTCCATCTGAAGCCCTAGAGACTGCTAAGCAAAGGCTCACAGCACTGGCCACCAGGCTAAGGAGATACACTAGAAAAGCAGAGGCCAAAAAGATAAATGCCCTGTTCTCCAAAGAACCATCCAAGGTGTACTCCCAACTGCAGTGCAACAACACAATAACAGCAGAGCCACCAACAGCAGAAACTGAACAGTACTGGAAGACCATCTGGGAGAAAGAGAAGACTCATAACACCAGTGCAAAGTGGCTTCAGGACCTGAGAACAGACCACAGCAATCTCCCAGAACAAGAACCAGTCACCATCACAATAGCCGACATCCAACAGCGGGTCAAGAACATGAAGAGCTGGACAGCACCTGGCCCGGACATGATCCACACCTACTGGCTAAAGAAACTAACAGCAGTGCATAAACGCCTAGCAGCACAGATGAACCAGCTGCTAGCAGCAGGCTCCCACCCAGACTGGCTAACACAAGGAAGGACAGTGCTGATCATGAAAGACCCCCAAAAGGGAACAGCACCATCCAACTACCGGCCAATAACCTGCCTCCCCACAACATGGAAAGTCCTATCAGGCATCATAGCCGCCAAGCTACAGGACCACGTGGGCCAGTACATGAGCACAGCTCAGAAGGGCATTGGGAACAACACCAGAGGCTCAAAACATCAGCTGCTCATAGATAGAGCAGTCACCCAAGACTCAAGGTCTAGACAGACCAATCTGAGCACAGCCTGGATTGACTACAGGAAAGCCTACGACTCAATGCCGCACACATGGATCTGTGAATGTTTGGCGCTATACAAAGTAAGGAGTATGAGAAGCTGGAGAAGTACCAGGGCCTGAAAGAGGAACTAGAACGGATGTGGAAAGTAAAGGCCAAAGTGGTCCCGGTGGTGGTAGGAGCACTCGGGGCTGTGACTCCTAAGCTGGGAGAGTGGCTCCAACAGATCCCAGGAACAACATCAGAGCTCTCTGTCCAGAAGAGTGCAGTGCTAGGAACAGCTAAGATACTGCGCAGAACCCTCAAACTCCCAGGCCTCTGGTAGAGGACCCGAGGTTGAGGATGACACATACCACCCATAGGGGTGAGAGAGGAATTTATTTATTTTTTATATGTACACACACACACACAACCTGCACACTTTTGATATATATTGATAAATATATCAATCAGGGAGTGAAGTTGGATCAAGTCATCTGCAACCAAAGCTGGGAGACAAAGGACTGAGACCCATCCAGGTACTGAATATATACCAGGTA
Organism: Podocnemis expansa; assembly: GCA_007922195.1. NCBI lineage: Eukaryota > Metazoa > Chordata > Testudines > Podocnemididae > Podocnemis > Podocnemis expansa. The sequence continues at coordinate 10,624,397 of ML681972.1, forward strand.
GCCTGTGCAAGCCTGCAAGTTCCACAGTTCTGCTGAGATTCTGTTGTATGTGAACTTTAAAGTCATTTGTATATAGCTGATTGCTTTGACCGTATAACACGTCTCTTCTCATTTGTTTCATTCCTTTTATAATAAACTTTTAGGTTAATTACTAAAGGATTGGCTGGTAGCGTCATATTTTGGGTAGGATCCAAACATTGATTTGGTAACATGGCTGACCCTCTAGAGACCAGAGGAATATTTTTGATAAAATGACTAAACTCATAATAACTTATCTCTTTATTGGACCCAAATAGGGAGCCAGAGCCTGAATTACAGTAAAATGGTTGTGTAATATTTTTGTTTTAGCTTCTTCATAACCAGTGTGGGAAATTAGAAGCACTAGGGAATCTAAATACAGTGTTAACTTCCAGCTGAGAGAATCAGTTCTCCCTTTTGCTGCCTGCTCTGTCCTTGGCATTTTCACATGGGCTATGCTAGGCATGGATGGGTCAAACCAGGGCCATAGCTGGGCATGAGCTCATGGGGCCTGTGCCCTGAATGAGCTACAGTGCACACTGAGCCCCAAACAGAGCAGGTGTGCACAGCCTGCCTTGAGTCCTGAGTCTGGCACACCTGGGGGCTCAGCTGCAGCTGGCCTGCAGATGCCTTTTTAAATCTCCCACCCTTAGTACGCCCAGGCTGCCCAGGATGGGAGAAAAGCCATGGGAAATTTACCCCCCCCCCAGAATGGCCTTGGCATCATAATTTCTGGTTGTGGGGTCACCATCTACTTCTTGAGCTCCAGGGCTATGTCTACACCTAAAATCTTAGTTCAGAATAACTAATTCTGAACTAAGTAGCTTGAAAATTAGTTCAAACTAATTGTGTTTTTTAGTTCAAACTAACTTTTTAGTTTGAACTAAAAAAAGCAGTGTTAGTTTGAACTAACCACTAGTTCAGACTAGCATCGCTACATTGTGCTAGTTTGAACTAAATATGCAAATAAGTTTAGATCAAACTAATTGCTTAGTTTAACCAGCCAAACTAACTAGTTTGAACTAAGCTTTGCTTAGCCCTAGTCTACACTTACTGCTTTTCTCAGTGGCGGTTGACTGGCATTTATGCCAGGCATGTAAAATGCCTTGTGGAAATGCTGGTGACTTCCTAAGCCACCAGGCCATGCTGGAGAAAGCTGACCATAAATCCCTTGCGGTCAACTTTCCCCTACATCTCGTGGGGGCCAGGACTTTCGGCACCAACTTCCTGAAGCTCAGCAGCAAGTTCAGCCTTGCTGCTAAGCGATCCTGGAATGCCAGACTGATCCATCAGTATGGGCATAGCCTTAGCTCGAACTAAAAAAATTTAGTTTGAACTATGCAAAGCCTTGTGTAGAGAGGGTTCAAATTAGTTTGAATTAAGACACCTTAATTGGAACTCATTTGCAAGTGTAGACGCATCCCAGAAGCACAGCCACAGGGTAAATAACACCTGGGAAGGGGAGAAGGGAGTTGGGCTCAGTGGCTGTGGAAACCCAAATGAGTGCCTTGGGGGTGCAAAAGGAAAGAGGAAGCCCAAGTGGGCCCTGGAGGGGGTGGCAAACCCAGAGAGGTGGCAAAGCAGCTCTGGGCCCGGGCCTGTGGACATGGTGGGCATGCTTTGGGGGCCTGGCAAGCTGGCCCCCCAGGTGGGCCCACAGTGGTGGGGAATATGTGGGGAGCTGGCAAGGCAGCCCCGAGCCTGGGCCTGCTGTGGTGGTGCAACTGGCCAGGAGTTCCTGAGCTCAGGCAATGGCCTTGGACCTGAGCAGCAAGGCTGAGGGAAACAGGTATGTGTGTGTGAGGGGAAATACCACAGCTCCAGGGGCAGAGGTTGGTGTGTGTGTGTGTGTGTGTGTGTGTGTGTGTGTGTGTGAGAGAGAGAGAGAGAGAGGAAATACCACAGCTCCAGGGGCAGGGGTTGGTGTTGGGGAAGTGACCCTGGGCACCAAGGTGGGGGAATAGTTAGGGACATTAGGGAAGCAGTCCCTGGTGACAAGATGGGGAAGATATCTGGGGAGCCCTGTGTGGTGAGGCACTTGTGTCCCAAATCTTTTTGCTAGACAGTAACACCTCTGGGTCACACCTCACCATGCAGTTCTTCCCTCCTCATTTTTCCCATCTCTTCCTCTACTCACTGGTATTTTCCTCCCTCCATATTTTCTTCTCTCCTTCTTTCATCTCCACATCAGTGAGTTGAGCAGAATTTAAGAGTAGCCATCAATGCTCCACAGAACAAGCAATTCAGGATGCTAGTGCTGGCCCCATTCTGTTCTGGTCAGCACAGCAGGAGTTGAAAGAAAATGTCCTGGCATTGCTTGACATTGACAAGGCTTTAGAGGAAATTCCATCCCTCTGCTGATTGTAAGTATGGTAGAAGAGCTTCAAAGCAGAGCAGGCTTAGTGTGAGCTGCCACATCTCCTTAGAAGTTGGATCAAAAGTGAGTAGAGCAGAGCGGGATCAGCAGCATCTAAGAGGTTTGTATAATTTCATAAACTTTAATAACATTTGCATCCATTCAGTGACCACAAACATGAGGGAAAAGGTGTTAAACCAAAGCAATCAAAACACCTGCACAGGAGAGCTTCCTAGAACTGTGGAGAAGCAAAGAGTGCTAATTACTATGAAGACCACCCCGATCATGCTTTTCAGATCTAGGTGAGACATTGTGATCAGCATGTACATGCTGTGGCTATAGGTACTAGAGCATGTCTGTGCCTATCACCACAATATCTCACGATATGCTCCTTGTGGAGGAATTAAAACTAATCACTAAATCTTATATTTCAGGGTGAAATATGAGGGTTTAATAGTTTTTTGCCCCTTCCTATACATTGCACTACATAACTGAAAAGATGCATTTCTCCTTATAGTGCCCAGACCTCCAGTGCAGCAGGAGTTGGCTACTGCTGGAAGCAGGGTGATGCATGATATACAGCAAGTTATGTGTTCCAATGAGATAGTTCTTTTTAGGATTCCACTGCTATTTGATTGCATTCAAAGACGGATTTGTAGTTCAACTGATATAGAAAGAAAACTGGCACAAAGCATACCTTAACTCACTCTGTCAAGGGCTTGGCATAGCATTCAGGGGAAACCAATTATGATTTATGTCAATACAGCACAAATAATTTCCTATTGATTGACTGCCAGATCCTTGATAAAATAATGAGTTCGGCCCAATGCCAGTCATTCCTGGGCACTGGCAGGTGAATGTTTCTATTTTTCATGACCTTGACAAGGATTCTCTTAAAAATTGTAAGTAATTTGAGTTTACAAATTCTCTTCTCAGAAATGCGAACTCGAGTAACCTAAAGGAGGGAATATTTGTATGTGCATTTAACTTGCTTTAATATGTGTATGCATGTAAATGTTTGCATACCACTTCCAACAGTGAATATGCTGGTCAAAGAATTTACACTTGAACCAAGTGATTCTGCCCAGGGGGGTTTCCTGAGAGGAGATTGAGGAACATCCTATATTCATTTTATTTTTTGAAGGAATTTAATTCATAAGGTCCAATTCTGCCAGTCTAGTAGTAAGTGGCACATCTATGTCCCAAATCCTTAGTCCCAGTAGCTGGACTGGAAGCTAAGTAGCTCCATGGCAGGCTGAAGCAAAATAATTTTCCATACTCAGGCTATGGAGTAGCTGAAGTGGACTTTTCTACTGATGCAGCTCTGAAAATACAGTAGCAACAGAGGTCTTAAAACATTTTTTCTCAGCTGTGATGAACATGGGAAATATATATATTAATTTCTTTAAATGTTCTCTCTATTTAGCTCTGGGAGTTTGATGATAGAATTCAGCTGCCTGTTGCTCAGAGGGTCCATACCAGCAATCCACTGTTTAAAAAGTACCTCCAATATCCTCTGGAGAAATGCATTAAGTGGATATAATGTTCTGCTCAAAACCACAGGAGACCTCTACATAGAATTTTTTTTTTTAAAAAGGACTTTAGAATGGTTAAACAACTTGAGACTTGAGTGGAGAGATGCTGTCTGTTCAAGGAACATCAGTTACAGGGGGCAATCCATCTTAACCAGTCAAGTGCTTGGGGGAACATAAATTAAGTGGAACCTACTTAACCTGTCAAGGAAAAGCTAAGTTAGGTAAAACAATATTTAAGACTTTGTAATTTTTAAACCCGTACTTTAATTTCTAAGAACCTTTGGATTCATAAACAATCTGTTTTGAAGGCGCTTGAGTCGGAGACTGATGACAACTTACCAAAAGGTTAGTTATTGCAGGTTCAAAATATAGCTGGATGATATTGTCAGGAATTAACAGATTTGCGAACAGGTTTGTAGACTTCAGTAAGAAACCTGGTTAACAGCAAGTAAACTGCACAGTTCCATTCTGAGAAAAAACACAGGGATGGACATGTCACCTGAAGGGATGTACTCACGAGATAGTGCAAAGGCGTCTAAAGCACAGCTTGAGCACAGCAGAGTGTGATGATGATGAACAGAAGGATTCACATAAGAGGATCCTCAGGCACGACCCTTACCCACCTTGTCTTTGCCTTTTTACAGGCATAGAAAGCTATTGCTAAGCATAGTTAATGTGAAAGTTCTTCACACGTCTGTCTTGGATCCCCACATCCTGTTTTCTATGTGGCAGAACTGGCTGTTGTTCTTGCCCCGTGGCCCTCTGTTGATGGAGGAAAAAGCCTGAGGACTATGCTGTTGACTTTAGTTGGAGCAGGACTCAATACTAGAGCATCATGAATTATTGCCTGTATTTCATGTCAGCAACAGAACTGTTTGCAAGATTGACTGAGTCACCCATGAGCTGCTGAAGCATGAACCTGCAAAAGCAGAAACAAATCCTAGCAAGGACCACTATTTCCTTGCCATATAAAATCCATTGGAAATGTGCTCTCATTCACTGACTCCTGGGTACAGACATCTCTTGTGCATTGTTTTTGGCTTAGACTTCCAAGTGCATGCATAAACAATTTACAAAAATCCAACTGGCCTGGTTCCCCAACCAGAATGATTCTAACATACTAAAGTGAGCAGTTCTTCCCAACTAGATCCTTAATCCCATTCAGCTAGCCCTGTTGGGAGAATTTCAAAAGGGATAGCGGTGTTAGTCTAGTCCAGTAAAAAAACAAC